>CM034146.1:220962154-222162154 GCA_019776745.2 Taxus chinensis
GTAACTCTTAACTTGTGGTTATTAGTGCTAACTGCATGATATAGAGTCTAAAATCATGTACCCACATCAAAAAGGGTGAATTGGACTTACCTAGCTTCATATTTCTTTCATGACAGACAAAAGTTAATTTCGCTTTGCATTAATAAAGTTAACTTAGTGTACACATCGCTGCCGACCATAGGCTTCATATTCCCAAGATGTGCTATAATACCTATAAAATATTATAAACCCCAACTAACATGAACAGACCATGTCTGATAATAGGCAAAATATAGAGTCGAATGACATAGGAAACTGTTCTTAAAGTAAATCCTATGCTGCCAGGAAACAGGTAGGGTACAAGGACAGGTACAAAAAAAACTTGGGTACAAAATGTTACGGAAGCGTCCGTACAATATATTATCAACAATTTAAATATATATATATAGTACTCATTTTCAAAATTTTAGTCCATAGACTATAAGAGATAAAGCACTCAAAATATTTTGTATTCATTGAAGTTCTAAAGATTCATCATTCAACATGATTACAATTTCAATATATATATATATATAATATATATATATATAGTACTCATTTTCAAAATTTTAGTCCATAGACTATAAGAGATAAAGCACTCAAAATATTTTGTATTCATTGAAGTTCTAAAGATTCATCATTCAACATGATTACAATTTCAATGTTTCATGTATACATGATTATAATCTAGATTATATCATCTAGATTTTCCTCATAATCATCTGCCATGCATCCATGTTTCAAAAATTATAGTTGTACCCTGCTTCATTGGATTCATTTGATTGAGGATTCCAATGGAAAATTCCTATGTTGCCAGGATACAGGTATGAGTACCGGTTCGGGTACAGGTTCGATACACGGATACGTCAATTTTAAAAAACACTTGGGTACAATAAGTCTTGGATACATCCGTACATATATATATATATATACTCATTTTACTCATTTTTTAGTCCATAAAAACTGAAATAGTAATACAAAACTTGAATTAATGTTCAAAACATTCAATATACTTGAGACTTCACATTTTCATTGATCATGTGGCTGCCATATATATGACATACGAATATCATGTCAACATGAATACAAACAAAACTTGAAAAATACATTAAGGATCAATGTTCAAATTTTCAAAACATACAATATACTTAAGATTTTACATTTCATTGATCATGTTTAGGGTTTAATATTTTATTCATTTAAATGTTAGGGTTCATTTTTTTGCATGGACTAAGTCAAAAAAAAAGAAAAAAAGTGTTTTAATGCCTTAAAAGGTGTATTTAAGCTTGGGTTCTTCACGGGTACCTCCAGGTTCTTCCCAGGTACATGACGGGTACATCTTCTTCGCAGGTACCTCCGGGTTCTTCCCAGGTACGTCACGAGTACATCTGGATGTACCCGTCACATACCCAGGAAGAACCCGGACGTATCCATCACATATCCATACCCGTAACCTGATGTATCCATATCGGATATGTATCAGGCAGGGTTCGGGGGGCTGGGGGACGTATCCTGGCAACGTAGGAAAATTCTATTCTAAGGAGCGGTAATATACTGAGTCAAAACCTATTTTCTAGCCTGGCATTTCTTGGTTTCTGCTAGATTTCTTCCTACTTTCTTTGGATTACTATTCTGACCCAAACTATCTTTAGGCTTGTTTAATGTGCCTCCTTGTTAGAATAGTTTTGATGTTACAAGACTTTACAGCGGAGCACATTGTAACTTATTCCCAGGTTTGGAAAATTCTCTGAGTAGAAATATAGGCTATATTTGAAAAGATTAAGTGGAATAACACAACAGCAAACTGGAATAAACTCTTTCTTGTAATAAACCCTTCATGAATTTGGAAAATTTTCTGAGCAGAAATATAGGCTATATTTGAAAAGATTAAGTGGAGTAACACAACAGCAAACTGGAATAAACTCTTCCTTATAATACATAAGCCGCAGAAACGTCCTGGAAACACCTGGGACGTTTCTGTACTGGAAACATTTCAGGCTGGATACAGGGGGTTGGGGGACATTTCCTTGCAATATAGAGTAAATCCATTGATACCTTTATTGTACCTAATCCATCTTTTTGTCTATTACTTTGTTAGTCTAGAGAGTAAATATAATTTCTTTTCATATCTACTAGAGCTGTTAGATTTCTATATTTCCTCCATTTGTGTCAATAATATTGTGACTATTCTTAAATCCTATTCTAATTTTACCCTGGTCTCCATAGGATTATTTATGTTTTAAGTTACTTTCCTTTTTCAATGGTCTCCTATGTTCATTACATTGACAATGCTTCGAGATATCCACTTTATTCATGAACTAAATCTGATTAGAACTTATCAAGACTAAGAACAATTCCAAAAAATCCTGTAACATACATCTTACTTGAATCTCTCTAAATTTAAAAGGCCATACGAAACACAAAAGTCATATCAACAAACAAAAAAAATCAACTCCTTAGAGATTCCATGATTGCAAAGGTCTCTCTCTATCTTGCTACAACCATATTTGGCAGCTCAAGAAAAAATGGGTAATTTAATCAAGGATTTCAATATGATATTTGCAATTCCATAACTTGGATTTACTTCTAAGATTCCATAATTGCAAAGGTCTCTCTCTTCCTTGCTACAACCATATTTGGTAGCTCAAGAAAAAATGGGTAATTTATTCAATGATTTCAATGTGATGTCTGCAATTCCATAACTTGGATTTCGTTGCTAGCTTTTGGTTGACTTCAGCTATCAAAAGGAACATAAATGCACTATGTAATGTCTCTGTTGCCAGGATAAGGGTACAAGTACCGGTTCAGGTACAGGTTCGATATGCGGATATGTCAATTTTAAAAAATCCTTGGGTACGATACGTCCGTACATATATATTAAAAAATTAAAAAATATATATTATGTACATATACTCATTTTACTCATTTTTTAGTCCATAAAAAACTGAAATAGTAATACAAAAATTGAATCAATGTTCAAAACATTCAATATACTTAAGACTTCGCATTTTCATTGATCATGTGGCTGCCATACATATGATATTTCGAATATCATGTCAACATGAATACGAACAAAACTTAAAATTTGAAAAATACATTAAGGATCAATGTTCAAATTTTCAAAACATACAATATACTTAAGATTTTACATTTCATTGATCATGTGGCTGCCATACATATGATATAGGAATATCAAGTCAACATGAATTATGAATACAAACAAATCTAGAATATATCATCTAGATTTTCCTCAAAATCAAGTTCTTGTGTGCCACTTGCGCTAGCTCCACTCTCCGCTCCTTATGTCATTTGACTGCAGTCTTATAGCTTATTATTTTATTGGGTTAATATGATTTGGAAATCCTTTTGTTAGGTGCTACGAATAGGCTTCTTGGCTAATGATCTTTATGTGTGACGTCGATGAAAATGTTTAGAAAACTACCAATGGTTTTCATGTGTATGTTAGTAGTATTTGTCATACAATCTCTGCCTCTGCTTTATATGCTATAGATATTCATGAGCATGTACTCTGTCGGTGAAATTATTTATTGTATGTAATTTCTGTTCTATGGAATGTGTCTCAGTATTCACTACGTTGGTAATATTTCAGTTAGCTGTTCTATATTACATATTCAAGAGGGCTCTAATAAGGAGTTATCACGGTTTTATATTAATTTTGTGTTTTTCTCCAAAATTTCCAGGGCACGAGGACTAGTATAAAGCCTTTCTGGAAAAATTAAAAAATTCCCTGCAAGTAAAGGAAAAGAATTATTTTTATTTTTATTTTTATTTTTATTTTTTTTATGAAAAAGATCTTATATTATATTACATACTACATGATACATTCTCTCAACAAAAAAAGTGGGCGGTATGAGAGCACACCCCAAAGCCACAAGTAAGCAACAAACTAACACTAAAAGTTACAAGTAAAACCATTCAACGACGAAGGAACATAAGGACCAGGAGAACCAAAGGACCCCTGAGAAGTAGGAGCAACAAAGCGCCCCTTCTTCTCCTTATATTTCATGACAACAGTCTGAAGGCGCCTGCGTGGGAGCCAATGCAAGCGGAGAGACTAGGCGAGGACTACCCTAACTCGGGTCAAAACCAGAAGACTTAGAAACATGTGACCGCTTGGTACCCACCACCAATAGGGAGAATCTCAGCATTCATATTTTCAGAAGATTCGGGAGGAGAGCATTCGTTGACTTCCGGCGTTGAAAATGGCTGTCAGCCTTTACGCCGTGGGGGAAACCCTTTGTTCTTCTGTTTATTTTGAGTAAGTGACAACGGGCATGCCTCCTAAAGGTGTCCAGTTTGATGGCATAACCGGCATCAAAAGGCCGTGTTCTCATAGTCGAGCATTTTACTCCAGTTGAAGCCATCATGGATTAACTCCAACTTGTCCGGAAGACCTTTGTTGAAATCCATCTCAACGCAGATACAAGTTTTGTGGCCTCAACTCCGCTGACTTGCGATTTTTGTAAAAGACTTTCATAGTCTTTTAAGAAAAAATAATCTTGGCCAATTTGCCTGAAACTCACTAACAAACAGCATTTTAAAAGTATATTATTATCATTTACTTCAACTTATTAATCATCCATTCACATAATTTATCTGGTTGATGTTGTCAACTCCAAAAAAGAAGCTGACCAGATAAGAACTGATATTGGTTGTTCGACAGGTTAACTAGCCCTAATTCTTTGGTCACACAACAGCACTGGACTGTTTTTCAGTTCCCCATACTCCATTAAATTAAATAAAAAGGCCACCATATATGGCAGCACTGCAGCCCCGGACTACTTTTTTGGTTTCCAAAGGCTCCTTTAAATTAAATAAAAGGGCCACTGTTGCGCTGGGCTGTAAGAGCTTTAATATAGGTTTTTTAACCATTGTGGGGAGTCAAGACCTCTTTACCTCATTTTTACGGGCTTCCGATAGTTTTCGTGAATCCTCACTCCTTGCAAGGATTGAATTTTCAAACTTTCACATGCTTTAGCCTTTAGCCAATTCCATTTATGTTTTGTAATTATCATACATTACATTATTTTCCAGGTGCGTCACTTAGTTTCAAAGTATTTGGAATCTTAGGTATGTAACATATCTATCGTTACATTTGGTATAGTATGCTTTTTTTATTGATAATTTGTTACAAACATACATGGGTTATATAGATTGTTTGCTTATGGTTGTAAGTTTATAATTTATATGATATATCTTTTATGTCTTCTCTTTCTTTTGTTTAAGAATTATATTTGTTTTCTCATTTCTAAAGATATGACAAGAGGTTTGCTCTGTTCTCACATTATTAGATTGAGATTTTGTGGGCTAACGATAATAGTTATGCCGTATGATGTTCTGATCCGATCTTACTTCTTCTCCTAAATAACTTAGCTGTTATACATTTCTTCCCTACTGTCAATATTACTTTTGGTTTTAAACTTTTATGGCTCATGTGAATAAAATTAAATTTAATCTTGAGCACTGAGAAGGATTAGAAGACAAACAAGCTGGGAAAAAAATTATAGATTCTATCAGCTGCCATGCCACTCAACTATTCTACATCAATGCTAATCATCATCTGTAAATCACTATAGGAGTACATTTTAACCTCCAGGTTATTCATTTTTCTATATTTTATTTTATTTTTGGTAAATAATGATTATCTTTAACTTGGTCATTTTTTTAGCTTCCTTTATGTTTTCAATTGATTTCATCTTTGGACTAGCATTTAAGTTTTTCTCGCTGATATAATTCCATAATTTTGTTTTAAGCTTGTGCTCTATGTTACAATACTTTTGAATTTCGGGATGGCACAAAGTGACTCTGCATGGAAACACGCTACCCCAAGGGGCAAAAATGTGTTGTATATTGTAAATTATGTGGGGGAAATTTTCATGGAGGCATAAACAATTTAAAATATCACCTTCCATGCATACCTCGTCTTGATGTTACTCCATGTAAAGCAAGTGAACCAGAGATAGTGAGGGAGATAATGGCTCTTGTGGGGAGCTTTGAAGGAAAAAGAGAGTCCAAATAAGAATAAGCACAAAGAAATGGGAGGATAATTTTCCAGTCATCTATGCTCTTCAACAAATTCATCATTTCCTTTTGGTCTAAGTAGTTGTAACAGCTCAACTCCACTAGACTCGTAGAATTATCTAGTTCCATGTTCCAAGCCAGGTTCTCAACCTTCACTTGAGGGTACTAGTCTAAGTTGCCGAAACGGCAGCAGGGGCCTCTGGAGCAGGTACGGGAGCGGCAGTGAGTGGGCAAGGAGCAACCAGAGGCCTGCGGAACAGGCCGTACCTGGCCGTTTCCACAGGCCTCTGGCCGCTCCCAATAGCAAAAAAAACATTTTCTCCTGTTTTTTTCTTCTCGAAGTGTGTTTTTTCTTTTTTGGCATTTCTTTCCTTTTTTGGATTTTTGGTGAAGAAAGAAATTTGCCATTTTTGGAAAGGGTCCGGGAAGATGTAACAGCAAAAACTTGCATGAGCCATAACTTTTATTTTGTGGCTCCGTTTCAAGTGTCGTTTTCTCTAAAAGTGTATATTTTCTCGAGCTCTACGCATTGATGGCAATATTTTTATTATTTTCATAAAATCCATTTTTGCACCTTTTTGGACCAAGCAACTTCTTGCAATCTTCTGAAAGAATCATGAGCTTTGATCGCCTGTAGACAGATTAGTAATTAAAAATACAATTATGCGAGTATTCCAACTATGGTATATACAACTTATACAATATACTGTACATTGTATACATTTATATAAAATACATTATTTAATTTTATACAATCTATAACATACACTATAAATTTAATTTTATTCGTTTTGTATATACTGTACATTATTATAAATTTATAGTTAATTGTGTAACTTGTCTTTTATCTTGTTTTTCATATACATAATATGTAGTTTATAATTAAATTCCTATTTAGAAGGCTGAGATTTATATATTTTTTAATTTTTATATAGTTTTTGTACCGCCGTATCCGGGGTCAAAAAAAATTTGCCGTTTCCGTGTATCGGATACCCCTCTCCCGCTCCCGTATCCAAAACATTTTGGCTACTTAGGTACTAGTTGGTAAAAGGACAAACATGAGGCTGCACTGGACAAAATTGCAAATTATTTGCAAAAAAGACAAACGTGAGACTGCAAGGTGAGTACTTCAAAATTTAGTTTTAATTTTAAAAAAATCCTAATAATGGTTTGCATTTTTAGGCCCCCTAAATGGTCAGCATTATTTGATGCCTTAACTGTTGCTGGCAAAGGATTTGAAGCCCATAGTATTGATGCTAGTAGAGGGTCAATGTTGACTTTAAAAGTTAATAATGTGAACACTTTGCTTGATCAACAACATGTTATATGGAGAAAGAAGGATTGTACGATAATGGCTGATGGCTGTATGGATGGAAGAAACCGACCCCTTCCTAATTTCCATACTGCTTCTGCAGGAGCTATTGTTTTTCTCGAGCAGGAAAAGTTAAGAATGCTGAATAATTAGGTGGTGCATTGGAGGGGATTGTAATAGAGGTTGGCACTCAAAATGTTGTCCAAATAATCACCTTTAATGCTGCAAATTATGTAACTGTGGAAAAGATACTTATGGAGAGATCTCCAACATATTTTTTGGACTCCTTGTGCAGCCCACTGCCTCAACCTTATGCTAAAATATACTGCAAAAATGGATTAGGTAACCGTAAAACGTATTCTGGAGAGATGGATAAATGTTTGTACATATATTGACAGCCATACTTGGGTCCTTAGCTTAATGAGGAGATTCGCATCAGGAAAAGAGCTTGTATGACCAAGAGTTACTTGAATTGCAACTACATTTGTAACTTTAAGATCCTTACTTGATACAAAGACTGCCCTTAAAAGAATGTTTGTTGGTGACGAGTGGACTTCTTCAGATTATGAGGAAAAGGGAGTTGGAAAGGATATTTCTAATTGGGTCTTTGATGAGGCTGATTTTTGAAGGAAGGTAAATGAAGTTATTAAGGTGAGTAATGAGAGCTTTAGTTTTCTCACTTTTAACCTAAGTTACCAAAACGTTTTGGATATGGGAGCAGGAGCGGGGTATCCGATATGCGGAAACAGCAAAAAAAAATTTGACCCCAGATACAGCAGTACAAAAACTATATAAAAATTAAAATATATATAAATTTCAACCTTCTAAATAGGAATTTAATTATTAACCACATATTATGCATATGAAAGACAAGATAAGTAGATAACTTATAAATTATAAGCTAAATAATTTATAGAAAATATAAATATATATATAAAATATATTATACTCATATTTATAAAGCAATCTACATTGTTTGCCTTGGGTTCTAAACAGCACGGAAACACCCATACAATATATTATAGAAAATATAAATATATATACATATATATATATATATATAATATATATATATATATATATATATATATATTATACTCATATTTATAAAGCACTCTACATTGTTTGCCTTATTATATTTATTATAAATATAAAGTAATCTATTATATTATAAGATGTGTATAAATGGGCTTATAATTCTCAATAATCTATTATAGTAATCTTTTCTATGCCAAATCTATATTGCAATCTACTTTATAATATATTACAAACTGCGGGAGAAGATAGAAAACGTTTGCCTTCATTTTGAAGGGCAGAGATTTCGATTGCCAAATGGGATTTCGAGAACAAGTTTGAAGGCTTTTTTGAAGAGCATCGAAATCTGTCACGAACCAGATCAAGGGCATGATGCATAAGCAGATTGATTAGCAGCAAATAAAACTCCTTAAAGGTGATCTTCTCTGAAAAACACAAGCAATACAGTCATCTGAAGGGCAATAAAGTCGTTTCAAGTGCCCGGGCGTTTCCGCAGCCCCTGCCCGCTCCCATCGCCGCTCCCGCTCCCGCTCCCAGGGCCCCCAGCCACGTTTCCGGTAACATAGCTTTTAACTTATTGTTGTAGTTAATTTGTTTCAATTCTTAACTGTCTTGAGTGGTAACTTTGAGAAGCACATTTTTTTTATAGGTTATTGAACCTTTGGTGCGTTTTGAGTATGGTTGGTGGAGAAAAAACCGAACGGGCTATGTATGTGAGGGCTTGTATAGGGATAAGAAGGCTATTAACAAGTGTTGAGGGAATATAAAGAGTGACTACATATATTTCATACAATAGACCCAAGGTGGCAATCTCAACTCCATAAACCATTACATGCTATTGGGTATTCCTTAAACCCTCAATTTCAATTTGATGAGAACTTCAGGGCTGATGGGGAGGTTATGGTAGGCCTTTAGAAATGTATAGATGGTGATGCATATCAAGATATTTGAGAAGAAATACAAAAGGAGGTATAAATCTGTAAAGCTGCATACAAATCTATAAGGCTGCCCAAGGGGGCCTCTTCTCTACAGAGATGGAAATATCCACGAAGAATATTTTAACTACTATAATCTCAATTGACTTTCATATTTTATATACTTCAAATTTAAACTACATATGGTTTCCTACTTCTAGAAGAATAGTGGGATGATTTGGTGCTAATGTGCCAAATCTCAAATTTTGAGCCAGCACTTCTGGGTGTGAGTGCAATTGGAGCATGCTTGTGCACATACACTCTAAAACATTCAACATATTTTCCCAACAAAGGTTAATTGATTTGGTTTTTGTACATTACAACCTTCCCCTTCATCACAAACAAATCTGGGACAAATTTAAATCCTATTGAGTTGGATGAGATTAATCCACAATCTGAATGGATCACCAAAAGTGAACACCCCTATTTACAGACAAGGATATAGATTTGATTGATCAATCACAACAAGAGGCACATGAAGTTTGCATGGGGTAAGGAAATGTTAGATCAAATGCAAATAGAATGGCAGCTACTCTTGTTGCTGGTTCAGGTTGGGGACAAAGAACAAAAAAATAGTAGTGTGATGGCAACAAGTGCTAACCACGCATGATAGTAGTTCCTATCATCATGTTTATACTTTTGATTCTATTGATTAATTCAATTTGTGAATGTTTTACCATTGAAAATACTATTTTTTAGTTGCATTGAATTGTCTCTCTATGCACATTGGTATTATTTAATTACACTGTCATGATTACTAGGTAATAAGGTACTATGCATCGTGCATTTGTTAAATTAATTTTAGCTATAACATTTTTACTCAATTTTCTATATTATTGATGTTATTCTTCTTTAGAATGCATAACAATAATTTTTATCAAAAAACTTACATTAAAATTTACAATTTTTTATTTTTCCAAGTCATGCTGACCTTTTTCCAATAATTTTTGCAGAGTCCAAGTCATGTCAATCTTTTTCCGATATTTTAACAGAGTCCAATTCGAAGTCTCAATACTATGGTTATATCTCTTATGTGAGCTTGATATAATGATTTGTTTCAGTTCATATGTTCTGCACCCCCAATTGCATACCAGAAGTTACTGCAGCCACGATACAGAGGGTTCTGGCGTCCCAGGTCCAAATCCTCATTTTGCAGTAAGGTGGCCTATAACTCAGAGGAGACGTCACAGAGTCTCAACATAAACTGGGCAGTTTTTAACATGGTGTAGGTCGATTGGCAAGGCTCAGTTTGTTCATGTGCTTGGTCATCAGGACAAAACCTCAGGGATACAAAACTTGAATAAAAATTGCCATTCCCACAATGTTCTCATATGTCCAAGAGGCATGCTGGCTAGGCTGGGACCTAAAATATCACATTTACCATGTACACAACCGGTGGCAATGTTTTTGTTGTCTACAGACAAGCCCACAAACACTGTTGCATAAATCAATCCTATACCTTGAACGATGAACCATGGTTTGAGTGGAAAAATATTATAGAATCCTTAACTGACCAAGAATTTAGGTACTAAGAAAAATTGACCTAAAATAAAATGGCAGAACCATCTGCCACAAATAAATCCTACTATGCTTGAGTTGCAAATTATTAAAAATCTTTGGAAAACGGTATTTTAATACTCATTATGGACAAGCTAAGCTGTAAATCAATTAACTTTTGTAGGGAAGGCCCAGCTTCAAAATCTCAAGAGACATGTTTATGTTTAGTGTCGAGTAACATATTACATCCAATTCTAGGTGCGGCGTATATCAACACACAAGGCATGGGTGAATTTGACGGAATTGATATACCCCTTAGGTATGGCATATAAGGTACAAGGTATTCTCCCACCATGATTTCAGGGTGATTTACACATATATACATATACATATACTTACGCACATATATACACATACATGCATGCATATGTATATGTGTGTGTGTGTATATGTGTATATATTCATATGCATGTATATATGTGTATGCACACACACATAACATACATCCATGCATCTGCATATATGTGTGTGTGTGTGTGTGTGTATCATGTATGTATATACACACATACATGCATATGTATCACTTAAGTTCTGATAAAATAAATTTGGGAACTAGAGAAATTGTGTTCCAACAAAATTATTGAAACCATCCTTACAACACATTGTGTATTCATATACACTAACAAGTTTTAACACTGAAACAAATAAAAAGGTCCTATTTTAATTACAACAACAATCCCACCTGGTACTAAACCACGATCGAATCAAATTCCCAACCTTGAATGCATGATCTGAAGAAGATTTAATGAAAGTGCATTGAAGGAGGAATACCAGATACTCAAAATTCAAAACCAGCCAAAAATATTTGGAAGAACAGATAAAACCACCAAATGGGTATCATAAAAACAGACAGAACTTACACACTGTTGAATAGGTAAGCCTTCCCATAGCGTCCTTGAAAATTCTTTGAGAAAATCTGGTCATGAGCAGCAGAATGTGCTTTGCAACTGCTGCATCTGAAAATCCTGGGTCCCGGCAGATATTCCTGGAAAATCAGCCCCATTGCAAGATCCAATTGATTCGAACCCTTAAGGAGATCCCGAGAAAAATTTTAGGCACGTAACAAGGGTTCTTCCAGCTTGTGTATGTGGATCACTATTGCTTATATTAATCCTAAATGAGAATTGTTAATCGAGTTTATTGTAATTTTGAAGTTCTAAATGTGGAAAGTAGCTTCACCTACGTAAACAGCACATCTCGCAATTGCTTCGACAACTTTAAAAATAGACGATTCGTTAAAAATGCAATTGCTTCTACGGCAATAAATCCTTAACAATCCTTATTTTAAGTACGATTAGCTACATACAATGTAATTATATTTAAATAGAATTTTGAGTAAAATTAGCAACGGTATGTGTACAATGCAATGTTAATGCCGAATGGTATATGTTATTTGATTTAGACGTATAGTTATTATTTTTGTAGTTGATGTTGATAAGGGGTGTGATTGATTTTGTAAGTGTAGAAATATAGATGAAGCACTTCATTTAAAGGTTCTATCTACATTTAAAACTTGTTACAAATTCGTACATATACATTTCTAAATCTTATATCATGAGTGGTAGCATTTTATGGGCATTTTTTAGCAAATCTTATATCATAACAAAAGTGCAAGTAATATTTATTTATTTTATTAATAGTACTTTCAATCCACATAGTAGTAGGAGACAATGGTATGTTGTCAAAGGAAATACAGCAGTTTTCTTTTAAAGCGGGGAAAAAGAGGGAAACACAGATATGAAATAACTAACATAGTGTTGATAGTTCAAAGTATAGAAAGGAATGGATGAGGGTGTAAAGTTTGAAGGGACGGATGCGGTAGAAATATTTGCGTAAAGAAGGTTACGGAGGAGATGCACTATCATCCGCTTTCTTTGAACTGAGGATGACACATTTCAATCTGTTGATTCTGCAGTATGTCTCTTTTTTTAGGGAAAGTGTGAAGTAGTATTCGTTGCCGATGACATTGCTTGTAATTTCAATATTCGCATCTTTATCTATAGACGATAGGTGGAGGTTGTTAGCTACAACACCCATGATTGATTCAGTTATCTCATCAAAAGCAGTAACTGATTGAAGTTCCCCTGTTGGGTCCTTTAGATCGATCATGAGTGCATATCTATACTCATAGTTATGAACTTGTATGTTGCAACTCAAACAAAACCATGAACCATTTCCATGCTCTCGCACTTTTTTCTTGCATTGTTTGTCACCTTTTTGAAGAGGACATGTTGTGTTAAAAAAATTGTCCATACTAATATTTGTGATTTCTTTGAATTGAGGATGACATATTTAAATTTGTTGATTCATGGTATGTCTCTTTTTTCAGGGAAAGTGTGAAGCAATATTCATTGCTGATGACATTGCTCGTAATTTCACTATTCAGTGTCTCATCAAAAGTGGTAACTAATTGAAGTTCCCTTATTGGGTCCTTTAGATCGATCCTGAATGTATATCTATACTCATAGGTCTAAATTTGTACGTTGCAACTCGAACAAAACCATGAACCATTTCCATGCTCTCGTACTTTTTTCCTGCATTGTTTGTCACCTTTTTGAAGAGGACATGTCATGTAAAACAATCTATCCATGTTGATATTTGTGATTTCTTCAGTAACCATGATCCATTCATTTCCCTCAATATTCCCCATTTGTACGACCTACGAAATCGTTGTTACAGAGGTCAAGCTTTTCAAAGGGCCCAGAAATTTTCTTGTGATAGAGGGCATCGGATGGGCGTAGTCATCAGTATCAACCCAACCATGAAGTGTAGTTGTTTCTGAAATTGGGGGGTTGACGTAACATTTGGTACTTGAAATAGTGTCAGCTGAGGTCCCATCAAAATTGGAGACACGAACAATTTTCAAGGCAAGAACCGAAAGATGTTGTATACAAAGAATGTCTTCAAGTTCTTTGCTTATCTCATCTAAGTGTTGTCCCCACAAAGTGACAATGAAATTGAATCCTGGCATGTCCTTTAATTGTAGAGTTCTTCTTTTTGTTTTAGACTAGTCATGCCTATGAATAGTTGAGAATGATGACATCACAAAAAGAATCCCAATCAAATCAAAAGAAGAATCGACAGTGTTTGCAGGTATGTCGTTGATTTTGGTGAAGAGAAAGTGATGAGAAGGTAGTGTATCCTCATTTGCTATGAGAGGAGTTATGGTTGAGGACAATTACAAGAAAATCTCCAAAGTATTGTTCAAATGGTTGTAACATAGCTTTGCATCAGCAATCCTCCCAATCCTGCCATTCAAAATTGTATGTATGTAAGATATGTGTTAGCTCAACTCAGCCTGATTCTTATCCTTGAATTTGATGCAAATATAATCTCAAATCTATAAAGTATAGTAAAGAAATTGTGTGACACAAAGAAGTCCTTCTGCCCACTACATCTTCAACTCAACATATCCTAGACAACCAACATTGGTAGGAATGCCTATTTAGATGGAATTTAAAGCCTGAAAATTCAAAGAAACAAAAGAAATAATGAAGAATAGACAAAATTATAAGAAATAGTTTGGCTTGTACGATTTTTCTCTAGATACAATTGAGTGAAAGTGTTCAAACCTTGAATATTTACAATTACAAAAAAAAATATAGAAAAGTACTGAGGGGTGGATAAAAATGAATATAAATGAGTATTGTATTTTACGAGTTAACATGCTGATGGTTTAACCTAAATAGGGCTTACTACTTCAATTATGACAAAACAATCCAAGCTCAACCAGAGTGATGAATTCCTTTGGAGGGCCTAGTCTCTTTAAAATTGTGATCTAGAATATCATTCACACTCAATAGAATACTATTCCAAGTTCTTCATCCTTGGGAACACAATGAACTCTGAAGATTTAGATAACATTTTGTACATCTAACGACAAGAAAACATGGCCTAAACACAAGGAAAGGGAAAGTGGATGGAAAATATGGCACTATTCTTTCCCTAGATTATTGTAAATAAGTAGATGAGCCCAGTAGTGAACTTGAGTTTTAAAATAAAAATTCATCAGGGGTCACTGTGTAGAAGGTTCTCATAACAATGATTTTTGTCAGCAAGAAACAGACTAATCAAGACAATGCATTTGCAGGATAATTCAACACCCAATCTTTTACAAGGAATAAACGCTTTGCATATACATAGCTACAAGGAGATTTTGTTACTTGAGATCAATTACTCACAAGAGGAAAGTTATGTAAACATCTTTAAGACTTACTAATACAACAATGCCATGTTAGAAACAATAGTTTAGACAAATGGTAGTCTAGAGATCTAGAACTCAAGTACCAAAGAAGAGGTTCTCCTGTGCACAGTTTGATGTTATATGTGATACATTGAGCCAGTGTATCTACAATCCATGAAGCTCAATATATAATGAGGGAAATGTCTCGTAAGGAAGGGTATATGATCATCAACAAGGTTAGTACCCAAATAAACCTTGAAAGAGAGTAAAAAAATATTTCTACAAGGGGTACTAGTAGGTAATGGGAAGTGAAGGTGAGCATGTTGTTAACAAGTTGTTAGATATTTTCTAAGAATCTGGAAAATGGAGGAATCCTCTTAGATGCAATAGAGAACAAATTAGGCCATGGGTGCTTATGAAACCGGTCCTTACAAATTAGCATCCATCATAATTGTATCTAGTTGTTTTTGAAAGATAAGCCTTGATTTTGAAGAAAACATTGAAAAATATCATGACACTTGTTGAGAATAGTTCTTCATATTTGATAATGAAGTATTAGGAAATAGAAGGATTATTCAAACACCAAGACCAATAAGTTGGTTACTGCATAAGAAATAAAAAGAGAAACTCAGACAATTACATAGAACTATAAAAGAAGGTGACTTATGCTCCGTTTATTGTATAGACAAATGTTGCCCATCAAAATATTGATAAGTAACTGGTGCTATTATCACTAGTATAGGTTTCACACAAGATTTCTTTTACCATTAGGTTGGGAAACAAAAGTTCTTAATTGTTTTATGATTGTATTTTAAAACTATTGAATATGGCTAGTGAAAAGGAGGCATTTCATCAAACACGTCTGGTGCCCTGTTCTAAATCTCCCATTCTAGTAGAAGCTGGGAGGATGTTGGAAAAGATTGTGCAGTCCCCTTGCCGATTGCATTTTTCAGAAAGATGTGAAGGCCTTTCAAACACAACCATTTTTTTCATCTCATGTGATAAATGAAGTTCATGAGGTCACATTTGTTTCAGGCATTTAGTCAAACAATTCGCATGGCACCACTTTGTGTGATGGAGGACATGAGAACTGGTAGACAATGGACACCTCTGACGAATAATCTTCCAATGATCCACTACCATGGATTTGATTGAAAATACGTCTGAAATGTTTGAATTTTATGTGGCTTTGATTGAAAATTTGTTTGAAATGTTTGAATTTTATCTCAACAGTCGTTACTGTGTCAAAAGGCTCATGGAGGTCTACCTCTTTTTCAAGCTTATAACGACTTCTGTAAATTCCATAGTGTCCCTGCAGCCAACTATCATGAGACCACCAACTACCATAAATGACATTAAACTCGTTGCAGAGTAGATTATGAAAAAAGGTTTTCCAAGAAGAAATTTAATCGTGTTTAAAAATGTTCAAACAACCATCAAATTTAACATATTGGGCAAAACGACTGGAAAGGGCTTTCCCATAGGAGGAACGCCTTCTGCGTAAAAAGTTACGTCTACTTAATAACGCATGCATAAAGTGATGCCTCCATAAAATTACTAAAACCATGCGCTAAATGTCCCGTGAGAATAATATTTTCAAACCACTTTTCCCCTAACGCGCCTCAAGAGAAACGGAAAGGGGGGGTTCCATTGATGCAACCATCGAAGAATCCATCCACCCAATATTAATGGAGTCCAAATTGGAGCCGACATCAATAAAAGGCAGTGGAGTGGGTTGAACCAAAATATTTGTACTGCTAGTTAGCATCGACACAACATTTTACATTGATGGTCTTGTCTCTAGAGTGCTTTACATGAACATATGAGCAAGGTGGATTACCCGTACTATCTCTTCCTTATCGATTTCAGATTCTCTTTTTAACGCACCTCAAGAGAAATGGAAATTCTTTTGATGCTACCAGCTCAAATGCCTCATATTTTCCTGGAGCCGTGTAAACTCCAGTGGGCTGCAAAATCTTTGTACATAAACACAAAGGATTCTTCAAGATGCCCCTCAGAACAAGTAATCCATCGAAAGATCTTAAATGAAGTTTCAAGTCTTACCCATTGTAGATTAAAGGAGCTCCATCTAAAACGGGTGGAAGCCCGTGAGAATAATATGTAAAACCACTTTTCCCCTAACGCGCCTCAAGAGAAACAGAAAGAAAAATGAGATTTGAGAGTTGGCACCCATCAATGTAAGAATGTGACCTTTCAAAGAAACATAAGCAATAATGTGTGTACAAATAGAGGTAGGTTCTAAATCTGACAACTATCCATTCAATATAGTTGTTTATTAAGAAGACTCGAAGGGTTTTAAAAAAAAAATTGGAGTATTTTTCCACATAACTATCAAATTTCACGCTACCTGTGGTCTTGCCTAGCTTCTCATAATAACTAACCGTAATTAAAGATCTCATTAGAGCTAACTATAATTAATAACTAACGCTAATTAAAAATCTCATTATAGCTAATTAAAATTAAAACTAAGCATAATTAAATATCTCACTATATCTAACTACAATTAAAACTAACCGTATTTAAAGATCTCACTACAGTAATTAAAGATTAATTCCCTCTTCTAAAACCATTACTTTTTAAATACTCCTACTTTAAAAGTGACTTCTACTTGATGTACAGTCAATAAGATGATCATGATAACATTTACTAACTACTAATAGTTACTATCTCTTCCTTGTCGATTTCAGATTCTCCTTTTGCAATTCTTCTGTTTACCAGCTCAAATGCCTCATTTTTCTAGTGTAAACTCCACGCCTGTACATAAACACAAAGGATTCTTCAGGATGCCCCTCAGAACAAGTAATCCAGGAAAGATCTTCAATGAAGTTTCGAGTCTTACCCATTGTAGAAGGAGCTCCATCTCGGATGGAAGCCCATGAGAATAATATGTAAAACCACTTTTTCCCTAACACACCTCAAGAGAAACAGAAAGAAAAATGAGATTTGAGAGTTGACACCCATCAACGTAAGAATGTGACCTTTCAAAGAAACAGAAGCAATAATGTGTGTACAAATAGAGGTAGGTTCTAAATTTGACATCTATCCATTCAATATAGTTGTTTATTAAGAAGACTCGAAGGGTTTTTAAAAAATTGTTTGGAGTATTTTTCCACATAACTATCGAATTTCACGCTACCTGTGTTCTTGCCCAACTTCTCATAATAACTAACCGTAATTAAATATCTCATTAGAGCTAACTATAATTAATAACTAACGCTAATTAAAGATCTCATTATAGCTAATTAAAATTAAAACTAAGCATAATTAAATATCTCACTATATCTAACTACAATTAAAACTAACTATATTTAAAGATCTCACTACAGTAATTAAAGATTAATTCCCTCTCCTGAAACCATTACTTTTTAAGTACTCATACTTTAAAAGTGACTTCTACTTGATTTACAGTTAATAAGATGATCATGATAACATTTACTAATTACTAACAGTTACTATCTCTTCCTTATCGATTTCAGATTCTCCTTTTACAATTCTTTTGTTTACCAGCTCAAATGCCTCATTTTTCTGGTGTAAACTCCACGCCTGTACATAAACACAAAGGATTCTTCAAGATGCCCCTCAGAACAAGTAATCCAGGAAAGATCTTAAATGAAGTTTTGAGTCTTACCCATTGTAGAAGGAGCTCCATCTTGGATGGAAGCCCGTGAGAATAATATGTAAAACCACTTTTCCCCTAATGCACCTCAAGAGAAACAGAAAGAAAAATGAGATTTGAGAGTTGGCACCCATCAATGTAAGAATGTGACCTTTCAAAGAAACATAAGCAATAATGTGTGTACAAATAGAGGTAGGTTCTAAATCTGACAACTATCCATTCAATATAGTTGTTTATTAAGAAGACTCGAAGGGTTTTAAAAAAAAAATTGGAGTATTTTTCCACATAACTATCGAATTTCACGCTACCTGTGTTCTTGCCCAACTTCTCATAATAACTAACCGTGATTAAATATCTCATTAGAGCTAACTATAATTAATAACTAACGCTAATTAAAGATCTCATTATAGCTAATTAAAATTAAAACTAAGCATAATTAAATATCTCACTATATCTAACTACAATTAAAACTAACCGTATTTAAAGATCTCACTACAGTAATTAAAGATTAATTCCCTCTTCTAAAACCATTACTTTTTAAGTACTCATACTTTAAAAGTGACTTCTACTCGATTTACAGTTAATAAGATGATCATGATAACATTTACTAACTACTAACAGTTACCATCTCTTCCTTATCGATTTCAGATTCTCCTTTTGCAATTCTTCTATCTACTAGCTCAAATGCCTCATTTTTCTAGTGTAAACTCCATGCCTATACATAAACAAAAAGGATTCTTCAAGATGCCCCTCAAAACAAGTAATCCAGGAAAGATCTTAAATGAAGTTTTGAGTCTTACCCATTGTAGAAGGAGCTCCATCTCGGGTAGAAGCCCGTGAGAATAATATGTAAAACCACTTTTCCCCTAACACACCTCAAGAGAAACGAAAAGAAAAATGAGATTTGAGAGTTGGTAGCCATCAACGTAAGAATGTGACCTTTCAAAGAAATAGAATCAATAATGTGTGTACAAATAGAGGTAGGTTCTAAATTTGACATCTATCCATTCAATATAGTTGTTTATTAAGAAGACTCGAAGGGTTTTTAAAAAATTGTTTGGAGTATTTTTCCACATAACTATCGAATTTCACGCTACCTGTGTTCTTGCCCAACTTCTCATAATAACTAACCGTAATTAAATATCTCATTAGAGCTAACTATAATTAATAACTAACGCTAATTAAAGATCTCATTATAGCTAATTAAAATTAAAACTAAGCATAATTAAATATCTCACTATATCTAACTACAATTAAAACTAACTATATTTAAAGATCTCACTACAGTAATTAAAGATTAATTCCCTCTCCTGAAACCATTACTTTTTAAGTACTCATACTTTAAAAGTGACTTCTACTTGATTTACAGTTAATAAGATGATCATGATAACATTTACTAATTACTAACAGTTACTATCTCTTCCTTATCGATTTCAGATTCTCCTTTTGCAATTCTTTTGTTTACCTACTCAAATGCCTCATTTTTCTGGTGTAAACTCCACGCCTGTACATAAACACAAAGGATTCTTCAAGATGCCCCTCAGAACAAGTAATCCAGGAAAGATCTTAAATGAAGTTTCGAGTCTTACCCATTGTAGAAGGAGCTCCATCTCGGACGGAAGCCCGTGAGAATAATATGTAAAACCACTTTTCCCCTAGCGCACCTCAAGAGAAACAGAAAGAAAAATGAGATTTGAGAGTTGGCATCCATCAACGTAAGAATGTGACCTTTTAAAGAAACAAAAGCAATAATGTGTGTACAAATAGAGGTAGGTTCTAAATCTGACATCTATCCATTCAATATAGTTGTTTATTAAGAAGACTCGAAGGGTTTTTAAAAAATTGTTTGGAGTATTTTTCCACATAACTATCGAATTTCACGCTACCTGTGTTCTTGCCCAACTTCTCATAATAACTAACCGTAATTAAATATCTCATTAGAGCTAACTATAATTAATAACTAACGCTAATTAAAGATCTCATTATAGCTAATTAAAATTAAAACTAAGCATAATTAAATATCTCACTATATCTAACTACAATTAAAACTAACCGTATTTAAAGATCTCACTACAGTAATTAAAGATTAATTCCCTCTTCTAAAACCATTACTTTTTAAGTACTCATACTTTAAAAGTGACTTCTACTCGATTTACAGTTAATAAGATGATCATGATAACATTTACTAACTACTAACAGTTACCATCTCTTCCTTATCGATTTCAGATTCTCCTTTTGCAATTCTTCTATCTACTAGCTCAAATGCCTCATTTTTCTAGTGTAAACTCCATGCCTATACATAAACAAAAAGGATTCTTCAAGATGCCCCTCAAAACAAGTAATCCAGGAAAGATCTTAAATGAAGTTTTGAGTCTTACCCATTGTAGAAGGAGCTCCATCTCGGGTAGAAGCCCGTGAGAATAATATGTAAAACCACTTTTCCCCTAACACACCTCAAGAGAAATGGAAAGAAAAATGAGATTTGAGAGTTGGCAGCCATCAACGTAAGAATGTGACCTTTCTAAGAAATAGAATCAATAATGTGTGTACAAATAGAGGTAGGTTCTAATCTGATGGCTATCCATTCAATATAGTTGTTTATTAAGAAGACTCGAAGGGTTTTAAAAAAATTGTTTGGAATATTTTTCCACATAACTATCAAATTTCACGCTACTTGTGTTCTTGCCCAGCTTCTCATAATAACTAATTGTAATTAAAGATCTCATTAGAGCTAACTATAATTAATAACTAACGCTAATTAAAGATCTCATTATAGCTAGTTAAAATTAAAACTAACCATAATTAAATATCTCACTATATCTAACTACAATTAAAACTAACCATATTAAAAGATATCACTACAGTAATTAAAGATTAATTCCCTCTCCTGAAACCGTTACTTGTTAAGTACTCGTACTTTAAAAGTGACTTCTACTTGATTTACAGTTAATAAGATGATCATGATAACATTTAGTAACTACTAATAGTTAGCTGCTTTAAACGTTTTTGCTTTTAAAAGCAATTTTAAACTATTTTTAGCTAAGTGACCTGGAACTAGAAGCAATAGGTCTCCTTATTTGGCGGTCTCATGCAATGCAGGTTTTATGAGTTGTAATTTTCAAAAATAAACTTGTGTATCGTTGCCGTACAAAATTTTAAGAAAAAAACACACAATTCATAGGTAATCCACACATTATTTTTAAAAATCAATAATTTTAAATTTTAAATGGTGGAAGCACCCAGCCACCTATGTGAGACCCCTCCCTTAGCCTACGGTCATATGTAGGGGGCAATGCACAATTTTATAACAAGTGTTATTTGTTTTGTAGGGTTTGATTTTTTTGAAGTGTTCACGTAGAACTAAGCAAATACATTTTCCTAAAAAAAACCAACCTGGATATCAATTCCCTTTTGCGAGCATACTGCCAACCTATGTCAAAACAGGAGATGAACATTCACCAAAGAATAATAGATATGAAATTTTTTCTAGACTCCACAACCTTTGCTATCATCATCCCATCCTATGCTGAAATAGCAGCTTTAAAGCGGGATAGGTACGTCCATCAAAGAATAATGGAAATCTAATTTTTGTTATATGTAGTTGCAAGTGTCATGGTAGACATGCATGCAAAATGTGGAAGCATACACAAGGCATGTGAACTGCATGATAAAATGCCTCAATGAGATGTGATCTCATGAACTTAAGTGATTGTAGGATATGCATAAAATGGTTTTGTTGAAAATGCCTTCAAATTTTTTAGGAAAATGCATTTGGCAAGTGCAATCCCAACCTCCACAACCTTTGTCAGCATACTCCCTTTCTATACTAATATGTGAGCCTTAGCACAAGGTATGACCATCCATCAAAGTATAATGTAAGGTGTAATTTTGTGTGCAAAATGCCTCAAAGAGATGCGGTCTCATGGAATGCCATGATTGTAGGATATGCAAAAAACAACTCTGACAATGATGCTCTCAAACTCTTTGAGGTAATAAAGCACTCTGGAATGTATGCTAAACATTTAAGCTTTGTTTATATATGCTTGCATATTTTGTCTCATTTATGTTTCTTGGAGAGATAATATGTTATAACACTTAGTCATTCTTTCAATCTACTTTGACATCAACACTTCATGTTCACTACATTCTCAAGAGTGAGTGTTAGTAAACTTACATGTCTCACTTACATTCGTATTCAATTATTACACAACTAACTATTATTTAACATCCCTTCTGATGTACTTTGCAACATTTGATTTGGCTTTAATAGAAAATCAAAATCGTCAATCACACCCCTTATCAACATCAACAACAAAAGTAATAACTATCCCTTTAAATTAAATATCATATACCGTTTGACGTTCACATTGCATTGTACACATGCGATTACTAGTTATTAAAAGTAATTATATGATTTTTTTTATATATTGAATCTTAAATTTATGTTTAGTTGTGAAGAATTGAGGAATTTCCATTCCATCAAATTTATTGTGGGATACTCTTATCTATAATTTTTGGCCTTGTGTTTGATTTTTGTTAAAATTTACAATAGTTAAAGGCACCTTCAATAACAATGATCGAATATGCCATTTCACAATCTTATCATTTTTATAATTAATTGGTAAATGTGTATATAATATAGGAGTTATTATTTTGTTACTCTTTAGTAGTTTTCCATGCTTTTTGAAACTGCCACTCTAAAAAGCCTCCATTAAAGATAACTACATATATGTATTATCACGATAAATACATATGTTGTAGAATTTAGTATATGTGTGTGAAATTTGTGAAGGAAGGAAACAGATTCATATAAATATATTACTACCTTTACCTAACATAAATAAATAATCCGCCAATCAACAATATTAAAATTGACCAAAATCTATATCTTGAAACGTTCCAAAATGCTTTTGCTTCTCAATCCCTGGTTTTGGAATGCCCCCATGAATTCTTCATGCCTATATCCTTTGTGTAGAGCCAGATGCTCCTCATCCACCATTGTTTCGGCTTTGTCTAGTAGGGCTCGAAAGAGGGGGCGACTGAGATAACCCCTGCAACATTCCTCCTCCGAGTCGGCTGAGATAACCCCTATAGCATTCCTCCTCAGGCACGTCGGGCGGAGGGGACGACAGACCCCTGCAGCATTCCTCCTCCAATTCATACACAGACCATGTCAAACGCTGCCCAAACTTGGGCAACAGGGTGTACCTGACCCCCGTGTTGCAGGTGAGAGCCATTATCCGCCATTTTTTCAAAAACTGTTAAAAATGCAAAAATGTCTAGATGGCCGTCAAACCGTCAACTTTAATACAATCACAGAAACGTCCAGAGGTCCTTTACCATAGGGGGAATGCCTTCGGCGTAATCAGATTTAATTGTATTAAAATATCTAAGAATTTTGAGAAAAGTAAGTTTTAGAGTGATATTTAATTTGTCATAATTGGAGAGAGAATTATTTTTTTTTATGAAAAGAGATTTTATATTATATTAATGCAATAAGATACAAGATAGCTTTTAGGAAAAAAGTGGGTGATATGAGATCATGCCCCCAAACCAAAAACAAATTAGGCCGAGCCTAGGACAAAAACCAATGAACTAGACAATGCCTAAGAAACCATCAAAACACAATATTATGCAGCAACATCAACAAACATTCTTGAAGCAGGGGGATCATGATCATCCGGCCAACCCAAGCCTAGGAGGTCCTTGCTGGCATCTAGAATATCCCAACTAGGGGGATTTTCTTCTTCTTTTTCTGCCTCCTCCCAAGGGGGAATGGTAAGAGAGATGTGAGGAAAGTTGTTAGAAGGAGGAAGTAGCGACGGAGGCAATTTCCAACCATCAAGTGTGCGTAGCTTAGGGCCGACAGGTGAGTCCCACCCAAGTTGGTGAGTAAAGGACCCCAGCCTTGTTGGCGAGCTGGTGGCAAGTGACTCCTCCATTGGTGAGGGTGGGGAAAGCAACGAGCCTGGGTGAAGGAACGCCACTGAGAGTAGTTGCGGCAACCACCACAACCATGCGGTGAGGAGCGCTAAGATGATGAGGGTGGCTCCCAAGTGACGTTGCATAGGGCATTGCCCTAGTACCACAGCAAAGTTTAAAGATGGTGCACTTCCATAGCCACTTTATTAGCCTAGACTTGAATTCGTTGCATAGGGCATTGCCCCAGTACCACAGAAAAGTCTAAAGATGGTGCACTTCCATAGCCACTTTATTAGCCTAGACTTGAATTTGCAACAACACGTTGGAGATAACCATAGATTTGTTATAAACTAAAAATTGTTGATAAACTTCAGAGTTAGCAAAGAAAAAAGCATTTCTTTCTTTCCATATCCAAAACATAATTTCCCCCCTCAAAACATGTCAAATCTAGGTAAACAATGGCAGAAGTTTGGGGTTATCTCCTAGGAGGATATTCTACCAAGTAAAATAGTGTGGTCTGAGAGGAAAGAAAAATGAATGTATCCAATTCCAAGCAAGTTGTGCTTTCGAACAAAACCAAAAAAGATGCAAAAGAGTTTCCAAGTGGCCATAGAATGGGCATTTGGGAGTCGGGATCCCAATTTGAACAAGTCGAGACCTTATGGGAAGGCCTTGGTGCAAAACACACCAGAGAAAGTGAGCAATTTTTGGCTCCACAAAAATAGACCAGACATTGTTAAATCACCGACTCCATGAAGACGGAGTGGAATGAATGCCCCATTGAGTGTTGAGTTTTTCAACCATGGGCAGATGAGGCGAAAGCTAGTGGTAGCCTTTACTGGCTGAATAATTGCGAAACGAGGTATCAACATACCTGATTAACTAAAATTGACTAAACTAATGTAGTAAAGTATAGTTAAATCTAATCTAGGAGGACATATAAACATAAAAAATAAGTTTACTAAGACAACATGTAAATGAGATAAGTAAATAAACTAATGAAATCAAAAACCCTAATGTGTAAGAAGGGAAAAGGAAAGAACTCAACTGATAACTAATGACTATCAAACTATGTCGTAGTGATGTCCAAAAAATCATAAAGTAGGAATGACTATCCAGGGGTGCCAAAAAGGAAAGATTTGGATCTCATGTCTAGACTAGGGCACCTGGAACATGACTGGGGTGCCCACGGGTGCTCTGGTAAGGAATCTGGGCACCCTGGTCTGGGAAAAATGTCTAGAACTGGTGCTCACAGGCAGGGATAATTTTAGCGGTGAATATTCGTAATATGGCGAAAATTTCATTTTATGAAAATTTGAAAAGGAGAATTATTCGGAGTGGGTTGGTGTCCTGTTCACCTAAAATATATAGTATATTTTTTCTGGGGGGTCGGCTTTGCCTTCATTTGAAAACATCTCCTATAAAAACCTAGCTGATTCGCCGGGTAGTATACCTCAAGTAGCTTAACAAATTACCAATATTGTGAAATTTGAACTTGCATACCCTTAAGCACCAGAGATTCAGATTACTGTTAGCCTGTGATTGTTGACGCGCGACAATAGCTGTACTGACGCACGACAGAGCAAGTGTTGACGCGCGACTTGGGCAGTGTTGACGCACGACAGAGGAAGTGTTAACGCGTGACTTGGGCAGTGGTGACACGCGACAGAGGAAGTGGTGACGCGCGACAGAGGAAGTGTTGACGCGCGACTTGGGGAGTGGTGATGCGCGACAGAGGAAGTGTTGACGCGCGACTTGGGGAGTGGTGACGCACGACAGAGGAGGTGTTGACGCGCGACAGAGGAAGTGTTGACGCGTGACTTGGGTAGTGGTGACGCGCGACTTGGGGAGTGGTGACGCGCGACAGAGGAGGTGTTGACGCGTGACAGAGGAAGTGTTGACGCGCGACTTGGGCAGTGGTGACGCGCGACAGAGGAAGTGGTGACGTGTGACAGAGGAAGTGGTGACGCGTGACAGAGGAAGTGTTGACGCGTGACTTGGGGAGTGGTGACGCGCGACAGAGGAGGTGTTGACACGTGACAGAGGAAGTGTTGATGCGTGACAAGGGCAGTGTTGACGTGCGACACAGAGATTTTTTGATGGGAAAGCAGAGGTCGGAGCCTGCAGACGCGCGATAGGAGATTTTGCTGTCGCGCGTCTGTAGCCTTCTGTCACACCACTTGACAATCAGGTGAAATTTTTTCATACAACCCCCAAAAAAATCACCTTCCCACGAAACCAGTTCTGGGGATATTTTCCAGGTATTCTCCACCTCCGATTTCCAAGAGGTCTCTTAAAATGAACCCTGCTCACAGGGTCAGAAGGTGATCTGAAACTCTAACTGTCCGTCACATTAATTTTTTTGTACTACACCAAATGCTCCAAATATTCCAAGAGGAAGAAATAACATGGAAAAGGCCAAAAGGAACTATCAAAACCCTAAAAAAAATATGCAGAATGAATGGGTCAGAATGACCTCAGATGCCACAACAATGGGCTTACTAACTGAGCACTGCACTACATTTCAGACCCAGATGTAGTTCTGGTGTGTGTGTGTGTGTGTGTGCATGTCGTGCCCTCAGTGTTCCTCTGTTAGTCGCACTTTGTGATGTAGCAAGCAATAGCTAAATGTGTGCATGGAATAGAATAGAATCCCTCCCCCTATGAAGTGTGATGTAGATTTCCTAGCTTGTGCCTTGATGATGGAGCTATGTGGATGTTAATGCAATAGATGGATGCAACTCTAAATGGAGTGATAGTAGTGTGTGGTGCTAGGTCCCTCATTATGGTCTCATAACTTTATATCTATAGGGTTCTCTTGCTCTAATTTTGTAATTAACCCCGAAAATTCTAATCACAAGAAAGATAAAGATGAAAAATAGATAGAAGAGGCCCAAAAAGTGGTGGTAAAGTGTTAGAATGATCAAGGCGCCCCTAGGTGGGACCATGGCGCCCATGGGCACCCCGGTACTAAATCTAGGCACCCCAACTAAGGTTAAAATAATGCAGGATGTCTGGAAATGGTTAGGCATATGGGTGCAATAGGTCATAAATTACGAAATAAAATAAACAAGATGGCCAAAGGACAAAGGTTAATTAATACTTTCTTTACTCAAGAACCTTCGAAATAGTAGTATGAGACCAGGATAAGTAAAATATCTAAAGTGCATGGTTTTATGACTACATGTTTCCCCCACTTTATGTTGGTGAGTGGAAACATTGGTAACATAAAGTATATAGAGATGCATACATGATGTCCCTGAAGAGTGTAGTAGAAGCATGCCAAAGGACTAGACAAAATTGTGGAATGATAAAAAGATTAAGGAGCGAGGAAACTATAGATGAAAAATGTGTAAAGAAAAAGTGATAAGAGTGAACCTAGGGCAGAACGCGTGTATGTAGTTTTTGCAGTGTGTAGTGTACCTGCATGGTTAGTAAATCATGTGTGCTACCCCGAAACATTGTTGTTATTGCCCCCATGTAATTGCTCGTTTCTCATACGGTTGGACCTACAAGGAGAAAACGATCAAGTAGTCAAATATGTATGTATGTAAGTGTAAAAATGCCATGTAAAAGACGCATGTGTATGTAAAATATGCTAATGCAAATGGAAAATATAAATACAAAGGTAAATGAAACATGTGCATCTGATCCATGTTGAGAGAGAAAGTGTAGAAGGATATCCTATACTGTGAGTTTTTTGGGCAATCTCATGCCACCTTGGTTGGAGAAGTTACAAAGGAAATGTTCTATGTCCTCCAAGCTCTAACTGCTCCACTAAAATATGTGTGAAGAGATATATGTATCGTCCTAGTTTTTTGGGTGATTTGACGCCACTAGCCGAAGTAATGTAGAGAGGCACACCCATTGTAACCTCCAAGCATGTAACTGATTTCTAGAAATGTTAGGGACACCACGTCCTGTAAAAGTCTTTGTATATGGGGTTCGTAGACTGGTCTGAACCCACTCACTTTGTATAATTGAACCGAACCGGTGTAGAATCTTTGTGTTAGTATGTAGAAAAAACCCAAATGATACCCCCCTCTTTGGGAGTGCATGTGACGTCACTGATAGGAGAATGCGACCCCAAAAGTGGACCAACTGCATGTACTATATAAATCTGCCCTGCACGGGAGAGGGAATGTGCTCGGTAGAAACTAAGGCATGCACAAACAAGGATGGATAGCCAAAACAAGTGTTAGTATGAAAATGCATGCATGTAAGAAGACAAAGTGTAATCTACGCAGACAATGTGAAAACTACCAAGCACAGTAGTGTAAACACGTAAGAAGACAAGTAAGTCACATAAAGCGGGTCACAAATATGGGACATAACTCATGATGTCACAATACAAGAAAGGCCATTATGGCTGCAAACAAAAAAACAAGTGTGCACACCAAACATAGGGCAAGGCCCGCAAACAATGAAAAACAAGAGCAGACAATGTAACAAACATGTATGGAAACCAATATCCCTGCAAAACAAATGTTGCACATGAGGCACCTATTAGCATGTTTAGAAAGATAACTAGTATGTAAAAATCATGTAGAAGTAAGTAATGTAAAGTGATGAGTACAAAATGAAATAATAACACCTGGAAGATACGAATGTGGATACCCCTAACAACCAGTGTAGGAAGGGTAGAAGGTGAGCATCCGTGTTGCGTGTAAGAGGCCTACATCTGTGATCACAACTAGAAGAAGGCATGAACATGCATGTGTGTATGATATAGATAAATGACATACAAGTAATCAAACTAACATGTGTAATAAAGTGACCATGAACAAGCAAAAGTAAACAAGAGTATAAGCAACCATAGTATGTAATATGTTGTGGATGGATGGAATGGAATGCAATATCGAGTGATAGGAGTCGCGTGCCCCCTAAGTGGATGGAAATGTATGTAGTGAGGTTCATTTTTTAACCCCCTCAGTAGTCAAGAATGAGCCGTAAACGAGAGTGCATCATTGGTAAATGGTCAAATGGTGTGTTGTGTCTAGCGCGTTGTGAGGAATGTTTATGTGTAGTAATGAGATGCGACCTAGCAAAAATGTGTGTGTGAACCCTATAGCCAAAGTGTATATCACGATGAGATGAAATGTGGAGTGATGATTTATCCCTAAGCTTATATCACTATAAGATGTAAGGAGGGTATGGTGATGTAACCTAAGGTGTATACGACTACAAGATGATAGAAAAGGTGACAATTTAGCCTAAATTTTATTTGACTACAAGATGAATAGTAGGGAGTGGTGATGTAACCTAAGGTGTAAACCACTACAAGATGATAGAATAGTTGATGATTTAGCCTGAAGTGTATGTCAGTAAGCTAGTAATGTCGCATGATTAAAGGTGGAATAGTAAATGTGTGGTGAGTGTAGGGTCCATTTGATTTGTAAACCCTCAGCAGTCAAGTATGGACCGAAGAACTAAAGTACATCATCAAGTAGTGAGTGCAGTGCATAGAAGATAAGGCATTATATGCAATGACAACAATTGACCATATGATGAGTGGAATATGTAAGGACGCGATGTGTAGAATGTAGTGCAACCAATGTAGAATGTGTAAAATGGTGTGTATGTAGCATGTAAGATATTGTAATGCTAGACTCACATATGATAAAGACTATAATAATATGTAGAGTATGTGTGAAAAGGCACTGTGTAATGTATATGGTATATAGACAAACAAATAATGTGATATGTAGGATACGTAGCGTAGGATGTAAGACGCATAGACAAAGGTGTAGATACAATTCATAAGTGTCAAAATGTTGTAGACTAAATGTAGAATGTAGGGTTCATGACGCATACATGTATGATGAGGTGCAATGTCTAATGCCTATGGCGCAATGTGTGGGGTTCATTGTAGTGATAATCCCTCAACAATCAAGTGTGAACTGAATCACAAGAGTCTATCATCGGGTAATGATTGAGTAATGATAATCGAGGCATAGTACTTCTTGAGCTGCATTATGTTGAGTGGGTTTTTAAGTGGTTTACCTAAAATGGTGGTAAGGCAATATACCCCGCCACCGAGCTTATCAGTGATAACATGTGGACCTAGCCAATTGGGTTTGAATTTACCTTTTTGTGGTGCCTCAACATTAACATTCTTTCAAGACAAGGTTGTGTATGTTGAATTCTCACGGGTGATTTTTACAGTTGTATGAGTGGGAGATGCAAGACTGATATGTGTGAAGATGCTCTAGTGTTTGGACATGACGTGCATCCAACATTTCTAGTTCTTCTAGGAAGTTTTCATGATATTCATTATCTTTAAGGATTCCTTTAAGAAAAATTCACAAGGAGGATATTTTGAGCTTGAGTGGAATAATAGCCTCAGCACCATAGACTAATGAAAAATGTGTGGCATTAATAGGTGTACAAACACTAGTGCGATAAGCCCATAGGGCGTAGAATAACTAATTATGCCGATCATTACCACTAGAGTCAACAATCTTGCGTAAGACTTTAACGATAGTTTTATTGGTGGCTTCGGCTTGGTCATTGCCCTATGGATAATAAGGTGTAGAGAATGATAGTTTGATTTTGAACTTAGCACAAAATTTATTAACATCTTTATTTTTTAAGGAGGTGCCATTATTAGTGATTAGGGAAAAAGGAACCCCGAAACATGTGATGATATGTGTGCTGAGAAAGTTGCAAATATCTTGACTGGTAGTGCTTCGTAGAGGAGCCTCTTCGACCCATTTTGTGAAATATTCAATAGCGGTGATGATAAATTTATGTACGTCTATTGATTCAGGATTAATCATGCCAATTAGATCAAGTCCCCAAAGAGAGAAGGGCCAAATGGATGCAATGGGTTGTAGATCATATGTTGGTGCATTATGGAGATTACCATGTTTTTGACATTTGTCATAGCAAGTGGCATATTTGATGCAATCTATTCCATGGTGGGTCAATAATACCCCTGACATAAAAAATTGTGTGACATGGCCTTACCAGAGAAGTGACCACCACATATGATATCATGAATTTGAGAGATGGATGTGGGTATATCTGTAAGTGAGAGGCAACGAAGAAGATGTTCATCGATAACATGCTTGAATAATTTGATGCCAACGATAACATAAAGGGTAGCTTCACGACATAAGCGGTGGGCTTCATGAAGCTGTAGGGTATCGGGGATAGTTTTCTTTTACAAGAAATTATAAATAGGTGTAGACACCAAATTTGGGTCATACTTCCCCTTTACCCCACATGTATATTAATTTAATTACCTAAAATTAAATTAATGCCCATTCTCACAATATTCATTATTTAATTACCTTAATTGAACTAATTTCCACCTCACCTAGACACCTCACCCCACCACATCACCTGGACACTTCATCATAGACCTATTCATAGCATGTTTCCTTTTAACCAAGACTTAATCCTACTTACCTTAATTAACCAAGACTTGGTTTAACCCTAAAATCACATGCCTATCCCTCCTCTAACCACATGCCTGCTTATCTAAGTGTAATATCCCATTGTGATATGCAACAATAGATAGAACTGGCCAAAAAGATTGCCAAGATCTGTCATTTTTAGCAAACCTAGGATTTCCCACCTTAACCAATGTCGGTCAATCCCAAACCGACGTCGGTCACCTTTAACCATCATCGGTTACCTTATAATCATTTTTGGTAACCTTTGTTAGAGGTTGGAAAAATTATTCAAGTATTGGAGAAGAGAGATTTGCATGTAAGCACGCACCAGAGCACTCTTGCACATCCAAACATCCTGAACCAACACCAAGCATTGATATGAAGGGAAAGCATCTACAGTAATGTTCCGGGAAGCACGCCGCAACACTGACCACTAGTTCCATGAATCAACCATCACTTCCATCTGGCCACCAGGTCTGCAAGTATAAGTAAGTACCTTTGGATTTTCATCTTTCCATACTTACTTAGATTAGTTTCTTTATCTTTGTTTGAGATTCATAGTCTCCTTTGCATCTCATCACCTCTAACCTTCCCGCAAATCCTTCCACCTAACCACCTACAACCTCCCATACCTCCATACTTGACTTCAGACATCTCTGAATATTCCCAGCACTATTATCAACCTCGCCATTCTCTGTGCAATCACAGAGAATGATCAAAACCAAACCTTATTAAGTATCTATCTGCCTGACCCTACCAACGTTGGTTAACCTAAACCATCGTCGGTTTCCTCTCAATCGGCATCAGTCATACCAGACTGATGTTGGTCTTTGTATCTGGTAAATCTACCTATAACAACAACCTCATAACATTCACCCAAATAATCCAAACCACAAAAACTTGACCCTGACCTATTCCAACCACCTTATTTACCTATCTGACTTCCAGATCTGATCATAACCTATCATGTTAGATTAGATTTGCTTATTGTACTTGAGTGAGACACCTAAATCATATCAACTATAGTAGGATATTATTGGTTTATGTTATTTCTTACATTAAGTTGTTTTAAACAGTGGATTGACATCCATCCAGGAAGTATCACACTTCTTGGATCTAGCATACATAGGCAGTCCACTGACCTATATTGTTTAATATTCTTCTTGTGGTCTTGTTTTACATTTCAGGTAGTTCCTCCTAGTAAAAAGGAAGTTCTCGCAATCAACACTGGATTGAGAAGTCAGAACGCGCACACTCTACCTTCCACCTTCATTCACAGGTATTACTCCTCACCCTTACCCTATTTTTTTTTCTCATACGTACACAACTTATCGACAAAAAAATAGGTGTGAACCATTCAACGTTGTCGTGACTGCGCATGATTGCACAAGTTATAAGAGGTAGTGCAGAAATAGAGGGGTGTCGCAAGTGCATAATGAAAAAATTAGTTTGTTCATCGGTGATGCCTTATGGGATGAGTGACATGGCACTAACCATAACATCTGCGTGGCAATTTTCCTTGCGAGGAATAGCAAAAATGGAGTAAGAATAAAAAGTATCTAAAAGATCCTTCACAAGGGTATTATATGGGATGAGATGCTCTTATTTTGTATTATATGTATCATTAACTTGATTGATGACTAATTGAGAATCACCATGAATGCTTAATTACAAATCAGAAAATTTTGAGTGGTGAGCAAACCTAAGATAAGAGCTTTGTACTCAACAATGTTGTTTGAACAAGAGAACCCTAATCAATATGCGAAGGGGGGAGGGTCATCATACGGGGTAATGAATACTATCCCAGCTTCAGCGCTAGATTGACTACAAGAGCCATCAGAGTACATTATCCACATATATGAGTCAATGGTATAGGAAGTGAAATCGTCATGAAAGGATTCAGAAATAGGTGATGCATGCGAGGGAGGTGTTGTGGCGAGTTGATCGGTGATAACTTGTCCTTTAATTCCTTTTTGTGGTATGAACTTAAAATCAAATTTTGTAAGTAGCATAACCCAATGTTTCAAACGTCCTGACAGATGTGTGCGGAAAATGAGGTAGTGTAAGGGATCAACTTTGGTGATAATATGTACCTTATTGTTGATAAGGCAATGTCTCAAATTTTCTACAATGAAGACAAGACTGAGGCACAATTTTTCTATGTAGCTATAGTTACATTCGTAAGAGAGTAGGGTATGACTGATATAATATATGGCTCTTTCACGTTGAGAATCATCATGTTGTGCCAATAAGGCTCCTAGTGCATGAAATGTAGCAAAGATATACAATAGAAAAAGTCAATTAGGAAAGGGCGGGACTAGTACAGGTGGGTTTAACAAGTAAGCTTTGATATTGTCGAAGGCTTGCTGACATTGTTCATCCCAAAGGAACTTAACATATTTTTTCATTAGCCATGTAAATGGTTGGGTCTTATCTGTGAGTTGTGTAATGAAGTGCTGGATAACTTGAATTTTACCTTGTAATGATCGGATTTTATGCAAATTTTTGGGAGGAGGCATGTTTATTATGGCCTTAATTTTGCTGGGATCAATCTCAGTACTGAATTGGGAGATAATATATCCAAGAAGTTTACTAGTGGTGACCCCAAAAAACATAGTTTTTTGGATTCAATCGAACTTGATATTGTTGCAATCATTCAAATAGCATGTGAAGGTCCTTCACATGGAAGGAATGTCACCGAGATTTGGCAAAGATATCATCCACATAGTATTCAAGGATTTTGTGAATGTAGTTGTGGAATATATGAGTCATTTCATGTTGATAAGTAGCTCTAACATTTTAAAGGCTAAATGGCATGACCGTGTAACAAAATGTTCCCCAAGGTGTGATAAAGGAAGTTTTTTCTTGGTCAGCTAGATTTACCTTTATTTGAATGTAACCCGTAAAGCCATCCACGAAGGAGAGGATATCTTATCTAGATATGGAATCAATAATAACGTCACTGTGGGGAAATGGAAAACTATTCTTAGGGAAATCTTTATTTAAATCACGAAAATCAATACAACAGTGAACCCACCCATCAAGTTTCATTACTGGTACAATGTTAGATACCCATTCAAGATAGTCGATAGTGCAAATGAAACCTACGTTGAGAAGATTTTGAATTTCTTCTTTGATTAGGAGAGCTACTTTAGGGTGTATTTTATGATTTTTTTATTGGACCGGTTAAACACTCAGGTTAAAGAAAATATTATGCATTGCAACGGAGGTATCAATACCTAGCATATCACTATAATCCCATGTAAAAATATTAGAGAAATCATGAAGAATTTTTTTAATATCCTTTTATTCAACAAGGGTGAGAGAAGCGGTGAGAAAAACTATGCATGGACTTTTAGATGTGCCTAAGTTATATTGTATTGTTTCTTCATTTAGAAGGGCAGACCGATCCTCAATATATGGATCAGTAGGAATAGTATTAGATGGGTCAACAGTATCAATGGGGACATCGAACTCCTCTAGGTAAACTATGTTGGTGAGGGAGGAAGGTTGTTGTCGCTTATGGTGGAAAGTGGGAAGGTGATCATCAGCACCCATGTATTCCAATAGAGCGCTATCATTAGCAAAAGTATCAAGGGTATCCCAAAGAATAGAAGCATCATTACTAATGAGTTACGACTGTAGTAGGGAAAGTGAAGGAACACAAAATGAGGTATAAGCATCTACGGAGGGTGGAGGAGGAGGTTGATAACTTAGGTCAAACTTGTGTAATCGTGGGGGGAGATCCCAAAGCACTATGATTTTATGTTTGGGTTGATCTACTTGAGTATTGGAGAAGCCAAAGCGATAGAGATATTCATATCCTACACCATATTTAGAAAAATATTGAGTACTATCAGAGGCAATAGGGGTATCAATAGTTTGCTCGATAGAATTACAATACTCGAAAGGTGATGGATCAACAAGGACATCGTAGACAGTGCCTTGATACCGAAACTTCAACCATGCATGTAGTGTATAGGGGACCACATGCATAGCAGGGATCCAAGGTCTTCCCAGGAGGAGATTATAGTTGAGATCATTAGGCATAACATTACAAGGAATATCAAGTGTACCAATAGTGATAGGTAAATTAACAATATCTAAAACACACTTGGGGATGTTATCAAATCCACAAATAGAGATATATGACGGGACTAACGATACTTCTGACATGCCTATATGTTTAAGGAAATTGAAATTGTAAATATTTAAGCCAGAGCCATTATCAATTACGACGCACTTGACTCCTACTGTGTTAATATAAACTTGGATATACAAGGGAGGGTTGTGTGCTAGTATCTCTCAAGGAGGTAGACCATTTGTTGTGAAAGTTATTTGGTCATCAATAAGAGATAGATCCATAATGAACTTATGATATACATATTCGGGTGAAGTATGAGGGGGGATATAAGTGTTAGATAAGTATTTCTTAAGCTTGTTGATACAATCAGGGTAGTTTTATAGATAGGCATGAATAAATATATTCATGATGATTTAACAGATAAAAAGGGAAGAAAGAGATGAATGGGTGATCCAAAGGCATGGAAAAATAAGTCGGGTTCACCAAAATGATTAACTAAAATTGACTAAACCAATGTAGTAAAGTATATTTAATCTAATATAGGAGGACATATAAACACAGATGAGGCCAGAATATTTCTAATTAATGTATAATATATGATCTCATCTTACTCTCCTTTTGATTAAGTTTGATTGTATTGTGTGACTTTTAGTTGATCTGATATGAGTTAGGATGTAATTATCTGTCTTTTGATTGATTATGATTCTAATGTTAAAAGATCTAGAATTCCTGACAAGTGTGTGTTTGAATTCAATATTGTAATAAAGCAGGTCTAAATCAGTCGAGGAAATGAATCAGGAAGCGTTCAATTTGTTTTCAGCAAAATCTGTTCCTACACAACTTATTTTTGGAACTTCTAAGCTAGTTTTGGAACTCCATCACACAGTCATCATTTAGTTCCGGAACTTTCAGACTTAGTTCCGAAACTCCACTATGTAGTTCCAGAACTCCTGGGGATAGCTCCGGAACTCTCAAGGTTTGGAGCCTTAACAAATTCCTATGGTTCTGGAACTTCTCCAAAGTTCTGAAACCAATGGGAGTTATCTATTTTAAACCACATCTGGAGATTTTACATCTATGACCCTTTCAATCAGGAAGGACGAGAAGATTTCTAAACGCAGATCCAGGGAGAGTTATCCTACAACTATCTGATCAACCGCAATCTGGCTCAACATCTATTCTGGGCATGATTCGATTTCATCAGAATCATTGAGACAACTGTGATTGTAAAATGTATATAAAAGTAGACCTGCAATAGTAGATAGAATATATATATATATAATATATATATAGAAATAGAATAGAGAAGAGAAATAGACTAAGTACTCAGATCCAGTACATTTGTAATTCCAAATGTTTTATCAATAAAATAGCCATTCTTATTTGAGAGAATTCTGAGTTGTTAAATCCTAATTCGAGGAGGAGCAAGGGCCCACTCCCCCAAGGACCAGGATATTCATTTATTTGGTATTTATATTTCTTCAGCAAATAGCTTAGATCTGTTAATTTTGTATTGTTTTAATCCTTCCAGTTAAACTCTGTTGTATACTTGTTCCTAAAAGTGTTTAGATAGATTCTTATATTTCTTGCAATTTTTTAAAGAATTCTAAATTGAGCGTGTTTATTTCCAAAAGCAAGTGTGTTTACTTTAAGAAGCAAGTGTGTTTATTTTCCAACAACAAGTGTGTTTCCATTCTGCACGGTGTGTTTCCTTTCAACAAAGCTTTCAGTGTGTTTACTTTTAGCAAGTTTTCATAGTTTGATTTAAATAAGGTTTTACCAAGAAGTCCTTAAGACATTAAAGAGATCCCCCAGAAAATATAAAAAATAAATACAGTCAACTACTAGATCGGTTAAATTACTCTTGTTGTATATAGCTTTAGACACACCCCTAGTTTGATATGACATCAACACGAAGTTGATTAAATGAAGGGAATGATGAAACCCATCATTTTTGGCATTGTTTCTGGGGAACACTAGTTGGAACTTTCTAATTAAGTGTTAGCAAGAGCAACAAAACATACATCTAGTAGTTGAAGGATCTTCCCTGCTATATCACAAAATATATGAGTAGACCAAGAGACTCACAGGGTAGATTCCTCCCAAAAACATCTTCACAAGAATTCATAACATCCTCTAGTCAAAGTAAGGAAATTGATCAAGAATTGGAGGCACCATCATCCCCTGTCAGACAAGAAACAAAATTGCCATTTTTGGAATTCTTAGACTAGTCACCTGAAGGGAGTGGATCTTTTAGGAGAAGGCTTAGTACCCAAGATCCATTTAGGGTGAGTTTCAATTCTCAATTGAGTAGTCAACCTCCTACTCCTGATTTTTCACCTTCCCCAAGGCATACCGCTTACCACATTGATTGGGAGGAAAATTCAGAAAATATTTTTAAAATGGCACGAGAAGCTGAGAGAGAACCTGATAGGACCTTTACCTATCCAATCCAATTGGGAGATGATGACACATCAATGAAAAATATCTCACCTACACATTTACCCACCTTTAGAGGGATGTCATTTGAAGATCCTGACCAATTTATGTTTGAATTCAAGGTACTATGTCAGACCTATGATTATAAAACAGATAATAAAAAAATCAAGTTGTTTCCATCCACTTTGAAGGATGCAGCAATGAGGTGGTTCATGGGATTACCATCCAACTCTATTAGCACTTGGGCACAAATGGAGACTACCTTCCTAGATAAATATCAGGATTATTATAGAGGGAGAAATAGGAAGGAAGAATTCTTCAAAATCAAGCAAGTTGATGATGAAAACATAGAAGACTATTTAGACAGATTCCTCTTTGTTAGCAAAAGATGTGGATTTGTGCTTACAGAGGAGTTAAGTAAAACCATTTTTCTTAAAGGTTTGGATGATGAATCTAGAGAATCCCTTAACTTGATAGGAGGTGGAGACATTGATTAGATAAGAATGAATGGAATTAAAGAGATTTGTAGAAGCTATTCCAGAATGAGAGGTGGACCTAGAAAAGGAAAATCAGTGAAAAGTCTGAATCCAGATATGAAAAAACTAATGGATGAGTTAGCAAACTTTAAAACAGACATTTTAGTGCAATTAACCTCTACTATAGATGGATTACAAGCTAAAGCAAATTCCAAAACTAAACCATTGGCTATGTATTGTCCTAGATGTAGGAAGAAGCATGCATTAAGAGACTGTCCTTTGGATAAAACAGAAATGTGTCTTATCTGTGAATCTAAAGAACATGATACTGATGTTTGTTCTTTACTTCCTATTATTAAAAATCAGCTTAAACAAACCAGTGCCTCATCTACAACAGAAGAATTGAATTTTGTTCAGAGACAACCTAACCAAGGGTAGTTTATGCCAAGATTAGTTCCTAATCCATGGACAATGCCATGGGCTACTCAGGTAGTACCACAAAATTGGGGACAACCACCTTGGGTACCTCAACCAACTTGGAACCCTCAAGATTGGGAAAATCAAGCTTGGTATGCTCAGGGACATCAACAACCATGGGCTGGTCAAGGAAATCCTTATGCTTGGTCACAACCTAGATGGAACCCTAATAATTATTCCTAAGGAAGAACATATCCAAATCAGAATCAACAAGCCATCATGGGATCCCCTGCACAAAATTCACAAACTGAGAATGTAGTCCAAACACAAATGTTAGCACAGCCAGTAGCAAACCCTATAAACAAACAAACAACTCCTATTTATGGAACACATCTAGAAAAATCAGTTGATTTACATGCTATGGATTGTAAGGATATTCAAACTAGATCTGGGAAAATCATTAACAATCCACCCCTTATAATCACTGAAATGACAGAAGAAAATGAAATCCCTAGTACTATTGTTCCAAAAGAGGATATAGAAAGAAAATAAAAGGATCCAGATAGCAACACTACTGAGACTCCATTTCTAGATAGATTCAAAGAAGCTATAGAAATCAAAGAGTCTGAATTGGTACAGGAACTAAGGAAATTGAATATTTAAATACCACTGTTACAAGCAATTAAAGATATTCTAGAATTGAACAAATTAATCAAAATGTTATGTATGAAAAAACATGGAAGGAAGAAACAGTACCCCAAGACTATCAAAGTAGATGGGAAACTTGTTGATTTATTAGCAGGAAAACTTTTACTTCCCAAATATGGAGATCCTGGAAGTCCTGTTATTTTTGTCTCTATAGGAAATAAGGATGTACATAATGTTTTGATAGATTTGGGAGCTGCTATCAATGTAATGATAGTGGATACTCTGAAAACATTACCATTAATGGGTATACAACCTACTAATACCATATTGCAGATGGCAGATCAGTCTGTAGCAAAACCAGAAGGAATTATTGAAGATGTGTCAGTTATGGTGGAGTCATGGGAATATCCAGTTGACTTCCTTATACTGCAGCCAAAAGGTAAAACATTGGGTTATCCCATTATTTTGGGTAGACCATGGTTAGCTACAGTTGCTACTTTGATAGATTGCAGGTCAGGTGATATGACAATCTCAAATGGTAAGAACTCTAAACAAATTTCCTTATATCCTACAACACAACCTTTTACTGACAATCATGAACAATTGTGGGTTGATTCTCCTGAAACTAATAAGCAAAATTTGTCTTCTTTGGCTATGATCACATTACAGGATCATGTAAGAGAAGTAGAAGAGATGATTAATCCACCATTGGATGAGAACTTTTTATCCTCAGAGAAATCAAAAATAGTTCTAGAACCCACGAACGTACTTTCGAAACCCTCAAACTTAGTTCCGGAACCTGTGAACTTGTTATGGAACCTGCGGCTATAGTTCTGGAACCACCACATTTAGTTCCGGAACCACGACAACAACAGTTCTCTTTGATTGAAAATTATTTCACTCTAGAGGAACGAGATTTCTCATGGGGAGAGGATGAATCAGTAGCTTCAGTTTCAAGTACATTAGGAAGTGGTGAAGAATTTATGGAAAGTAGCAGTGACAAGGAATTTGGCCTGCAAAGAGATAAGTATCATAATTCTCATTACTATCCTTTTTCCAGTATTCCATCTCAAGGAACTTTTGGAGATGTTGCTACATACCATATGCTATTACCACATGCATGTCCATTAAATACTTTAATGAAACCCTTTCCAAAAATCAGTTCATCACATATTGGAACCAAGCATGTTGAAATTCAACCACATAAAACTTTAAACATTAACAATTGGTTGAAGGAGGATGAAGAAGATAAATTGTTTGATGTTCTAAAAAATCATACTAAAGCTTTTACTTGGGATTATAAAGATATGAAGGGGATTCATCCAAGTATCTGCACTCATCACATCTATACTGAAAACATTAAACTAGTTAGGTAGCCTCAAAGAAGGATTAACCCAACTTTAAGGGATATAGTCAAACAAGAAATTGAAAAACTATTACAAGTAGGTTTCATCTACCCTATCTCAGATAGCCAGTGGGTATCTCCTCTTGTAATTGTTCCCAAAAATAATGGAAAATGGAGAATATGTGTTGACTATAGGGAACTAAACAAAGCCACAATGAGAGATTATTTTCCCTTACCATTCATAGATCAAGTCCTAGATAACCTTTCAGGTAAACAATACTTTTCTTTCTTGGATGGCTTTAGTGGGTACAATCAGATCAGAGTTGCTGCTGAAGATCAAGACAAAACTACATTTACATGTCCATGGGGAACCTTTGCCTATAGGGTGTTACCATTTGGTTTATGCAATGCTCCTGCAACTTTCCAGAGAGTTGTACTTGCAATCTTTGCTGATCTAACAAATGATTGTGTTGAAGTATATATGGATGAATTCACTGTACATGGAGATACATTTGAAGATGCTTTGAGAAATCTAGACAGAGTGTTAACAAGATGTGAACAACACAACCTATCTCTTAGTGATGAAAAATGTTTGATGATGGTGGATGATGGAATTGTATTAGGACACCATATTTCAAAAAAAGGAATTCAAGTGGATCAAAACAAAATTAGGATCATTTCAGATTTACCTATTCCTCAGACCCCCACAGATATCAAATCATTTCTAGGGCATGTTGGGTACTATAGGTGCTTTATAAAAGATTTCAGTAAAATTTCTGCCCCCATGTTTAATTTGCTAACCAAGGACTGTGAATTTCTTTGGGATGAAAAGTGTCAGCATGCTTTTGAAGAAATTAAAGACAAATTAATCAGTGCCCCAATATTGAGAGGTCCTAATTGGGAAAAACCATTTCATATCCAAAAAGATGCCTTAAATTATTCCATTGGTGTAGTATTGGGACAGAAAGATGAGGAAGGAAAGATGTATGCCATTTACTATCTTAGCAAGAATCTTACTCCCACTGAAAAGAATTACACCACCACTGAAAAGGAATTTCTTGTTGTGATTTATGTAATCAATAAATTCAGACATTACATTACAGGGTACAAGATATTTGTACACATAGATCATTCAACAATTAAGTATTTAATGAACAAACCAGTGGTTAGAGGAAGAGTCATTAGATGGTTATTACTTTTGCAAGAATTTGATATTACCATTGTGGACAATCTAGGTAAATCTAATGTGGTAGCTGATTTTTTGTCAAGACTAACCACCACAGGGGAGCAAGATCCAGTCAAGGATAACTTTCCAGATGAACAACTATTTGCAATCTCAGCAAGTACACCATGGTTTGTTGATATGGAAAATTATCTTGCAATAGGGAAGTTTCCTCCTTCTTTCACTAAGAAACAAATAAAGAAGTTAATTAAAACCAATACACAATTCAAATGGTTAAATGGAATGCTATTTAAGTGTGGTCCTGTTTTTGTCTTACGTAGGGGTGTGAGAGAGAATGAAATCTTTGACATCCTCAGAGCATGTCATGATGAACCAAGTGGAGGAAACTATTCAGTAAAAAGAACAACTCATAAGATACTTGGCACTGGTTATTATTGGCCATCTCTGTACAAGGATGTGAAAAGATATATCAAGAGGTGTGATCCTTGTCAAAGGATGGGACAACCAACTTTCACCAATGAAATGCCTCTTCAGCCTCAAGTTATGGTTGAACCATTTGAGAGATGGGGATTGGATTTTGTTGGTCCCTTTAATCCTCCTTCACAAGGGAAGGAATATATTCTTGTATGTACTGACTATGTGACAAAATGGGTAGAAGTGCAGGCATTGACAAATGCCATTGAGGAAGCAGTTGTTGATTTCCTTTGGAACAGAATTATGATAAAGTTTGGAGCACCAAGGAGCATAGTTTCAGATAAGGGACCACAATTCATGTCTAATATGATCCAAGCTTTCACAAGGTATTACCAAATCAATCATAGGAAGTCATATCCTTACCATCCACAGTCAAATGGACAAGCTAAAGTAATAAACAGAGAATTGGAGAACATCCTTACCAAAACAGTTGAAGATGGGAGAAAAGATTGGGTAAAGAGACTACCTGAAGCTATCTGGGCTTATAATACAACTTGGAAAACTACAACAGGGTTTTCACCATATGAATTAGTCTATGGGAAAAATCCCTTGTTGCCTATAGAATTTGAACTTCAGACATTGAGGACAACAGTGAAGGTGGGAATTGAGTTGAATGCAGCTCAAAAAGAAAGAATCCTTCAACTCAATGAGTTGGATGAATTAAGGTTGGAAGCACTTCAGCAGACAGAGATGATTCAAGAGCAAAGGAAGCAATGGCATGACATACATATCAAGAAAATGAAATTCAAAGTAGGAGACTGGACATTGCTGTTTGATTCTAAGTACCAACAGTTCAAGGGAAAATTGAGAACCAGATGGTTGGGACCCTATCAATTGAACAGATATTTGACAATGGTTCTATTTAGTTACTTCCCATTGATGGTAGTAGTAGAACACTCTTGGTCAATGGAAATAGGGTGAAACTATATAGGAAGCCTCCAACTAAGGATGAATTTTTGAAGAAGATTGAAGCAGACAAAGAATTTGATCATATGGAAGAACTCAGTTCTTCCAAAATGATCAAATAACTAGATGATAGATCTAGAATAAAGGGAAGAAGATGAAAACCAACAAATGGCGTTTTCTTCCCAAAAAAAAAAAAGAAAAAAAGAAAAAATATATATAAAAAAAGAAATTCTCTTAAAGGTCAATTGAAAACCAACAAATGGCGGTTGACCTCTTTTTGGCTAGTTCAAATAAAGGAATTCTTTTAAATTCCATATGTCTTATCTAATCATGTTTTGTTCCACTTGTAGGAATGACGAGTCATCATAGAAAAAGGATTACATCATCAAGGATGGTAATTATGTCTTTTAACTCATTTAGGGTTGATTAAATGTTTGCATGTGTGATGTGACTTAATTTAAAAGTAGGTATGATGAGTCATCTATTTATACATTATGATTACAAGTGTGTAATCATGAAATTGATTTGGATGGAATAAGTGGTGGCATGGTTATCATTAGTAATTATTATTGCAAAAATAAAGAGAAATAAGTTGCAAAGATATTTTGAGGAAGGAGCAGTGAATTGAGTTTGTATTCCGCATCAAAGAATAGAGAATTCAGAAGTTCCATAGCTAAGCACTGAGGTTCTACAGTTAAAAACAGAGGTTCAACAACCAAGTCATTAGTTCCGCAGCTAAGAAAAAAGGGCTTGCAACCAATTCACACAAAATCAAAAGAGATAGAACTCAAGCCGATATGGGGATTAAGAAGAAATCTGAACCAGAGGATGATTCCCAACTGCTCGCAGACGAAGAAGTGGCATCCATCTTTGAGCATGCAGGATGGCTTGAATTCCTGAAGAAATTTTCAAGGCATAATGATGAATTGGTAAGAGAATTCGTCATAAACCTAGAACATTCCAGAACAAAGGTGAGAAATGTCTTTATTCCTTTTTATGTAGATACTGTAAGTAATGTGTTTGGAGTGCCAATTGTGCATGTCCCACAACCTTCCAAGGGTACTTTGAAAGAACTGGTTGAAGTCTTACTGCAAGAAGAAGAAACTAAACCCCAGTACATCTATAATATAAAGAAAATCATAAAAGGGGTCAGAAGGGCCAATTTTCCCAAACCCTTTGACAGGGTAGCGTTTTGGATAGAAAAATATTTAACCTGTGATGGTCAATTTGGGTCTGTGGGAAAAGAAGTCTTAAAAATGCTCATATATTTGAAGTATGGAGCCACCAAACCTGAATACATAATAAACCTCCAAGGGTTTCGTTTTTATTCCATTTAGACCATGGCTCAGAGGTATTCCTGGGGTGTTGGGACAATTAGGCATCATGGTCTAATTCATTTAATATGCCAGCACCATTTCCTGTCAAAGAAGAATGGAGAAGAAATTTGGGACAAGTTTCTTGGCAAGTTCAAGAAAAACCCTAATATTATCATAAGGACAATTCCAGCCCCATTCTCTCCTTCAGCTAATCTAGAAATTGATGCCCCTGTAGAAGGATAGAGGGAAATGGAAAGAGAAAACATACTAAAAAGAAGAAGGTCATTGAGAAAGATAAAAACAACAGAGCCTTCTGTACCTATGAAGGAAATTCCTTCTTCTGCAGCTGCTTCAAGGGAGCCAATACTTGTTTCTGACGGTGATAGCTCACCCACACAAGAGAAAGAAAAAATAGTAAGAAGAAGCTCTAGAAGGAAATTCACTACGGGGCATGTTGAACTTCCCCAGATAAGAAAAATTCATAAGAGGTCAAGGGAAACCCCAGAAGAAAGGAGTGAATAGGAAAGGATGGAAGAAGAAGCTGTTGAAATTTTAGGCAGTATGGCCATGACTCCTCCTGAGCCAAGTCAAGATGAAATGGACAGAGGAGAAGAGAGATTTGAAGAGAAAGATTTTTAGGAATTAGCTAAACCATCAGTAGTGCCACATGAAGAATAAGAGTTGGCATCCAGGATAAGAAAAGGAAAATTTCCTTTGATAGAGGAAGAATGCCCAACTCCTCAAATAATTTCAGAAGAAGAAGAAAGACATCAAGTTAAACAGGCTTTGTTCTTGTCTAGAGCAGAGCTCATTATCAGAGAAAAAGATGAGGAATTGGATTTCCTCAAGCTCAAGTTGGAACAAAGGGAGATGCTCATTGGAGAGCTAACAACTCAGCTTGCAGCCAAGACTAAGGAATTATCAGCAACCAAGGAACAACTGATAGAAAAAGAGGAAGAATTTCAGGCTTCTATAAAATAGAGTGTTGTGTCCACAGTCTCTGCACAGACTGAGTTGACCTATTTTCCTCTCCAAAAGTTATGGAATGATACTTGCAAGGAGCTCAGAGAAGCCAAAACATTGAATGAAGAATTAAAGACCAAGATGGAGGAAGAGATGAAGGCAAGAAAGGAATGGGAAGAAATTTTTTATAAGGAGGAAGGAAATAAATATAAATGTCTTGCAAAAATTCATATGGTTTGTATTATGAGTGAGAAATTACTTGCCTACAGGAGGCCCTCTCCTACATATAGTGTGTTTTTAGAAGAGTAGTTCATTCACTGGCAACTGTCAAGGATTGCATGTGGGCTTCCACATGAACTCAAAGATGAATCTGAATTCATGGAAGTGTACTCTCTCTCCAGCCTTGAGCAGAAAAATCTTTTGTGTGAATTTTATCTTTGTAATTTTATGCTAGAGAAAAAAACAGGATTATGATCAACTTGTATGTAGGGGAGAGCCAGCTGAATGCATTTGTTTCTATTTTGCAAAACCAAATTGCATGGAAGGAAAGGGAATCTAATTTTTTATTGAAATCCAACTCAACAAGTCTCTATATGAGAGCTCATTATGGTAAACCCTCTACCTTCCTCTCACATTTTAGAACTCATGCTTTTGATGAGAGATTCAATACACACTATCTTGCCATTCTGTAAAAGAGTATGAATGCCTTCACCTCCTATGAGGAGGAAAATTTTGAAGATATTTATGAAGGATTCTCAAAGAGGTGGGAACTCCTTACTATTTCCTTGAGAATAAGGGAAGTAATTTCCCCAACAAATCTGATCGGGAGTTTAGAAAGGGCAAAAGCATTATAAATAGTAATTCCCCAAGTCAATGAAACCTATGGGAAAATATGCATGGGAATGCGAACAAGGCCCCCTCTACTTATCAACCCCATGTCTCCTTGGTAGAATAGAGAACCTCAAGACCCTATTGAATTTGAACAGTGTGAGAGGAAAATAGAAGGAGTAGGGTGCAGTACATCCAAGTTTAAACATTGGAAAATTTAGTTTCAGCCATTTGATCTAAGCAATCAAATGGAATGCAGAACTTATAACCCCACTTTTGAAGAGTGAAGTTTGTAAAGGGACTTACAAAAAAGTAAGTTTGGGGGGAATGATGAGGTCAGAATATGTCTGATTAATGTATAATATATGATCTCATCTTACTCTCCTTTTGATTAAGTTTGATTACATTGTGTGACTTTTAGTTGATCTGATATGAGTTAGGATGTAATTGTCTATCTTTTGATTGATTGTGATTCTAATGTTAAAAGCTCTATAATTCCTGACAAGTGTGTGTTTGAATTCAGTTTTGTAATAAAGTAGGTCTAAATCAGTTGAGGAAATGAAGTAGGAAGCGTTCAGTTTGTTTTTAGTAACATCTGTTCCTACACAGCTTAGTTCCAGAACTTCCAAGCTAGTTCTGAAACTCCATCACATAGTCATCATTTAGTTCCAGAACTTTCAGACTTAGTTCCAGAACTCCAGTATTTAGTTCCATAATTTTTAAGACTTAGTTCCAGAACTCCTGGGGATAGCTCTGAAACTCTCATGGTTTGGAGCCTTAACAAATTCCTATGGTTTTAGAATTTCTCCAAAGTTCTGAAACCGAAGGGAGTTATCTATTTTAAACCACATCTGGAGATTTTGCATCTATGACCCTTTCAGTTAGGAAGGATGAGAAGATTTCTGAACACAGATCTAGGAAGAGTTATCCTACAGCTATCTAATCAACTGCAATCCAGCTCAACGTCTATTCTGGGCATGATTTGATTTCATCATAATCATTGAGACAACTGTGATTATAAAATGTATATAAAAGTAGACATGCAGTAGATAGAATATATATATAAATATATAGAAATAGAACAAAGAAGAGAAATAGACTAAGTACTCAGATCCAGTACGTTTGTAATTCCGAATGTTTTATCAATAAAATATCCATTCCTATTTGAGAGAATTCTGAGTTGTTAAATCTTGATTCGAGGAGGAGCAAGGGCCCACTCCCCCAAGGACCAGGATATTCGTTTATTTGGTATTTATATTTCTTCAGAAAATAGCTTAGATCTGTTAATTATGTATTGTTTTAATTCTTCTAGTTAAACTCTGTTGTATACTTGTTCCTGCAGGTGTTTAGATAGATTCTTATATTTCTTGCAATTGTTTTCAAGCATTCTAAATTGAGTGTGTTTATTTCCAAAAGCAAGTGTGTTTACTTCCAGAAGCAAGTGTGTTTATTTTCCAGCAGCAGTGTGTTTCCAACGGTGTGTTTCCTTTCAGCAAAGCTTTCAGTGTGTTTACTTTCAGCAAGTTTTCATAATTTGATTTAAATAAGGTTTTTACCAAGAAGTCCTTAAGACATTAAAGAGATCCCCCATAAAATCCAAAATAAATACAATCAACTACTAGATCGATTAAAGTAATCTTGTTGCATATAGCTTTAGACACACCCCTGGTTTGATATGACATCAACAAGAAGTTGATTAAATGAAGGGAATGACGACACCCATCATTTTTAGCACCCTTTCCGAGGAACACGAGTTGGAACTTTCTAAGTAAGTGTTAGCAAGAGCAACAAAACATACATATAGTAGTTGAAGGATCTTCCCTGCTATATCAAAAAATATATGAGTAGACCAAGAGACTCACATGGTAGATTCCTCCCAAAAACATCTTCACAAGAATTCATAACATCCTCTAGTAAAAGTAAGGAAATTAATCAAGAATTGGAGACACCATCATCCCCTACCAGACAAGAAACAAAATTGCCATTTTTGGAATTCTTAGATTAGTCACCTGAAGGAAGTGGAGCTTTTAGGAGAAGGCTTATTACTCAAGATCCATTTAGGGAAAGTTTCGTTTCTTAATTGAGTATTAAACCTCTTACTTCTAATTTTTCACCTTCCCCAAGGCATACTGCTTACCACATTGATTGAGAGGAAAATTCAGAAAATATTTTCAAAATGGAATGAGAAGCTGAGAGAGAACCTGATAGGACCTTTACCTATCCAATCCAATTGGGAGATGATGATACATCAATGAAAAATATCTCACCTGCACATTTACCCACATTTAGAGGGATGTCATATGAAGATCTTGACCAATTTCTATTTGAGTTCAAGGTACTATGTCAGACCTATGATTATAAAATAGATAATCAAAAACTCAAGTTGTTTCCATCCACTTTGAAGGATGCAGCAATGAGGTGGTTCATGGGATTACCATCCAACTCTATTAGCACTTGGGCACAAATGGAGACTACATTCCTAGATAAATACCAGGATTATTGCAGAGGGAGAAATAAGAAGGAATAATTCTTCAAAATCAAGTAGGAGGATGATGAAAACATAGAAGACTATTTAGACAGATTCCTCTTTGTTAGCAAAATATGTGGATTTATGCTTACAGAGGAGTTAAGTAAAACCATTTTTCTTAAAGGTTTGGATGACGAATCTAGAGAAGCCCTTAACTTGATAGGAGGTGGAGACATTGATTAGATAAGAATGAATGGAATTAAAGAGATTTGTAGAAGCTATTCTAGAATGAGAGGTGGACCTAGAAAAGGAAAATCAGTGAAAAGTCTAAATCCAGATATGAACAAACTAATGGATGAGTTAGCAAACTTTAAAATAGACATTTTAGTGTAATTAACCTCTACTATGGATGGATTACAAGCTAAAGTAAATTCCAAAACTGAACCATTGGCTATGTATTGTCCTAGATGCAAGAAGAAGCATGCATTAAGAGACTGTCCTTTGGATAAAACAAAAATGTGTCTTATATATGAATATAAAGAACATGATACTGATGTTTGTTCTTTACTTCATGTTATTAAAAATTAGCTTAAACAAACCAGTGCCTCATCTACAATAGAATAATTGAATTTTGTTCAGAGACAACCTAACCAAGGGTAGTTTATGCCAAGACCAGTTCCTAATCCATGGACAATGCCATGGGCTGCTCAAGTAGTACCACAAAATTGGGGATAGCCACCTTGGGTACCTCAACCAACTTGGAACCCTCAAGATTGGGAAAATCAAGCTTGGTATGCTCAGGGACATCAAAAACCATGGGCTAGTCAAGGAAATCCTTATGCTTGGTCACAACCTAGATGGAACCATAATAATTATTCTCAAGGAAGAACATATCCAAATCAGAATCAACAGGCCATCATGGGATCCCCTACACAGAATTCACAAACTGAGAATGTAGTCTAAATGCAAATATCAGCACAGCCAGTAGCAAATCCAAGAAACAAACAAACAACTCCTGTTTATGGAACAGAACCAGAAAAATCAGTTGATTTACATGCTATGGATTGTAAGGATATTCAAACTAGATCTAGGAAAATCATTAACATTCCACCCCTTATAATCATTGAAATGACAAAAGAAAATGAAATTCCTAGTACTATTGTTCCAAAAGAGGATATAGAAAGAAAAGAAAAGGATCCAGATAGCAACACTACTGAGACTCCATTTCCAGAGAGATTCAAAGAAGCTATAGAAATCAAAGAGTCTGAATTGGTACAGGAACTAAGGAAATTGAATATTGAAATACCACTATTACAAGCAATTAAAGACATTCCAAAATTGAACAAATTAATCAAAATGTTATGTATGAAAAATCCTGAGAAGGAAGAAATAGTACCCCAAGACTATCAAAGCAGATGAGAAACTTGCTAATTTATTAAAAAGAAAACCTTACACTTCCCAAATATGGAGATCATGTAAGTCCTTGTTATTTCTGTCTTTATCGGAAATAATGATGTACATAATGTTCCGTGTGCAAGAATATTCCACTCAAAAGAGGTGAGCCAAGTGGGCATTGTGAGGAAAGATTGATGGTAGCACTGAGTTTTCCTCCATTGAATATAAGAACTAGATGCTAAACAAAATACATCAAGATAATGCATGACATTACAGATATTGGATTCTTTCTAAATGAGTGTGAGAAAGGAATCATTTGCAAAGTGACCATTGAGCAATTCATAATTCTTCACAAAGGGAAGTGAAATCCCTCTAATAAGCCCTTGGATTTTGGCGTGAGCTAGTAGATACCCAAAACCTTTAGCGCCGATGCTAACGGGAAACCTTTCCAAATGGAGAAGAATAATCCAAAGGACTCAGAACTAAGGTCATTAATAATGATCTGGGAAGAAGCATCAATAAACAAAATTCTGATTGTTTGGATGAAATTGGGGTCGAACCTAAGAGCTTGTAGCATGACAAGGATAAATGGCCATTCAATATGATCATAAGCTTTCTCAAAATCAATTTTAATGAACATGACATATTGATTGGATCTATGACCCCATTCCATGCCTTCCCAAACTACAATGATGTTGTCCAGGATGTATCACTCTTGAATGAACCCAATTTGTTCCAATTGAGTGACATCAGGGAGAATACTACGTAGCCGCATAGCTAGAGATTTGGCAATTATTTTGTAGGAGACATTCAACAAAGTGATAGGCTGCCAACAAGTAATTTTATCTATATCCCCTTTCTTTGGGGTGAATTTAATATTCCCTTTTTTGATACACGACCCCAATGACTGATTCTGAAACCCTTTGAGGTAGACTTGAAGAAGGCCTTTCCTGACAGAATCCCATAAGGCTTTGTATAATTCCTAGGGGTAGCCATAACAACCTGAGGCTTTGTCATTGGACATTTGCATGACTGCATCATGAAGGTCATCAATGGTAAGGATTCGGTTGTAGACAACCTTCTAAGCTTGAGAAATTTTGTTGAGCACAACACCCAGACATTGTTCAAGGGTTGTTGGGCCTAGAAGACTAGTTTATAATGTTGCACAAATGCTTGCAGCATACGTTGAGGCTTAGTGACCCAAATTTCACCATCAAAGATGGCCTGAGTTTTTTGAGAAGGATTTTTGGCTCTAAGAGAAAGAAAGAATTCTTTCGAGACTCGGTTGCTAATTTTAAGCCAGTGGATGCAAGCACAAATCTAAGATCCCCGAGAATTGTACTTATCAACAATTTGAATTTGCTGGTGAGGTGTTGCAACTTGAATTTTTAGAGTTTTAGAGAAGGGGTTTCCCTAAAGTGCCACCACCATGCAGCTAAGAGTGGAGGTGTTGGTGGAGTAGCAGCGGTTTTTGATTTTGGCTAGATGTCGGCCATAGATTATGAGGAATCTAGTAATCCGAGTCATAACATCCTCCCACCATTGAGTCCAGCTAGCATGCATAGGTGGATGAAAACACTGAAATCAAATTGGCTGTAGGGCTATGTTCCACACACGTTTGATATGATTGAGTGTGGGCCCATGCTGCATCAAGGAAATATTAAGAAAGAATTTTCCTTTATGACAAAAAGCACGCTTATCATGCCAAGTGATACAAAATTGTATAGGGTAATGATCAGATAGTACAAAATTAGGCATGACCTCCCTAAGTATGGAGTAAATGTTTTCAAAATCAAAGAAATCTTGATCTGATAGCATGGATCTATCGAGCCTTTTAAGAACCTGATCCAATCCTCCTCAGATATTGGACCAAGTGTACCATGCGTCAAAAGGGGGAGTGTGAGAAGCATTAGGGTCGTAAAACCCAAACTTATTGCGCATGTAAAACCACACCTCCCTTTTGCTAGTTGTCCATCTCATCAGCAGGTGGCCACACTTGTCAGTGGGTGACTCAACCATATTAAAATCACCACTTATGACCTAATAAGCATTGGGAATTATGTAAGGTATCCACTACAAAAGATCAACCCTTTCACTCGCATCATTAGAGGTGTATATATTAATGAGGATACAAGGGTGGCTAACAACATTAAATAGGACCCATATGGTACGGTCGGTGGGGTCGATGCCATGGTCATTTAACAAGGGCTGCCATTTGGGAGTAAAAAGGGAAATTAAACCCCCACACCCCGCTTCATGATTACTGTAGAAGGCCAAACTGTCAGGCTAGATGGATTTACAAACCATATGTAACTAAAAACCTGGATTTTCTGACCACACGTTGTTTTCCAACCTTCCTCCTGGTTCAGAGGCTGGTTTGGCAATTGGGTGATTGTAAAGAACATAAAAAGGGTAGTCTTTGATCTTATGATTAGAGGCACAACAGTAAAAGCAAGTGTTAGGAAAGTTGATATACAAAATTTGCTAAGAGTAACGTGTGTCTCCCATCTAGATTTCCAAAAATTCTTTTAGGTCTCAAGAAATATCTACATCAATGAAAACATGCTTCTGTGGACGAGCATGGTAAAACCGATCTGGTTCGAGGCAAACCACCCACTTGATGAAATATGCAATCTGATGCAAGAAATGAACACAAGGCAAGGGTGGGCTAAGAAATTCTACCTAGATTGGAACTTTAAGAGTGGCATATTAAAAAACCACAAAGTATTTGGTCCATTGAGACATGACCAACAAAGAGTTGCGAACATACCCGGTGGCTTGTCGAGCCAGAATGTTGGGGGCATTGGCTAGGTCAGAGAAGCGAAAAATAAAAAATCCTTTGGTCATATTTTGGATGTTATCAATTCAGACCCCATGAAGATTCGAGGTCGTGTTAACCTAGGATTTGAGCATGCTCTCAAAGGGGATGCAACCCACAAAATACCCAACGAGACATAATTGTTCCAACCAGTTACAAACAACATTAAAGTTAGGAATAGGTAAAACCACATTAGGAGGAGAAACATTACCTCGTGGAAGACCTTCAGGACAAACTTTTGAGGACCTTTCACATGCAGCATCATTGCTCAAAGCTCCACTATCTCTAGCCATGGTTGTAAAAACCAGGCTTGAAGAGGGAGAGGTCATTATATAGGGGCACCAAATGGGTGGGAAACCCTAAAAAATGATGTTATTAATATCCCATAGAGTTCGAGAAGGTTTCAGAATGACAAGGTTGAAAGCAAGAAACCCTAGCAGAGATGACTCTAGAGTGCATCACCACTTTTGAGATAAAACAACATTAAAGTTAGGAATAGGTAAAACCACATCTAAAGTGAAGTGAATCTAAAAAAATAGCGAAAATAATAGACCAAAACATATTATTTTGTCGAAAAAATGTAGCATTTTCCCCAAATTATAACATCTTTCAAGGAGTTGCCAGGAAATATGGAATTTTAGTTGACCATGATCTCTTACTCTAAAGGTCCAAAACCTCATGTACTTCTTTTGAATTCACTAGAGATCTCTCGGAAACTACTACCTTAGAACCCTAATGTGGCTAAAACACCTTTGCAAAATTATAAAGAAAATGGATGTTTTTAGGGGCATGTGTTATTCCTCCATTATTATCACACTTCTTAAGGGAAACCATTTTTTGAAGAGAGCATACCAAGTACAAATTAGTTCTACAAATAATCCAATGTAATTCAAGTTCCTAAGCCGTGTTACTTTTAATGTTTGAATTAATATAATAAGTAAAATGTTATATGTTATTCTCTAAATGTTTGAAATATGTTTTTAGCATGAAGAAGATTTTGAAATAAAATAATTCCTTACTTGTACAAATTTTGCGATTCTCTTTGTATGATTGTTCTACATGCACTACTACGCTTTTAGATTTATAAACTTCTTGCATTGAAATTAGGATCCCATTAACATGTATATTGATACATAATGGCCAGGAAAAGCTAATAAAGAAGGGCCAAAAACCCTAGAGACCCAAAATAAGAGTCCACATAAAAGAAGAAACCAAAATGGTAGTACAAACTGATCATTAGCTAAAACCATTCTACATTTTTGGTAAAAAACCAAAAAACCCAATAAAATAGGGTAAGAGAAAAACTTAAGAGGAGAGAGAGAATACGAAGAAGATAGTGGATATGAGAGTAAATAATAGAATAGGGAAAATACAAGGGAAGAATAGAGGGGAACATGTCATAAGTCAAGCAAAAACACAACACTATAATGCAAAAGAAGGGCTATTACCTAATCAAGATATATTATGCAATAATGATATTTTGAAACTATAATAATTAATCCAGGTAGTCTTAAATTATGCTACTCTTATATGTGCTAATAGATTTGCCAAATATAATCTGTGAAAGTATAATTAGGGTTTAGGGTTTGAAAAGGAATTGTGCTACCAAAGTTAGATGATGTGATAAAGTGTTGAAATTTAGGGGAAGAAGCATATTAGGGAATTTTTTTGTTGGATATTGTTCCATATACATGATTGGATGAACATAGTATCTACTAGCCACTCACTACTATACATATTGACATATTGATTCCCATACACATTATGCACTAATTTCCTAATATTTTCACTAGCATACACATTTTGCTTCATGTTACACTTATAATAGGGAGCATTCCTTAATTGCATGATCCAAAGACTCCCACAAGCACATTCTCACTCTATTTGCTACCACACTGACTTCTTAGGATGCCTTGATCATGGTCTAATGATTCAATGCAACACAATACTACCCACATGTTAGGTTAATTTATGCATCATATTACCTTAAGTAATTAATTATTTATTAAGGTAATTTGTTTATATATTGTTATATGGTTCAAAAAAAATATTTGTTATATTATTTCATAGGTTATATTCTTATGTAGTTGTAACAATTATTTGTTTGATTTATTCTACTTCTCGGATGTTCTTTTGGAAGCTTATGTAATCTGGTTTATTATTGCACATGTGCAACATCATTCTTTGTTTGTATATTGCTATCCAATATGTATAAATATTACAGCACTACTATTGTAAAGTTGATTTTGACAATTAATAAAATAGCACAGGCTTCCATCCTTGTTTTACATTTAGTACCAGAGTTGGTTGAAGCTCCTAACAAAGTTGGAGAAAGGTTACAGAGGAAGGAAAAGTTTTGGAGAAGAAAACTGCTTCATCGGAGAGCCAGTGCTACCTCCAGTAGTTTCCCATCTCCCTGTAGTCCCACAACCTTCTGTGTGATATCTAGGTAAAATTAAAGAATTTTGTTTTTGCCTTGGTGCCCTCAACACCAAGTAAATTTGCTTCCTAGCACTCGTAATTTTTAAAAAAAAATTCTCCCCAATCAAGGGTTTTACCTCTAAATCTAGATGACTGGTTAGGTACAGATAATATTATCTATTTATCATCAAATTTAGAGGTATATAAACTACTCTGCAGAGTTATATTGGAGGCCTGTGTGCTAACCGTGCCATCCAAGTCCTTCACTGAGCTAGTTGCATTGAACACCGATCGAGTTCTGTTGCAAACCGAGATGATAGCCTTTGACCGAGTTGTCATTTTGCATCCATTTCACCAAGTTGCATTGGGCTATTACATTGGGTTGAGCCATAGTCAAGTTGTTTTGTTAAATGTAGGCTGATTCAATCCTTGCATTACAACTCAGTTACATTGGACTCCCCCGAGCTGTTTTGCTATTGTCCTGAGCAAGCTAAAGGCTAAGTCATTATTTGATCAAAATCGAGCCGTGTATTGATGTGTGAAAGCATTAGAAATGAGTTTCATCATGGTAAGGTTTGTTGGCCAGGTTAAAAAATTCTAGCCCCCACCATTGAAGCCAAATTGGGCCACAACGAGATGAGTCTCCATCATTGTCACGGAGTTAGAACCTAATGCTATGTCCAAACTGTAGAACCGTGGTTGAGCCATCCCCCAATACCTACACAAAACGAAACAACAAGAGACACCCATGCAATATCCCCAAGTTTGAATTTTAACAAAAAACGAAGCACAATAAATAAACAACGAATAAAAGAAAACTCAAATGGTGGAAGAAACAAATCAATTCTTAGTAGGAGGATAAACAAACAATAAACGATGACATACAAATAGTAGAGAACAAAGAGAGATCCATTTTTTGTGGCATGTAATTATAATGGAAACCTAAAACCACCTTAAATAAAAAAAATTCCACATGGATCCTCCCTCCAGCCGTGTCACATTTGAAAAGGTCAGGTCTTTATTCTTTGTTGAAATAAAAGTTGCGTAAATTGATATGCATAATGCATTGTGCACTTTGTTGGATAGTGCAAAAGACTTGGGTGGGTGAGATTTGGGGTTTGACCCCCACCCCGAACTCATTTTTAAAAAATAATTGAAATTTATCAACAAAATTGGAAAAAGCACCAAATTTGAAAAAAAAACCTCCGCTAAAGCCTTAGTTACAACTAAATAGGCCACTAAAAATAGTGAGGAAAACCCTATTTTAGGATATTTTTTTTCTTCCACTCTACATATTTTTGCATTCTAAGCACTATTTTCCAAAGGAGGGCTACCTAAAAACTTCATTTTGAGCTATTTTTTTATGTTTTTTTCTCAGAGAGCCAAATTGTGCTCCAGAGGACACTAGGGCCCCGAAAAACAAAAAAAATTGTCTGCCATTCAATTTTTCAATTTTTTTGAATGTAATTGTATACTTCAGTGTATTGTACTAATTTTTAGGTTTCCATAGTCAACTAAAAACATTGTAACTGCTCAAAAAAGGTAGAGAATTGTAATAAAAAACAATGAAATTTGGTTCTAAAACACTCATGAGATACCAAATCTCATTCGCAGCGTTTGGTATAAACAATGACTTTGGGAATCACTTACAGGTAAAGCCATCATGAATACTACTGCACTTAACACATAATATAGCTAGAAAAATGTCATCTGGTCATCGACCCTTTAATTTGACGGGGAGTAATAAGGACACAGTGCACGCACTCTGAACCCTCCCATCCATTTGTGAATGATTGCATGACGTAAATACGGATTAAGAAATTATCCAAGTATATAGTGAAGCTACACTTGCATATGAGGATATTTCTTTGAGCTAGTGTCAATAATCACACATACTCCTTTCAGTACTGTCTTGGTACCATGTATCAAATTCTTTCACGTATGTTAACGCCTCTTTCACGTACTGTCAGGTATATAGAAAGGGCAAGATTCTTCCACGTACCGATGGGTATATTGGAAGGGCACGTATATAGAAAGGTTTAGTATATCATACTAATGATATATAGATTAGGAGACCTTATACCTAGAGTGATAAGAGCCTAACCCTGTCAGTGAATTCTACAAAATGGGCACTAATGCCCCCAAATTCTTTCTTCCAAATTCACAACTACTTAGAGGAAACAAGTATGTTGCTTGGAAGACAAAAATCAAGACATAACTTGAGTTTGAATAAATTTGGTCTATTGTGAATGGTACTCTAACTAGATCAACTACTGATACAACACAACAATGATAGTTTGATAGATCAGATCAAAAGGCCAAGCTCATCATCTTGTTTGGAGTGTATGATGATGTGCAACCCCACATTCAAGATGCTAAAATAGCCAAAGAAGCATGGGATAAGTTAAGCACAATGTACGAGGCCAAAAACAAGAATGCCATTATGAATTCACAGAGTTAGTTACACACATTGAATTTTAAGAAAAATGAGAAAATAAAAGCTTTCTTGAGAAGAATTATAGAGTTGAGGGCATCACTTTTATCCCTGGGAGAGGAGGTCACAAATGAAGCTCTCGTTCCCATTGTCCTGAGAGCTCTCCCTTCTTCATACCACATTTGTGTGACAACACTAAAGTTGTTAGATACGACATTTAGTTTTGAAAAGCTGGTAAACTTACTGCAACAAGAGGAATCCATGTATAATAAAGATGATGAAGATGAGCAACCACTTTCTTCTCATCAAAGATGGAAAGGAAAAGGGAAAGGAAAACCCAATTCCTATCAAAAACCCCAAAATTAGAATCAGATTCAATGAGGGGATAAACAACAAAAGAAGAAATGTATGATCTGCAAAAGAGGACATGAATTGAAAGATTGTTGGTATAATACTTATAAGAAAGGTTCATCAAGCAATTTTGGACCTCAACACCAAAAATATCACAAGGGAAATACAAACTACACTCAAGGGTAGAAAAATGGGAACTAGAAAAGAAGACCTCATTAGCAAGGCAATATTGCTAAGCAAGAAGAACATTTAGATACTGAAGACTACTTGTACACTGCTCAATAAAGTGAACCTTCTACATCATCTAGTGATGTCTAGTATGTTGATTTGGGAGCCACTCAACACATAACAAGTCACTAAGACTAGTTTACTTCAATGAGGGACACACCTTTAAAAAACCATGTTTCGTTAGGTGATGATTCTTCATACATAGTTCAAGGGATTGGGAACATTTCTCTACCCCTTGGTTCACACAACTGTAGATTATCAGATGTACTATATGTCCTTGGGTTGACTAAAAATATGCTGTCAGTCGGTCAAATCCCATATCACAACTTGAAAATTGAATTTGATAGTCATTCCGGCAAGAAAACATGTTTAATTCGAGACAAATCTCGAGGCTCAAAAATAGTTGCAAAAGCCTCTAATGTGGGACACATGTTCTAGCTTGATTTTGTCCACAGAGATGATCAGGCACTTGTGGCTAAGAATTTTACCTCTGCACAATTGTGGAATTGGAGACTTGGTCACATCAATTTCAAGTATCTTGAAACACTTTGCCAACACAATATGGTAAAAGGATTACCATCTCTCCAGAAGGATATAGACAAGTGTCCTCACTGCCTAACAAGAAAATAACACAGAGCTTCATTCCATAAGAGTAATTTTTGAGCTCATGGTAAGCTTGACTTAGTTCATACCGATCTTTACGGTCCAATACAAGCGAGTCATTCTAGATTTTTGTAGTTCATGCTTTATGTTGATGAGTATTCAAGAAAAATGTGGATTTTTTTGTCTTTGTAAGAAAAGTGAACTTTTGAAACCTTCAAGAAGTTCAAAGTGGTTGTTAACAATGAAACTGGTTATCACATAAAAAATCTCCACTTATATCTTCCTACAAGCTCACAAAATTCGATCTAAGTATAACTCAGTAATGAAAAAAAACACTTGGCAGCTTGTCGATCTTCCACCAGGGAAGAAACCCATTGGATGCAGATGGATATTCAAAACAAAGTACAAAGAAGATGGGACAATAGAAAAGTACAAAGCAAGACTAGTAGCAAAGGGGTATGCACAAAAAGAAGGCATTGAATACGAGGAGACGTTTTATCCCACAACTAAGATCAAAATGATCAGTATGATATTTGATCTTGCTGCACAGTTTGGTTGAAAGTCCATCAAATGGACGTAAAAAGTTCCTTCTTGAATGGAGATTTACAAGAAGAAGACTACATGACTCAACCTGAGGGATATGTTGTACTTGGTCAAGAAGCAAAGGTATGTAGACTCAGGAAATCTTTGTATGGCCTCAAATAGGCACCCTGGGCATGGTACATCAAAATTGATGAGCATCTCGTACAACATGGATTTGTTAGAAATCCATACGATCCCAATCTCTACCTCAAACGGCAAGGGGGGAGATTGTGATTGTCGTTGTCTATGTCGATGATCTGGTCGTCACTAATAGCTCAGTGAGGATGATCGATGCAACAAAGAAAGATCTTAAATGATCATTCGACATGACAGATCTTGGGTTGATGCACTATTGTATTGGATTGGAAGTATGGCAGAAAGATAATCATATATTTGTTTCTCAGTTGAAATATACCAAGATGACACTCAAGAAATTCGGGATGATGGATTGCACACTGATTACTACACCTATGGAGAATATATTACAGTTATCTCTTTCAGATCCATCTCCTGCAGTAAATGCCACTCTCTATCAACAGTTGATTGGGAGTCTCATTTACCTGACCTACACTAGATCAGATATCAGATTTGCAATGAGCTATCTATCTAAGTTCATGCAAGAACCCAAAGTTTGTCATTGAAAAAAAACAAGGTGCATCTTGAGATATCTCAAGGGATCAGTGGATCTTGGTCTAGAATATAAGAAGAATGAAAAGTTCTTATCAAGATACTCAAATTCAGATCGTGTAGGAAACATTAATGACAAAAAATCCACTTCAGGGTTTGTGTTCTTTATGGGATCTGGACCAATATCATGGGGAAGCAAGAAACAACACTTTGTTTCTCAATTTTCTACATAAGTCGAGCATCGTTCTGTAGGTGAAGTTGTTTGTGAAGTGATATGGCTATGTCACATACTTGAAGGATTTGGTATACCACAGGATAAACCGAACACCTTGTATGTTGACAATGAAGGTGTTCTCAAACTTGTTCGCAATCTAGTTTTTCATGAAACAAAAAAACACATTGAGGTATAGGCACATTTCATACGTGAGCATTTATTGAAGCATAATATATAGCTTCAGTTTTTTCCAACAACTAAACAATGAGCATATATCTTCATAAAGCCACTTGCACATGAAAAGTTTGAGTTGTTTAGAGAGTTCCTCTCCTCATCCCTTGAGGCAATGCAAAACTAAGGGGGGGGAATGTTAGGTTAATTTATGCATCATATTACCTTAAGTAATTAATTATTTATTAAGGTAATTTGTTTTATATATTGTTATATGGTTTTATAACAGTATTTTTCATATTATTTCATAGGTTATATTGTTACATAGTTGTAACAATTATTTGTTTGATTTATTCTGCTTCCTGGATGTTATTTTGGAATCTTTTGTAATATGGTTTATTGTTGCAACTGTGCAACATCATTCTTTGTTTGTATATTGCTGTCCAATATGTATAAATATTGTAGCACTACTATTGTAAAATTGATTTTGATAATTAATAAAATATCATAGGCTTATGTCCCTATTTTACACCACATCTACCCCAATTCTTCTTTTATATGTTGTTTTCCAATAGACTATATTATCTAGTTGTGCATGATATGCACTGGAATTGTAACACATGGTTGAGCATGACATACAAGGGACACCACTACACAAACTACCCATCACTCGTGTTTCTCATTACCCAAAATGTCATGACACTATGACTTTGACTATCGATAAGCCTAACTACCATAGATCATGTGAATAGTTCTAAGATTTGAACGATGATTTTATGCATATTGTTTACATACTGAAAAATATAATATGGGATTAGGATGTAATGGTTATGTTACAAGTCGATTATTCTAAATTAATTAATAAACATTAACCATACAAATCTAGAATAGTGCTTTTAATACTTGTAGCTATGATAAAATGATATAATGATTTCTTAAAACACACAAAGGGATAAGTAATTAGCTACATAGAGTGGTACAAGGATGTTTTGGGTGTGAAGAATGAGATAAAGAACTATTTTGAATCTAAAAATGCTTCATCTCTAGGATTGTTTTTGTGCAAGACCATATAATTAGTTTGGAGTGTAGTATAATTTTGGTATGTTCTGTACACTTTTGGTCCTATGTATAGTGATGTTTTATAAATTCACTTACCCTTTGTTGAATTGGAAATTGATGTCCTTATTTATTGCTAAGGATCACACAACTTCAACACCACTTGTAATGATTTACAACAAATAGAAGTCCTAAAAAATTGTAAGAAAATTTATGAAAGCATTATGTAAGAAAAGGAGAAATCAGTGTGTGGGTGAGGTTGGACTACTGTTGGCATTCAAACCCTGTTAAAACAATCCAAGTGTTACACTACATCCCCTTGGGTAATGAAAAACCTCATGTAGCTCTCCTAGTGTTAGTGCAAGTGGTGAATCTGCAGATGATGGAAGATGACATACCCCGTATGAGTGCAGAAATTGGATCTTGACATGTAGATAATGTGCCAACTATTGATACTTCGAAAGAATGGACCAAAGAGCATAAGTAGGCATGGTTTGAGGATGTTGCACTTCAGATGTTTACCACATAGATCACCATTTGTCCACCAAACTTGGGCAATAAGGGATAAAATCATGTCCATGGAGACAATCTCACACAGAATCACATTTTGTAGAAGGGAATATGCAGAAAGCATATTGTAGGGTGTGAAACAGGAGTCCGTACAGTCTAAAATTTCACAACGTTGAGACAATATATCACGTGGTCCACCACAAACTATTTGATATCTTGTTGCATACCATCCTAGAAGAAGTTGCTCAGATTTTGAGTACAAGCCACATCTTTCTCTCAAGCCAGAATGCCCCGAAGATATGTTGATGCGTAGCTAATTACTGTAAAGCAACACTTTTCCCTCATGAGTGTCAGGCTTGAACTCAGACACATCTCTACAATGATATGTCATCCCTATTTTGTAGTAGGTAATCGTACTTGAGTAATTTTACAATACCGTTGTTGAACCAATACCATAGGCCTATTGCCACTTTTGTTGAACGTCCTGAGTTAACCAATTGGTTGTTGATAAGGCACACAAGAACCCTTGTTCTTCAAATATTGTGCAATAAAGTTTTTCGAGACCACAACATTTTCTTTGCCCTTCTTGTATAGAATACTCATAGTGTACAATATCACAAAAAATTAGTCAGTCACTTTTGTTATGGCGATGATACTCACAACTATAGCACCTTAAGTACATTTGGCAATGTATTGAGTTACTTGTTTTTACTAATGCATGGTTCTAATACCTTTACATGCTTGGAAATGGAGGAAGTCTGCACCATGCCCCAAATTCTGAGAGCTTTGGACTTGTGTGGTGACTGTTGTAAATGATAGTTGCAAGTGAGTTGATGCATGAAGAATCAGGCTAGCATTTCCTTGAGTCACTTAAGTGGATCTGGCCAAACTCTTAACAGGATCTTATAGGCCTTCCCATGTAAAAAACAAAGGTTTGCAATTGAATTGCATTAATATAGGCTTCCATAGGTTAAACTATCACATTAAGCGATCACTTTCAATGATGATGAGACCTATTTAGGAAAGGTTTTTAATTTAGCAAGAACCAGGGTGGCACACATGAGCTTGTATGGGACCATCTCAAAGATGCTCTACTGGTGCAGACCCTAGCATAATCCAGCATTTGTGTATAGCATGGTAGTCTAAGGTACTTGCAATCTTACTAGTCCTTAGATCCAAAATTCGTAGTTAAAGACGATATGAGATATATGATTGCTCTTAATAATTAATAATTTCTAGATGAATGACATAGTGGTGTAAAATGGAGTGGGAGCAGGATTTGCTAGAAATTTCAAATGAAGGAATTGAGCAGGAATCTGTAGTGGGTCTGACGGAGTAGCAGACTGAAGGGTCCTTGCACAAGGTAAACGATCACATGATTACCGCCCCCAAGGATAATAAGGAAAAGGATGGGGCTATGAGCATGTGGGCTGAATGTTTGGTCGACAAAAGCTTGGACAAGGTAATTTTGGAGGGGATGGAACCATCAAAGGAGAAAGGTAACTTATCCCTTAAAATCCCTGAGACTCTTCTGGCAAGAACTAAAGCCTCCATGGAAAGCGCTCTCTTTACAAAATGCCTTGGCTCTAGACCAAATATTGACTACTTTAGGGGTTGGGTCAAGAGACACTGGGCGTCTAATGGAAATGTGGAGGTTTCAGCTTACACTAATGGTTTCTTCCTAGTTTCTTTACCTAGCAAAGATCATGTGGTGCAGATTCTTGCTAGAGGTCCCTGGTTTATTGGAAAATATCATGTGGTTGTTCATAAATGGGAACTGGATTTTAACCCATATGTGATGTCTGTCTTTGAGTTCCCTATCTGGGTCAACCTTCCGAGCTTACCCCTAAAGTTTTGGGATCTGAAAGTCCTTATTGGCATTGCCAAAAGCCTAGGAAAGCCAATATCCTTAGATCCGGTCACTAAGGCCAAATCTAGATTAACCCATGCTAGATTCTATGTCAATATGGGTCAAGATGCTCCCTTAGAGAGTAATATAAAACTCTTGACTTCCGAAGGGGTTTGGTTGTAGAGATTTGATTATGATCCGTCCCCCTTTTCCTGTAGAAAATGTAAATAGGTGGGTCATGACCAAAGAAATTGTTCTCTTCATAAAAAAAATTGATCCCTTTGTTGGTCCACAAAAGACAAATAATAAGGAGGCAAAGGAATGGAGGCTAGTTGGGAAAAATGGAAAATTTATAGAGATAAAGGATCTTATTATCATCTAGAAGGTGGTCAAATAAGCGTTTCCTCGAGCCATCATAACACCCCCTACAAAGAACTGGTGGTCTTCGGTTTCCTTGAAGTCAATAAATTTGAAGCTGAAGATGAGAATGAGAATGAAAATGAAAATCAGACTTTGAGGAGGGGATTCCTGAAACAGGGGAAGGGGCTAGCCAAGTTTTGAAAGGGAATGCTTATGCTCTACAAGTGGCCAGTGGCCCTTCGTTAGATGAATTTTCTTCCATTGGTCAGAGATCCTTTAGTCAGAGACAAGAAGAACTATTACCCATGTCTAATGGCTTCAGAATTCTAGCGGACTTTGTTGCTGATACTTATGATCTAGTGGTCTCTTCTAAGACCCTCACTTAGTAAATCTAAACTAGTCACATGAAGTACCTCCAGAGCTGATGTTGGTAAGATATCAACTCCTATGGGCAGGAAAATTAATAAGGAATTAAGGGAGACTAACTCCAGGAGGGAAGTAGAAGTTGACATTCAAGGTACTCTGGGGAAGTTGCTTCTCTGAAACAAGAAATGTTAAATGATCCTCCTCTCTTGGAATATTAGGGGTTTGAATAATCCCAGTAAACATGGAATTTATAAGGATCTTAGAGTTAAAGTTAAACTAGATATTTTCATGCTCCAAGAAACCAAAATGAACATGGACAGATTTAAAGAGGTGGGGAGAAAAATTTGGAAAGATAGTCACTGGGAAGGATGTAGCTCCTCTGGAGCCTCTGGAGGTGTTGTCACTATGTGGGATCCTAGTTTAGTGCATGGAGTTTTGATCCTCTCCTCCCCTGGCCACGTGGTTATGAGTTTCACAGAAATCATCTCAAAAAAATCCTAGTATGTTTCTAATATTTATACTCCCAATAAAATCAGTGAAAGATGGACTTTTTGGAAGGATCTCTTTAGCTTTAGACAACTGCTTAATGATAAAGATTGGATAGTTGGAGGAGAATTCAATACCCCCCTTTCCCCTGGTGAAAAGAGAGGGGGTTTGATCTCTTATTCTGAAAGTATGGAAGATTTAGCTGACTTCCTAGCCAGTAATAGTCTGTTTGACTTAGATTTGGAGGGATCCAAGTTTACTTGGGTAAACAGAAGGATGGGATCTGAGCTCATTCAGATAAGATTGGAAATATTTGTGGTGAGTCATCTTTGTATGATCAATCAAATTTATTCTCTAAAAACTCTTCCCAGAATTGGCTCGGATCATAATCCCATTCTTCTTGATTTGGGAATGAATCATCTGAAAAAAGCTAGGCCTTTCAGATTTGAAAAGATGTGGTTAGACCACCCAGATATTTACAACAAGATTCAAGAATGGTGGGATATCCAGGTTCGAGGGGTTGCTAGTTTCAGATTGTGTTTTAAACTGAAGCACATCAAAAGTAATCTTAAAAGATGGAACAAGGAGACTTTTGGAAATATTTTCCAGGAAAAAAGTAGAATTGCTAAAGATCTCAGAAATATTGAGGAACTTATGGAGAACGTTGGTCTTAATTTGGTTCTCAAGGATCAAGAACAAAAACTCCTGGCTGATTACCATGGAATTTTGGCTAAAGAAGAGGTGTATTAGAGATAAAAATCAAATAGGGTCAAATGGCTTAATCTGGAGGATCAAGGGATTACCATGGAATTACTAAAGAGAGGTGTATTGGAGACAAAAATCTAGGGTCAAATGGCTTAAGGAGGGGGATAGGAATACTAAATTCTTCCATTTCTCTGCTACTTCTAGAGATAATATCCTAAAGATTAATGAAATAAGAGGAGAAAATGGGGAGTCCTTTATGGATAGCAGGGACATCAATGCCTCTATAATAAATTACTTCAAGGAGCTCTTCAAACATGAGCAGAGGTCAGAGGAGTTTGTTTAGGATAAAGTCTTGTATCTTTTCCAGAATGTTATCACCCCTCTTGAAAATAGAGATATTTTAAGGAACCCCTCAGAGGAGGAAATCCATTTTGTGGTCTTTTATATGGAACCTGATAAATCTCCAGGGCTAGATGGCTTCCCTTCTTTTTTCATTCAAAAATTATGGGAGGTGATTAAATACGAGGTCATTGAAATGGTCCAAGATTTTTTCAACAATGGTCACCTCTTGAGGCAAATGAATAACACTTTTATTGTCCTGGTGCCAAAAATTGTTGGGGCCAAGGAGGTTAAGGATTTCAGACCTATAAGGCTATGTAACACCAACTATAAAATCCTGACTAAAATTCTAGCTGGGAGGATTCAGATGGTTCTTCCTAACTTTATCTTTGGGAATCAGGGACTTTTGTTCGAGAAGGCAAATTACTAATAGAATTATTGTGATTCAAGAAGCCATCCACTCTATTGAAAGCTCAGGAAGATTGGATATGTTTCTCAAGTTGGATATGCATAAAGCCTTTGATAGGATAAAATGGTCTTTCCTTTAGGCCATCCTGCTAAAGGTGGGTTTTGATAACTTTCTGGTTAATATGATTATGACATGCATTTCCACCACCAGTTTCTTAGTTCCAGTCAATGGCAAACCAGAAGGTTTCTTCCAAGCTGGTAGAGGGCTGAGACAAGGTGATCCTCTCTCACCTTTCCTCTATGTCATAATGGCTGAATCCTTGAGTAGAATATGTCAACTTGCCATGGTTTTCAAATTGTATCCAGGGTGTTAAAATCTCAAATGGTCTTCCCTCTATCTGTCTCAATTAGTTTTTGGATGATAACTTTATGATGGGTAAGGCCTCTATCCATGAGGCCTCAAATTTTAAGGAGGTTCTTAATGATTATGAACATGTTTCTAGATAGATGGTTAACTTCCATAAAAGTGATTTTTTTCATAAATGTGGAGAATTAGGTTCAAGCCAGATTAGCTCGCATCTTGGGGTGCAAATTAAACATTTTCCATATTCTTATCTGGGTATGCCCCTGATCCATAAGAAGCTTGACCTCATGGTTTGGAATGCTCTGCTGGAAAGATTTAATAGTAAACTCTCATCTTGGAAGGGTCTCTTGCTCTCTCAAGCTGGTAAGATTCAACTGCTCCAAATATCCCTTCAAGGCATTCCCATTTATGTGATGTCTCTTTTCATGCTCCCTGCTAAAATTAAGGAAGCCTTAGAGAAAATCCAGAAGAGGTTCCTCTGGATGGGAGCTGGTGAGAAGTTCAAATTTCCTCTTGTGGCCTAGGATAAAGTTACTAAACCTAAGCTATGTGGAGGATTGGGGCTAAAAAATATTTCTCTTATGAATGAGGCCTTAATTGCCAAGGCTGGCTGGAGGATTGCTAGAGAGGAAGGTCTTTGGGTGCAAATTATAAAGATGAAATATTTACGGAATATAGGCAGAATGGAATCCTTTTTTAACCAAAATAACCTCCCTAGAGGGTCTCTCTTCTGGAATTCCTTTGTTGCCTCTAAAGAAATATTAACCAAAGGTACGATATGGGAAATTGGCAAGGGCTCTAGAATTAGTTTTTGGTATGATAATTGGCTTGAGGATTCCCCCTTAGCTAACTTGGATTTCTAGAAAGAAGTTGCTTAGTACTACAAGGAATCTGGAAAATTTTGGATTCGGGACTTTTGGATCCATGAAGATTTTGAAAAATGGGAAATCATTGAGCCTCCTTCAGCTTTTGATGGCGACGTCCAACCTTTTTGAGATCTCAACAATAAACTTAAGGATTTCCACATCCCCATGTTCCAAACCAAGGAGGACTCCATCAAATGGAAAGAAGAAGAATCTAGAAATTTCTTAGTTAAATCAGCCTACATGTCAAATTTCAAGACTGATTTGCACAATGACTATTGGGGAAAACTCTGTGTGAAGGATCTCACCCCTAAGATTAATATCTTTTTCTGGTTGGCTTTTAGAATAAAATCCTGATTGTGGACAATCTCAGGAAAAGGGGAATGAAGATACCCAATAGATGTTCTCTCTGTAAGAAAGAGGAGGAAAATTTCAACCATCTCCTCCTTCATTGCTCCTTCTCCCATGAAGTCTTTGCTTCCATTCTAGATCTGTTCAATATCCAATAGATCCTGCCCTTGTCAGTTGAAGATTTTTGCTTTCAATGGGAGAGCCATTTCCATTTTCCCATCTTGATCTAGGCCTGGAATATTTCCCTCCCTCATTTTATTTGGGGTTTATGGAAAGCCAGGAATGATGGTATCTTCCATGATCAAAAATCTCTTCTCTCGAAAGTTAGAAGAAAAAATTTGAATGCCATAAAGGAAAACATTAAACTCTTTAAAGGCAAAGTCAAGAAACCCTTCCCGAATAGTGAGCAGATAGTTCTTGACAAGTTCACCCTTGGTTCGGTGGAATTACACATACCTAAAAAGAACTCCAGTTGGAATAGGCCCGGGGGAAATGTTATTAAGTTAAATTTTGATGGAGATTCAAAAGGGAATCCAGGTCCTACTGGGGGAGGGGGAATTCTAAGGAAAAGTGAAGGAGATTGGTTGTATGCCTACGCGGGTCTGTTAGGTCGACAAACCAACAACATGGCAGAAGCTAGAGCTCTTCTTTGGGGGGTTTTACTGGCTAAAGAAAAAGGTTTCAAGGACATCTAGATTGAAGGTGATTCTCTCCTCTTAATTAATGCCCTTAATAATCAAGGTTCCATTAATTGGGCCATTAGAAATATCCTCAATGATGTGAAGGAAACTTCAATTTTTTTGATAGCATTTCTTATAATCATACCTTACGTCAAGGGAACAAATATGTGGATAAGATGGCCAATTATGGAATCAATTGTAATGATTATAGGATATGGTGTAAAGTTGATAAATTACCCTTAGACATTAATGAGACCATTAGTAGAGATAGAGGGCACTAAGTTTTATAATGTTGGCACGAGTGAGCCCTATGGTGGTGACAACTTACTTAATATCTTGTTCTCCATGATTTATGCTAGTGCGAATGAAAGTCTTTTTTTGAACAGTAGTAGAAAACAGAAGAAGTTCAATCTTGTGAAAATGGGGGGTGATAAGATTAGAGTTGAACCTGCTAGCCAAAGCATTGAAGCTTTTAATCAGCCTCTGTGGAACAAGCTTAGGATTGGGGGTTTCAGTAATTACATTGCCAAATTACATGGTCACGACCCCTCCCTATCTAAGGATTTTGGAAAAGCTTGGAAAGAGGATAAGTTTGAAGTCAGAGGGATGGAAATTGAGGTTTCTAAGTCCACCATCGCCCTGGCCATGGATATGAAAATGGAAGGGCTTAAAATTTTTAAGGACAAAACCCGCAGAGAACAGGAAATTGAGTTGTTCTTCATTGGAAAGGAAAGATGTTCTTTCTTTACGGATGGTATTTCCAAGTCATGTATTCTGGGTATTTGGAGAGAGGTGTGCCTTCAAATCATGAAGTACATCACTCTGGAAGGAAAATACCAAAAAATCTATACTCACCATATGACTCTTCTGAATATGTTCTGCCATAAGGTCATGGTGAGCATCCCCTTCTTTCTGTTTATGTCTCTGACTAACTCTTTGAAGGATTTCTAACAAGAGAAAGTGGAGATGCCTCTGCATGAAGGGATCATTCTTCTGATGTTTGAAAATGGGAAACCTACTTTGTCCTCTTCCCTGAAAGAGTAGGCAGATGAGGATGAACTCACTCTCACAGATTGCCTTACTAAGATGAAGTCTGACAAATTGAAAATTATGGGGGAGGATTCTAGTAAAGAAATGGGGGAGGATGGTCATGGGGAAATGAGCACCTCGAGAAAAAGAAATCAAGATGGTAATTTAAAGGGTTTTGAGGATTTGAGCAGAAAGGTCCAATACTTAGAAGGGGTTCTTCAGGTGATGGAAGAAACACATGCTGGTCAAAGGGAAACAATGATGGATGTCATCAACGCTTCTAAGAAAATTGTCACTGCTCAGGTGAAGTCCAAGAAGAAGTTTCTGGAGCTGGAGGACTAGGTCAACAAGCTAAGTGACAGGATGGAAGGGATGGAGGAGGGCACTAAAAGAAGGAACTTTAACTTGTGCATCAGTAGCTCTGAGGATGAGTTGGAGGAAGATATCAATGACAAAGGTGTTGAGGGTGACGAGATCAAATATAGTCATGATGGTAGCAGTGGGGGATCTCCAAAAAATTAACTTGTGGTTTCTAGACTTGGCAGAATTTTGGTGAACTTCTATTGTTTTGTTGTTTTGGAGACTGTTTCTCCTTCTCCCTGGTTTTCCCACTTTGGTACAAATGTCTAGTTCATAATTGTAAGAGTTAAGCATGTTTAACTCCTTTCTTGGAATTTTTCATTTCCTTCTTGCTTGTTGTTTTCTGTTCCTCGTCTTGTAATGGCCCCTAGGAGCCAATCCCTGTTTTTACCATATCTAATAAAAAATCACGTGTACTTATCCTCTTATATGCACATATCAATTATTTAGTTGACCACTAATGGCCTATGCTCTTAACACAATTAATGATCATTTGACATATTCTCCCCTCATCTATGGATCATGTCCTTACCTGATGGTGTAATAAATTTTATAGGTTTGATTTAATTATTGAGGGATCAACTACTATCTGTAGACACCCCAAACTAACCACTACGCATTATAACCATTTAAAATCTAATTTAACATATTGTCCCTCTCTAGAATTAATTTAATTAATTCTATTGCACCTTATCACCCCCTTAGCTAATTTAATTATCTAATTGAATATTAAATTATATAAATAAATACACACATATCCAATTTAATATTTAGATAAATTAAATATCTTGACATCCTATTCACCTCCTCAACTCAAGATGACTAAAATTCACGAGTAAAGCTAAAAAACCATTATTAAATTCAAGAAGGTATGTTTAAACTAACTCAAATCATGCATTTGAGTTAATTGGAGATATCTCCCAAGTCATGACAATCCAAGTTTAGTTCACATCCTTCCAAAACAAATCATTCACGACACTTTTTGGGTGAATAAAATAAATAATATGGAATTAATAACAAAAAACATGTGCAACCCATTGCCAACTCAACAATGACTCGTCCATGTAAACTTAGAACATCAGTTTAACTACTCAATCAATTTGGAAACTCAACTAAACAACTCATCCATGTTTAGTTATCTAAAAAGTAACTCAATCTAATCTTAGCTTGGGGATTCACTTTCCTTGGCTATAAATCAATGGTCTTTCCTTCACACATCATCCACCAAAAATATTGAGAGTTCATACTATTATCTTGTTTAATTACTTGGTGAATCATTCATTCATTCATATCGTTATTGTACCCATATAAAATCAAATCGAAAGGACCATCTTCATGCTCATAGATTGATCTATCTTTCATTCTAAATACTTCTTAGAGCATGCAAAATATACAAAAGATTTCAAATCAATCGGATCCAACAAGAGCATTACTCAACTCTGCCTCTAGAGTAAGATCTAATTTGAGGTGTCTTTGGAATTTATCAAGGGAAGGTTTGATTTTCTCTATTCATGTAATTTCCATGGTCTACATTATTGCATGCCTGGTGGGACTCACACACATTATTTATCATTTTTAGTTTGTTTCTTTTAATCTAACTTTTTTTTTTGTTATTTTTTAATTTCTAATCTACTGTCAAAGTTTCAGGTTATTTGGTAGAGTAAACCAAGAGAAAATCCCAAAAACACAGTCATTTTTCCATTTTTCTCTTCATTTTTATGCATCTACAGGCTACTTGCGCTAGTTTTACATGTGATTTGCACTAGCGTATCACTGCACGTGCTACCGTTACACTTTCTATCAAACTATCTCTATGCATGCACTTGTGTATCACTACACGTGCTATCGTAACCAATTTTAATCAGAAAAAAGTCTTTTTCACGCTAGCGCATCTACTTGAGTGTGTTACCTTGAGAAGTCACACTAGTGCATCTACTTGAGTGTGTTACTGTTAACGGTCACGCTAGCACACCTAATTACATGACCTAACATTATGTATTTTTCTTATTATTGTTTTCATAATTTTTCATCATGTTATAAATTTTCTAATTATTGTCTTAGCACTATTTTTCAATCTTTTTCCTAAAATTTTTCATAAATAAACATCTAACAACTTGCTTTTATTTTAATCTTTATTTGAACTAATCTAATCAAGCCAACCATGTATGTCCTTCTCTCATGCCTTTCAATTGATATTGAGAATAAGAAATGGTGAAGTTTTATTTTTTATTTTACATAGTGCTTTTGTTGCATAAAAACAATTAATTTAATATGCACATGATTGCATCGTATAAAGACTAGAAAAATCAATCAAACTCCTAACATCGTATGCAAGTTGCCTTGGTCTAAAACTACAAAAAAAAATCTTATTAAAATTTATAAAAAATTGTATTGCATGTTTGGATAAGGGTTTATTCCCATCCGCTTTAACTGTGAGAACTACTTGGACATAATCCTAAAACTCATTATGAAGAGTACCACAAGAACCCCAAAGTAGTTGGCACATTAAGGGAACTGACTAAGGAAATGGGTACCCTAACCCACATGACTAGTGATACCCATAAGGAAACCATAAGTAGCCCTTGGTGACGACCATGTTCTTAATTAATTGTGGGGTATAGTTCATAGCTAGGAAAGTAATTTCCTAGCACGAGTACTCATTCATGCAATTTGGTGAGTGAAATTTCTCCCTAACCCCTAGGAAGCTAGACAAATCGAAGCCAATAACATCATTTTTTCCAAATTACTAAGTCAGATTAGTTTTTGTTCCACATTCTTCTCTCAAATCACATTATATCATATTTCCATCAAAATCAAATCTTTTCAAAGTCCAAAAAGTTTTTTCCTTTTGGATACCCATTCCAAATTAAAGTGAACAAAGTCTAATCCTTATTCTATAGATTTACTTTCCAAGTTTAAGCACATAATCTAATTCCAAATCAAATCTAATTCTTCATCTTTGATATTCACTTTATCAAGTCTAAGAAAAATCAAAATTCAATCACAAGTATTTTCTTTGGGTATTCATGTTATCCAAGTTAAGTAAATCCATAAGTCAAGGTCAAAGTATTAACTTTTGGGTACCCATATCCAAATTTAAACAATCAATTCCAATCTAAGTCATATAATTTGATATTCCATTTATCAAGTTTAAGCACATTAATCTCAACCATTCTAAATATTATACTTCGATATTCACTTTATCAAATTTTAAGAAAAATAAAAATCTAGCTACAAGTCTTAACATTGGGTATTCACTTTATTCGAGCTTATAAAACTTGCAAGAATCAAATCAACACCAAAATCTCATCTTTTATACATTCACTTTGTCCAAATTTGAGCATATGATATCTCATCAATTGAAATCTTATCTTTTGGTCATTCACTTTGTCCAAATTTAAGCATATCACATCCCAATCAATCCAAAGCCTTATCTTTTGAACATTCACTTTGTCCAAAGTTAGGCATATCAATCAATCTTACACAAAGTATTATACTTTTTGATATTCATTTTATCTAAGTATAAATAAAATAAATAAATATGAATTCCTTTCAGAGTAATATCTCTAAATCAGATTCATTAATTCATGTACCACCTCTTCACTTTAGGTATTTACCTTTAGTAAAATGGTAAGCTCATACAAAACATGGAACAAAGCTTTATTAATAAAACTTCAGGATGTCAAAAAAAATCTCTCATATGGATTCCCAAGTCAGTGAGAAATCAATCAAACAACCAATCATACTCCCTAGTGAAGAAATTGCTCTATGTAAAGTCAAACAATAATTTACACCTATGGGAGAAAGTCTCTTTAGCCTATTCCATCAATTAGTAAGTGCTAATATGATAATATATCCAATCACGAGACCCTTCACAAAAGGGCAACCAAAACCTACGTGGTATAAATAATCAAAATATTGTGAATACCACCACATCAAAGGACACTCTATGGATCATTGTTCAAATCTTTGTCACTATGTCCAAGACTTAATTGACAATAGAGCCATTGAAATAGAAACCATGTAAACTACCACAACTTCCAGTGAAGATTTGAACATTTTCCAAGACTCTTTACATGACGAAACTCAATGAGATCAAGATGAAAAGGACCAAAGATCTACAAACCAAAACCAATCAAATTCTCCTCCAGATACTTTTTTGTTAGTTTAATTGGAAGTTAAATGTGTTTATGATAACTATCTTCAAACGTAAAATAATAACTTGAAAGAGTTTTAGTGGCCCTTTCCAACACATGGCACAAATGAAGAATCTAAAGATAAGGGTAAATCATCGAACAATGATTATTATTTCATCATTTCATCTCCTAATCTTATGCATAAAATCCCTAGTTGTGTTGTAACGACACAAAAACAACAAGTTTAGACACTTGTAATAACACAACCTTCCACGTCCATAATACCTCAAACTATCAATCTTAAATTTATTGATGTTTCACAATAGTTATCCAATCTAACATCCTTGTATTATTATCATGATATTATAAAATAATCATAAAAGGAATATACACAAATACCTCTCATGAATTTGGCTAAAAAGTAACCTCCATTCCAAGACATTCATGCTCATACACTCCATGATGTGTGTGTTCCTGAGGGTATTAACACAACCATTTCAATCTTTAATCACAAATTTGTCATCAAACAATATAATCCTATCATTTTTTCCTCACAACCTTTTGAATATTAACATCACAAACACAAAATTCTTACACATTGAAGCACTCATCAATAATCATAAAATCAAAATAATGTTTATAGACAAAGGAACAATATTGAACATTTTTTTATACAACCTAAAAGATGCTTGGGATGCCCAACTATGGATCAATCCTTCACTCATCGTATCATGTCATTTACAGATGAAGAATACATTGATGGAGAGATCATTTTGAAATTCCAACCATCTAGATATTCTCTTTCACCTATGCTGGAAACCATTAACATAGGTATTAAAGATTACGAATTTCAACATATTCTCCTCATAAAAAAATTACCTCTATTCTCTCATAGGTTTTTTGATCTCATCAAATTTTTTTCCAATCACATAGCCATTGACTTGGATCCTGTCCACCCAAGTTTGGTAAATCAGGACTAGTAAAATTACATCCAAACCGTTGACTTAGACCTCGTCCACCCAAGTTAGGTAAATCCAGACCAATTAAATCATAGATTCGTTGAAAATCTTTTGATCCACTTTATTGAATTGGATCTCGTCCACCCAATTCCTATAAATAAGGACCAATCACAATTCATAAACATGGACCCTTCCACAATGAGGAATCCATTGTAAATATTAATTTGTGAAAAATTAAAAAAATTACAAAGTGAAAAAAATAGAAAAAAGATCCATATCAGACCCCTCATCACATTCTTATTTTAAAATCAAAAATAGAGAAGTACAAAATTCTTGTTCAAAGGTACTCTCTGCACTGGGGGAGGTCATTTGTACAAACATTTATAATTGTTTCATCCATTGGTATATATCACTATCATTTCATTATCATATTTTCACACTCTTTACTTATAAGGCACAAGTTAATATTATTCATACATGGTATTGTGTATCTGTAGACACCTAAAATTGATTATCCAATCTGGTGTCCCTTGTGCGCATTTGCTCTCTCTGGTAACCTGGGGCACGTTTATGTCACCACTATCCCCTTGGGATATTATTCGATTTGTGATTTAAACACCTATCCTAAGTTTAATTCACCCCATTATATCTTACCCGTGAGTAATTAAATATTAACTATTTAATTACATCTCTTCACTTGTATCCTAACCACTTATCTACCCCATATTTATCCTATCTATGTATCACCCCTATTTCTCCTCCTCCCAAAGTGGGATATTTCCCGTATTTAAGGTGGAGGGATAATTCTTATCCTTCCAGAAATCGTCCATTTTGGCCGTCTCGGGAGTCTGTTCCGTGATCGGCGCCAATCAGTACTCGGTCGACGCCGATTTTTCGAAACGACGCCGATTATAAATGGAAGCATAGAACTCAGTTCTGAGGGGACACGAGGACGAAAAAACGGAGAGAGAAAGATAGATCGTGACACAGAGATGCAGATTGTAAGAGAGAGAACAAGAGATCTTTTAGCATCAAGTGTGGACAATTATCTATCGAATAAGAGCAGATCTTGTCCGAATCAATCCCTGAGAGGAGCACCGTTACTCTGCTCTTATCACATCAACATCTCACGTCTCCATTGATTTTCTGGTGACTCTTTTCCTGCACCCAGCACGGGTGGAGTCTCGCTAGTATCTCTCTAGCTTCCGCAAATCTAGCAGACGTTGACGATCTGGCCTTCACTTTCCGATTTTCAAATCTTCTCGCACTTTATCTCAGATCGATGCTGATCTATGTCAGTTGACACCGATCTACATTAGTCGACGCCGATTTCCAACAGTCGACGCCGATTCTACCTAATCGACGCCAATCTCACTACAGACAGGTAAAAAAACGCAGGTAACACAAATCCAGCTTCGTTTTTCACAGTTCCCTGTTTTCTGTTGCTTTCTGCCTGCTGTTTAGATTTCATTTATCACTTTGATCAGAAAATCTAGTCTTGTACGTACATCTTTTATCATGTATATTTCTTTACTTAATTGAAAACGTGGACTGACATCCGCCGAGGGAGCCTATCACTTCCCGGATCCGCTTCTCGGGCAGTCCACCTAAATATCTTTTAATGTGGTATTTTTCTGTCAAGCATCGGTGTCTCGCATGTTACTTGGATATACTATGCAGAACTGCTCGTGTGCGCCCCGTCTTATCTACATCGACCTCCTTATCCATCTACATCTTCGGATCTTGTCTATCAGGTATCGATTTCATTGAAGTTTTTCAGGGTTTTTGTGTTTAGTTTGGTGCATTAACCTGGATAGGTAACAAGTGTGAAATTCTTGATCTACATTCTGGCACGCCCGGTGGGACACAACCAAAGTCCCTTATTGGTAAGTTCATTTCTTTTCTAGTTTTGAGCTTTGTTCTTTTTCTTCACAAATTTCTATCAGTACTGCTTGAGCATTCCCTTTCATCGTTTTAATCTTGCTCTTTATGTGAAATTGTTATTTCCTTGAAATTTTTCTAGTTCCTTGAAATAGAAATTTTCGTTTCACCACTATCCGGATATATCTTTCTAGATTTTGTTTGGTGTTTGCTTAACCTATTCTTGCGGAGCACTTTGCTTGTTCATGGGATTATTTGAGGGGAAGAGCTCAACAACGTGCTTTTTGAAGTCCACACACCTTGGAGAGCTAAGTCTACAGGTATTTCTCTTTTACGGTGTTTTCTCCTTTTTAGGAACTAAAAAAAAAAAAAAGAAGAAAAAAAAAAAAAATCTTTGTTTGTTGTCTATCACATTCGAACATTTCAATTTTTGGTGCTTAAAAAGAATTTAATCACATTTGGGAAAGAATCTGTTTGACTTGTCTTCATCGAAATCAAACACTTCGTTTTTAAGTGCTTAAAAGGAACTCTTTCTTTGTCATTTCTGCTGGATGTTTTTCATCTAGTTTTAATTAGGCTGGAAAATTGATCAAAATCGGTAGTGACACTATTTGATTTTTATTTTTCACCCTTGCACACAAAGCCAAAATCATTAGGTGTAAAGCATTTAAACAAAAATTCTTTCCCTGGCCTCGCCTACTTGGAAGTGACATCCAGGAGGAAGAGCCTACGCGGTACTCGGGCCGCGCTATAAATTCACGGAAGTTCTGGTATATATTGGCAAAGCACCCGAGTCCCTTATCGCAGCGGTGTGTGAAGTGCGGGGGTAGGCCCCTATATCAAGCCACGTACCGGTCTTTTACTGAAGTGCCTTTGGGACTCCTCACCAAAACATCCCCCAAACCATCCTTAGTTTGGCTATCTGAATAGTTCCTGTTCTGAAAGGCCTTCCCTAATATTTTCTTTCTTAAAAGCATAAAAACTTAAAAGAGATAATCACCTACGCTGCTTGAATTGTCTGTGCATTAGTTAGGTCAATCTTATTTTCTGCTTGTTTATGACAGTCATCACCCGGTTACAATCTAGAAGAATGGCTCAATTAGCCCCTTCTTCATCCGAGATCACCACTAGTGTGGAGGTTTGGGCACCCCCTAGGTCTTCCTCGGGACCACTGTTAATTGGTTCCCCATCTTGGTCATATAACCCTTTTTATCAGGCCAAAGCAACCCCATCACGTCCAGCTTCCCCTAGTCCTTCAGAAATAACATCTGCTTCTGACTCAGAGTATGTTCCTCGCGGGAATCCTGAATTTCAGGCACTCCTCGATCGCAATCTGGTAGCCCTCATGGACTACCTAGTACACAAGTCTATTCAAATATCTGATCAGGGACCACCAATCCAGCAAGTGTACGATTATTCTCGTGAACCATCCTAGGCCTTTGTAGAATAGTTAGCATCATCTATCTCACCTCGAGCCACGGAGAAGGGCGGTGCCCCTGTGCCTCCTTTTTCTCTTCCACCGACCATATCGACTGGTTCTCAAATAGTCTTACCTATTCCTAACACCGCAGTTACCTCGAATATTCCACAACCTACTTCTGAGAGGTCCTCTGCTCTGGCTATAATGAGTGCATCTGCGCACCCGCATATTGCTGTTAATTCATCTATGCCCTCCATCGTGTCCCAAGGTCAGTACCCCTTTATGAGTCAACCCCCTCCGACTAGTCAGTTGGTTCCTGCTTCTCGTCCTCCAGTGGGTCCTTCTTCCAATGTTCCAGCAACAGTGACCTTCGCCCATCCTCTAGCATCGGCGCCCTTAATGCCTAATCCAGCAGTAGAAAGCCTCTTTCAGGTCTTGTTCCCCAATATGTCCAATCAAATTGGCACCCATGTTCCTCAATCTGTCCCGATTCAGTCAACAAGCATAGGAGTCCACCAATCACAGGCTCCATCTGTCATCCAACGTTCATTTTCTCAACCACTTATTATCTCACAACCTGCCTATACACAGGCTCCTTCACAGCAAATACCCCACCAGGTGTCACCCAGAATGCCTGGTTACTCCTCTTATCATCCTATCAATCAACAGATGAATCCCCCGTTGACACCTCAACAACATCCACCATTTGCTTCTTATGTAGGACATGCCAGTGCGCCTCCTCCTCAATCTGATGTGGTTCAAATTCTTTTCAAGAAAATCACAGACTTGGAAGCCTCCACCAAAGGGGCTCGTCCTTCATACTCCTTTGAAGAAGTGTGTAATGAACCCATTCACCCCTCAGTGGCTTTTAAGCCTTATCCTCCCCAATGGGAACTTCCTAAATTTTCAAAATTTCATAGTCGAGAGGACCCTTAACAACATTTGCAAGCATTCAAACATGTTTGCTACCTCATAGTCAAGGATCAGGAGCTTATGCTCCGTACTTTTCCTATGTCTCTAGCAGGTCCTGCTTTAGACTAGTACAATAACATTCCTCAACATTCCTTGTTTTCTTTCTCTCAATTGGCCCAGATGTTTGTTGAAAACTTTTCAATAAATATCACACATAAGATCTCGATTACAGATCTTTATAACATTCGTCAATTCGATGATGAGTCTATTGCAGACTTTGTCGCTCGTTGGAGAGGGATAATCAACCAATTGTCTTTCTCCCTTCCTCAATCCCAACAGATCGAGTTGTTTACTCGATCTTGTGCTAATCATATTTCTTCCACTTTAAGGATCCAGACTTTTCATACATTTGAAGAAGCCTTTACGATGGCACGCAAACTTGAATCTCGCGCCATTGAACAAGGGAAGCTAAAACTTCGCTCTAAATCTAAACCAGATTTTTCTCGGTTTACCAAATCAAATCCTTCCACTTCTAAAGACAAGAATCAGGGATCCACCAATGCTATCATATTAAAAACACCACGAGCCAATACCACTTCTAATCAAACACCACGAAGAGACCCCTCATCTTCTCGAAAAGGGACCTCATCATCTCGATCTTTCACTTCATTGGGGGAATCATATGCTTCTATCCTGAAAAAAATGTTGGAAGTTCACATGATCGAACTTCCCCCCATTAGGAATATTGATGAAAGCCAAGAACGTCCATTCTGGTATAGGGAAAATGACTTCTGTCATTATCATAGAACCAAAGGTCATGACATTGAACGATGTCAGACCTTCAAAAATCTTGTCCAGAAATTCATTGATAAAGGCGAGCTCATTCTAGATAACCCAAATGCTCCCCCAAATCAAGCACTGGATGTCTTTAAACAACCTTTTCCCAATCATTCCCTGAACCATGATGCTTCAGAGTCTCAAAAACCAAACACTCATACTATCAGCTTCATCTCTACGGAAGAATCTTCTTCTAAAACTAAGCCATTTGCGAACACGTCAACCGAATCAGAATCTCCTTCCACTTCGTCAATCACTGGGATTCCACCATCTTCAGATAGCCCGTCTTTGAATATTCCAACATTATTAGATACGGATTCACCTCTCTCTGCTTCTTTGTCTAATCTCCCGTCCATACCCAAGACTGTATTATCCTCACCTGTCTCATCATCAAACATTCTTTCAATGCTCGAGGCAATTACATCCCTTCGAGTTTCCACTGCAGATACATCTACTTCTGTTTCTCCCATTCTCGCTGCGACTATGCCCCTGGTGAACGTACCTATAATTGTGCCAACTTCAATGGAAGCATCTTCGATTTTGACTCTTCCTGTCTCCTTTCCTATAGTAGTTTCACCCATAATTACTGCACCAGAAGTAGTCCCCTCACAAGGAACTGCTTCTTCATCACTCACTTCTTCCATCACTAATGTTACTTTGCCTATTAAGGGGAAATCTAAAGAAGTAGCACCAACACCTATACGCTCGGTTCCTGAACTTAGACCGAGACAACCGGAATCTAACGTTGCGCCATCAGTACCTCCCCATTTGCTTCCCCCGAAAAGGTTACAATCACCTTATGCGGTTGAAGTTGTCACCATCCCTGAAAAAGGAAAGCCCATATTTCGAACCATCAAGACTCTTGGTGCTTTCCCACAAAAATCTCTCTCTACACCTCATAAAAGATTGGATTTGTCCGCTGAGAAGGCATCTTCTTCTACACACTTATCAAAACCATCATCTTCTTCTACAACACATTCTTCACCAGCACCCCGAAAAGTGGACTTACCTACTAAAAGGACGTCACCTCTTTTATCAGAATCATCATCTTCATTACCAAAAGCCAGGGCGCCCTATGTTCCTCCGATTACGCCTACTTTGGAAGCTTCTCCCTCATCTAAATCAACATCATCTAAATCATCATTAGTTTCGACCAAGCAGCCTCCCTTATCTTTGAAGACCACAACACTTGTCACATCTCCATCATCTTCAAAATCTATTTTAGGGGCTCCCCCTCCACCAAAATCAATCATGTCTCACTTACTTCCATCTCAAGTGCCCAAGGCTGCTCCTCCAGATGTCCAAAAAAATAAGATGATCCCTAAAAATACTGTCAAACCTAACATGCAGGTTCTTTTACCTCGGCAGTCTGTTAAAGTAAAAGAGGTGCCTTCATCATCTCTGTCCTCATCTTCGTCTACCGGGTTCTACACCGAAATCCTTCGCCAACTTATCCAATCTTCATCCATATCTCTTCCTCCGATTAAACCCTATAACCCTAAAGGAGTTAAACCTACCTGGTTTAACTCTGATTTGATTTGTGCTTACCACCGTACCCCGGGTCATGATACTGAGGGATGTAAAGCTCTTCAATCTGTCGTCAACAACCTTTTGGAAGAAAGTGACCTTTTGCTGGAGGAGGAGAAACAAGCACCTCCTGTCATCTTAGCTCCATCTGAACCCCAACGATCTACTCAGGCCTCTACTTCTAGTGATTACACTCCAATTGATCTTCCACCTTCTCAAATCGACACAATCCATATCGCCACGAGAACCCAACAGTATGATAATCCATCCTCATCTACAGCATCTCGACCACAGGTTGTCATTTCTGCAGCCCCCGAAGGAGTTCCTCCTTCCTCATTAGCCCCACGACCTCGAGTCTCTATTCGTGCTGCACCTCGGGCTCAAATTCCCGTGTCAGTTGAGGAGAGTGTTATGAAACAACTCACCCAGGCTCCGGTCAAAATGTCTCTTTTCGACCTCATTCAATCCTCTCTGCAACATTGCCAGGCTCTGATTGATAATCTGCGTCGCATCGCAGTGAATTCAGATGAGCCCCAACCCTTCGAGTTGGTTGTTGGATTGAATAGACCATCAACCGCCATTTCTTTTGAAGATTCGGAAATTCCTCCTCTTTCTTCAGAGGATTTGGAGGCTCCCCTCTTTATCACAGTCCAAATTGACAACACTACATTAAAACGCATTATGATCGATAGTGGAGCTGCACTCAACGTCATCTCCTCGCACACATTCGAGCAACTTAAGTTACCAAAGAACGTAGTGTCACCCCCGCCTTTCGCCCTTCGATCATTTAACGATCAGCTAGCAGTTACTTTAGGAACTGTGGTCTTACCCATTCGAGTAGGTAAGAAGCTGCTTCACGAACTCTTCTACATTGTTGAAGGGAAATTCCACTATAATATGATCCTCGGATGCTCCTGGATTCGCGCAATGCATTGTGTCCCATCCACCCTCCATCGATGCTTAAAATATCAATATGAGGGCAAAATATATACTCATCCAGGAGATCCTTTTCCTTCCGCGCAATGCGACATGACCACAGGGTCTGCCCCTCTAAAGGAAAATGCCTGTTCTCCTGACGGGGCCTCATCTTCTTCCATACCTACAACCAAACTACCGGATGTACAAAATTTAGAAGAGACATTGCAGCATTTCTCATTAGGAGAGCTTCCTCTCCTTTCTTTTGACAACCATCTTAAACCTAGTGAGTATGGTAGACCAGACAAACAACCTGAATATCAGCCAGGTCTTGGTCGCATCGTCACCATTGGTCTGCCCAATCAACAGACTAATTTCATTTACGGTGGTCTTGACACGCCTCACTATCACCCGGATTCTCCTCCTAGGACCAAACCTTATCTAACAGGGTTCGATTATCTACAGAATCCCACGTTTGCAAAAACTTATTTATATCGATGCGCATGGAAGGGCTTTGGCTTGGGTAAATATGAACAAGGTGTGCATGACCTCGCGTCCATTCCAACTCTCAAGCCACATCAAAAATTTGGTTTAGGATTTAAACCTCTTTCAAAAGCCACCGTCACTGTTCTCGATGAGCCTCTTCCTATTGAGGAACCATCTTCTCCCGCTAAGTCAGAAGCATCACTCGATGTGGACGACGACATTTCCATCCCATCTAACTTTTTTTTTTGATCAATACCATTTCCTTAGGGCCGCTAGCCTATAAGACTAACGACAAGTCCACTTCCATACCGTTAATCTTCCCTGAAATAGTTGGAGATGACTCTCCTACTATCAACACTATCCACTATGTGGATGATGATTCTGTCCTCACCTATCTGGGGGCAGAGGATTCCTATCTTCCCAAAACTATTCCTTCTGACACGTCTACGCTTCTCAACGAAGCCACTGTCGACCTTAACATAGGGACTTCTAAAGACCCTCGCATCATTAAGGTCGGCCAGTCTCTTAATCCACAGGAATTAGGAGACTTTACCACTTTTCTTTCCAACCATCGTCAAGCTTTTGCTTGGGCATATGAGGATATGCCAGGACTCGATCCCGATATTGTGGTCCACAATATCGTTACTCTTCCCAACATCAAACCAGTTAAACAAAAATTACGTAAAATGCACCCTAGAGTAGCCCTTCTTGTTAAAGAAGAATTGCAGCGCTTGCTCTCGGCTAACTTCATCCAACCCATCGATTATCCACAATGGGTTTCCAATGTAGTACCAGTAACTAAAGCTACTGGGAAAATTTGAATTTGTACCGACTTCTGGGATCTTAATCTTGCTTGTCCAAAAGATGATTTTCCTTTACCTAATATCGACCAACTCGTGGATTTAACTGTGGGTCATGAGATGCTTTCTCTTATGGATGGTTTCTCTGGATATAATCAAATTCTCATCGCACCAGAAGACCAACATAAGACTTCTTTCATAACTCCTTGGGGGACCTTTTGTTATCGTGTCATGCCTTTCGGTCTTAAGAACGCTGGAGCAACCTATCAGCGAGCAATGACCTACATCTTCCATGATCTCTTACACAAAACTGTGGAAGATTACGTCGACGATCTCCTCGGTAAATCCAAGCGTCGGTAGGATCATCTTTTCATCCTTGCACCTCTCTTTGAGAGGCTTATCCGCTTTTGTCTTCATCTAAATCCATCTAAGTGCGTGTTTGGCGTTCTCACTGGTAAACTTTTAGGTTTTATCATTTCCATTAGGGGTATTGAAGTAGACCCCGCAAAAATAAAAGCTATCCTTGAGATGCCTCCCCCTTCTAACTTAAAGCAACTCCGCAGTCTCCAAGGACGTCTTCAATCAGTGCGTCGTTTTATCTCACAATTGTCGGACCGTTGTCAACCTTTTCATCATCTCCTCCATAAGAATGTTCATTTTGAATGGGATGAACATTGCCAAAAGGCCTTCGATGATCTCAAAGCTTATCTTCTTTCCCCACCTGTGCTTACACCTCCACACGAGGGGGAGCCTTTCTATCTTTATATCTCTGTGACTGACCATGCTCTGGGAGCCATGATCTCGCAACGGGACGCTTGCGGTAAAGAACAAGCTGTCTATTACATCAGTCGCACCCTTCATGAGTATGAAACACGTTATTCTGAAGCTGAAAAGCTGTGTTGTGCTCTCTTCTTCGCAACTTCTAAGCTTCGTCATTACCTCCTTAATCACAAAACTTACATTGTCACAAGTGTCAATCCACTCAAGACAATTCATGCGAAGCCTTATCACAATGATCGTATCACTCGTTGGCTCATGCTGATGACTGAGTTTGATCTCGAGTTTATCCCGCAAAAGTCTATCAAAGGTCAGGTCATTGTAGATCAACTAGCTGATGCTCCTCTCCGGACACTCAAGTCCCCCTTGCTCAATTCCCCGATGAATATATCCAACAAATTGATTTTGGTCTGTCTCCATTTAAAGTAAAGCTCTTCTTTGATGGATCCAAATGCCAGCAAGGGGGAGGTGCGGGTTTCGTGATGATTCCTCCTTGGGGTACGCCTATCCCAGTCGCACACAAATTGAACTTTGAGTGCACCAATAATATGGCTGAATATGAAGCTCTTGTCTTGGGTCTTCAAAATGCCATTAATCTCGGTGCTCGTCATATTGACATCTTTGGTGATTCTGAACTCATCGTTAATCAAGTCACGGGTGTCTATCAATGCAGGAATGATATCCTTCAAAAATATCATGATATCGTTCTCGTTCAACTCCAATCTTTCGATAAATTCACTATCCAAGCTATTCCTCGCACTGTGAATCGATTCGCAGATACAATGGCTTCGTTAGCCTCACTTATCCCACCTTTTACTGAGGACTCACGACTTTATGTGGCTGTACAATGATTAGATCAACCATCTCATCTTAGGCAACTAACTTCAATCCATGCTATCACAACCCATACTCAGGATGAGTGGTATCAACAGATCGTTGATTATCTATCTCATTCGGTACTTCCTCCAGATCTGACTCCCAATGGTAGAAGATCTTTTATCCTACGCGCTAATCGCTATACTATTTTAGGCGGGATCCTCTACAAACGTGGCTTTGATGGCATTTTGCTTCGGTGCCTCAAATCCCTTGAATCATCTAAAGCTATCCAGGAGGTCCATGACGGTATCTGTGGTGGACATTTTAGTGGCTTGGCCGTAGCTAAACGCATCTTACGTTTGGGATATTATTGGCCTTCTCTTAATCGAGATTGTTGTGAATACACTAAGAAATGTGTCAAGTGTCAACAACATTCCAATCTCACGCACATCCCTAGTCAAGCTTTACAACCTACAACGGATTTGTGGCCTTTTTCGCAATGGGGTCTTGATCTTATTGGTCTCATCAATCCCCGTTCTTCACAACGTCATCATTCTATCATTACTGCCACTGAGTACTTTACTAAGTGGGTGGAAGCTATCCCTCTTTCTTCAACAAAAGCTAAACCCATAGTTGATTTTGTCTATCAGCACATCATTTGTCGCTTTGGTGTCCCACACAAACTCATCACAGATAACGGTAAGTCTTTCAAGAACGTTGATTTGCAGAACCTCTGCGACGCTTTCAATATCAAGCTCAGCTTTTCCTCTCCATACTATCCTCAAGCTAATGGTCAGGCTGAAGCTTCCAATAAAACTTTGCGTAATATCCTCGCCAAGGTAACTAGTCGAGCTGGTAGGGATTGGCATTTACATATCCCTTTTGCTCTCTGGGCTTATCGGACTAGCATCCGTACTCCTACTGGTGCTACTCCCTTCTCTCTCGTCTATGGGTCTGAGGCTGTTCTTCCTTTGGAAGTCCAAATCCCATCTCTCCGTGTTTCTCTTAGAGAATTTGTCTCCGATGAGGACTATCGTCAAAATCATCTAGCACAACTTGAATTATTAGATGAGTGGCGTCTCAACGCTCTTGAACATCATCAGGTCTATCTTGAGCGTGTCAAACGTGCTTATAACAAGCACTTGCAGCACCGTGACTTCAAAATTGGTGATCTTGTTCTTAAAGAAAATCAAAATGTCATTACACTCGAAAGGAGTCAGCGTGGTAAGTTTGCTCCCAACTGGATGGGTCCGTACGTTATCACCCATAAATATGGATCTGGGGCTTATCGTCTATCTTCCATGGATGGTATACCTAGAAGTGGAACCTCTTAATGCCTTGCATCTATGGCCCTTCTACTGTTAAAATCTATCTTACACAAATCTAGTCGCAAGACAGATCTTTCATCCGTCTAACAACCAGTCATATACTTTCATGGTGATTCGAAATTATGTGGTTCTCCGCCTATTGTCTTGTTTACCTTAAATATGAGTATCGCGGCTCTACTCATAGCATTTTTTTCTTCGGGATATGTTTCTCCTCATGGTAGGAACACCTTAATCACTGTTTCATTTGTCCCAAGTGCTTATCTTAATCGGATCTACTCGGGGCATGAGTGTATGTTCTTTATACGTTTTCTTCCCCTCTATCTGATCTATCTAGGTCTAAACTCAGCTTCTTCCAAAAAAAAAAAAACTTTTCAAAAGAAAAAAAAAAAAAAAAAAAAAAAAAGGGGGATAGACTGATCCCTTGAAGGACAGCTACCCATACAATCAAATGAATCAAAAAATATAGACCATGCCCTCGAAGGATGGCTATCATTAAAATTCAAAATACAGACCGCTCCCTTGAAGGACGGCTGTTTCTCAAAGAAATATTCAAGGCTTCTTGCATTTGATCAGCCTTTCAGCCAGTTTATACACTTTTTAGCATCACTGAAAGACTTCCCGTATTGATCAGTCTTTCCATATCAAGCAAACTTCCCGCATTGATCAGTTTGCTTTTCTGCCAGAAATCATGAAGCTGAGATATAAGACCTTTTGTCGATCATATGGAGAATCCTATTTTCCCAGTATGGACATGTATTCTGTCCCTTGTAAATTCCGACAAGATACTTACTTACTGCTCCTTTCGTTTCCCTCCTAAATCTGGTTTGCGGCTAGTTAGTGTCAGGTTTATTTTAACCTCATATAGGGCCTTGCATGCATGATCTTTTGATTTCCTATCCAGATTCTATCTATGGTCGGTTGAGAGTCCAGCTTATCATTTTCTTTCTTATCTGGGTATATTTCCTTTATTTCTAGTCAAGGTCATTTTCATTACATCCTTGGCTCTCGCAAAGAGTATTCCCCATTATTCTTTGTTATTCATCCAGTCAAATTGACATTTCACATGTTAATTTAATCAAAATTTATCATCTATCTAATTTCATCTTATCTATCAAAGCATGTATTGTCAACACATGTGGATCTGGCTATCTATTTTCATCAAAATTAAATTAACATCTCAAACATACCGAATACATCAATCACATCTATCCATCTATCCATCAAAACATCTAAAAACTTGTACATCCAAGTTACGCTACATCTGTCTATATCTATTTTTCATCAAAATTAAGTCCACACATCAATCACATCTATCCATCTATTCATCAAAATATCTAAAAATATGTACATCCAAGTTACATTACATCCATCTATATCTATTTTTCATCAAACTTATATCCACATATCAATCACATCAAATTACATCACATCTATCTATCCTCTATGTCTATGTTCAATCATCATCTATATATCTATCAAACATGTCTACTCAATCACGATCATCTATCGATCTGTGTCTACATCCATCACAATTACGCTACATTTATCCATGCACATCAAAATTAAAAGACAGGAGAACAATCATATGACAAAAACAATGATAAATCTATATATATACATAAGTGTCTGTACAACAAAAAATGGGTGGCTCTCAATCAAGCCATCTATACAATGCCTTCCAATCGAGGCTACATCACTACACTGATACAAAATATATCAATCCCTATATCGTAAAATCTGATGCATGGAGGACACTATCTCCTCCACCCTCCTCTGGACCAGGCTTGTCTCTCCTGGCCGCCGCCTATCGAGCTAGATGCACCTGCTGCTGGAGGCCTCTTCCCACCTCGGTCTCTCCCGGTGCTCCCTCCACCTAATGCCCCGCTTGCTGTAGCCGTCGCGGATCTCCTCCTCGCCCCGTACTGAGGCACATCTGGGGCATGCTGTGCTAGGGCATCCTCATAGTATCTCACCTCAGCGAGGAGAGACTGATATGTGCTCAAGCTCACGGTACCCAATGCTCGTAATGGTGCTGCTGGTGCTGCTGGGGCTGCTGGTGCTGCTGGTGGTGCTCCTCCTAGGGTCGTGCCCTGTGTACCAGACTCTGACATGGTACCTGTCTCCCCATATTTGGCCCTGAGGGCCTCCCTATGTCGAAGGTAGCGATCCCTCTGCTGGATCACTGTATCCCGCTCCTGGCGAGTGGTGTCTCTCTCCAAAATTAGGGCATCCCTCTCCTCTGTTAGAGCTCTGATCTCCTCAAGAGCCACCTGGTGTGTCTGCGTCAGGGTGGCGTGCTCTCCCTCCAGTCTCTCCAGCACCGTAGCCATATCCTCCTCGTCGGCATCTATAGATGCCGGGAGATGTCGTGGTAGCTCTGTCGCATACCATGCAGCATAACCATCACCTACTCCAGCATCATCATCACTGTCTGTGGAGGGTGGGGCCTCTCTCAATGGATCTACCGGGATCAAAATTGGCAGATCAATCTCCCTGCTATCTCGCCTATAAGGCCTGTAAGTAGTCGGCACTGTCTGCACTAGGCCGAACTGTCTCAATACCCGCACAAACGGGACTCGCTCCCACATATCAGGCCTGCGGCCCCTAACCACCCTGCTCCGCCTCAATGCCACCAAGTGAGCATCCTGACCAGCCCATGTCGGAAATACCCGATATGGTCTCCAGATAACCTGATCCGGTGTCAGCATCCTGAAACGCTCAGTATACCAATCCGCCGATCTCCCTGTATCTCCAGAGGCCATATCGGCCCGCCATCGCTGGAATCCATAATCAATAGCTCCCACTGCTGCTGGCATCCAAGGAAGCCCGGATGGCCTGATCACTGCTATATGCTCATATGCCCAGCAGTGAAGCACAAAACTAACATCAATACCTGTCCTCCGGCCAGTGGTATACATCCATAGCTCGTGATATATTTGAGCTATCAAAGCATCAGCAAAAGCAAATACCTGTCTGAACTGCAGGATGTCGCAAACGTAATCTAATAATAATAGTGGGAATCTCCCACCTCCTGAATCTGGTAAAGCGAAATAGGATATCGCCATCTGAATCAAAACTATCCGTCTACTCCGGGGACTATCCTGTCTATACTGCGAGGCTATCCGCACTGCCCCGGACACTATCTCTGAATCATCTGCCCTATCTCCATACAATCGAACTAGGGCCCTCTGCTGCTGCTCTCGTGGTGTAATCTCTATCGGGTCCCCAGTGATCGACAGTCTCAAAATCCTGTATATATCCTCATGGGTGATGGTCATCTCACCCGTCCTGAACCAAAAAGTGCACGTCTGGCTATCCCACTGTCGCACTAGTGCTCGCATCAACTCTACATCTCGCGGCACTCGTCTGTAGTACCTAAAGCCCCCGAGCCCGGCTAACTCTAAATGCTGCCAATCTGCATCAGTCACATCAGGGAGAATAGTCTCTAGTAACTCGGGAATAGCATCCCTCATGTGTAGAACCTCTCATGCCTGCATCCACGACATCAAGAGCAATATTAGTCTCATATTTACCCAAATCAGAACATCCAAAACAAAAAAAAAAATTACAATCTATTCACAAGTCTATACAATCGGCGTCGATTAAATACAATCGGCGTCGTTTATTTATAGTCGACGCCGATTAACATCAATCGGCGCCGCTTGCATAGAATCGGCGTCGATTATACCAATCGGCGCCGATTGCTCGGCCGGATGTAAAAAAACACCCTGGCCTCCCACCCGGCAAAATAGAAAGTAAAAAAAAATAAAATAAAAATAAAATAAAGAAAAAGTAAAACAACGGGTTCACGAAGAACCACTTACCCCAGGTCGTGTCCTCCTCCGCTTCTGACCGCTTCCAGAGGCTTCCATGGTGCTCAAATCCAATTTTTGACTCTCTCTGATTCGATCGTCACGATGTAAATAAATCGTTCACGTTTTCCGTTCACATATTTATATGTGCTTTGAACGGTCGGCGCCGACTATTTTGGGTCGACGCCATTTATTTGGATCGGCGCCGATTATTATAATCACCGCCGATTTTCCATATCTCTTTGCCATAGTGTTGATGCTTGGCTTATTTATCTCTCTGATCATTATTGTGTGCTAAATGTTGCCTTTTGGCACATATTTTTGATATCACCGTCCATTTCGAGTTTGTTCCCTTTGCATGGGGCACTCGTACTTTTTGGCAACTTAGAGTTAAACGGGTCTGTAGGCACTAACGTTGTCTGCTTTGCAGACCGTCTAGTTGTCCCTACCAATGTGTCTCTCTTTAGATGCTGACTATTTTGCAGCCCTCCTTACACTCATGGGTCTGTAGGTACTAACGTCGTCTCATGAGGAGACCGTCTAGTTTGCCCTACCAATGTGAGTTCCTTAGGTTGCTGCCTTTTTATTTATTTTTATGCGTAATCAATGATCAGATCTACTCCAGACATCCAGCTGGGGCATCCCACATTTTCATCTACCTTTTTTCAAACTTGGGATCGTTTGTTCTATCACCCATCCCATCCCTAGTTTGAGGGGGATCACATCATCACTTTTTCTTCCCTTCTTCCATCTCCTTGTTTTTGTCTCATAACCTTGCTTATCGCAAGTTACTTGACAAAAAGGGGCAAAATGTAGACACCTAAAATTGATTATCCAATCTGGTGCCCCTTGTGCGCATTTGCTCTCTCAGGTAACCTGGGGACACGTTTATATCACCACTATCCCCTTGGGATATTATTCGATTTGTGATTTAAACACCTATCCTAAGTTTAATTCACCCCATTATATTTTACCCGTTGAGTAATTAAATATTAACTATTTAATTACATCTCTTCACTTGTATCCTAACCACTTATCTACCCCATATTTATCCTATCTATGTATCACCCCTATTTCTCCTCCTCCCAAAGCGGGATATTTCCCGTATTTAAGGTGGAGGGATAATTCTTATCCTTCCAGAAATTATCTATTTTGGCCGTCTCGGGAGTCTGTTCCGTGATCGGCGCCGACCGGTACTCGGTCGACGCCGATTTTTCGGAGCAGCGCCGATTATAAATGGAAGCACAGAACTCAGTTCTAGGAGGACACGAGGACAAAAAAATAGAGAGAGAAAGACAGATCATGACACAGAGACGCAGATTGTAAGAGAGAGAACTAGAGATCTTTTAGCATCAAGTGTGGACAATTATCTATCGAATGAGAGCAGATCTTGTCTGAATCAATCCCTGAGAGGAGCACCGTTACTCTGCTCTTATCACATCAACATCTCACGTCTCCATTGATTTTCTGGTGACTCTTTTCCTGCACCAAGCACAGGTGGAGTCTCGCTAGTATCTCTCTGGCTTCCACAAATCCAGCAGACGTTGACGATCTGGCCTTCGCTTTTCGATTTCCAAATCTTCTCACACTTTATCTTAGATCGATGCCGATCTATATAAGTTGACGCCGATCTACATCAGTCGACGCCAATTTCCAACAGTCGACGCCGATTCTACCTAATCGACGCCGATCTCCCTGTAGACAGGTAAAAAGACGCAGGTAACACAAATCCAGCTTTGTTTTTTCACAGTTCCCTATTTTCTGTTGCTTTCTGTCTGATGTTTAGATTTCGTTTATCACTTTGATCAGAAAATCTAGTCTTGTACGTACATCTTTTATCATGTATATTTCTTTACTTAATTGAAAACGTGGACTGACATCCGCCGAGGAGCCTATCGCTTCCGAATAAGATTATAGGAGTCCAACTAAATATCTTTTGAATGTGGTTATTTTTCTATATATATATTTGAATAATCATAAGTCCTTCTCTATTTTGTTGTTTGTGATTTTAGAGATAGAAAAAAGACCACATTAAAAAGATATTTAGGTTGGACTTCCCGAGAAGCGGATCCGGGAAGCGAGAGGCTCCCTAGGCGGATGTCAGTCCACGTTTTCAATAAGTAAAGAAAATACATGATAAAAAGATTACGTACAAGACTAGATTTTCTGATCAAAGTGATTAAACGAAATCTAAACATCAGACAGAAGAACAGGAAAATAGGGGAAACTGTGAAAAACAAAGCTGTGGATTTGTGTTACCTGGTCTTTTACCGTCTACAGGGAGATCGGCGTCGAAAAAATTAGTAGAATCAGGCGTCGACGGTTGGAAATTGCGTCGACTGATGTAGATCGGCGGTCAAACTTATATAGATAGGCATCGATCTAAGATAAAGTGTGAGAAGATTTGGAAATCGAAACGCGAAGGGCCAGATCGTCAACGTTAGATCGGATTTTTGTGGAAGCCAGGGAGAGATACTAGCGAGACTCCACTGTGGCTTGGTGCAGGAAAGAGTCACAGAAAATCAATGGGACGTGAGATGTTTGATTGTGATAAGAGCAGGAACGGTGCTCCTGCTCAGGGAGATTGTTCAGACAAGATCTGCTCTCATTCGATAGATAATTGTACACACGAGGCTAAAAGATCTTAAGTTCTCTCTTTACAATCTGCGTCTCGTGTATGATCTGTCTTCTCTCCTATTTTTGTCCTCGTGTTCCTCCTTAGAATCGAGTTCTGTGCTTCCATTTATAATCGGCGCTGCTCCGAAACTCGGAGTTTCGACGAGTACCGGTCGGCGCCGATCACGAACAGACTCCCGAGACGGCCAAAATAGATAATTCTAGAGAGGATACGAATTATCCCTCCACCTTAAAAAACAGAGAAATATCCAGCTTTGGGAGGAGGAGAATAGAAAGAGGTGATACATAGAGTAGGTAACTATGGGGTAGATAAGTGGTTAGGATACACGTGAGAGAGTAATAACTAGTTAATAGTATCTTACTCACGCGGTAAAATAATGGGGTGAATTAAACTCCTAGGATAGGTGTTTTAATCACAAATCAAAGAATTATCCCAAGGGGATAGTGGTGATCAAAGTGCCCAGGTTACCAGAGAGAGCAAAAAACGCACAAGGTACACACGATGGATATCAATTTTAGGTGTAACATTTTGCCCCTTTGTGTACAAGTAACTGCGATAAGCAAGGTATGAGACAAAACAGGGAGATGGAGAAGGGAAGAAAAAGTGATGATGTGATCCCCTCAAATAGGGATGGGATGGGTGATTAGAAAAAACGATCCCAAGTTTTTGAAAAAAGGTTAGATGAAAACGCGGGGGATGCCCCACCTCGAGTCTGGAGTAGATTGCTGATCATTGATGATGCCATAATAAAAATAAATAAAAAGGTAGCAACCTAAGGAAACTCACATGGTAGGGCAAACTAGACAGTCTCCTCATGAGACGATTTTTAGTTAGTACCTAAGACCCATGAGTGTGTAAGGAGGGCTGCAACATACTCAGCATCTAAAGAGAGGACACATGGTAGACAACTAGATGGTCTGCCAAAGCAGACAACGTTAGTGCCTACGACGTTTTAACTCTAAGTTGCCAAAAAATTACGAGTGCCCCAGGCAAAGGGAAATAACTCGAAATGGACGGTGATATCAAAAATATTGTGCAAAAGGCAACATTTAGCACACAATAATGATCAGAGAGATTAAATAGCCAAGCATCAACACGTATGAGCAAAGAGATATGGAAAATCGGCGGCGATTTAAGCTTAATCGGCGACGATCTTCAAATAAACGGCGTCGACCTAAATAGTCGGTGCCGACCATAAAAGCCACATTATAAATATTGAATGGAAAACCCTAGTGAAACGATTTATTTACATAGTGACGATCGAATCGAGAGAGTCAAAATTTGGATTTGAGCAAATGGAAGCTCTGGAATGACGGTAAGAAGCGGAGGGGAGGACACGACCTGGTGGTAAGGGTTCTTCTTGAACCGTTGTACTTATTTTATATGTATATATATTATTTTTTTTATTTGGGTGTTTCCGGTGGGAGGCAAGGGTTTGTTTTTTACTCCAGCCGAGAAGCAATCGGCGTTGATTGGTATAAGTGAGCACGGATTCATGCAAGCGGAGCAGAGTGATGTTAAGCGGCGTGTGGCTGGCTAATATAAATAAACGACGCAATTGTATTTAATCGACGCCGATTGTATAGACTTGTGAAGATTGTAATTTTTTTTTTGTTTTTAGATTGTATGATTTGGGTTACAATTGCGACTAATATGCTTTGATGTCATGGATGCCAGGGGCACGAGAGGTCTACACATGAGGGATTGCTATTCCTGAGGTACTAAGGACTATTCTCCTGTTGACTGATGCAGATTGGCGCATGAGAGTTAGCCGGGCGCGGGAGATTAGGTACTACAGACGAGTGCGCGAGATGTAGAGTGTGCGAGCCCACTAGTGCGACAGTGAGGATAGCCAAACATTGCACTTTTTGGGTCAGGACGGCGTGAGATACCATCACCCATGAGATATATTATAGGATTTGAACTTGCCGATTAATGGGGACCCGAAGAGATTACACCACGAGACAGCAGTCGAGGGCCCAGTTCGATTGTATGGAGATAGGGAAGATGATTCAGAGATAGGGTCTGGGGCAGTGCGGATAGCCTTCGTAGTTATAGACAAGATAGTCCACGGAGTAGACGAATAGTTTTGATTCAGATGGCGCGATATCCTATTGCGCTCTGCAGATTCAGGAGGTGGAGATTCCACTATGATTATTAGATTGAGTTTACGAATCTTGCAGATGCGAAAGGATTTACTTTTGCTGATGTTTGATAGCTCAGATATATCACGAGCTAGGATGTATACCACTAGCCGGAGGACAAGGGTATGATGTTAGTTTGTGCTCACTGCGGGCATATGAGCACTATCGCGTTGATCAGGCCATCCGGGCTATCCTTGGATGCAAGAAGTAGTGGGAGCTATTGATGATTATGGATGCCAGCGATGGAGGGCCGATATGGCCGATGGGGATAAAGGAGATCGGTGATGGTATAATGAGGTTTCAGGACGCTGGACACAGTCAGTTATTAGAGGCACATATAGGTATTTTCCAACATGGGCTGGTCAGGATCTCACTTGGTGCACATTGATGACGGAGCAGGGTGGTTAGGGGACCGCAGTCTGAGATGGGGAGCGAGTCCCGTTTAGTGGGTATGAGACAGTTCAGGCCTAGTGAAGCCAGTACCGACTACTACAGGCCTTATAGGCGAGGATAGCAGGGAGACTTGATCTACACGAGTTGATCCAGGCAGATCCATTGAAGAGGCCCACCATCCACAGACAGCGATGATGATGCTGGAGTAGGTGAGGTTATGCACATTGGTATGCCGACAGAGCTACACGACATCTACCGGCATCTAGAGATTGCCACGAGGAGTATATGGATCCAGTGCTGGAGAGATGGAGGGAGAGCACACCACCCTGACACAGACACACAAGTGGCTCTGAGGATAATCAGAGCTATTGACAGAGGAGAGGGATGCCCTAATTTGGAGAGAGATACACTCGCCAGGAGTGAGATACAGCGATCAGCAGAGGGAGATCGCTACTTTGACATTAGGGAGAGCCCTCAGGGCCAAATATGGGGAGATAGGTACCAGTCAGAGTCTGGCCACAGGGACAAACCTAGGTAGGAGCTGCAACAAGACGCACCAGCAGCCCCAACAAACCACAAGCCCTACGGCAAAAAGTACCGTGAGCATTGAGAGCAATCAGTCTCTCATCGCCCTGAGGTGGATACTATGAGGATGCCTTAGCCGCAGCATGCCCAAGATGTGCCTCAGTACGGGGCGAGGAGGAGATCAGTGCCGGCCACAGCGAGCGTGGCCTCAGGTGGAGGGAAGCACCGGGAGAGACCGAGGTGGGCAGAGGCCTCCGCAGCAGGATGCGTTAGCTATAGTCGGCGGCCAGGAGAGACAGCTGGTCTAGAAGAGGGTGGAGGGAGAATGTGTCCTCCATGCATCAGATTTTCCGATATAGGGATTGATAGATTTTGGTATCAGTGTAGGGATTTGTAGCTCGATTGGAAGCATTGTATAGATGGTTGATTGAGGAGCCAACCCCTTTTTGTTGTACAGACACTTATGAATTATATAGATTATCATTGTTTTTGTCATATGATTGTTCTCTTTTCTTTTTCTTTTTAATTTTGATATGCCGGATAAATGTAGTGTAATTGTGATGGATGTAGACATAAGAGGATAGATAGATGTGATGTAATTTGAGTGATTGATATGTGGATCTAAGGTTGATGAAAAATAGTATAGAGGGATGTATGTAACTGGATGTACATATTTTAGTTTTGATGGATAGAGGATAGAGTGGATTGATGTGTGGACTAAGTTTGATGAAAAATAGATAAGTAGATGTAGTGTAATTGGATGTACAAGTTTTTAGAATGTTTTGATGGATAGATGGAGGATGTGATTGATGGTATGGACTTCATTGATGCAAAAATAGATATATAGAGTAGTTAATTGGATGTAAGTTTTAGATGTTTTGATGGATAGATGGATAGATGTGAGGATGTGTGACTCTTAATTGATGAAAATAAATAGAGATAGAGGGAGTGTAACTTGGATGTACAAGTTTTTAGATGTTTGATGGATATATAATAGAGGTGATTGATGTATTCGGTATAGTTTGAGATGGTATTTAATTTGATGGAAAATAGATAGCCAGATCCACGTGTGTGACCACTACATGCTTGGATAGATAAAATGAAATTATATAGATGAAAATTTTGATTAAATTAACATGTGACATGAAATTGGCCTGAATGAATAACAAGCATAATGGGGAATACTTTTGCGAGAGACAAGGATGTATGAAAATGAACTTGATAGAGAAGAAATAAGGAATATACCCCGATAAGAAAGAAAATGATAAGCTGGACTCAACCGACCAGAGATAGAATGCTGGAAGAACTCAAAAGATCATGCAGGCAAGGCCCTATATGAGGTTAAAATAACCTGACACTACTAGCCGCAAACCCAGATTTAGGAGGAAACAAAGGAGTAGTAAGTATTTGTCGGAATTACAGGGACGAATACATGTCCATACTGGAGGGAAAATAGGATTCTCCATATGATCGACAAAAGGTCTTATATCTCAGCTTCATGATTTCTGGTAGAAAAGCAAAAATGATCAATGCGGGAAGTTTGCTTGATATGGAAAGACTGATCAATACCGGAGTCTTCAGGGATGATAAAAAAAGGTATAAATTGGCTGAAAAGGCTGATCAAAGCAAGAAGCTTGACTCGTTATTTGATAAGCAACCGTCCCAGTCAGGGAGCGGTCTGTATTTGGAATTTTAATGATAGCCATCCTTCAGAGGGCCATGGTCTATATTTTTGATTCATTATGTAGGTAGCTGTCCTTCAAGGGATCAGTTTATTCCACCTTTTTTTTCGTTTTTTTATTTTTTTTAAAAAGTTTTTGGAAGAAGCTGAGTTTGACTAGATAGATCAGATTAGCGGGGAAGAAAACGTATAAATAAGAACAGACACTCATGCCCCGCGTAGATTCCGATTTTACGATAAGCACTGGGACAAAATGAAACAGTGATTAAGGTGGTTCCTACCATGAGGAGAAAACATCTTATCCAGAAAAATGCTATGCGTAGACCGAGTTACTCATATTAAGGTTAAACAAGACAAATAGCGGAGAACCACATTAATTTCAAATCACATGAAAGTATATGACTAGTTGTTAGAAGGATGAAGATCGGTATTGCGACTGATTGTGTAAGATAGATTTTAACAGTAGAAGGGACCATATTAGATGCAAGGCATTTAAGAGGTTCCAATTCAGGTATACCATACCATGGAGATAGACACTAAGCCTCAATCCATATTAGGGGTGATACGTACGTACCCAGTCCAGTTGGGGACGCAAAACTTACCAGTGACTCCTTTCGAGTTAGGGACATTTTGATTTTCTTAAGAAAAAGATCACAATTTGAAGTCACGATGCTGCAGTGCTTGGAGAAGCACGTTTGACACGCTCAAGATAGGACCTGTGATGACTGTGTTCAAGAGCATTGAGACACCGCTCATCTTAATAATTCAAGTTGTGCTAGAGTGATTTTGACGATAGTCCTCATCGGAGACAAATTTCTCTAAGAGAAAACACGAGCGATGGGATGGTGGACTTCCAAAGGAAAGAAACAGCCTCAGAACCATAGACGAGAGAGAAGGGAGTAGCACCAGTAGGAGTACGAATGACTTACGATAAGCCAGAGAGACAAAAGGGATATGTAAATGCCAATCCATACTAGCTCGACTAGTTACCTTGCCGAGGAATACGTAAAGATTTTATTGGAAGTTCGCCAACCATAGCTGAGGATAGTATGGAAGAGGAAAAGCTTGAGATTGATATTGAAGCGTCGCAGAGGTTCTACAAATCAACGTCTTAAAAGACTTACCGTTATCTATAATGAGTTTGTGTGGGACACCAAGAGACAAATGATGTGCTTGTGACAAAATCAACTATGGGGTTAGCTTTTGTGAAGAAAGAGGGATAGCTTCCACCCATTATATAAGTACTCAATGGCAGTAGAGTTAATGATATAGAATGATGACGCTGTGAGAACGAGGCTTGATTGGAAAGGGGACATAAGATAAAGCCACATTGCGAAAAAGGCCACAAATCCGCTATAGGTAAAAGCGTGACTAGAGGATGTTCGTGAGATGGAAAAGGGGCTTGACACTGGACACATTCTTGTGTATCACAACAATCTTGTGAGAGAAGGCCAATAATATCCCAAACGTAAGATGCGGTAGCTACGGCCAAGCCACTAAAATGGTCGACCACAGATAACTATGCATTGGACCTCCTGGATAGCTTTAGATGATTCCAGGGATTTGAGGAACTGAAGCAAAATGCCATCAAACCACGTTTGTAGAGGATCCCGCCTAAAATGTATAGTGATTAGCGCATAGGATAAAGATCTTCGACCATTGGAGTCAGACGGGAGGGGGAAGGAAGTACCGAATGAAAATATAATCCAACGAGCTTGTTGATAAACTCCTCCCCCCCCCTGATATGGGTTGTGATCGCATGGATTGAAGTTAGGTGCCCTAAAGATGAGATGGTTGTCTAATCGTTGACACCACATAAAGTCGCGAGTATTCCTGGTAAAAGGTGGGGGATTAAATAGGCTAACGAAGCCATGTATGTGTGAACGGATTTCCAGTGTGAGGAATAGCTTGGATAGGTGATTATCGAAAATATTGGAGTCGAGCTGAGAACGATATCATGATATTTTTAAGAATATCATCCTGCATTGATAGACACATGTGAATTGATTAACGATGAGTTCGAATCACCACAAGATGTCAATTATGACGGAGCACCGGAGTAATGGCATTTGAGAACCAAGACAAGAGCTTCATATTCAGCCATATTATTGGTGCACCAAAGTTCCAATTTGTGTGCGAATGGGATAGGCGTTACCCCAAGGAGGAATCATCACGAAACCACCACCTCCCCTTGCGGAATTTGGAATCCATCAAAGAAGAGCTTTATTTAAATGGAGACAGACCAAATTCAATTTGTTGGATATTATTAATCGGGGAATTGAGCAAGGGGAACTTGAGTGTCTGGATGGAGAGGAGCATCAGCTAGTTGATCTGCAATTGGGGAACTGCTTGACCCTTGATAGGAAGTTTGCGGGATAAATCGAGATAAAATTCCGTTCATAAAGAATGTGAGCCAATGAGTGATACGATCATTGTGAGAAAGATTCGCTATGAAATACATTGTTTGAGTGGATTGCAATTGTGCAGTAAGTGTTTTTTGATTAAGGAGGTAATGACGAAGCTTAGAAGTTGAGAGGAAAAAGATAGCACAAACATAAGCCTTTCAGCTTCAGAATAACGTGTTTCCTACTCATGGAGGGTGCGACTGATGTAATAGACAGCTGGTCTTTACCGAAACGCAATCCCGATGCAAGATCATGGCTCCCAGAGCGTGGTCAGGCACAGAGAATTAAGATAGAAAGGCTCTCCTCCCTCGCGTGGAGGTGTAGACAGTGTGGAGAAAGAAGTTAAGCTTTGAGATCATCGAAGGCCTTTTGGCCACGTCATCAATTCAAAATGAACATCTTAGAGGAGAGGAGATGATGAAAAGGTTGACAGCGGTCCGAAAATTGTGAGAGTTAAACAACGCAGCTTGATTGGAGACGTCTTGGAGACTGCAGAGTTGCTTTAAGTTAGAAGGTTGGGAGGCATCTCAAGGATTAGCTTTTATTTTGGTTCGGGGTCTACTCAATACCATAATGGAATGATATAAACTAAAAGTTGAAAGTGAGAATGCCAAACACGCACTTAGATGGATTTAGACGAAGACAAAAGCGGATAGACTCTCAAAGAGAGGTGCCAAGGATGAAAAGAGAGCCTTACGATGCCTGGATTTACCGAGGGATGGACGTCGACGTAATCTCCACAGTTTTGTGTAAGAGATCATGGAAGATGTAGGTCAGTGCTCGTGATAGTTGCTCAGCGTTCTTAAAAACGAAAAGGCTTGACACAGATAACAAAAGGTCCCCCAAGGAGTTATGAAAGAAAAAATTTTAGGTGGTCTTCTGTGTGGATGGAAATTGATTATATCAGAGAAACCATCCATAGAGAAAGCTCTCAGGACCAGTAGTTAAAATCCACGCGTGGTCGATATTCGGAAAGGAAATCAGCTTTTGGAAAAGCAAGATTAGATCCCGGAAGAGTCGGTTACAAATTCAAATTTCACAGTTAGCTTTAGTTAGTGGTACTACATTGGAAACCATTGTGGATAATCGATGGGTTGGATGAAGTGAGCCGAGAGCAAGGCACTTGCATCTTCTTAACAAAAGGGATATATAGGGTGCAGTTACGTAATTTTTGGTTTAACGGGTTTGGATGTGGGAAGATAAACGAATTGTGGACCACATATCGGGGTTGAGTCCGCATATCCTCATATGCCAAAGCAAAAAGCTGATGATGGTGGAAAGAAAAGTGGGAACAGTCTTCCTAATTCTGTGGATTAAGAGACTGGCCGAACTTACTGAGCGGGGTTTCTAAGAAGTCCCTATGTAAGTCGGATAGCCTCATGTCCTTTCAATATCATGGGCCCCTGCATTATTTTCTTTGCCAACATATGTTTATTGGCTGAATCAAGAGCAATGTGAATGGAAGATGTGTTTTTCCATCTAGCATACCTTGAAACGTGATTATGAAATAGTCTTCCTCAATCATCCAAAGCATAAATGTTGTCCCAAATAATAGAAACATGGCAACAACATAGGAGAACTCAACAAGCTAGGAAGATGGTAACCATTCTCATACCTTAGGATGCTGCTAAAAGTCATGAATGCACCTTGAATTCAACTCTTCTTTTTTAACAGCAAAGTGCACCTTGATTCTTTGAGCACTTTGAGGACCAAATGCCCCCACTAACCCTTCCAAGGGTTCCACCATGTAGCTGGTATAAAAATCAGTCATGGGCTCTATTAATAAAACATTTTCTCCTCTCTTTATGACTGTTGTTATACACAGTCCAGCAGGCTGAAGATGATTAAAAAATATTCTCTTACCATTTTTAGCAATCAGAAAACCAACGCTAGTACCTTGAGAGTTACTCTCCCTTCTTGAACCAGAGTCCCCAATGAAGGAATCATGCTTGCCAACACAAGACACATTTGAATTATTTCTTTGGCTTATGAAATCAGTCACAAAGTTTTCAACATCAGAATTGTTAGTTTTGGATAAATGCCACATATTACCAGGATCCCATAGCTTATAATGCCCCCGAGCCCTTGTATCTGTTAAGTGAGCTAAAACTTGCCACCATAATCCACCAGATGCTCATATACACCTAGTTGGAGCAATGGTCCAACAAACTCCATGATGAAGACTTCATCATCTACCATACCATGCATCTCATGATGGAAGTAAATTGGAATAGGTGACAATAAAATAAGACACATTAGTGTGCTCTTCATACCCTTCAAGGCCATCAATGTCCTCCGTGTGTTCAAGATAGACATGTTGAGCTGCCCCCAACATTGTTTCCCAGTGCTATTGAAAGTATCTGAACACGAGGAGTACATTTTTCAGGTTCTGCATTGTCTTCGTGAGTAGCAACTTTACGGGAACCTGAAGAAGTGTGAATTCTTTTAGTCAGAGGTGCAGTATTTGCATCACATCATTTCTTGGGAAGGTATCACAGTTGATCCTTCTAATATTAGAGCCATTATGGATTGGTCAGAACCTACTAGTGTGACCAAGGTGCGAAGTTTCATGGGGTTAGCAGGATACTACAAGAGATTTTTTTAGGACTTCTCTCAGGTTGCACACCCCATCACTTCCCTTCAGCGGAAAGGGAAGAAGTTTTTCTGGTTGGATAAATGTGAGTAGGCATTCAGTACATTGAAGGAATGCCTTATGAAAAAACCTATCCTTGCAGTGTCAGAACCTCAGGGTGAGTTATTCGTTTACACAGATGCTTCTTTGGTAGGATTAGGAGGTGTGTTGATGCAAGAGGGATGTGTTTGTAGCTTTTGAGTCTCAGAAAATCGAGGATTATGAGCTTAATTATCTGACTCATGACCTTAAGCTTGCAACAGTTGTTCTTATCTTAGTTTGATGGAGACACTTCCTTCTTGGCCAGATATTTATATTCAGGACTAATCACTTGAGTCTTCTCCACCTCTTCATGCAACCCAATCTCAATGCTCGTCAGCGATGTTGGATGGAGTTTCTTTGTGAGTATGACATGGAGATAGAGCATGTGAAGGGGAAGGAGAATGTGGTTGCAGATGCCCTGAGTAGATGAATACATGTGGCTATGGCTACTTTGGTGAGTACAGATTCACGGAGTAGGATTTTGCAGTAACTTTCTCACGACAAATTCTACATTGCACCCAGATCAAATATTGATAGATGGTCTTCTCAGACATAGAGGTCAGATATATGTTCCTATAGATGGAGGCTTGAGAAAGGATATCTTGGTAGAGGCTCATTGTGCACCTTATTCAACCCATCCAGGGGTGAAGAAGATGCACACCACCTTAATAAAACTTTATCGTTGGCGATGTCTACGGAGAGATATAGCTTAGTTTGTTTCAAGCTGTTTAGAGTGTCAGAGGGTGAAGGTTGAGCATCAACATCCAGCTGGCCTTCTCTACCTGCATGTCATACTGGAGTGGAAATGGGACACTATTTCCATGGACTTCAGTATAGGGCTACTGACATCGAGATACCACTATGATTCCATCATGGTCATGGTGGATAGATTGTCGAAAGTGGCTCATTTTTCTCTGGTGAAGATCACCTATATAACTAGTGTAGTAGCATGGGTTTACCTTGATGAGATTGTTAGGCTGTATGGGATTCTATGGAAGATCATTTATGACCGCGATCCCTTGTATAGTTTTCACTTCTGGACTACCATGTAGTGGATTCTTGGTATGAATATCAACTTCAGTACAACTTATCATCCAGAGATAGGTGGGCAGACATAGTGAGTAAATCAGATCTGGAGGATATGTTGCAGATGTATGTCATGGATCACCAGTCTAGGTGGGAGGAGTACCTATATTTGATGGAGTTTACCTACAACAACAGTTTTTAGAGTTTGATTGGCATGACGACTTTTCAGGCATTGTATGGCAGAGATTGCAGGACACCTTTTAGTTGGGATAGATTGGAGGATTGGGTTTCTATTGGGCCGACTTTGGTACAAGATATGGAGTAGTAAGTTGTCTTGATTCCTCAGAGGATTTAGGAAGCTCAAGAAGAAGTTTGCAAATATGAGGAGGAAAAATCGTAGTTTTAAGGTGGGCACGAAGGTGTTTCTTCGTGTCAAGCCTCATAAGAGTCTTATCTGTTATGGAAAAGGCTCTAAGTTAGCTCCTAGATTTGTTGGTCCCTTCGAGATCTTGGAGCGTATCAGTCCCTTGGCCTATTGTCTAGCATTTCCACCAAAACTTATATCACGTGCACAATATATTTCCTGTATATGTACTTAGGATATATATTCAAGATCCCTCTCATGTTCTGCATTGGACTGCATTGTAGGTGCAGGAGTAGGGGAAAGGTGTCAGTGGAGCCCATACGCATCATAGAACGCATAACATAGGGCCTTCGAGGCCACGAGATTGACCAGGTGCGGGTATAAGGGGATAGGTATGATGAGACTGTAGCCACATGGGAGGATTATAATATTTTGTGAGCTCAGTTTCCTCATCTATTCCAGTGACTTCAAGGAGGAATTCGTGTCTAAGGGGAGGGGGATGTAGTTCCCACTCCTCTTCGACACTATTTCATCTTGATATTGATACTATGGGACTGATATTCAGACTTTTTTATTATGATACATTGATCAATAGATGATAGATTCCATTGATATTTGGACTATTGACATCATGATGTTTACATTTTATTATGATACATTAGATAGTGATGTTAGACAATTTGATATATGTTATAATCGACGGAAGCCGATGTTCAATATCTCTTTGCCATAGTGTGATGCTTGGCTTATTTATCTCTCTGATCATTATTGTGTGCTAAATGTTGCCTTTTGGCACATATTTTTGATATCACCGTCCATTTCAAGTTTGTTCCCTTTGCATGGGGCACTCGTACTTTTTTGGCAGCTTAGAGTTAAATGGGTCTGTAGGCACTAACGTCGTCTACTTTGCAAACCATCTGGTTATCCCTACTAATGTGTCTCTCTTTAGATGCTAAATATTTTGCAGCCCCTCCTTACACTCATGGGTCTGTAGGTACTAACGTCATCTCATGAGGAGACCGTCTAGTCTGCCCTACCAATGTGAGTTCCTTAGGTTGCTGCCTCTTTATTCATGTTTATACGTCATCAATGATCAGATCTACTCTAGACATCCAGCTGGGGCATCCCGTGTTTTTCATCTACCTTTTTTCAAACTTGGGATCATTTGTTCTATCACCCATCCCATCCCTAGTTTGAGGGGGATCACATCATCACTTTTTCTTCCTTTCTTCCATCTCCTTGTTTTTGTCTCATAACCTTGCTTATCGCAAGTTACTTGACAAAAAGGGGCAAAATGTAGACACCTAAAATTGGCTATCCAATTTGGCGTCCCTCGTGCGCACTTGCTCTCTCAGGTAACCTGGGGCACGTTTATATCACCACTATCCCCTTGGGATATTATTCGATTTGTGATTTAAACACCTATCCTAAGTTTAATTCACCCCATTATGTTTTACCCGTGAGTAATTAAATATTAACTATTTAATTACACCTTTTCACATGTATCCTAACCACTTATCTACCCCATATCTATCCTATCCATGTATCACCCCTATTTCTCCTCCTCCCAAAGTGGGATATTTCCTGTATTTGAGGTGGAGAGATAACTCTTATCTTTCCAAAAATCGTTCATTTTGGCCATCTCGGGAGTCTGTTCCGTGATCAGCGCCGACCGGTACTCGGTCGACGCTGATTTTTCAGAGCGGCGCCGATTATAAATAGAAGCCCAGAAACTCAGTTCTGGGAGGATGAAAAAATAGAGAGAGAGAGAGAGAGAGAGAGAGAGAGAGAGAGAGAGAGAGAGAGAGAGAGAGAGAGAGAGAGAGAGAGATCGTGACACAGAGACGCAGATTGTAAGAAAGAGAACAAGAGATCTTTTAGCATCAAGTGTGGACAGATTATATATCGAATGAGAGCGGATCTTGTCCAAATCAATCCCTGAGAGGAGCACCGTTACTCTACTCTTATCACATCAATATCACACGTCTCCATTAATTTTCTGGTGACTCTGTTCCTGCACCCAAGCATGGGTGGAGTCTTGCTAGTATCTCTCTGGCTTCCGCAGATCCAGCTGACGTTGAAGATCTGGCCTTCACTTTCTCGATTTCTAAATCTTCTCGCACTTTATCTTAGATCGACGCTGATCTATATAAGTTGACGCTGATCTACATCAGTCAACGCTGATTTCCAACAGTCGACGCCGATTCTACCTAATCGATGCCGATCATCCCTGCAGACAGGTAAAATGACACAAGTAACACAAATCCAGCTTTGTATTTTCACAATTCCCTGTTTTCTGTTGCTTTCTGCCTACTGTTTAGATTCTCGCTTATTAGTTTGATCAGAAAATCTAGTCCTGTACATACATCTTTTATCATGTATACTTCTTTACTTAATTGAAAAACGTGGACTGACATCTGCGGAGGGAGCTTATCGCTTCCCAGACCCGCTTCTCGAGCAGTCCACCTAAATATCTTTTAACATGGTCTTTTTCTATCAAGCATCGGTGTCTCACAAGTTACTTGGATCTACTGTGCAGAATTGCCCATGTGCGCCCGTCTTATCTACATCGGCTTACTCATCCATCTACATCTTCGGATCTTGTTCATCAGGTATCGATTTCATTGGAGTTTTTTCAGGGTTTTTATGTTTAGGTTGGTGCATTAACTTGGACAGGTAACAAGCGCAAAATTCTTGATCTACAGTATCATGGATGTCCTAATATCAATGGTTTCTAGCAGTAGGAGATGAATATTTCCCTACCTATGGAGGCAAGTCTGAGAGGGCGTCACGTTAGTGGTAAAGCGTATATTTCAAACAAGCTCTCTGTCTCTCTCTCTCAAGAGTGATATTGACTGATGAGGTGTTATCTATTATTATGGTATATGATGTAGGGACGTTTCCTGTAGTGATGAAATGTCATTACAATGATGCCCTTGTATTCACTATATATTCACGTGGACACATGTTATTGTTATGTGATGATTTTCTTTCCCAAACAAGTACAATCAAATTCAAGGAAAAATGCAATTGATGATGTATGATTTGATGTTTATTGTTACATAGTGTCATCCTGTCACAGTGTTTGATGCTAAGCCCATGATTCACATTATAATGTTGATAATGATAGACAAAATGTGTAAAGTGAAGGATGATACCCTTACTAACCTACATATGTAATATGGTTGGTGAGTCTATACCTGAAATGGAATGGTATGGGAACACATAATGTGGGTGTAATGTTAAAATAGTACAAGATAGACCTGTCCAAATCCAAAGTGCCTAATAATTTAAAAACTAACACATTTTTTATGAATCAATAATGTGATGTAATCATGTTAAAATGTTAGTGTGATGAAACTAGCCCTTTAACTTATTACCTGATGCCTAGCCAAGTGTACCAGATGAATAGGCTCGATTTAGTTAAGACCCCTCAACAATCAAGGATGAGCCTACGTATCTTCCAGAGTGTGTCATTGGTAAATGATTGAGTGCAACTAGATGAAATGACTGAAGCGTGTGATGAGAGGTCATTCCTTTAGACCTAAATCACATCAACAGTCGTGTCCAAGAACCATAAAAACTATATCGTGTGTCATTAGGAGGTAAGGTGATAAACATCACCTACTAGAGATTGAGGTGGACATTTGTTTCATAGTTTAAAAACAATACTATGCCATGAGTATACTCCAAGTGGATTAAAGATCCAACTCAAAAGGTCAGAGTCCATACTTTCCCTAATGTTATAGATCCTAAGCAAAAACATCCAATAAAATAATGAAATCAGATATTGAAAAAGATCCTTCTATCGGGATAGTAACTGATTGACCGTCTCATACACAAGTGTGATTCTCTAACTCTCTGAGCTAAGAATCAATTACATCAATGGAGGATGTAAGTAGTGGAAGCATGTAGGATGGAAGAAACATCCTGAATATGTGCCAAACTGAATGTCATATGGATCTGTGAAGCTGGAATGCGCGAATATAGAGTTGAGATGTGGAATCCCTCTATATATGTGTAGAAGAACATATGACCATGCAGATGGATTAGAGAAAAAACGTGTCGATACTGAACTGTAACTAGTGGATGATAAGATGGATGCAGTGGAGAGTGCTCATGAGTGATATATGGTGGTGATTGATGAACTATGTTGCCCAATTACAACTTGATGAAGAAGAAGAATTAGGTGGAGTTCAGAAATTAACGTCTGCCATAGTTAGAGGAGAAATAAGAAAACTTCAACCACATGAGCAAGAGCCAAAGGAAAAATTTGATGCCTAATTGGTTGGGGCCTCTACATTGTTGACTATATATTTTGGATGAAGTGGAAAGAAGTTATCTAGTTGTAATCCCATGGACATTATTAAATGTGATGATCAAAGTCACTAATATGGTTGATCACAATTGAATAAAAATGTCAAGCACTACGTTGTGGGTGATGACGGTTGGATGGTACAAGTGAATTAGGAGTGCTTTTCAAGTAAGCTGAACTAATAATCACTTATCATGAGGTCTAGCATGATGAACTAGAAATGCAATGGATCATGCAACATGGGTAGAGTGTTGTGAATACTCGATATTTAATTTTTACTTCCCAGATAGAGCTGGACATGGGTTCTTGGGTTAGGGTGAGGGCACTTGGGTGTCAAAGGACCTACTTTCTTGTGAGGCAAAGGTGGAGACTGTGTAGGATGATCCCCCAATTCTCAATGGAGGATCTACATGATATAATAGAAGTAGGTGCTTGTGGAGGGTTTCAATGTCACATCTTGTTGAAAGAATGATATTTGCTCTTAGATCACCTAGGGTAATTTTTACCTGTAGAGAAGAATGACCCTGAGCTCACATGCATCATAGCTCACAAATCTTTTCTTAACTGTGGGAATTAGACCACAATTTAATATGTGAAATCAAATTAATTTTCAGTGGTCACCCAATAGGCTGAGAATATTAGTTGATGTATGCACAAGCATTTCAGAATCCATGTAGTTATGTGTGTTTGTGTGTGTAATAGTGTCCCTAGGTTGCCTTTGTGCTAATGATGCTAAGATAGCAGACTATGGCTAGATAAAATGTAAATGTGTGAGATGGCAGTTGTCGTATTATAAACTTTCGATGGAGTGAAAACAGTCCCTTCCATGGTCGTGATAGTAAGTACTAATGAGATTGCCCATTAGGGAATTTCCATCCCATAGTAATACATTGTATGTTCTGTATCAATATGGATCTCTTGATCGAAAGGCCTTACAGTAATAATACGATCATGCAGAATGATGAGGTCAAGATAAGAATGTGAATATTATAGAAGACTGGGCATGAGGGTCACTAAATGTACAATCAAGAACAATGAGGACATTTAGTGCCCAGAATGAATAGGAGTCACTTAGGAAATGCATAATGTATAGAATGGGTCTTAGGTGATCCCGGGTTAGCATGTAATGACATTATTGTCAATAAGAAACATAGATAGGGATCCCTATGACCTGACCAGAAATGGGTACAGAGATGACATAAGTGACCTGAGATTGACAATTGAAAAAATCAAAAAAAATGTATGGATAAGAGATTGATGTCACTAGTGAAGGACTTTTCTTGCTTAAAATCCATGCATATAATAATGTACTTGAAGAGGTTGTAAACTTGCCATATGTGCGTGATCATAGTGTCTACATTATCCACTGAAGATGATAGAGGAGGCTTAAATAACCCCTGCTAATGTGGCACACTAGGAGCAGGTGTAGATGATCCTAACCTATGAGTATACCTCGTATTGGGGGCATATTGACAACTACCTATCTCACACCTTCATTCTATTCCTCTTACCACATAATTTCAAACCAATTTTTGTCATGTGTTCCTTGTATTTAGGATGTGTATCACTTTCTACAATGTCCATGTTTCAGATGCATCCATTATATTCCAGGTGTAGATGATGTGAGAGGAGGAGATTGAAATGGTAGGACTACTTGAAGAAGTGATGGATGGGGGTGACTCATGCATAGTACTAGATGGCATTCACATCATCTTTGAAGATAATGATAAAAACAATAGATGAGTAAACACCTCAAACAATATGAAACAGACAGGAGAATCATGACCCTCAACTTCTTGATCATGATCAAAATATAAGATCATTCATAAATGGGAATGTTCACTAAGGATCTCGGCAATTATCAACTCAGTCTCATCAACATAATGCAAACTTTTGAATGAGATCCTAGTGATTGATTCAAAATATGGTAGGATTATCAAAGACAGTGATGGACTCTCACATGTATCCTTTCATGGGGAAATAGTCAGCATAGATGTTCATCCTCAAGTGTAAGATAGTGATAGAAAACTAACCCAATCAAGTCACATATCAAACATCAATATGATAAAAGAAGGAGAATCATAAGGACCTTCAAATTGACTCTGATCATGAGTCAAATAAAGACTCCATTAAATGGGAATATCCTTGCTTAAGGACACTTTCAAATAGGATCGTCAATCATCACTATGTAACACAGTGAATGAGAGCTAGTATGTAGATGTATTTTATTTAAACTTGAGTAGCCATATCAGATGCTATTATTGACTAATCGTGAGATGGGACTATAGTAGAATGCTAAGTTAGGAGAAGAACCTTGATGTGTATGTATTACTATGTGGATTGGGTTTGTTTTGCATTTATGAATTCATTTTAGTCTGATAATAAGTATTTTGTCTAAAATTTCCTTAGAGTTTATTCATAAAGTTGGCGTAATCATCTAGTAGCTTTGTATAACATGTTTGTTTACATCGATTTGAAGGCTATAAGTTTCCTACAGATTACAATGTATAATGTTATCAACTTAGGAGATTCAAAAAAATGAGTAGGCATCATCTTTCTTTGTATATTGGTTTTTCTTAAGAGTTCTTGTCTTTATATGAGCCAACGTAGGAAGTATGATTACCATAAAGTAGCCATGAGCTCATACAATAACAACTTGGTGTCTTCATCTTACTGTATATATTGGGTTTGTTTTACACTAAAATGCTCTCTCTCTCTTGGTGTGTGTGTGAAGAAGATGTGTGTATGTGCGCTAACGCATTAGGGTGCGCGCGCGTGTGTGCGTGGATCCTCACGGGAAAAATATTCTACAAGTATATGGGTTCACTCAAAATGATTAACTAATAATCATGTAAATGCTATTACTCTATTATTCTAAGTTGATCTAAGTAGGTTTATAAAAAAATCAGTAATTTCTGATATGGAAGCTGAAGCTATGAGCATGTCATGCATATATCCATAACATTTTATTTTGATCATTTACAGTGGAATGCAAATCATCATGTAATTTTTGCAAAAGGGGTAATCATACTAACATGGAAATAAATTACCTCATCATGTGTGTTGTGTAGTGCCCACACTTTTTTATAGCTCAGTTAGCTTGTTGTTTCTTTTCTCATAGACATGTTTTGACAGTGATTGGTTATATCTTGGACATTATATTTAGGATATTTGATCTTATTAGTCATGTGTGGATATTTAGGCGTATAACGCCAATTTAGCTTAGATTTCTATATTGTTCGCATTTTCTTATGATGTCATGGATACTAATTGATATGATGTTGTTTTGGAACGTAGTTATATTGATGGTTACTTAGTTTGTTGCATGTTGGGATTCTATGGATACATGTCATTTTATACATTTGACTAACTTATGGCGAATTGTGTATAGTTGTGCACGTTATCGCACTTTCGATTCTAGAAAGATGAAATGTTAGTCTAGAATTCATTGATATCTTACTTTAGTAATTGATTTATATTTTATCAGATATGTGTGTTTAATGTGTGCAATGAGTGTGCAGGTGACAGGTTTACAGGAGAACGTGGGACTCATGCATAGCTACGCAACTTTACACAAGCAGCCCACGGGTTGAGTCCTAGCCATGTTTATTGCTTGAGGCCTTAACATTAGAATTATTGTTTTGGGCACCATGGGTGACCTTCATTTGTAATATAACATGTCTTGTAATTATTAATTTTGCTTAGGGTGCTTAGTTTGTGTTGTAAACTAGTTTTGGGGGAATTAATGACCCCACTTGCATTAAGTTTTGAATTAGATTAATGATGTACTTAATCTAGAGGGTTTAGGGTCACATGTGAACCTTCCTTGGGTGGTCCCCACACCCTCTACCCTTGTGCCATTTTTTTCTAAACCCGAAATTAGGGTTATTTTGGGCATTTTTAGGGATCCCTTTTTAGTTTGGGAGTTCCCTTAACGTAAAAATGAGCCCTTAGACACTACCTAATAGGTAGGTAGGCTTATTTCCAAGGCTAGAGGGAGTTATCCCTCTTTTTTTTACCTCTTTTTTTGTCACATCCATGTAAGAGGTATGTGAATTTGTGTTCTTGTATCAAAAGTTCCACAAAGATTTGTCTTGCTATCACATTTAAGGGAATTTAGGAAAAGAGGGCAAAAAGATAATTTTACCCTTTCTCTCTTTTGTTTTGGTATCTTTGACCATGAAGGAGTGAGAGAGATGACACATGTCACCCCCTCATTTTTGAGGATGCTTGCTTGCTTCTCTTCAAATTTCCCATCCATGGGAAAAGAGAGAGGACTTTTTTTGGGGAACTTCTTGCTGGCTTGAATGATTGGGTCATTTGGAGCTTGGGATTTTACTTGGGTCAAGAGTGGAGAGAAGTTTGAAGTTGGGAAGCTTTTTGAAGAGCTTTCCTTGAGGTAGGTTCTTATGTCTTATTGTATGTCTTGCTATTCATATTAGTTGTTAAATTGATTGCTTGAAATTGTTAATTGTTGAATGTAAATTTTTGGTATTGTTTGCTTGTGTTTACTCCCTCCATCATATGTCATGATGGAGTTTTAGAGTTTTTGGGGGAAGAGAGAGGGAAATTTCCCTCTCAATCCTCATGGCTTGATGGAAAAGCCTTGTAGGGTCTTAGTGACTCCCCTCAAATGGTTTGAGGTGGGGATGGTAATTCATTTGGCTTAAATCTTCCTTCTCCATTCTTGGTAAGGAAACCCCTTTGGAGTTTGAAAATCCTTCCAAGAAGGACTTGGTGAAAGGGAGGAGGAATAAGGAGGGTGTTGAATGAATTAGGAGAAATAAGGAGGGCATGGAGATCTTGTTTTAATGCAACTACTTGTTGCTTACAATTTTGGGGGGGGGGGGGGGAGAACTTCTCTCCTCTCTTCCCCATATTTTTAGAGGTAGAATTTGGGTTCTCTCTTTTTCATCTTGTAAATTTGGAGTCTTGTTTATACTTGTCTTGTATGCTTCATGTGGATGTATCATTGTTTGTTCACCCTCATTCTTGTGCAAAGTTGTGGTTAGTTGGCCTCTTTCCCATGGGCTTGGGGGAGGCTAGCATGCATCCCAACCTTGGGAAAGACATGTAATGATGCCTATGATTGGGTGGCAAAACAAAGCTTATTCTCCTTTTTTGGACTTCATTGAAGGCATTTGAAGTGGGAAGTTTGGTGGTAGTTGGAGTTTTTGACTTCTTGATCTCCCTTGTAACTCTAAGGATATATGGCCTCGTGGAAACTGAGTATTTCTTGTAAACCTCTTATTTTGTATATTGCATTCTTGTCAACTTGAGTCATTATTTGATTTGGCAATCTCCTTATCATCTTGAAAGAGGTTTGTAACTCATTTAATGAGCAGTTATGTATTTTGGGAAAAACATATTGAACATTGAATTTGAGTCTATTGTAAATAAAATTTGGGATAACTCTTCTTTTTGAAATGAGGATTTGATTTTTTGAAAGTATGTTCCTTCAAAAGAAAATATCATATTTTTTGGATATCTTGGTTGTGTGTGTATATCTGAAAACCTTTAAGTAGTATGGCATTTGATACGAAAATAAATATAATATGGAGCTTTTGAATTTATTGTATGCGAAATGTCATTCTTCTTGCAATATGTCTTATTATTGTATATTTATTAGTAGTATTTTGGAATATATTGAACTTAGTTTTGCTTCCTTTCTTTGTGAAAGCTTAAGAATTTCATTGTATTAGGAAATCCACTATGAATGTGTGTATTCTTCCTCTCTAAGCCTTAAGTTTATTCAAAAATTCCTCTTTTCTCATTTAGAAGTACTTGTGCTTTCCTTACCACAAAGTAGATAATTCATTTGTTTGAAGAGTTGAAAATTTTAAGTTTTCTCTTTGGTTCAAAAATAATTAATTTAAAAATTTGTTATTTCAGTTATAATATATCATTGTGTACAAAAAAAAAAATCATATTCCGAATTCATTTAAGTTAGTGCTATTTACCAAATGTAACTATAGTATAGTTAAGGAAAGTTCTAGTTAGTTGTTATATTAGTATAGTATTTATTGGCATATTATATATATATAATATTTTATAATAATAGAGAAAAAATAGGTATTAAATATTAATTTTTTTTTTAGTCATTTGTCTCTATTTAAATAAATAAAAAAGGTATTAAATACCTTTAAAATAAATAAATATATATATATATATATATGATATATATGTATATGTGTATATATAATATATGTATATATAAAATTTATGTTAAAAACGTTTTTATTAAACAAAAAAAAAGAAATGAAATTTGGAGGAGGCTGACCCTCCCCCCACCTGTATGCGACCACACCAGGCCTTGCAACCTACTCCCCTGACCTCTGCGGCACCCCTATCCCATTGCCACCCTCCACACACCCGCGGACTGTCCCCCAACTTGCTCCACCCGCGCCTGTACAATCCCCACGACCCCGATATCCCTTGCCTCTGGCCTGTCCTCCCTCCGATGTCCCTTCTCCCTGTGCAACCCAATCCAAACCCCCACCCCCCCCCCCACCGGGGCCTTAACCCTATCCTCAAACACACCCACACAGTCCCCCTTCCTCTTCAGATTAGCACCCTCCTCTACAAAAATAAAATAAAATAAATCAATATATGTTTTAACAAAAAAAAGAGGGAAGAAAGGGAATTTAATCACATCAATAAGTAAGGGAGCAATGTGGACCTTATGCAAAACCCCATGGAAGAGAACTTCCATAGCTCCTCCTCCACTTGCAAGGAGAACCAAAACAAAATGAGAGGAAATAACATGGAAAAGAAATGAAAGAAAGAGATAAGGAAGTTGAGCGCCAAATTTTAGGGTGAGATGAAATCAAGGGATAGGATTGGATTGATCCTAGGGTCCTCATTCAATCTTGCATTTTTTTAGTTAAAATGTTTTTAATAGGTATTATTAGAATAAAAAATGTGGGGGGTGTGCATGACTATTAAATAGAAATGAATTTGTGGGATAAAACCAAAGGAGGGCAAGTGATGTAGTAAAGTAAATTTTGAGATAGTGCTTTTAGATAAATAATCAAATAAGGGATTTGGGTAGGAGGATCAATAAATAAAATCAATTGAGGGGTAATGAACTAGATAACAGGTAAAATCAATTCAGATTAAAATATTTTAATGGTTGGGATAGTGTTAATTTTAAGATCAGGTAAATTAAATTAACTATGATTTAAATTATTTTTAATGGGAAACGGTTAAGCGAAAACATTAGTTACCTTCAAAATTTTTTTACTGACTTTTACCAACTTATTGGTCTATTTTCTAGTGTCTCGAGGTGGGGCATTACACATATGTACAATGCCAAATGTCCATATCCAATGTCTACGTCAAAAATGTCATCTACATATATCTACATCAAAGTGTCATAAAGGAAATCCATATACAAAATGTGTGCCTTCATCACAAGGCATATACAAAAAATACAATATATATACATCCATAATGGATGGAGTTAGAGATTACTCTCTCCAACACTAGGAATTCCTGGTATCTCATCCTTGCCACTTGGTGGCGAAATTAGAACTGATCTAACTGTTCTCAAAGGCCTCTAAGATATTCCACTACCTCATGTAAGACTCTATAGTACCCGATATCATCCATCACTTTCATTAGATCATGTACAATATCTCCCATACTTATGGCCTTGATTGCATTCCATGCCACATATCTCTCTATGGTAACTTGTTATACGTACGAGGTAATATGATCTCCTAAATAATTACCTATTGTACTTGTTGTAACTGTTTATGAGACATGATCAATATAACATCTCCCTCTCTCTCTGTGTGCATATAGTGTTGTCTATGTAGCTGATGGTCTTGAAGTTGGTATCAATGACAAATAACCCCAAACATCCTCCTCTCCATCATATCTCTAATAGTCATAACCACATGAATATTTATCTCTATCTTCATCTCCATCTCCTCTGATACGACTTGGTGGCCTTGGTGGTGAAGTCAAGACTTGTACATGTGATTGACCAACTTACACCTATACCTAATCCTATGTAACCTGAACTAGGGTGTGAACTAGTCCTTATACCTATACCTATGCCTTTACTTGTGCTTGGTCCAATCAGGCTCCACATCCCCCCCTTCTCTGTTGTAACACACCTCTAGCTATTGTAGCTATGCCCGTTGTTATAGAAGCCTATGAAATCGTGATACACAGGGGAATAATGTCTACGTACCGTGTCTCATACTACGTCATCATTCTAGGATCATTGATATCATCTCATGCATCTAAACCTATGGTATCACTCCTTTGAAACTAGACATCATAACCCTTTGCCTGATATGGGCTCCAAAATCAATTGTCTCTCATGCCACTCATGCATACCATTGATCTCCTCCTAGTAAACCTTGAATAAATTATAACTGCTACATGAACCTATCTAGTCTATATCTCTCCATAATGTATGCACGACTCCTAATAATGAAGTGGTATACCTCCACTGTAACTAACTATGTGTCATATGTCATCCATCTATACCACCTATATGGTCTCCATGTAACCATGCATAGTTGTAGATCATCAATGACACATCTATAAAATGTCATATTACCCCGGTGACCCCTGTAATCAGTTCTTATTACCTCCCATCCAAAAGTCGAGGGATCCTTTTACAATCTATCTCTCAGTATGGCAAATGGATTACTAATATCAATATGATCCCATGACCAAGTTCGTAATAAGGTAGTTTGACCAAGTCTCTTCTGACCTCTGAATACTATCAAATACAAATCTTTGTACAAGTGAGCTAGAATGCAAGGCCCCCATGTAAAAACTATCATCGACTCCATAAAATTTGATATAATACTGATAAATCCTAACTAGAAATGACTACCTATATTATTAGGAAACATGTAACTACTGATAAGAGCCATAAGGTATATGGGTAGTCTAGCTATTGTATCATCCTCCATGCACTCATATAAATGGAGTGTCATGCCCTCCCTATAAATTTCCTCCAATCTAAACAATGATCATATGTATGCCCAAGTCCATGCTACACTACCATCCCAATGTATAAGTCTACCCTATATTAGAACTCACAAAATATGATACAGATCCTTTAACATGACAATCATCTCCACGTCGATAATCTGAATGTCTGACTCTCACAATGTCATTGCTTGACTAGTGCAGTTAGTAAGTGGTGACCCAACCTAATATCTTGGATATGAACAATATATGATAGGCATGTTGCCTCTAATAATGCCCAAAATATTATCCTCTCCCTCTGATTCATGCATCTCTTAAACGACCGTAGCCACATGTGTTGATCCCACACATCTAACACATATAATCTCTACTATAAAACACAATTTTTTTTTTCTATACACTTAACAAATCCCCTTTTCTTCTATTTTATCTCACAAATTTATTTTGTCTTCAAAATCACGCTAGCAGACATATATTAACGCTAATGTGTATACACTAACGTTAGCGCAAGTTACGTTAATGTGTATACAATAATGCTAAAACATGTTATGCTAACATGTATACCCACACAGTAATGAATTTCATGCCAGCACATGCGATATTTCACACTAATGTTCCTACATATACATAAGTGTACGTAACAAGTTAACACATTCACCCCTCAATGTTTAGGCACATATATCTAGGCTAACACAAAAATGTTACACTAGCGTATATCGCGTGTCATGCTACAACTAATCACATGAACTAACATAAATTTTAACTTTTCCTCTATGCATAAATCATAATAAATGCACTCAAAAGCAAATGTTTTTAATACATACCATGTTGTCATCAGGATCTTGACCAAACTCACAAATGTGATAAACATGATGAATATGCTGGGGATGATGAGCCATTTCTCTCACAACTCAAAGAAAAACCTTCACTCAGTGGAAAAATAAAATTTGAGAGAAAAAATGACCAATGATTTTTTCAACCCTTCCATCCTTCTACTTATACCCTTCTCCTAACCCTAATTTCTTAATTTTTGGCCTTTTTGAATTCATACCTAACTTTCTACGACATTTCATCTTCTCATTTTCCGTGACTTCTTTTCTCTCATATCGAGTGGTTTTCCACCAATTCATCATGTTACCCACCCACTCAAGGGGGAACTCCCTCAATACTAATCCGGACTCGTTGGGGCATCTAAACACTTCATTGAGGCAAATTAGGAAGTTCATCACACTTCTTTATCATTTGTTCACCATTTTACATGTGTCTTCTATGTTTAAAGTGTTATTACTCTATAATAACACTTTAAAGAGGGGTAAATGTAGACACCCCAAAATAATCACTCCACATTATAACCATTCAAAATATTAGTAAACCTATTGTCCCTTTCTAGAATTAATTTAATTAATTCTATTGCACCTTATTTACCCCCTTAGCTCATTTTACTAGGTAATTCAATCTCAAATTAATAAAATAAATCCACACATGTCCACTTTAATATGTAAATAAATTAAATATCCTTACATCATATCCACCTCCTCAACTCAAGTTGACTCAAATTCTTGACTTAAGTTTAAAATCATGATTAAATTCAAGAAGATATGTTTAAATTAACTCAAATAATGCATTTGAGTTAACTGAAGATATCTCCCACGTCATGGCAAAATCTAAAATTAGTTCACATCCTTCCAAAAGTAAATAATTCACAACACCTTTTGGGTGAATAAAATAAAGAATATAGAGTTAATAATAACAAAAATGTGTAACTGATTTAATCTAAATATAATTAAATCTAATTTTAGAGTAACTACTATAATGAATGATATATAATGATAATATAGAGTAAATGGACAAACAAAAACATGTAATAATACAAAACCCTAACCAAGAGAAGGAGATAAAGTGACTTAGCTAATTTTTGAGTGATTAGGAAGTGGTGTGGACTGAGGCAATGACGGAGTAGAATGAGAAAAATGTCTTCAAGGTTGACTGGATTTATTGGGACTTCAAAATATATAGGACAGGAGTGCCTACTGGAGGATAGGAGTGCCTAGGCACTACTGATTGATCTGGGAGCTTGTGCCCGGTCATATTCTCATGTTCTGTCCTCTTATGTGCAGGAGGAGCTTCACTATTAGATTCCACTTGTCACTTTGGTTTTGATGCACTGTCGCAAATTATACCTATAACATGCAAAAAGAGATATCTAGCTACACATGCCCATAAACAACATTAAATCCTAAAAAAGAAGGTACAAAATACGGAGTCAGATTGACCACGACGGTCACTCAAAGAGTGAACTTAGTATCGAGTGATGCACTACATTTCAGAATCCATGTAGTTCTGTGTGAATGTTTATGTAATGATGCCCTAGGATTCCCTTTTGCAAGTTGCACAATGATTGCGGGCTAGATCTAGAATGTAGAAAATGTGTAGAATGTGTGTGATGGAATAAAATGAACTTCCCCCTTCTATGTCATGTTTGTAGAGTGATGAAACCCCTGTCCCTTGTGTGAATGTTCTAGATGAATTAATTTGAAGTGCTCTTGTTCATTTTAATGTGAGCTTAGGTGACGATAGGTAATGCTTAGTGCTTGGCCCTTTATTTGAGACCTATAACTATGTATAAATGATACCCTTGTTTGAATTTCATAATTAGCAACAAAAAGGCCAGTTGAAAGTTGTAAAAGATGACCTAAAAGATTAAGAAGAAAATAATGAAGGTCAGGAGCACCTAGAAGGGATAAGAGCACCTGGGTACTTCTGTTCTAAATGGGCACTAGTTTCTGAGGCCATAAAAGATAAATCAGTCAAATAGTGACAAGGTTTTAAGGTGTGTAAGGTCAACTAAATTATAAGAGACAAAGTAAAAGGCCCAAAAGATATTGTGAACCACTAGTTTTCTGGCTTATAAATCATGTATATATTAGTATGCTTTAAGACCTATAAATGTACCCAAGTGCATAGATTTTGTGTCTATAACAAGCCATTGCCAACTCAACAATGACTCATCCATGCAAACTTGGAGCAACAGTTTAACTACTCAATCAATATGAAAAATCAACTAAACAAAGCAATTACATTTATTTATCTCCAAATCTACTCAATATAATATTAGCTTGAGGATTCACTTTCCTCAGCTATCAACCAATGGTATTTCCTTTACAAATCATCCACCAACAAGTGTGAGAGTTCATACTGCTATTTTGTGGTGAATTATTCAATCATTCGTACCATTTTTCTGACCATATAAAATCAAATAAAAACAACCATATTTATGGTCATAGCTTGATCTATATTACATTCACAATACTTCTTAGAGCATCCACAAATCTACAAAATATTTCAAATCAGTTGAATCCAATAGTAGCATTACTCAACCTTACTTTTACAGTAAGATCCAATCTAAGGTGGATTTGGAATTTATCAAGGGAAGGTTTTCTCTGTTTTGTATTTATTTTCTCTATTCATGTAATTTCCATGGTTTACACTATTTAGGACCCCACCCCATCTATTCTACAATTTACAACCTATTCCTTAAGGCTACTAGTATTAATCCCAATCAGTTGTTTTCTCTTTCTTGGTATTTTACGATAAAAAACAATATAATATGAACATAACTAGGAATTGCATGTGACTTATTCATTCATTGCATAAACATAAGCATTGTCAACACTCATATTTAACACTCTAGATATCTATCATATCATTTTTCACTTAAGCCCTATCATACAAATAAGTTAGTTATATATACCTTAATCCATGGACATATTACACTCTATAAATTTTATAATGTAGGTACCTATTTACAATTATCTTTGCAGATGAACCACCAAAGTTGTGGGATATTCTAGAGATGATGGGAAATTTCCCCTAAGATAACCTCCATATTTTATAAAAGCTATCTCTTCTCTATTCATATGTTTAGGTAAGGGTTATAGAGAAATATAATAGTAAATAATTCTAATCTAAGGCGATGTGCCGAGACAGACTTAAAAGGCACACGAATAGATAAAATATCTACTAAAATAGTGAAAGAGCATCAGACATGATCTACTATTTTAAGGATATGTTGAATTATCAAAGGTTGATAAGCATTAAAACATAATCACAAGTAGATAAATAATTCACATAAAATATCTAAGGGCATATAACACAATAGATACTTAAACATTCATCTAAAACTAAAAGCAAGAAGAAATAGAGGACACAAAATACTGAGAACTTAAGTGCTCAATAAAAGAGCTCATATTTATAGAGAAAATAATATATAAGGCCAAGAATGGAACAAAATACAACATTTTTTACAACTGGGCCATGTTAAGGATAGTAAATTTTCCCTCTTGAAAACCTGACGTTTCTTTATGATATTCCTTCTATATTCCGCCATTTCCCCCACTTATTTTTATAATGGCGTAAGAACATTCCTTTATAGACCCCTTGGATCTTACTCCAATGCATGTAATCTGATCTCCCATGTCTACATTTAGTTTCTTCCTATAAATTTTTTGATCTTGGAACCAAATCTCAACTGCCAGCTTTGAGGACCAAGACCACATTAATCCATTGAACCTCAAACATTTTGCTTCTTTGATTGGTCCTTTGGTCGGTAGTCAATTCCTTCCTTGCCACGTGGATGTTACACACTCCTTTGGGGCCTTTCTCCTTTTCTTCCATTTGGAATTGTACCGGGGTGACACGTGGGGCTCAACGCATCCTTCTCATTCACTTTTATCCTAAGAATATTCATGATCCTTTGCTGTGCTTCGGCCATGTGGTCATCACTTGCTACTCGAGAGTATCGAATCTTAGTGCCTCCTCCAAGATACACTGAAGGGACACATGGATGTATTTTGTACTCAGCTTCATGCTTAGGCAAATTTAGGTCCCAACAAAAGAAAGAAAAACAAAAGGAGTAAGGTTTGTGGTGACAAAATAACAACCATGGGAGAGCCCCACAACAATGTATGAAAACTTATACAGTTATGACGACTCACTAAGGGAATCTATGCTAGTCATGGAAGGATTCGAAAATCCTCCTTTGTCTTAAAATATAAACCTTGGCTCAGATAGATGCCACTTAGAGATGCTTCAAAGAAGCTTGGTACCCACCCCGTTCATCCTTTATTGGGTATGTCCTCCATTATAGAGCTTGAAAGGCTATATCCAGCTAGATGATCTCCTTATGAGAAAAATTCTTGAGATCCCACACCATGGCGTGTAGTCAGAACTCCAACTTTACAATGGGGTTCAAAATAGCCTCCACCTTCACAACATTGGAATCATCCTTTAAAGACTAGAAAATAGTCTTGTCTTGTTCCTTCATCGTTAATAGCTGTTGGATATGTTCCTCAGATATGAAAATGGAGTCATTGGGGAATGGAGTGGGAAAGCCTAATTAGACTAGCTCTTCTATACACTGCTTCCTTTCCCTAATTATGAGCTGGAGTTGTGCCAAGAGGCTATGAAATTTTATGGCTGCCTTATTGCATCTTAGAATCTCACTAATCTTGGGCATGACCATCCGTTTGTTTGTAATGTCTTCCCATTAAAGGACAAAGTATGAAGAGTCGTACTACTTTTGAACCAGTGTTTTGGCTTTAGGGGCTTTAGTGGATATGACATTGCTGATGGTTAACGACGAGAACTTTACATTGGCACACAGGCTCTGTGCATCCGATCTGAATCTGAGTGTAGGGCCTAAATATTTTTTCATGATGGAAATCCTTTTGCAGCATGTGGTGTATAGTCCCTACACCAACATGACAATTACCCCTTTTTGGGGCTATTGGGCAAGCTTACAGATCAAATTCTTGACCACATCCTCTGACGCTTTGTATTTTTATTGGAGGATACCCTTTTGATCCTCTGTGGTGTGTAACTTCACATGTAGCGAAGAGACCTATGCTTTAGTAGAGTCCACTTCATGCTGAAATATCTTCTTCTCTTGGTTGAGAAAATTGACCACAACTTTGAAAGCTACTAGTTCAACTTCTAATCACTTGGACTCTGCTTGAGAAGATACCCGGCATTCTTGTGATGCCAATTTCTTTACATCTTTATGGAGTCATTCTATTTCTTTTTCCTTGCCCTTAGCTTTGACATTGAGATGGATGGAGGTGATTTTCATCTGTTGGAGGCTTTCCTCCACTTTCTTTAGTTTGTTGGTGAGCTTGAGATAATCCTTGGTGACCACAACAGTAGTTTCACTCATTAAATCAAACTTTTCTTGAGGCTGAAACTAAGTTATGTCCTTTTCCACAATGCCGATGGTGTAATATTATAGATGTATCCACTCAACAAACTTTTGGACGTTGGGGACCATGTGGGAAATAGTTAGGGTTCTTTACTGATGGTCATACAATGACTGTTCCTACCTTGTTGTTTCCTTACCAATTTCTTTCTTCTTTTGTTTCTCCCTTCTCCTATCGCGGGATGCTTTTTCCATTAGTGTTTGATTCAAAAAGTCTGAAGGGGAAGGTATGACTCTATCTGTGAATGGGAATCCTAGAGGCAGAGCGTAGGGGTTGACAATTGGTGATAAGGGCGGGGAAGTAACAAGGGCCGAAGAGGGGCCCATCACAACTCGTGGAGAGAAAGTGGGAAGGGTGGTAGGGATAAGAGGAAGAAAAGAGGAGAGAGGAGGAGGAGAAGTGAGAGTTGGAGTGATCAACATGCAAGAGCTCTCGGCTGTGGAGGTGGGATATAGAGGAGATAGATGAATAAGATGGAATGAAGGGGTGGAGGAAGAGGAGATGACCAAAGACTTATACTTCTTAAAAGGAGGGATCTAGGGACTCGCACCTTCACTAACAATAATAAAAAAATGACTAATGGTTGGGTCGAGGCAGGACCCAGACCAACTTCTAGCATGGGTTGTGCTATGGACTCTTCGGCCTACACATTTGGAGTCATTTGAACTGTGGGAATGCCTCCCAAAAAACCCTACTGTGAGACTAAGGATGTAGGCATAAAGTTCGTCTATGGATGAGAGGGGTCCAGAGAACATGTTACATGCTGTAGGAGCTGCTCCTTGGTGAGTAATATTGGCTTGTCCCTCTCCACACTTGAATCATGCTCGACATCCTAGAATTCCTCCTGCGATTCATCACTAGAGAAGACCTCGAAACCAAGGGTCATTTACTGATTTCTTTCATGTATTTCCAAAATGGCTTAATCTTCTTTGCATCCCAATCCCTTGCTTATAGGGATGTCCTCAAACATTTAGGCATCAGTAAAGAGGATTCATACTTGCACTGACCTGAATGGAAGGATTCCCATATCAGGGTTGGGATGTCCATTAGTTCGACATATTTATCATGAGTTTCCTCCTAGGGAGACCTCCTATCCTCAAAGAATTTCTTATACTCATGCTGACATGAGTTGGGGAGTTATTTCCTCAACAAAATGCCGACCATATACCCCTTTGGTTCATACTTCCCATGTTTTTTAAATTTAGGTGAAGCCGTAACAATCCAAATTCTGAGTTAGAAGATGCTCTACCTTTCATTTGATAATAGTGATTCCCCCTTACTCAAATGGAGTTCAAAAACTCCTTTCTTCTTTCGACCATTGCCTAATTCTGCATCGAGGAGTACCAGTTACCTGGTTATCTCTAAGGCCACCACTTGTGTTGTGAGAGTCTTGGGGAGCATAAACGATTCATCCCTAAATCCATGCAGCCGAATCATTGAATGCACTGCTTCGAAGAAAAAATTGTAGGGGTATAGAGGGTGAACCAGAAGGGATAAGAATGCATAATTCATCATGTTGTTGACCCATTTTAGGTCAAACTTTGGTAGAAGAGGTGTAATAAAACAATTGGTGAATTCGTATGAATCCGAAGACTGGGACAATACATGAGTCCAGACAGATACTGGGATAACCATCGTAGGGTCTACCTCTATATCCCATAGCATCATGTCCATGTATGGCTTAAAGAGTTGGAAATTTTGGTACAGAATAAGGTGGAAAAAATAAGAGGAGTACATGAAGTTTGCATTCATAGAAAAATGTTCTAATTGCTCATAGATAGCATTTGCAATGACCTCAATAAAGTCAAATTGATACGCTTGGTCCCTCTTTACGGACCTCATCTGAAAAAGGGCCTTTGTCTTCCATTCATGGACTCTTTTTCCAAGTCTTGGCAAAAAACGAATGACAACATGGTGCAAGCATCCTGAGAGCCTAACTTGAACATCTTCAGGGAAATTGGAAATCCCGGTGTCTCAGTGACCTTAGAGTTGTCATGTTGCAACTCATTGTTGAGAAATATAGTCTTATTTTGACATGAAGCCCAGACACCCTCAAGATTGTAAATGGTGTAAAAACTAGATGAAGGGTTATGAGACAGGGTCAACATTTATTTTATACTTTATTGTGAAATCACCACCTATATGTTTCTTCCTTTGATGGTGTTGTCTCGAGGGTCAAAGCACTATGCACACATTTGTATGAGCTTGAGATATGGGTGTGTGAGGGGCACCATGTATTGTGCAAGAGTGGTGCACCAAGTTTTAGATCTGAAGGACTCACAATCCCCTCGAGACACGAATTTGGCATGAGCTGCTTCCCTTAGGGATTTCAACTTTTTGCTAAGATCAGGATCAAAGACTCCGTCCACGAAGTCTGTAACCATGGAAACATTGCTATATTAAATTCTCTTGCAAGGGAATCTTAGTCTCAGGGGAGGAGGCCAACGCAGAAAAGGTCACCCTGCATAAGATTTTGGTGGTGGCACAAAGATGGAGGTTGTCATTATTGGTTAAAATTTCTAATGAAGGCTCTAGTATCTGTATTAACTAGAGACTCGAGAATCCAGACGAGAAACACTTAGTGTTTGAACTAAAACTTTCAAACACCCCAATTTTATTTTTAATAATTACCTCGATTTACACAGAGTAAGGCTTACATATGCATCAGGTCACATCTCATAATGGCACTTCAGGTTACACAACCCTCTAGCACCAAATTCCACATTTCCCAAGATATTTACCATTGATACACTAATCCTTTTTGTTGATTATTTGAAAGAGACGTTGGATCATTTATTTTGGGGAAAATCAAGGAGGCATGATTCACTCAAAAATTCAAAAAGGGGAAAAAAGTGGGCTTGCGAGAGACGCGTGTCTGAAGACACTTATTGGAAGGGGTGACGTCACCAAAACAAAAGAAAAATATGGAAACAAGAAAGGGGCTATACACATGATACAAAATATACAAATAGAAAGGGACTCAAAGAAAAGGTTTTAGATGCATCCCATTTACTGGAATCACTAGTGGTTCACCTTCCATAGTATTGATTTCGAACACATTATGCTGCTTATATGCAATGATTTTGAAGGGTCCTATCCACAAGGGGTCAAATTTCCCATGGTTGTCAGGCTTGGAATCCCTCGCATTCCTCTTTAGAACCAAAGTGTCAACATGAAAATCAGGTTCTGAAGTCCTGCGATCAAACCAAGTTTTGACCATTTTCTAGTGGCTAATCATGGCCTCATGGGCTATTTGTTACCTTTCTTTAAGTTATACGATCTGTGTGAGTCTTACCTGCATTGCTCCATGGTATTTAACCTCAACTTGTTTTAATAATTGTAAGGTTGGGATTTATACGATGAAAAGCATTACAACACTTTTTTCATAGACCAATTCCTATGGAGAGGCCTTCAAGATTTACTTTGGTGTGATTTGATTGGCACATAAGGATGTTTTGATGTATTCATGCCATAACCTCTTATGTTCATCTCCCATCCTCTTGATAAGTTTGAGATTTTTTTAGTGAATTCTTCCAAACCGTTTCCCTGTGGGTAATAATTTGAGGATGTCTTCAGATAGATCCCATGTTTTACTGCAAAGTCAGATACTTTGGACCCCCAAAAAATCCTTTGCATTAGTTGATATGATATTACACGGGGGCCCAAAATGGGTAGTGATATCCCGAAGGAGTTCCAGGATCATGTTCTCCATGACCTCTTTCAGTGGGACTGCTTCCATCCATCTAGTGAAGTAGTTAGTTACAGTAAGGATCCACTTGTGACCTATGCTTAAAATTGGGTTAACCATTCCAATGAAGTCTAGACCTCATTATGCAAATGGTTCCTCAATTAAAATAGGGTTAAGAGGTAATGCAACATTCCTCCTGAAACCCATCTAGTATTGACAAATTTTGCACTTACTTACCTCTGCATGATAGTCTACAAACAAGCTAGGCCAAAAGTATCCTGTATGTAGGATCTTTATGGCTATGGTTTTGGTTGAGAAATGGCCTCCTGAGCTCCAATGATATAATTCGTGTAAGATTATTTCAGCCTCCTCTCTTTCCAAGCACCTAATAAGGATACCATCAAAGTTACTTTTGAAGAGGAAGTTATCAATTATGGTGAACTCCAATCCCTATTATCTGTAGTACCTTATTTTTTTAAAGAGGGAGATGGCTTGAATACTCACCTATCTACATGAAATGGATCATATATGAGACCCAAATCTTAGATTCATTCTCTTGGATATGGAACACCATCTTGGATTTCACATCCGCTAGAGCCATGGGATATTGTGCGAGGTATTGGCATAATCCTCTCCCTCATACCAGATTTGTGGGATTTATTTTGATGTCATAGTCTAGGATCTTGGTGATCCATTTAGCCCTTTTATCTATTATCTCACCTTCTATTATGTATTCCTTGACATTGGGATGTGTCACCATAACTTTGATTTTACTATTACAAATAAGGTGCTTGAATTTCTTCACACCCTTAATAATAGCGTAAGCTTTATTTTTCACAAAGTTATACCTTATTTCATAGTCGTGAAGTGTCTTTGAAAATAAGGCAAGTGGATGTTCCTCTCCTTGTGACTCTTCCCTTTGTGTTAGCACAACTACTACACTATGCTCGCTCCTGTATACATACAAAATAAAATATTTTGAAAAGTTAGGGTTGTGCAATACCGGAGTAGACATGATAACCCTTTTAATTACTTCAAGGCCTGGTAACCTTCGGTGGTCCATTTGAAATTTAGATCCTTCTTCAGCATCAATGTAATTGGGTGGATCATCTTGGTAAAGTATGAGATAAATCTGCTGATAAAATTAATTTTTCCTGGGAAAGACTGTACCGACTTCTTGTTGATAAGTAGGGATAATTCCATAATGGCTTCAATTATTTCTAGATCGATCAAAATCCCATCTTTTGAAACAATGTGTCTAAGGAGTTTTCCTTGTGGTAATCCAAAAATGCACTTCTTTGGATTCAAAGAGACTCTGAATTCCTGACACTTCTTGAATATGACTTCCAAGGTGTCGAAATGATCCTCTGCCACTTTTGTGAACACTGTGAGGTCATCCAGGTATATCATTATTACCTTGTTGATCAATTCCCCAAATGAGGCATCCATGGCTCTCTGAAAAGTGGACTTGGCGTTGGTGAGCCCAAATGGCATTTTCCTATATGCAAAGGTTCCCCACTTTTTTATGAAGGTGGTCTTATGTTGGTCCTCTTCAATGAGCCATATCTAGTTGTAGCCTGAAAAAACCATCCAGTAAAGAGAATATTTTTGAGCCTGCAACCGTTTGTAATATTTCCTCCATGAAAAGTAAGGGATAATGATCCTTAAGGGATACCTTATTAAGATCCTTGAAATCCACACAAAGTTTGATTTCTCCATTTTTATTTCTTACTAGAACCAAATTAAAAACCCATGTGGAGTGATTGATAGGAAAGATTATTCTATCCTCTAAGATCTTCCTAAGTTCCTTGGCCACAAGATTTTCAATCTTTGGGTTCACAGGCCTCTACTTCGTGCACATGTTTATTTATTTCTTCAAGGTTGATCATATGCTAGATGATATTTTTGTTATAACCATGAAGGTCATCATAAGTCCATGCCATTACCTTATCATACTTATGGCACAAGGCCACAAGTATTTATTTTTCCTTTTGGGTGACTAACTTCCTAACCTTTAACTTCCTTCCATTTAACACTTCCAACTTGGCGTAATCTTCCTTGATTGCTGCAAACTTCTTTCTATCCATATTAGCATCATTTAGATCAAAAATAATTTCTAGCATTATAAGTCCCTTTGGAAGCTTGTTTGTTTTCAGTTGATTAACTTGATCTCCATAAGCTTCTTTGATTTTTTGTTGAAGTTAGTATGTGAAATCCTCAGATTGTTGTAGGAAGAGCAATATCTACTAATCAATCTCAAAAACCTACCAATGGTCCACATTATCAGGTATAGATGGGTGAATGATTAATTTCACTGTATCTTTGTTTACCATCAAGTCCCGGGTTAGATCGAATTGTGACCCGATTAAGGCCATCCTATCAAATTCCATATTTTGTTCTCGAGGGATAACCTTGATATTATAGGCTTCAAAATATTCAATGAGATCCAAGACCCTATGATGATAGGACCTCATTCTTGAATTCTTTGCGGAGGCTGTACCTCTGACCTATGTATTACCACCAACTCAAATGTCTCCATGGACCCTTAGTTGTTTTATGCCATCCTTTCGTGCCACAGTTAAACCATGCACTAAGGATTCATATTCTGCTTCATTACTAGTGCAAGTGAAATGGAAATGAAATGATTGGATCATATTCCTCCTGCTGAGTGAAGATAGACATATCCCACCTCCTGAGCCATTCCTTCTTCTAGCCCTATCAAAGTGTGGAGTCCACATCTGGTAATATTCTGTGGGACTCTCTTTAGTTTTATTATCTCCCTTCATTACCTTTAGAATCATGGGGTTCTCATCAAATTTGATGTAAGTGCCAAAACAAGTAGAATGAAAATTCCTAAAGGGATCACCAGGTGACAAGTCAACTAGATAGTTTCCACTTTAAAATTCTCCTTCGTTTATATATGATTCTTCTTCTCAGGTGATCATGGTGTGTGAATCCTCTAAACCCAAGGCTACTTGATCCATAATATGCTCCTCCATGAGGGGTTCAGATAACACCTTCATCTTTGATCCATTATTTGTTCATAAGATCAAGTGGGACCAATCTAAGGACATATAACCTCCGATCTTGGTAGTGAAAACTCAAGATAGACATAGTCTGAAGACTGGAGGGATGGAAATTATCACTATATCTTGCAGGATAGTTATGTTTGGGAAATAATAGAGTTGCAATGGGAGATATTTGATAACAACAATTGTTTGGATTATTTTCTCATCTAGTTTCATGACTCCTCTTCTTAAGGGTTCATACTTAATTCCAAGGGCATCCAAAATTACTTTGGGCATCACTGTAGTGCTTGCACCAGAGTCAAACATGGATTTGTGAAGTAATTTTTACCAATTATTAGAGCCATAAATAAGGGCTGGGGTATTGGTTTACTTACCCCTTCATTCTAGTTCATTAGTATTGATTACATTAGAACCAGAATCATTCTGAGTTGTTTTTCCCCCCTTAAAGTCGTTGTCGGGCCACCATTGGATTTCAGTGCTTCTTGGAGAAATTAATTTTATTCAGGAATGCCCAAGATATCCCATAATGATACATTTGCAAGCACCCTTTTGAGTTGTTGGACTATGTTCAATGGTTTGAGTGGTTGTGCTTTGGAGATTGGCTAGTATTTAAACTTTTCTGTTGTTGGATGGGAGGCTCCTTGATTTTGAATGGTTGCTGGATATTCCTTTTTGATTGTGGGGAGAGGGGATGTGAATATTGAAGGCTCCTTATTTGTTTTTTTCATCTTGGTAGGAGTAGGAGTTTTTGCTTCTATCATCCTTCTTTTAGAGCAGATGTTGTAATCAGACTAAACTAGGTTAGGATTGGACACCTCATTTGTAAATACAAAATATTCCCCTTCGGTCCATGAGAAAATACCATGATCAGGTGTAATCTAAACCTCTTGTTCTAGGTACATCTCTTGTATTTATGCCACCAAGGCCACATTTTGAACCCCTGTGGATTGGAAAGGCTCGCGAGCATTAGCATCATACCCTTCTCTAGCTCTTTACTCTACCACCTTCTGATGTAGGTTTCCTTGGGGGAAATATCTTGGCATATGAGGGGTATTACAAGGGAAACACTAAGCATTAAGATATTTTTCCAAATTATTTTTTCAGGGAATCATCTCTCTCCCACTATTGGGTGGGAGAGTTTGGAGTGGAGTTGGAACTGGAACAATCTGATTAGATGGTAACACCGGTGGTGGTCTCTAGTTATTTTGATTTTTTTGAGAATAAGCGAGGTTTCCACCCTGATAGCCTTGATAGTTCTATCTAGAGTATATTCCTTGATTCCTTTTCAAATTGACTATCTGATTTGACAATATCCTGATGATGTTCTTCACTTCCTCTTTTTCCGTGGAATAAGATGTTGAGGTTGTGGTAAGAGAAGACGGGAGCGGTGGTTCCTTGAGAGGATGGGTAGTTATATATAGATATTGGAGCTTGGGTGGAATTTAGAGGTTTGTGCACTTAAGGAGTAGGGGTTATTTCTAGAATATACTAGCAAAGGGACAATTTGGGGGAAAGGTTCACAGACATCAATCAAGTTATTCTTTACCTAGACCACAATGTCATATGCTTGTGGTAAAGAATCCCCTCCTAGTGATTGAATCATCACGAAAATATTTGAGTTTAGAGCTTTTAAATAGAAAACAATAGCCATACCTATAGGTGGTATGGCTAGAATAGTAATACTTTACCATGTATTATGAAATATGGTGTTGAAATCTTAGTGTGTGTGTGCATGCATGCGCATGTGTGAGTGCACATGTGTGCATGTGTTTTACGTGCATATGGGTTGCTCATCATGGTTTTTCAATAATCATGCTGTTAACTCTATTATGTAATAACAAAATAGGTTTATATAAAAATTAAAATTTCTAAATGGAAGCTAAGCTATGAGCATGTAATCATATATCCATAACAAATCACAATCATCATCTACACTATGCATATCATCATGTAACTTATGCAAAAATAATCACACATAAAAAAAAACCATCTTATCATCATATGTATAATGTTAAATGTCCATATCCAATGTCTACATCACAAATTTCCTCTACATATATCTACATCAAAGTGTCATCAAGGAAATCCATATACAAAATGTGTACCTTCATCATAAGGCATATACAAAAAATACAATATATATACATCCATAATGTATCAAGTTAGAAATTACTCTCTCCAACACTAGGAATTTCTGGTCTCTCATCTCATCCCCTTGGTGGTAGAATTTGAACCCATCTAACTGATCTCGAAGGCCTCTAAGATCTAACACTACCTCACGTAAGACTCTATAGTACCTGATATCATCCATCATTGTCATTAGATCATTTACAATATCTCCCATAGTTGTGGCCTCAAATGCATGCCATGCCACATCTCTCTCTATGGTAAGTTGTTATACCTATGTGTTTCACATTTTTCTTAGATTGTTTCTTAGAAGCATTGAGGAAATAGATAGGGTAATGGGCATAGGAGGAATACATATTCAAATGTCGGTTGATGGGTTATTGCGCGTGTATTACTTCAAATCCACACTTGATCATGAGAGCTTATTTTTGGCTAGAAGGAACTACCTGTAATGAAAACAAGACCACCAGAAAGAATTAAACAATATGGGCAGTGAGTTGCCTAGCGTGAGCTAGATCAAAGAAGTATGATACTTCCTAGATGGCTATTAGTCCACTATTTTAAACAATTCAATGCTGTAAACAAAGAAAATCCTATTGTTATTTTGAAATGATTTAGGTATCTCACTTAAAAACACAATAAGAGATAGATCTAATTCTAACAGGCTAAGCTAGAATAGAATCCAAAGGTCAAATGATTGGTTCTGGGTTCTGCACGTTTGGTAGAGGTCTTGGGTAGATCATAGGGGAAAGAGGGTGAGATAGAACTAGGTGGGTAGGTCTTTGTTAAGGGCTATGTGGGCAAACACATAGACCGGTGTTAGTCAAGGGTGACCGATGGTGGTTAAGTGTAACCGATGCCGGTTTTTGTGAGATCTAGAAATGTCAATAGAACAGGCTGAGGTCTCTTTTGTGATTGCACAAAATACTTTAGTTGGTCAGGATGAGGTATTGGGTGACTGGTGTTTCACCTGATTTCTTAGTTTTTCTGAGAAGTACTTGACGAAATAGATAAGGTAAAGGTGGTAAGAGGAATACCTGGTTTGAGATGGTTGAAGGTTGTATGCACATGTATCTAAATCTTGGATCAAAGTGATTATGAGACCTTCCTTTTGGCTAGGAGGAACTACCTGTATAAGAACCAAAACAAGACCAAAAAAGAGAGTTAAATGATATATGCAGTGGTCTGCCTAACATGTGTTAGATACAGGAAGTACGATACTTCCTAGATGGTTGTTAGTCCACTGTTTAAAACAATTCAATGCTGAAAATAAAGTAAAGATTGTCCTACTGTAGTTTAATATGATTTAGGCATCTCATACAAAATGTAATAAGCTAGATCTAATCTAACATGCTAGGCTAAAAGGAGATCTAGATCTCAAGTAGGTTGGTTATAGGTGAATCTGAGCTAACAGGCTAGGTTAGATACAAATCTAGAGGTCAAATAGGTGCAAAGTAGGTATAGGTCATAAATAGGTTGTTATTCTGTAAGAGATAAGGTGACATAGAGACCAATGATGGTTTTATTGTAACCAATGATAGTTTGACTGTGACCAGTGACGGTTAGAAATAAACTGACGACGGTTAAGTCGGGGCTAGTGGAGTCACACAGTCCAGGTTTTTGGAGTTTTGGGGCAAAGGTGGAGTTGGTAGAAGGTAGGAATTGATCACAGAGGAGGTGTGAATATATTGTGAAGGTCTGAAATTACTGAAGAGGTCAGATAGATAAATGGGCAAGGTATTAAGATGATTGGTTATAGAAGGTGGCTGTAGCTAGAAAGATGGAATGGATAGAGGGTAAAAGAGTAGGTTCCTTTACCATAAGGACTACAGCTGATGATATGAAATGAAACAAATGGACGGAGGATACTTACTCTTTTTGGTGAGCTACTGATCTAAAGCCCAGTGGAAGAGTAGCTATGTTAGAAGGTGTTGAGAAGAGGCTTCACTGTTGTCCCAGTGAATCTGGTTATCTTGACTGATCACAGATTAATCCTTGCTTTGCTACTGCATCTGAAAAGATTGAATTCACGATAAGGAAATCCAATGCCCAAGGTTCAACTCTGATTACAAAGTTTTAGATGGGTCTATATAGGCTATTTGGTCCATCCCGGTATAACTGGCGTCGGTTTAGGGTGAACCGGCGTCGGTTTGGGTGAGATATCTCGGGTTATTCAAAAGTTGCCTAGGCAGTTGTTCTGCCATTCTATAAGGGTCTCTTTCTTTTTCTCGATGAAAACCAACCTTAGGAGGCTTTTAATGTGAGGTGAGGGAATTGGTCTAATGTTAGGCTATATTTAGGCCATTGGTTTAGGGTTTAGGTTAATGGGTCAAATGATGAGGGTGGTTAGGTGAGGTGTATTTAATGAAAGCAATTATATTAAATAGGTGTGTGAAGGTAGTGAATTAATTTAATGTAAATAATTAAATTAATATATATGGAGACAAATGGAATTAATTTAATTAAAGTAATTAAATTAAAATGTGTGGGGTGTAGGGGGTAGGTTGTAAGGTGTTGAGGATGAGGAAGTGATTATAGGGCTATGGTAGGGGACCAAGGTGATTACGACATGATTTTGGTCACGGCAATAGGCAAGGTAAGGTCATTAGGTCAAACAACATAGGTAATGGTGTCGTAAGGTATAATGAGCACATGAGGTCACAGGTCATCAACAGGTTCCCGGGTCCAGGTAGATAGGTCACAACATGGGTAAGGCCGAGGTAGGGGTAAAATAAGGAGACACCAATTGGCTAACAAGGTGAGGTTAAAGACTGTGGAGGGCTAGAGAAGAAGGTAAAGTGGTCCAGGTAGGTGTAGGGGAGGAAAAAGAAAAAGGAGGTAAGGAGAATGAGGTCAATGTGAGGGCAATGAGTAGGTAGGGTAATCGATAGTGGTCGAGATGAACCGAGGATGGTGGGGAAGAATCGATGGTGGTTGGCGAGGGCAGGAGACCGACATCAGTTAAGGGGTAACCAACGTCGGTTGAGTCAGGTAGGGTATAAAAAGTGGAAAACCCACGTTTGTTGGTTTGATATGGATGGAAATTAGGTGAGTTAGGCATGAGGGAGTCAGGTCAGTTGAGGCATGGATCGATTCAGGTTGGTTAAGCATGGTTGAGTTAGGTTTGGCTAGGCATGGTTGAGTCAAGTTGGTTTAGGCATGGATTGTGTTAGGTTGGTTAAGCATGGTTGAGTTAGGTTTGGCTAGGAATGGTTGAGTCAGGTTGGTTTAGGCATGGATTGAGTTAGGTTGGTTTAGGCATGGTGGAGTCAGGTTAGTTTAGGCATGGTGGAGTTAGGTTGGTTTAGGTACGGATGTTCATTTCGGTATTTTGGTAACAAATGGTAATATAAATGCATGAGATGGTATAAAATGTGAAAAATGTTGGTTATGTATGAAAATGTGAAATAATATAAGTGGAAAAAGTTATGTGGTATATGGTTTAGATGTCGAGGTTTTTGAGATGAACAAGAAATCAGGTAAAAGTGGGGAAAAATGGTTAGGGTAAAGAGTGGCTGAGCTAACCTTCTAGGGCCCCATGTTTTGGAAGTGCTGCCTACATAGTCCTAGCAAAAAGGGACCTCAAACCGATGTAGTTCTCCCATAAGCTAGGAAATAATATGAGAAGATAGAAGAATAGGTAGTGAGGTTAATAGTTAGGTTAGATTCGAGGTCATAAGTATGATGAGGTCAAGGTCAATTAGGTGAGGTGGAATATAGGTAGATAGGTATGGGTTATTTTAGGTCGATAGGTAGTGTTGATTCTAGGTCATAGGTATAATTAGGGTGAGGGCATTGATGTTGGGGTTGAGAATAGGTAGATAGGTAAAGGTGATTTGAGGTTGATTGATGTGGGAGAAGAAAATCTCAAAGATAGGTTTCGAGGCTCTAGTCTTATATAAGAAGATCAAAAGGTAATGAAGAAGAGAAAAGATAAGAGGGGGCAAGAAAGCCACCTGATTGGCAAGGATCAAAATGTGTGAAACACATCTTCAGAGAGGCTAGTGAACATAAGACCCTAAAGACTTTGCATGATTGATGACTCTAAAGGTGAAAAATAGTCACATAATCACCCAATGTCATAGTTCAACAGGTCCCTTGAGGTAGTATGAGGTGAAAAGACAATGGGTAAGGAGGTGAAAGTAATCAAGTCATATGTTATGGAGTGAAATGCCTTGGGAAAGGAATCTAAGATCACAATAGACAAGTCCATGACGAAATTTTTTACTTTTTTTTGGATAGAATGATCGATGCGGGAAGTCTATACGGGATGAATATATGTCTCCTTGAGGTTTTTCGTGAAGCTGATCGATACGGGAAGCTTCTGAATTTTGTTTTTTGAGAAAATAGTCCTCTTTTTGGATAGACTATGTAGAGAATTACAATATTTTTATAGTTTTCCTTCAAGGGAGCAGTCTACTTATAGCAATAATTGAAGGTGGAAGATGTCCTTTTGAGGGATTCATCTATTATATTAGAAGTTTGACTCAAGGAGTTAATCCCTTATATTGGAAGATGTCCTTTCTGAGGGATTTATCTTTTGTTTTTGTTTTAGCTTTTAAGTCCTGGATGAGACTATAATGAAGCAGTTGATTCTTGTTGAGAAGGAAAGGGTGAATGACCATGGGATCTCATCTAAATTAAGATGAAAAGTATCCATGAGAATCATGCCATGTGCAGAGCCGTGGTGCACATATTTAAGATAAGGCAAAAGGGTGACGGGTAATCACATGATTCTTGTTTAGTCGTTGGAGATGAGGGGTGGAAAAGGAAAAGGTAAATGGCACTCAAGGGACGAGCATGAACTAGATAAATAGTGATGTAGGACTAGAAGTCAACAATAGAATGGTTGAAGATGCAAGGAATTGAGGGGCTCAGGTTCGGGCTTACCATCAAGTGAAGATAAGTGATAAGCACCTAATCCATAGGAATGGGTCACAATGTATGGTCCAAGCTAATTAGGAGTAAATTTTCCCCGTTTACTTTTTTATGCTTTAGTTACGTGTTGATTTTCCTTGAGGATGAGGTCATCGACCTTAAAAGTGCATTCATGGACACATTTTTCATATGCATGCTTAACACATTTTTGATAGACTTGAAGATGGTCGAGGGCATGAAGATGACATTCATCTAATAACTCAAATTGTGCTAAACAGTCTTGGCGGAAGTCATCATCAGTAAGCATATCTTGAAGAGAGATATGAAGAGATGGGATCTAGAATTAGAGAGGCAAAACAACCTTAGTACCGTAGACCAGAGAAAATGGGGTAGCAGTAGTGGAAGTATGAATACTAGTACGATATGCCCAAAGAGTGAAAGGAATGTGTGTATGCCACTTTCATGATAATTTTGTTCAGGGTTTTGTTGGTGGATTTAGCTTGGCCATTGGTTTGTGGGTAATATGGTGAGGAGAAGCTAAGCTTGATACCGAAGGTGTTGCAAAGTTTTTGTAGAGTTTTATTTTTGAATTGTTTTCCATTATCAGTGATAAGGCGGTGTGGAACACCGAAGCGACAAATAATGTGATTTTTGATGAACTCACATTTTTTCTCAGCTTTAGTGGAGATGAGGGGTATGGCTTCAACCCATTTGGTGTAATATTTGGTAGCAGTGATGATCCATTGATGGCTTAGGGAAGAGTGGGGATTGATCTCTCTGATAAGATCCAAAACCCATTGAGAGAAGGGTTAAAGGTCACGAGTGACCTGTAAGGCATGACTAGGTGTATGATGAATATTGGCATGTTTTTTGGCATTTTACACAACCCTTAACATAATCGCAACAATCATGATTGAGGGTTGACCATTAATAGCCTAGTTGAAGAATGCGCTTAGCAACAGCAAGGCCACTAAAGTGACCTCCACATATGCCATCATGAACTTCTTTAATCGTATAGGAGATTTCAGAGCTGGTGAGGCATCGTAAGAGAATAACGTCAAAGCCTCATTTATAGAGAAGGCCACCCATGACGACATAACAAGAGGATTTTTTGAGAAAGGTGCGTTGTCCATTACGTGTGAGCTTAGGAGGCAATATAGAAAGGGAAAGGTAGTCTGCAAGCTACTTATACCAAAGGTCTTGTGTGTTTAGGGAGGCAGTTCAGATGAGTTAACACACCCAGATTTATAAGAAGGTCTCGGTATGCATTTTATGGTAACAAAGATGTCTGAATCGACAGGTGAAGCGAGGTAGGCCATGGTATCTGTGAATTTCTTGGTGGATCATAGGATGGTTTGAATTTTATAGTGGTCAAAGGTAGTCAACATGATGCCAACGTAATGTTTGTACTCTTGAAGTATTGCATTATGACACTAATAAACACCATTGAATTGGTTTACTACTAGTTGAGAATCACCAAAGATATTAATGGACTTAACATCTAAGGCATAGGCAGTCATGAGACCCAATATAAGCACTTCATATTTGGTGATATTATTGGTGCATTCAAAGTCAAGTTTAAATGATAAGGGCATGGGTTCACCATCAAGAGGAATGAGGATAATGCCTGCACCACCCCCATGTGGACACTTGGAACCATCGAAGAATAAGGTCATTTGGTAAGGGTCATCATACAAAGAGAGGTTAGCAATGGATTCGTCAGGGAAATCAAAATTCAAAGATTGATTCCTAGGAAGAGGTGCATCAACGATCTAGTTAGCAATGGCCTAGCCCTTGATATATTTTTGGTGGATGAATTTGAGGTCTAGGTCAGTAATAAGCATGAGCCAATGTGCACCATGTTGATTTTGGTATGGTTTAGCATACATGAAGTGTAAAGGGTCAGTGTTGGTCACAACATAGGTTTTGTGGTTGAGTAGGTAATGGTGAAGTTTGGTGGCAACAAAAACTAAGGCTAAGCAGAGTTTTTTAGGGTGAGTGTATCGAGTTTCATAATCCAGAAGGGTACGGCTTATGTAATAAACCACCTGCTCCCTATGCTATTTGTCACGATGAGCGAGCATAGGCCCTAAAGAGTGATCAGTAGTAGAAATGTATAGGTAGAAGGGTTGGTCATCTTTAGGTGGAATAAGTATGGGTGGTTAGAGAAGGTATTTTTTAAGGCATCAAAAGCATTGTGGCAGTGGTCATCCCATTTGAAAGAGACATGATTTTTGAGGAGGTTATGAAATGGCTAACAACAGTCAGAGAGTTGGGAAATGAGTTGATGAATAGATTGCAGTTTACCTTGTAGGCTATGAAGTTGTTTAAGGGTAGTGGGCAGAGGCATTTCCAAAATGGCCTTGACTTTAGCAGGGTCAACTTCTATACCACATAAGGAAACGATAAATCCCAGGAGCTTTCCTGAGAGGACCATGAAGATGCACTTTTTAGGCTGAAGGTGGACACAATATTTAATAAGGCAGTCAAATATGGTTTTAAGGACAGTGAGATGATCAGCTCGACATTTAGATTTAGCCAAGAGATCATCCACGTAATCTTCCAATATGCGATGCATGATATCATGGAAGATGTAGGTCATAACACACTGATACATGGCACCAGCGTTTTTAAGGCTGAAAGGCATGAATCGATAGTAGAAGGTCCCCCAAGGGGTAATAAATGTGGTTTTGTGTTGATCCTATGGGGCGAGAAATATTTGATTATAACCTGAGAAACCATCCATAAGTGATAGCATCTTATGTCCAGTGGTAAGGTTAACCAATTGGTCAATACCAGGTAGAGGAAAATCATCTTTTGGGAAAGCAAGGTTGAGATCACAGAAATCGGTGCAAATGTGAAGTCCCTCTGTTGCCTTAGTGACAGGGATGATGTTAGAAATCCATTGGGGGTAATCGATGGGTAAGATGAAGGAAACTGAGAGAAGGCATTGAAGTTATTCTGTGACAAGAAGAGCAATGTGAGGGTGAATTTTTCGCAATTTTTGTTTTACGGGTTTGACACTAGGAATGGTTACAATATTGTGGACCATGATAGTGGGATTGATGCCAAGCATGTCAGCATAGGACCAAGCGAAAGCATGGCTATGGATTTTAAGAATAAAAGTGAGGGCTTCTTATTCAACAACATCTAGAGATTGGCCAATCTTGAGAATGTGGGGGTCATCGTGAGTGTGGATGTTGAGTTTGATAGTAGATTCGTTCAACATTGTTTGCATCTCAGAAGGTAATGATCGATTAATATAAGAATCTTCAGCACCAAGGTAGGTGAGTATGGACTCATCATCCTGACATTGAATGACATTAATAGAAGGAGTATCGTCCCCTATCATGTCAGGATACAATAAAGGAAGAGAGGAAGGAGCCTCGCCATCACGGTGATAGGTCAGAGGCCCCAAGGAAATGGTATTTATGGAAAAAAAGGTAGGAGGGATAGATTCAAGATCCATCGACTCCATTGGTGAAGGTGGCAAAGCTGGGGTAGGTGAAGAAGGTGGAGAAGGGTTAATGTCTTCAATGAGTTCAATACGGGGCTTTTTGGCAGGTAGTTCGATAAAACTAATTCCACTATGATCATTGTGTTTACGTGTGGTACATGAAATAATGGTGTGACAACCTTGTTCATAAAGGCCAAATCCAAAACCCTTATAGGCACAGTGGTGCAGGAAAGTGTGAGCAAAGCGGTGGTTGGTAAGTGACTGAAGGTCAGCTGAAAAAGGTCAGGTTTGTGATGGTGGTTTGGGTGAGTAAGTGGAAATATCAAGTTCCCCATAGGTAAGATGGGTAAGGAGGTGGGGAGGACCATAAAGGAGACACTGGCCTATGTGGTGATCGTAGTGAGGATGCTGGTGAAGGTTTCCATACTCTTGTGGAGTAAGGAATGTATTGACATTGTGTAGGTGATACTCCCCCATAGTGAGACATTGAAAGTAACCTTCCAAGGGATCAGTGGTTGATATATGGGTGGCTGGAATGGAGGAAGCATTTGAAGCTAGATCGGCGGAGGTGTTAGTTAGTTGGGAAGATGAGGTGTGACTGGTAGAAGCAACAAAATCGGTGGGAATAGAAGATTTGGGCGAAGGTGAGGTTATAACGGCACTGGTGGAGGGGGTCATGTGTGAAGACGATATAGGCAGGGAGGTAGATGCCTTAATAGGTACAAGGACATCATTAGGCCAGTAAAGCATGTTGCAGGTTTTGAAAGGTGATGGGTCAGTTGGAATGGTATAGGGACATGCTTCATGTTTGAACTTTACGCATCAGTGTAAAGTAGAAGGAACACAACCCATGACATGGATCTAGGGTCTGTCAAGCAACAAATTATATTGAAACTCCCCTTCTAACATGTAGAATAGCTTGGGAACAGTACAAGGACCAACACGAATGTGGAGGATGATAATGCTGGGTGTAGAGGTGATAGCGTCATTGAATGAACGCAACATGACTGGATGTTTATGCATGTAGTTGCTGGGTAAGTGCATTTGTTCGAATGCGTGAGAGGAGGTGATGTTAATGCTAGTTCCCCCATTGATCATAACACGTTGGATGCGTATATTATCGATATGGATGGAGATGGAAAGTGCAGGATCTAAGTCATCAGTTTGGTGGGGAAAAATTTCGTCATCAGAGAAACTAAGGATAACAACTTGGTGAACAGGTGGAGGTGATGAGGTAGATGGAAATTTGGTGAGTAAGGTGACATGATGAGGTGTGCTAATAGATGCTACAGGTGTGGGGTCATTAGGTAAAACCTTAATAGATTAAAGGATCTCCATGAGGGCTTAATGATGTGACTCTGAGGTTTGGATGAGGTCGTATAATGACATTTTGAGGGGAGATTGGTGTAGTTGCTTGAGCATGGTATGATGTGTGATGCCATTAGAAATGGGGTATGCGGGGCCGCAGATAGTTATTGTAGGTATGGGTGTAGATGGTATGTTGGGTATAGGATTGGTTGGTGGGTTAGTTTCTTTTTCTTTACCCTTCTACATACGTGTAGTGATGTGTACCATGTTGATTTGAGGGAAGTTGTCAAATGGAGAAGGTGTAGGGTAAGTGATATAATGACATGAAGGGTAAAAACCTACAAGAGGAGAAAAGCCTTGTGAGGTTAGTTGGGCACAACAACATTTAGGTGGAGGTGTGGCAAGTTCTCTAATGCGAACCATGTTAATCTCAAATTTTGGGGGTGGCTCTATGAGCTGTTAGGGTGGAGGTTGTGGTATAGGTGTAGGAGTAAGATGTGAAGATGGTGGTGAGGGTAAAATAGGTTCATCATCTAGGAGGTGATCGTCATCGAAATTGGGGTCAGAAGGACATAATTGAATGAGGGAAGCCTTTAGACCCCTACAATTCTCAACATCATGTCCTGGCACACGATGGTAAGCAAAAATTTTAGTATCATCAAACCCTTTCGGTTTAGGTTTAAGAGGGTCATAAGGTCTAAGCAGAGGGAGGGTGATAACAGAGCTTTCCAAGAGGTTAATCAAGATAGTGGCGTATGATCCGACCAGTGGATCACAATGTGAAGTGAAAGTAGGTTTGGTTGGAAGATTGGGTAGTTTTGGTGGTAGTTGAGGTGATGTAGTCTTGGATTTGGGTTGTACTTTCTTTGGTGTAGGTGCAACAATAGAAAAATGGGTAGGTTTAACCACTTCTTTGGAAATTAACGATTTTTTTGATTTTTGGTGCGTTTTATTAGGTAGAGGTGTAGGGAGAGCACGTGATGTAGATGGAAAGGCATATGGTGGGAGTGGATGAGTGACCCAAGGGGACAATTGAGGTGCCACTATAGGTGTTGATCGAGGTTAAGAGGGAGGCATGAGTGAGGTGGAAGAAAACATCATAGGTAGTGAAAAAGGTATAGAAGGTAATGGTGGTATAGGAGGCAAAGAAGTTATAGATGGTGATGAAGGACACAAGGTTCACCTAGGTAGAGCTGTAGGTTGTGGTGAAGAGGTCTAGGGAGTTTTAGGTTTACCCCTGGAGAGAGTAGATTTTGTTAAGGTAGAGGGGTGAGGTCCAAAGATGGATGGTAGGGGTGAAGGTGATAAAGGTGTAGTTGGTGAGGTCGGTGCATGTAGATTAGAAGGTTGGGTTTTTCGTTTAGGTTAAGGGATTGGTTTAATAGGTATATGGGAAGATGTGGTCAAGTGTATCCTGACAGGAGGATGTGCAAGGTTCGATGTGGGTGGGACCCCTATAACACTACTGGATTTAGATATGAGAGATGGTGTTGGAACACATCGGCTTGTAGGTAGAGAGGCGGGTATAGATAAGGATGATGCAATAGAAGATGTATCGAGAGTTATGGTCATGTGTGGTTTGGGTTGTTGAAACATATTTGGGTAGATGGTATAAGTGTCAGTGGAATATGATTGCATTTGGGTTAAGACCGAGAGTAAGAGATGCCACTAAAGTAAAGACCTATTAACATAATCTAGGCGGTCAGCCAAACATGAGAACGACACTGTGGTAGATGAGGTAGACGTGGAGCGAGTGGGTATTACCATAAAATGTGTTTGAGAAACATGGAGTTCATTGGCTTCATCCTCTATAGGTAAAAGAGCCGAAAGTAGGCCCATATGATCTTGGGTAGCTGTTGGAGAACGGTCACCAAGTGGTAACGGTAGATCTATTGGGTCCTAAATAGATGAAGAAGATGATGGGTACTCCTCTGTGGGTGGAGGAGGTACATTTGGTAGTGGTTCACTGGGTAGGGAAGCTGAAGGGAAAATGATATCGGTGCTAATGAGGGACTCCTCCGTAGGTGTACAGGGAGGTCAAGGGATTTCCTCTATAGGTAGAGGAACAGATAAAGTAGGTTCCTATGGGGGTAGAGTATTTTGGGCTAGGATTTCCTGGTTGGAGGGGATAGGAGATATTTGGGAAATAGGTGGTAAGTCAGTAAAGATAACATGTACCTCTCATGTATTATTTGCATTGTGAGAGGCATTATCAGTTTGATCATTAGATGGGGAATGGTTAGGGAATTGTTTCTTGAAAATATGAAGGTCTTGATTGGTAGGTGCATTAGGGTTATCCAGGACTAAATCGCCACTCTCGAGCATTCCTTGAACAATGTTTTTAAAGGTGATACAATTACTATCACTGTGGCCATTTACACGGTGATAGTTACAGTAGTCATTTTCCTTGTACCAACCTGGTATGGGGTGAGAGGGGTCGAAACCAATATGTGGTTTGATAGGAGGAAGGGCGATGGAATTAGCTTTAATAAGCGTTTCTAAAACAGATGAATATGGTTCCCCAATTGAGGTGTATTTCTTTTGTTCACGTTTGAATTAGAAGGCCTAAAATAGTGACATAATGGATGAAGGTTTAGCATGATTTGATGGATGGGTAGGGCCAACCTTAAGTACCACTGCGTTGGCAGTTCCCTTGGCTTTGGAATAAATAGTCTGAGGTTTCGAGGAAGAGGAAGTATCGTGTGATTTAAATGAGGAGTTTTTGTTTCGTAATTGTATCTTATTCTCTTCGATGACACAAATATCAAGCTTATGTGCCATGGTTAAAGCCTCATCGAATGTGCAAAAGGTTTTCACTTGTAAGGTAGGTGAGATATGTCTAGCACAGGCTCGTGTAAAGAGCTCTATGAGTTCAATTTGTAGTAATTGGAAAGTGAGTTGGTTGATTAGGCTACACCAACAAGTGACAAAATCTGTGATAGATTTATCGTTATATTGACACGTGGAGTAAAGATCAGTCATGGTAACCTTCTTGATGATGTTAATCAAAAAATGGTCTAAGAAGGCTTGGGCTATTTGGTTCAATGAGAAGATGGAATGTCTAGGTAATCCACTATACCAGTCCAATGCTGGACCAGTTAGGGACATGGGAAAAGTTCACAAAAGCAAGACATCATCATGGGCAATTAAATAACACCCATGTTTTAAAGATCACAAATGCTGCTATGGGTCTTCCTTACTGTTAAAGCGGTTAAAATTAGGCATCTCTCAGTGTACGGGATATGGGCGAATGGGAATGGATGGGTGAATAGGCTCATTACAAATATCGTCATAGGTGAGAGAATTGTGGGAGATGGAAATAGATTCTTCTAATGTCTGCATCTTGTCCATCATTAACTTGATAAAGTCATTGTCAGGTTGTGAAGTTTGGGAACCCCCCGGAGTGAAGGGAGGTTGTTGTTGGACATGTGAAGAATAGGACATTCTAGAATATGGTGGTGTCGTATAAGGAGGTGGGAAATAAGAGACACACATCGAGGGTATATACCCAGACTGAATGACCGATGAAACAGGAGGTGGCTGGTAGTAGGTATGTGAGGGTGAGACACTCCTAGTTACCTTGGTAGAGATGGGAGGTAGAGATTGAGGAATAGAAAGGATAATGTTTTGAAATGGGGTAGAGGTTAACGACACCAAGGGTGGTAGCGTTGTGACTAGTATATATTAGACAACAGGTGTGGGGGATGCTATGTTTTGGGTAGTGGATGAAGGTACGGCGGAGACTACGAGTGCAATAGAGGTGGCGGATGTAGCGGTAAATGCTGGTGTGGGACCTAGTTGGGACACAACTGGGGATAAAATGGGTGAGGTCACCGTGGTCGGAGGTGGAGCCGAGGTGGAAGTGATCATTAGGGATGGAGATAAGGATACTAGCATGTCATAGACCAATTGACCCGAGGCATCTCGAGTGGAGGCATGGGTGAGGTAGTGGCTCAAATTAGTAGGATTTTGATCTACGAGTTGTGAAAAATCCGTGTCGCCTATAAGAATGGTGATGGGTTGATTGGGATCCATGGATGATAGGATGGAAAGTGGAAAAGGACTAGGTGCTAAAGGGCTAGGTGGGAGCTGTAGTCGAATAGTGTGAAACATGAGTGAACTTTCCTGACTACAGGTTAACACCATGTGGATAGGAAGGCAGGACTGCATTATGTATGAATGACACAGAACACAACAAAACTAGGAAAACAGTCAACAGTGAGTGAATTAGGTTGGATGGTGAGATATAAAATAGCACAGGGTGACCGATGCTGGTTTGGGTAAACTAATGCCGGTTACTGTGAAAAACTAACAGTCTGTTAAATGATGGTCCTAGACTGAAATTTTTTGCAAAGGATGAGATGTAAGGTGACTTTGATTAAGGTAATGATAATATGAAAGGTGATAGGAGACATTTACATCTCAAAAGGTGAAATAGGTGTCTTTTGGATAGGTATCCTAGAATACTTTAGATGATGCCAATTGGGTTTAAACCAATGCCAGTTAAAGATAACTGTAGCCGGTTACTGTGAAATTGAAAAAGAGAATAAGAAAAGTGGTTGTAATTTAACATTTAGTGTTGAATCAAACCCAGAAGTCTGAGGATGATGTAGATGTGGTCTAGGAACACCCAGAAGAAGTCAGAATACACCGACTATGATTGGGAGTGTGCAAGGAAAGAGAAAAAGAATGATGGAAAGCTCTCACCTCAAAATGCAAATCAAGCAGAACACTAAGAAAGAACATTCCTAGAGTGCCTATTCTATTACGATTGTTCAGCTGATGCTATTTGTATGGATTGACTGTTATGAATAGAACAATAGAATTTCTTGGTGAGGAAGGCTTCCTATGAAGAAAGAATTCTAAAGGGTGAGGTTTCAGGAATGTTATGACAGGGGCGGGCTTCACTTTGAAGTATGACTCAATAGAGTAGTGATCTGGGTGCCCACTGTACCATGATCGTGTGATCACCTACAACTTCTTCTAGGTAATATGTTGTTTAAGAATGTATGTATTTTGACTTTTTGTGTGGTTTGGTAAGACACAAAGAAAGAGAAAAGGATAGATGTACTTTTCTACTATTCGTTTATCAACCATCAACTGGTAATGACTTCCAGTGTATAGGTTACCCGCAATTAATGTGAGCTAATATAACAAATCAGAATGGAATGCACTTGTTTTAAACCCAAATCGAAAGTATGATATTCGATGAAAGCAATAGATGAACAAGAAGAGAGATGATCTTTCATTAAAATGCAGAAAGCTAGAATAAGAAGGTTCTTTTTAAATACACCAAAAGAAATGTGTCTTTCGGAGCAAATAGAAGGAAGATAATGTTACCAAGGAGAAGGTATTAAGGTGAATGCTATTAGAAGGGAAACAAACACACATAATTTTTCACCTAGGAATGAAGAAAGATGCAAGGAACCTCGAATGGGTTCCACTGGGCATGCCAAAATGTTTCACCTGATTTCTTAGTTTTTATGAGAAGTACTTGACGAAACAGATAAGGTAAAGGTGGTAAGAGGAATACCTGGTTTGAGATGGTTGAAGGTTGTATGCGCGCGTATCTGAATCCTAGATCAAAGTGATTGTGATACCTTCCTTTTGGCTAGGAGGAACTACCTATATAAAAACCAAAACAAGACCACAAAAGAGAGTTAAATGATATATGCAGTGGATTACCTAGCATGTGCTAGATCCTAGAAGTGTGATACTTCCTAGATGGCTGTCAGTCCACTGTTTAAAACAATTCAATGCTGAAAATAAAGTAAATATTGTCCTACTGTAGTTTAATACGATTTAGGCATCTCATATAAAACACAATAGGCTAGATATTATCTAACAGGCTAGGCTAGAAGGAGATCTAGAGGTCAAGTAGGTTGGTTATAGGCGAATCTGAGCTAACATGCTAGGTTAGATACAAATCTAAAGGTCAAATAGGTGTCAGGAAGGTATCGGTCAGAAACAAGTTGTTATTCTATCAGAGATCAGGTGACATAGAGACCGATTACGGTTTTGCTGTAACTGATGATAGTTTAACTGTGACTGGTGACGGTTAGAAATGAACTGACGACGATTAAGTCGGGGCTGGTGGAGTCACACAATCCAGGTTTTTGGAGTTTTGGGGAAAAGGTGGAGTTGGTAGAAGGTAGGGATTGATCATAGAGGGGGTGTGAATATATTGCAAAGGTCTGAAATTACTGAAGAGGTCTGATAGATAATTGGGCAAGGTATTAAGATGATTGGTTATAGAAGGTGGTTGTAGCTGGAAAGATGGAATTGACAGAGGGTAAAAGACTAGGCTCCTTTACCACAAGGACTACAGCTGATGATAAAAAATGAAACAGATGGAAGGAGGATACTTACTATTTTTGGTGAGCTACTGATCTAAAGCCTAGTGGAAGAGTAGCTATGTTGGAAGGTGTTGAGAAGAGGCTTCACTGTTGTCCCAGTGAATTTGGTTATCTTGGCTGATCACAGATTAATCCTTGCTTTGCTGCTGTGTCTGAAAAGATTGAATTCGTGATAAGGAAATCCAATGCCCAAGGTTCAACCCTGATTACAAATGTTTAGATGGGTCTATATAGACTGTTTGGTCCATCTTGGTATAACTGGCATCGGTTTAGGGTGAACCGGCTTTAGTTTAGGGTTAACCGACATCAGTTTGGGTGAGATATCTCAGGTTATTCAAAAGTTGTCTAGGCAGTTGTTCCGCCATTTGATAAGGGTCTCTTTATTTTTCCCGATGAAAACCAACCTTAGGAGGCTTTTAATGTGATGTGAGGGAATGGGTCTAATGTTAGGTTATATTTAGGCCATTGGTTTAGGGTTTAGGTTAATGGGTCAAATGATGACGGTGGTTAGGTTAGGTGTATGTAATGAAAGCAATTATATTAAATAGGTGTGTGAGGGTAGAGAATTAATTTAATGTAATTAATTAAATTAATATTTATGGAGATAAATGACATTAATTTAATTAAAGTAATTAAATTAAAATGTGTGGCGTGCAGGGGGTAGGTGCTAAGGTGTCGAGGATAAGGAAGTGATTATAGGGCTGCGGTAGGGGACCAAGGTGATTACGACAGGATTTTTGTGTCTACAACTGGAGTAAGCTTTTGCGAGGTTTCAATGGTTATACAGAGATGAAAATATGGAGTAGGTCAATAGGGAGCAAGATAAATAATGGATGATAAAATGATGAAGAACTAAAATAACCAAGAAAGTATGATGTTGTACCTGGATTTCATTCTTGAATGTTTGTGTGTGAGGGATGGAGGTGCTGATGATGAGTTTGAAGGTTGTAAGTGATCACCAACTGAAGAAAAGATTTTGCATGGGATGCATGTACACACCTCTTTGCTCAGATAGATCAGATCATGGCTAGGATGGATATGTAGGAGAAGATACTCAATCTCCCTCCTTGGATGTGAGTTTTCATTGGAATTGGCTCTTTGAAGATGCGTTATCTCTCTGAGATGTGTTCTTGTTTGTCAAATTTCTCTCAAAGTTTACCAACTTGCTTCCAACTTCCAACCTTGAGAATAAGGTTGTTTTGGGCTTAAAACGGGTAACCGATGGTGGTTTGGATTAACCGGCGATGGTTAGGGGTAACCGACGTCAGTCAAGGTGGGATTTCCTAGGTTTACTAAACTAGGGAGATCCTCCTGATTTCCTTGGATATCATGTCATTATCCCATGGATTAGACTCGGAGCCTCTTGTGAGAATGTAGGAATGTGGTTAGAGGGAATGTAGGCATTGATTTCTAGGGTTTGGGTAAGTCTTAGTTAGTTATGGGAACTTGGTAAGAATAGGTCTTAGGTTGAGTTGGCATGGTGAGGTGTCTAAGTGAACTGCATGTGTGGATATTATTCAAAAAAGATATTTAAATAATAAATATAGTGAGGATAATGCATTAATTTAATCAATTTAATTAAATTAATATTAGTGGGGTGAAGGGGGGTCATGGCTAGGTAAATGTAACAAAGGGTGCTTATTTGTCGAGGGACAAAAGGGGAGTTTGACCTAATTTTAGTGTCTCCATTTTTCCCCTTTTTGTTGTGTAGCTTGTATTAGTAAGCGATGCCAACAAAAATAAGATGTGGTTGCCCCATGTGTGGGTGAAGGTGGTCCCCCTCAAACCAGGCACTGACAAGGCAATGGGCTGAAGTGGTGAGTGGTTTGATAAAAGGTAAATGTGAGGAAAAGGCAAGTGGGTATAGGGGAAAAGGGTGAAAGGTCTACTTGGGCAATCTAGGTATTAGGCCAGGGTCACAGGTAGTAATAGTCAAATGCACGTACATGTATAAACTGCAGCATGCTACTAGGTTGAAGAGCAGGCAAACTCTATCTAAGGTCAATAGGTTTATCCAAACAAGGTTGAAGTGAATCCGGTATCCAAGGTATAGGTTATGGTTAGGAAACACAACAAAGGTTAGGTGTAGGAATGTTTAGGTATATTCTGGTACACCAAAGGTAGGGTCAGGATAAATGGTCACAGTAATAGGCTAGGTAAGGTCATTAGGTCAATCAACATAGGTAATAGTGCCGCAAGGTATAGCGAACACATGAGGTCAAAGGTCACTAGTGATGGTCCAAGTCCAAATATCTAGGTCATGGCATGGGTAAGGACGAGGTAGGGGTAAAATAATGAGTCCCCAAAGGAGGAAAATTGGAGGTAATAAATGATGAGGTCATGAAAGGTAAGGTAAGGGGTTGGGTAAAGGGTGGATGGGGTAAAGAGTAAGGTAAAGGGTGGGGTAAAATGGAAAAGTAGGGTCAATGTGTAGCTAAGGGTGACTGGTGGCGGTCATGGATAATCGATGTCGGTATAGTAAAACCGATGATGGTTAGGTAGGGCACAAGACCGATGTCACTCAAGGGGAACCGACGTCGGTTAGGTTGGGTTTTGTATAAAAACAAAAAAAATCCACATTTTTATTATTCATTTGTGATTTTTGAAGTGAAGAAATGACAAACAATAGAGAAAAGTGAGAAAAGTGTCTAGAGAAAATGGGACAGTGAGCTGGTAGTGTGATTGGACGGTGGTTGGGTTAGTGAGCAGCGGGTCCACAAGATTGGCGTGAGAGATTTGAGTGGTCAGAGGTTGCGGGTAGATATTTGGGGATGGAAGAGGCTAGAGAGGGATCAGGTAGACCACCGAAACAGTGACCAGACATGCCACCGAGATGGCGATAGTGTGACGAGGTAAGCGCGTAACTCTATTGTGTGAATTAAATAAATTAGAACTTATGAGAGTTGTTTCTTTTGGGTTTTTGTGTGATTTTGTGTATTTTCAGGGTGGGAAAAATTTAAATTGGGTATGGAGGGGAATAATGGGCAAGAAAGAAGGGGGGAGGGTAGTAAATTGGATAGGTGGGGTGGGTAGGGGTTTTGGGGTAGTGTAGGTCATTGTAGATGGGGTAAAGGGACAGGTGGGAGGGTTTTTTTTGTTTTTTTTCATTTTTTTAAAAGGGGTGTTTGGGAAGTCATGGATTTTTCCGCGACAGTGACCAGTGTTGGTCGGGTAGAACCTAGATCAGTCACTTAACACGTGACTGATGCCGGTTACGTGGTAACCATGGTCGGTGCAGTTGAACTAGTATCAGTCACCAAATAGGTGACTGATGCCGGTTGAAGGGTGAACGGAGTCAGTTAGGATGAACCATAACCAGTTGGGATTTTAGGTACAAGGGTCGAAAAAATGATGTAGGTTAGGTGGTTGAGATAGGTAGGGTAAAAATAGGGTGGAGGGTTATGAAAATTTGTGAAAATTGTCATGGTAAATGTAGATTAATGTTGTGCTTAGATTGGATATAGGTGAGATCGCAGTTACATATGTGAGACAGGGTTCCACCGCTACTCGTGACATTACACGGCTTAGGAAGCCCTTTGGAGCTACAACACGTGGAGGTGGTTCTCTTGAGTGGTATTCAACGCTATTGACATGCTGTTCAGTAGCCTAGTTTGATGGTTGCGCTCATCGATAGATGGGATTCTGTGACCAACACCATTCCACCTTCGGACGGGTGAGATGACTATCACCCTAGAGGACATGTTCAAGATTTTGAGGTTACCCATATTAGGGGCCCAGGTGTACTCTATCTCCTCCGAGGCCTTAGAGGAGCTGATCAGGATAGTATTTGGCGAGGGGGTGGCGGAGCTGAGATTCCATAGCGCCAATTTGAGCTATGGTAAGATGTACCTAGCCCGTCCAAATGAGACGAGGCTAGTAGTTTTATTGATGGAGGCAGTGCGTTGCTATGCATTGCCTGATGCAGAGGGTGGATGCTTTCCCCAATCATTGATAGGGGTGCTCCATGATATAATGGTGCATGAGACACACTTTGCATGGGCACCAGTATTCTTGGTGAAGCTATATAGAGAGCCGTGGGAATATGAGCGGTTGCGCAGGTTTAGCCTGTGTTGTACATTCATATTACACTGTTGAGCCTACGAGGACATAGTCTATGTTTAGCCTATAGGGATGCCCCAAGAAGATGCATTCCCACTGAGATGTGTGTGGTTGGGATAGAGGAGATGGGTTTTGGTTACAGGAGAGAAGAGGTTAGATAGGCCAACATACGATGTGACCCATTTTCGGAAGTTATTGGAGGGCTTGTTCGGAGTGGACATTATCTAGAGGCCATATGTCAGATTCCCCTCATATAGGTATATGCATGAGGAGCTAGATGAGCTCCAGCTAGAGAGGTGGATACAGGGTCGCCGTGCCGGGGAGGATGAGATGATCCTGGTAGACAGGGTCTGACGGTAGTTCAGGCTCGTATAGGATATTCCTCTGCCCTTCCCACAGTATCAGAGAGATGACGTGGAGAGGCCCTTACATCTACCACAGCCTTCGATACCTACAAGAGAGGAGAAGTAGCTAGTGGATCAGTAGATTGATGATGCTAGATGCACATATAGGTATAGGTAGTGGTGGGTGGCTCAGTTACAAGCCATACCACCTAGATCGGGGCAGCCAGACTTAGCTACCGTGACAGTGCAGAGAGACACCCTATAGGGGTAGGTAACGACACTGATCACACATATAGGTATACTACAGTTATAGCTGGAGGGGTCAGAGGTAGAGGTTGCAAAGCTAGGGTACAGGTGGCTATTCTTCAGGCCTAGATGGCAGAGGGAGAGGGTGGAGGTGATGGAGGAGATGGAGATAGAGATGGTCAGGTGGCAGCCCTACTAGCTTAGGTGGTAGGATTATAGGGCCAGTTGGCCACAGTCCAGACACAGATTGGGGCCTTACAGGCCTAGATACAGGCATAGGGATAGGGATAGGTGGCACCACCATAGGGAGAGGGATAGGGGGCACCACCACAGGTGTAGGGAGCTGGTCCCAGTTCACAGGTTGGTGTAGGGTAGGTAAAGGGGCCAAGACATATGGGACCACCACAGATCGTGCCTATATCTAGGTTACGGGATGCCCTAGGTGAGGTGAGATATTATCAGGACCAACTTATGGCAGCCGGGATAGACTTCCTCTCTTATGGAGAGTACAGGGAACAACAGGCATCTAGTGAAAGGACAAGATCCCACACACATAGTGTGGAGAGCACAGGAGGGCAGTGAGCTCCGAGGCCTGATCAAGGAGAGGCCACCAGTGCATAGCAACCAGAGCAAGGTGATGTGCCAGCAAGGGCATAAGAGGTTGAGGGTGTAGGTGACATGGAGATGGAGGACATCCGGTGAGCTGTCTGATATGCGGCCTCTCAATTTTTAATGTATAATAGTGTTTATTTTTGATATATATGCCGGCATGTATGCTGAAGATAGTTGTATTATTATTTTTATCACATACCGGCCAGCGTGCCGAAGACAGTGAGGATGTACGAGTGATTTTGTTGTATATTTTGAGTAGATACTAGCCTACGTGCCAAAGTTTTCTTATATGGATTCATTCTTTTGTATATATGAGACCGACCTGTGTGCCGATGACATTTTGTATTGTAGATCGGCCTGCGTGCCAATTTTTTTGAGATGATGGCCATGAGATAGACATGTATTTTAGGATACATAGTTATTGATTTATATGATGAGATTCGTGGCATTTTGTGATACGTTAATATGTTTATGAGATATTGGATGTATGGCTTGTGTTAGATGAGATAGGGATTTGTTACTTTGATATGGATGGAGATTAGGTGAGTTAGGCATGATGGAGTCAGGTTGGTTTAGGCATGGATTGAGTCAAGTTATAGGTATGGTTGAGTCAGGTTATAGGCATGGATCGAGTTAGGTTATAGGCATGGATTGAGTCAGGTTATAGGCATGGATTGAGTCGAAAGTAGGTTTAGTTATGATTCATTATGTTGGTAATGAATGATACTATGGGTCATATGTGAAATGTTCTATAATCTATGCATAGTGATGATAGAGAGATGGTAGGTGTAATAAATGTATGCTATTGTAAGCAACTTGTTATGTATGTGGCTTAATTTCCAATTTTGTTAGAAAAGGGGAACTAAGTGAAATGTGGGGTAAATGGTGAGTTAGGCATGGTGGACGAATTGTTTAGGGTAGATAATGGCCGAGCTAACCTCCAAGGGCCCCATGCCCTTAGAGTGCTACCTACATAGTCCCAACAAAAAGGGACCTCAGGCTGATGTAGTTCTCCCATGAGCTAGGGAAGAAAATGAGAATGAGTTGGTAGGTTTTTAGGCATGTAGTGGGTTTAGGTGTAATAGGTGTGGGTAGATTATAGGTAAAATGAGGTAGGTGAAGGTGATTATGTTGAAAGAGGAGGATTACCCCAAAGGTAAGTGTCGAGTACCAATTCCTGTATAAGGTAATCAAAATGCCAACAAAGATTGTTCAAATATAAGAGGGGGGAAATAGAGCCACCTGATTGGGTAGGATCATACCAAGTAGATCATTCCTTGGTTGAGGTGATGAACACAAGACCCAAAAGGTATTGCATGATTAACTATTCTATGGTGAAAGTAGTCACAAGATCACCAAATGTCGAAATTCCAAGATGTCCCTTAAGGTGATGTAGAAAATGAGAGTGGAAATGGTAAGGTGGGTGAAAGGTAGTTAATTTTATATGTTTTCAGTGACATGGCTTTTGGGCAAGAGGTCCAAGGTCACAATGGGCAAGTCCATGACTAAAAAGTGTTTTTGTTGCTATGATAGACTGATCAATGTGGAAGTCTATATGGGATAAATAATATGGTACTCCTTGAGGTCCTTGTGAAGATGATCGATGCGAGAAGCTTTGGTTTCTCTCAATTTTTTTTGTTTTTTATTTTTTTTTGGCACATAGCTGTCCTTCGAGGGAGCAGTCTATTTATAGTAGCAATTTTGTCGAGAGGAAGATGTCCTTTTGAGGGAGTCATCGTTTTATTAGAAGTTTGACTCAAGGAGTTTGGTCCCATGAGAGGTCTTTGAAATCATGGAAAAGACCAAGGTGAAGGATAGGAATCTTATTCAAAAGGCAAGGTGGAACGACTATGAGATCTCATCTAAAGGTAGATGAATAGTAACCATGAGAATCATGCTATGTGCAGTGTCATGGTACACATATTGAAGAGAAGAGAACAAGTGAAGGGTACTCACATGATTCTTGTTTAATCGTTAGGGGGGTGTATGGAGTGTATAGTGCTCAAGGGACGAGTGTGGAGAGAAACAAAAAGTGAGGTAGGACAATGAGTCAACATTAGAATGGTCAAAGATGCAAGGCGTTAAGGGGCTTAGGTTCAGGTTTACCATCAAGTGAGGATAAACGATAGGCACCTGATCCATAGGTATGAGTTATGATGTATGGTCCAAGCCAATTAGGAGTGAATTTTCCCTGTTTACTTTTTTCTGCTTTGGTTACGTGTTGATTTTCTTTCAGGACAAGGTCACCGACTTGGAGGGTCCGTTCATGGACATGTTTATCATAAGTGTGTTTGATACGTTGTTGGAAAAATTTAAGGTGATCCAGAGTGTTAAGATGATGTTCATCTAATAACTCTAGTTGTGCTAAGTGGTCTTGGAAAAAGTCATCATCAGGATGCATGTCATGGAGAGAAATGCAGAGTGAGGGAATCTATACTTCGAGAGGTAGAAAAACCTCAGTACTGTAGACCAGATAAAAGGGTGTGGCCACAATGGAAGTACAAATACTAGTGTGGTATGCCCATAGGGCAAAAGGAATGTGCATATGCCAATCCTTCCCAGTATCGTCAACCACTTTCATGAGAATTTTTTTGAGGGTTTTATTAGTGGATTCAGCCTGGCCATTGGTTTGTGGGTAATAAGGTGATGAGAAACTAAGTTGATTGCCGAAGGCGTCACAAAGTTTTTGCAGTGTTTTGTTTTTGAATTGTTTTCCATTGTCAGTGATTAGGCGATGAGGGACACCAAAGCGAAAAATGATGTGATGGTGAATGAACTATCATATCTTCTCATATTTTGTGGAGATGAGTGGTATGGCCTCCACCCATTTTGTGTAGTATTTAGTAGCAGTTATGATCCATTGATGGTGTTGGGAAGAATGAGGATTGATTTCTCTAACAAGATCCAAACCCCATTGAGAGAAGGGCCAAAGGTCATGAGCGAGCTGTAAGGCATGAATGGGTGTATGATGAAGGTTGGAATGTTGTTGACATTTCACACAACGTTTGACATAGTCACAACAATCATGGTTAAGGGTCAGCCAGTAATAGCCTAGGTGGAGAATATGCTTAGCAACAGAAAGGCCACTAAAGTGACCGCCACATATGCCATCATGAACCTCCTTAATGGTATAAGGAATTTCAGAACTTGTGAGGCATCGTAAAAGAATACCATCAAATCCGTGCTTATAGAGGAGTCCCCCTAGAATGATGAAATGGGAGACCCTTTTAAGGAAGGTGCGTTGTCCATTACCGGTGAGATCAGGTGGTAAGATGGAGAGGGAAAGGTATTCAGAGTATTATTTATACCAAAGGTCACTTGGGTCAAGGGTGTCATTTTTGATTGAGTAAACATCACGAGGTAAATAAGAAGGCAAATGGAGGCATTGTAAAATGACAAATATTTTGGAATCGGCAGGGGAAGCAAGTATTTGGGAAGCTAAGTAGGCCATGGTATTTGTAAATTTGTTGATTGAATGTGGGATGGTTTGAAGGGTGTAACTATCAAAGGTGGTCAAAAGTATGTCTACATGATGTTTATACTGTTAAAGTATCTCGTTACGACATTGGTACATACCATTGACTTGGTTCATGACCAATTGTGAATCACCAAAGATGTGGATTGATTTGACATCTAGGGCATAGGTGTCCTAGAGACCTAGTACGAGCGCTTCTTACTCAGAAATATTGTTAGTACATTTAAAGTCTAGTTTGAAAGACAAAGGCATGGGTTCCCCATCTAGAGGGATGAGGATAACACCAGCCCCGCCCCCGCACTGACACATGGAACCGTCAAAGAACATTATCATTTGGTAAGGGGGTTCGTCCAGGGAAAGGGTAGCAATTGACTCATTGGGAAATTCAAAATTAGAGGGTTGGTCCCCAGCAATAGGTGCGTCAACCAGTTGGTCAGCTCTAACTTGGCCCTTGATGGACTTTTGATGAATGAATTCAAGGTCAAGGTCAGCTAAAAGCATAAGCCATCATGCGGTGCACTTATTTTGATAAGGTTTGGCATACATGAAGTGTAAGGGGTCAGTGTTGGTCATGACATAAGTTTTGTGGTTGAGTAGGTAGTGGCAGAGTTTGGTAGCAATAAAAAATAAGGCTAAGAAAATATTTTCTAAATGGTTGAATCAGTTTTTATAGTCCAAAAGAGTATGGCTTATGTAATAAATTGCTTTCTCCCTATGTTGTTCATCCTGATGAGCGAGCAGGGCTCCCAAGGAATGATTGGTAGTGGATATGTATAGGTAAAAAGGTTGATCGTCTTTAGGCAGAATGAGTATGGGTGGTTGGAGAAGGTATTGCTTTAAGGCCTCCAAAGCTTTTGATAGTCATCATCCCATTTAAAGGAGACATCCTTCTGAAGTAGATGATGAAATGGTTGACACCGATTAGATAATTGTGAAATGAAATGGTGAATGGAATGCAATTTACCTTGTAGGCTATAGAGTTGTGTAAGGTTAGTAGGTGGAGGCATTTCCAAAATTTCTTTGAATTTAGTAGGGTCAACTTCTATACCACGGAGGGAAACAATAAATCCCAAGAGCTTTCCTGAGAGAACTGCGAAGACACACTTTTTAGGTTGAAGGCGGACACAATATTTAATGAGGCGGTCAAAGATGGTTTTGAGGACGACAAGGTGCTCGACACGAAGTTTAGATTTAGCCAAGAGATCATCCACATAATCTTACAATATGTGATGCATGATATCATGAAAGATGTAAGTCATAACATGCTGATATGTAGCACCAACATTTTTAAGGCCAAAAGGCATGAATCGATAGTAAAAGGTTCCCCAAGGGGTAATGAATGCGGTCTTGTGCTGATCTTCTGGGGCAAGTAAAATTTGGTTATAACCCAAGAAGCCATCCATGAATGAGAGAATCTTGTGACCAATGGTGAGATCAGCCAACTAATCAATATCAGGCAAGGGAAAGTCATCTTTTGGGTAGGCGAGGTTGAGGTCATGGAAGTCCATGCAAATGCGGAGTCCCCCTGTTGCTTTAGTAACATGGACAATGTTAGAAATCCAATGAGGATAATCAATGGGTAAGATGAACGAAATGGAAAGAAGGCACTGAAGTTCTTCTTTGATGAGAAGAGAAAAGCAAGGGTGCATTTTCCTTAGCTTTTGTTTAATAGGTTTGGCATCGGGAACAGTTATGATATTGTGGACCACTATGGTGGGGTCAATACCAGGCATGTCTACGTAAGACCAAGCGAAAGCATGGTTATGATCTTAGAGAAAAGAAGTGATGGCTTCCTATTTATCAGCATCTAAAGATTGTCTGATCTTTAGGATGTGCGGGTCGTCCTAAGTATGAATGTTGATCTCGATAGTCGATTCATTCAACATGGTTTACGTCTCAGAGGGTAACAACTGATGAATATATGAGTCTTCTACACCAAGGTAGGTGAGTATGGATTCATCATCCTAACATTGAATGATATTAATTGTAGGTGTGTCATCATCGATCATTTCAGGATATAGGAAGGGAAGAGTAGAAGGGGCCTCCCCTTCTCGTTGCTAAGTTAATAGCCCCAAGGAAATGGTGTTTATGAAAAAAAAGGTAGGAGGGATAGATTCAGGATCCATCGACTCTGTTGGTTAAGGTGGTGATGAAGGTGGAGCGGGTGAAGGTAGTGATAAAGATGAAGGTGGAGGAGGGCTAGGGTCTTCATTGAGTTCAATGTAGGCCTATTTGGTAGGAGGTTCAGGGAAGCCGATAACACTACAATCATTATGTTTGTAGGTGGTACATGGAATAACAGTATGGTGGCCTTGCTCGTAAAAGCCAAAACCAAAACCCTTCCATGCATAATGGTGCAGGAAGGTGTGGGTGAAACGGCGATTGGTAAGTGATTGGAAGTCAATGGAAAATGGGCGGGGTTGTGATGGCGGTTCAGGTGTGTAAGTGGTAGTATCAAGTCCCCATAGGTGAGACTAGTACGAAGATGAGGAGGACCATAATGGAGGTGTTCTCCTATATGGTGATCATAGTGAGGGTGTTGGTGAAGGCTTCCATACTCGTGCAGAGTAAGGAATGTGTTGACACTATATAGGTGGTACTCCCCCATAGTGAGGCATTGAAAAACACCTTCCAAGGGATCAGTGGTTGGTATGTAGGTAGCTGGTATGGATGATGTGTCAGAGGTTGATGTAGAGGTGGAGTTAACAAATTGGGAGGCTAATGGGTTGGCCATGGAGGTTATAGCAGCGGTAGGAATAGAAGAGGTATGTGTGGTGAAAACATCGGCTGTAATGGTAGGTGGAGGTGTAGGTGAAGTAGTATTGGTTGTAGAGGTAGATGGCTTGACAGTTATGAGCACATCATTAGGTTGTTATAGCATGTTGCATGTTTTGAAAGGTGATGGGTCAGCTGGAATGGTATAAGTGTGTCCTTTGTGTTGAAAATTTACACAACGATGCAAAGTGGAAGGAACGAAACCCATGACATATATCTAGGGTCTACCAAGTAACAAGTTATACTAGAATTCCCCCTCCAAAACATAAAACAATTCTGGAATAGTGCGGGGGCCCATGGGCCGACAGTACCTAGTGTGGAAGTGATAACATCATTGAATGAACGCAACATGACCAGATGTTTATGCATGCAATTTTCAGGTATGCACATTTGAGAGAATGCATGGGATGAAATTATGTTAATACTAGCACCTCCATTAATCATCACATGACGTACTCGTATGTCATCAATGTGGATAGAGATGAAGAGGGCTGGGTTTGGGTCATCGTTTTGGTATGGTGCAATCTCTTCCTCTGAGAAGCTAAGGGAGGCCACTTGGTGAACAAGGTGAGGTGAGGATGAAGGTGGTAATTTGGTGAGAGAGGCTACATGACGGGGTGTGATAATAGAAGCTACGGGTGTAGGGTCATTGGGTAAAACCTCAATATATTGCAGCACCTACATGAGGGCTTGATGATGGGATTCCAAGGTTTGGATGAGGTCGTACAAGGACATTTTGAGGGGAGATTGGTGTAGTTGTTTGAGCATGGTGCAATGTGTGACGCCATTAGAAATGGGGTATGTGGGGCCACGGATAGTTATTTTAGGTAGGGGTGCAGATGGTATGTTGGGTATAGGATTGGTTGGTGGGTCAGTTGCTTTGTCTTTGACCTTCTACGTACGTGTAGTGACATGTATCATATTGATTTGAGGGAAGTTGGAAAATGGAGAAGGTGTAGGGTGAGTGGTATAACGACATGAAGGGAAGAAACTACCAGAGGAGAAAAACCCTGTCAGGTCAGCTGGGTGCAATGACATTTGGGTGGTGGCATGGTTAGTTCTTTGATGCGAACCATGTTAATTTCAAATCTTGAGGGTGGCTCTAAGAGCTGTGAGGGTGGTGGTTGTGGTTGTTGAGTGGGAAGTGTGGGAATGGGTGTTGGTGAAGTAGGATCCTCGTCAAGAAGGTCATCATCGTCAAAGTTGGTTTCTGGTGGACATAATTGGATAAGGATAGTTTTCAAGGCCGTGCAGCTCTCGACAGCATGCCCTGGCACATGATGGTATGCGAAAATTTTAGTATCATCAAACCCTTTGGTCTTGGGTTTGAGGGGGTCATAAGGTCGGAGTGGTAGTAATGTGATATTAGAGGTCTCGAGGAGGTTGATTAAAATTTTGGCATAGGATCCTGCTAGTGGATCACAATGGGAAGTGAACGTGGGTTTGGGTGCAGTTGTGGTTGATTGTTGAGGAACTATTTTTGGAAAAGTAGGAACAGGTTGAGTTACTATTTTAGGTGCCGATGTGGTTTTAGGTATTGGTTGTATTTGTTTGGGTAGAGGTACAGTAGATGGATGGGTAGGAGGGTGTGTGATTGTTTTGACTTCATTATTGTGGGGTAGTGGGGTTTTGTTTTTGGGTTGCACCTTCTTTGGTAAAGGTGATGTGGGTGTACGAGGTCTAGAAGGAAAAGCAGATGGAGGAAGAGGGCGAGTTACCCATGGGGGATAACGAGGGTGCTATGAAGGTAGATGACACGGGTCGTGCTTGGGGTGTGAGGGACAATGACTAAACTGTAGTGGGTAATAAATAAATAGCTGAGGGTATTAGAGGTATTGGTGGTAAAGAGACTGCAGGTGTGGTGTAAGTCATGTTGTGTGCCTGGGTAGGTTAGAGGTTTGTGACGAAGGAATGGGTTGTTGTGTTATTGCTTTATGGATGGGTGAAGGGTGCTTGACCATGTTAGACAACTGAGGTTTTAAGGCAGATGGGACAAGTGACGGTGTGATTGGTGTGGTAGGCGTATGAGGTCGATGAGTTTTTTTCTTTGGTTTAGGTGTTAGAGTAGGTGTGGTTTTGACGTTGGAGGATGTAGCTAAATCCAATTTTATTGGTGGATGAGTAAGGCTAGTGGTCAAGGTGACCCCTAAAGTGGTAACAGGTTTAGTTGAGGTGAATTTTATGGGTGTGGGTTTGGGTTTAGATGTAGATCGGGTTATGGGTAAGGGTGTGGTGTGAGTGTTAATGGGTAGCGTGAAAGGGGTTGCGACAATAGTAGTTATATTTGGTTTGATGGGTCGAAATGTGTTTGGGTAGATAGTGGAGGTATCAATGAGGGATCCCAGCATCTTTGTTGAGAGAGGGAGTAATAGGTGCCCCCATAGTAAAGTCCTATCCACATAATCCAAGTGATTGGCCAAACGTGAGAGCAACACGTCTGTGGGTGGAGTTGGTGAGGACCTAATAGGAATTCCAGTAAAATGTGTCTTAGAGACAAGGAATTGGCTAGCTTCAGCTTCCGTGGGTAAGAGAGCCAAAAGTAGGTCTATTGGGTTTCAGGTAGCAGATGGAGAATGCTCGTCGAGAGGCAAAGGTATCTCAATTAGGTCTATGATGGGTGGGGGAGATGATGGGAGATCCTCTATAAGTGGAGGAACAGATGGGTGCTCGCCTGTGGGTGGAGGAGGTAATGGGTGCTCCTTTATGGGTGGAGGAGCTAATGGGAGCTCCTCTGTGGGTAGAGGAGGTACTGTAAGTAAAGGTTCTCTAAGTGGAGAAGATAGGGGTGAGATGGTCTTGATGTTAGAGGAAGACCCCTCTATAGGTGATGGAGGAGATGAAAGGTGTTCCTCTGTTGGTGAAGGAATAGGGGAGGTAGGTTCCAATGTGGAAGGAGGATTTCGGGCTAGGATTTCCTCTATGGATGGGATGTGAGGTAATTGGAGGTAATAAGTAACTCATTAAAGATAGCATGAACCTCACAGATGAAGGGGCATGATTGGGAAATGATTTTTTGATGATTTTTTGATTTTGGTTGGGGTTGGCATTGGGATTATCCACAGTTAACTCACCTTTCTCAAGAATTTCTTGGACAACATTCTTGAAAGTGATGTAGTTGTCATCATTATGACCCTTTACTTGATGATAATTATAGAAATCATGTTCTTTATACCATGTGGGCATGGGGCGAGCAAGGTCAAAACTAGTGTGTGGTTTTATGGGTAGAAGGGTGATGGCTCCAGCTTTGATAAGTTTTTCTAAGACAAAAGAGTAAGGTTCCCCAATTGGTGTATATTTTCACTACTCTCGTCTAAATTGAAAAGCCTAGACATGTGAGAGATTAGATGAGGGTGTAGCCTGATTTGACGGATGAGCTGGGCCGGCCTTGAGTACCACTGCATTAGTGGTGCCCTTGGCTTTTGAATAAGTGGTTTGTGGTTTTGAAGAGGAAGAGGTATCATTCGAATTGAATGCCAAATTCTTATTTTGTAATTGGATATTCTTCTCTTCGATGGCCAGAATCTCTAACTTTCGTGCCATAGTAAATGCCTCGTCAAATGTTCGAAAGGTTTGGACCTGCAAGGTTGGGGAGACATGTCTAGGACAAGCTCATGTGAAGAGCTCGACGAGTTTAGTTTGTGGTAGTTGGAAGTTAAGTTGATTGATCAAGCTGCGCCAGTGAGTGAAAAACTCTGTGATGGATTCTTCCTCATACTGACGTGTGGAATATAGATCAGTCATGGTAACGTTCTTGGCGATATTGATAGAGAAATGGTCCAAGAAGGCTTGGGCTACCCGATTGAATGAGAATATAGAGTGTTTAGGTAACCCACTATACCAATCTAATGCAGGTCTAGTGAGGGACATGGGAAAAGTCCTCAAAAGCAAGGCATCATCATGAGCGATCAGATAACACCCATGTTTGAATGACCGCAAATGTTGCTAGGGGTCTTCTTTGCTATTAAAGTGATTGAATTTAGGCATTTCCCAATGCACAGGGTATGAACGGATAGGAATGGATTGGTAAATAGGATCGTTACAAATCTCATCGTAGGTGAGAGTGTTTCAGGAGCCAGAAACTGATGCCTCTAATGTCTTTATCTTTTCCAACATCAATCTAATTAGGTCATTGGTGGGTTGTGATGATTGGATACCTCATATAGCATGAGGAGGTTGGTTTTGGGTGTATAATAGGGGTGGCACTCTAGTGTATGGGGCTGCTATATAGGGTGGTGGAGAAGAAGGTAGTGAAATAGGGGTTACGTACCCATAATGAATAATAGATGAAACAAGGGGTTGTTGGTAGTATGTATATGGGGGTGGAAGGGTCGTGGTAACCCTAGTGGCAATAGGGGCTAAGGATTTTGGAATGGAAAGAACCATGTTCTGAAATGGGGTAGGGGTCACTGAAAATGGAGGTGGGAATGTAGCTACAAGTATGTATGAGACATTAGGGGTGGATGAGGTTGTGTATGGGGTGGTCATCAAGGGTACAGTGTATGTAATGGGTGCCATAAAGGTAACCGATGCGATAGTCATAACGGGTACATAACCTAACTACAAAACAACTAGGGGTAAAGTGGATGTGGGCAACATGGAACTAGAGGGGGCCGATGCGGAAGTGGGTGTAAGATTCAGGGGGATATATATGGGCATGCCGTATATCAACTGACCTGAGGCATCTCGAGTGGATGAGTGGGAAAGGTAAAACTTCAAGGCGGCAAGGTTCTAGTCAAGGAGTCGTGAAAACTCCTCATCTCCGGTAGTGATAGTAGTAGGTTGGATGGGATCCATGGCTGGTGATAAAATATAAGGTGGTGAAGGACTGGGTGGGAGTGGTTGAAAAATGGCATGGAACACGAGGGAATTTTCTTGTCTTCGGGTCAACACCATGTGAACCAGTACTGATCAGGTAGGGATGCTTTTTTGTAAATGATACAAAGAACATCAGGGGCAGGTGAACCTAGTGATAAAAAGTGGATAAAGGACCAAATGATGGTTGGAATGTGAAATAGGCTAATCAATGATGGTTAGGGAAAAATGACACTGGTAAGGTATAACCGGTGTTGGTCACTGTAGAAAATAGACAGTGAGTAAATAACGAGGCAAAAGATAAAATCTGACAAGTATGCCAAATTTGAGGATGTTTAAAACGTCAATGAGAATGATGACAGTGACAGAGACTGTGAAAAGTGGAAGAAAGTGAAGTAAAAAAATGTCCTTTTGAGTAGGTTAACAAAAGGACTTGGAACCGACGTCAGTTGGGTATAACCGATGGCGGTTAGAGGTAACTGACGGCGGTTATTGTGAAATTGAAACAACGATGAAAGAAAGTGGTTGTGAATTAAAATTTGATGTAGAATCAAACCCATAATTCTAGGAATGATGATGATATGGCCTAGGAACACTCAGGTGAAGCTAGAATACACCAGCTATGATGAGGAGCGTGCAAGGATGAACAAGAAAAAGTGATGAATGTGATCTCTCACCTCAAAATGCAAGCCAAGCAAAAACACTAAGAAAATACGATCCTAGGAGTGCATTTTCTATTATGTTTGTGTAGCTTATGCTATTTAGGGACTGACACATGAATTGTGAAATAGAAATTTTTGGCGAGGATGGCTTCCTACAAAGAAGGAGATCTAAAAGGTGAGGTTTCAGGTATGTTATGGTGGGGTTAGGTTTCGCTCTAAAGTATGACTCGACTGAGCAGCGAGCTGGGTGCCCACTGTGCTGTGATCGTGTGATCACCTACAACTTCTTCCAGGTAATAAATTGTTTGAGAATGTATGTATTTTGAATTTTTGTGAGGTTTGGTAAGATGCAAAGAAAGAGAAAAGGATAGAAGTTCTTTTCTATGATTCGTTTGTCAACCATCAACTGGTAATGACTTCCAGTGTATAGGTTACCCTTAATTAATGTCAGCTAATGTAATAAATCAGAATGGATTGCACTTGTTTTTAAAACCAAATCGAAAATGTGAAATTGGATGACACAATAAGATGAATAGGAAGAGGGATGCTCTTTCACTATAATGTAGAAAATGTGAAGAAATGATTCCTTTTAATTACACCAAAAGAAAAGTTTCCTTTAGAGTAAATAGAAAGAAGAGGTAGATTACCAATGAAGAAAATTAGGGTGTATACTTTTTAGAAGGGAAACAAACAAACAATTTTTTTTCTAGGAATGAATGAAATGCAAGGAACCCCAGATGGGTCCCACTGGGTGTGCCAAAATGTTTCACCTTTTTCTTAGATTGTTTCTTAGAAGCATTGACGAAATAGATAGGGTAACGGGCATAGGAGGAATACCTATTCAAATTTCGGTTGATGGGTTGTTTCATGCGTATGACTTAGAATCCACAGTTGATCCTGAGAGCTTCCTTTTGGCTGGGAGGAACTACCTATAATGAAAACAAGACCACCAGAAAGGATTAAACAATATGGGCAATGAAATACCTAGCGTGAGCTAGATCCGGGAAGTATGATACTTCCTAGATGGATGCAGTCCACTATTTTAAACAATTCAATGCTGTAAACAAAGAAAATCCTATTGTTATTTTGCAATGATTTAGGTATCTCACTTAAAAACACAATAAGAGATAGATCTAATTCTAACAGGCTAAGCTAGAATAGAATCCAAAGGTCAAATGATTGGTTCTGGGTTCTACAGGTTTGGAAAAGGTCTTAGGTAGATCATAGGGGAAAGAGGGTGAGATAGAATTAGGTGGGTAGGTATCTGTTAAGGGCTGTGTGGGAAAACACAGAGACTGGTGTCGGTCAGGGGTGACCAACGACATTTAGATGTAACCGATGCTAGTTACTGTGAGATCTGGAAATGTCAATAGAACAGGTCAAGATCTCTTTTGTGATAGCAAAAAATACTTTGGTTGGTCGGGACGAGGTATTGGGTGACTGGAGTAGGATTTTGTGAGGTTTCAATGGGTATACGGAGGTGAAAATATGGAGAAGGTCAATAGGGAGCAAGATAAACAATGTATGATAAAATGATGAAAAACTGAAATAACCAGGAAAGTATGATGTTGTACTTGGATTTCATTCCTGTATGTCTGCGTGTAAGGGATGGAGGTGCTGATGATGAGTTTGAAGGTTGCAAGTGATCACCAACTAAAGAAAAGATTTTGTATGGGCTGCATGTGCACTCCTCTTTTCTCAGATAGATTAGATCATGGCTAGGATGGCTATACAGGAGAAGATGCTCAATCTCCCTCTTTGGATGTGAGTTTTCACTAGAATTGGCCCTCTAAAGATGCGTTATCTCTCTGAGATGTGTTCTTGTTCGTCAAATTTATCTCAAATTTTACCAGCTTTCTTTCAACTTCCAAACTTGAGAATAAGGTTGTTTTGGGGTTAAAAGGGGTAACCGATGGTGGTCTGGCTTAACTGGCGATGGTTAGGGGTAACCGACATTGGTCAAGGCAGAATTTCCTAGGTTTACTAAACTAGGGAGATCCTCCTAATTTCCTTGGATCTCATGACGTTATCCCATGGATTAGACTTGGAGCCTCTTGTGGGCATGCAGGAATGTGGTTAGAAGGAATGTAGGCATTGATTTTTAGGGTTTGGGTAAGTCTTAGTTAGTTATGGGAACTTGGTAAGAATAGGTCTTAGGTTGAGTTGGATTGGTGAGGTGTCTAAGTGAACTGCATGTGTGGATATTATTCAAATAAGATATTTAAATAATAAATATAGTGAGGATAATGCATTAATTGAATCAATTTAATTAAATTAATATTAGTGGGGTGAAGGGGGCTCATGGCTAGGTAAATGTACCAAAGGGTGCTTATTTGTCGAGGGACAAAAGGGGAGTGTGACCTAATTTTAGTGTCTACACTATGAGGTAATATGATCTCCTTAGTAGTTACCTATTGTACATGTTGTAACTGTCTGTGAGACATGATCAATATAGCATCTCTCTCTCTTCATATAGTGTCATCTCTATAGCCGATGGTCTTGGAGTTGATATTAGTGAAAACTAACCCCAAACATCCTCTTCTCCCTCATCTCCCCAACTATCATAGCCACATGCATATTTATCTCTATTTTCATATCCATCTCAAATCCCATCTCCATCTCCTCATACAGGATTTGGTGGCCTTAGTGGTGAATTCGGGACTGATACCTATGACTGACCCACCTGTACCTGTACCTCACCCTATGCAGCCTGAACTAGGGAATGTACTAGTCCTTCTACCTGTACCTGTTCTTTGTCTAGTCAGGCTCCACCTCTCCCCCTTCTTTGTTATAACACACCTCTATCTATTTTAGCTATTCATGCTATTATAAAAGCCCATGGAATTGTGATACATAGGGGAATAATGTCTATGTACCATGCCACGTACTACATCATCATTTTAGGATCATTTATATCATATCATGCATCCAAACCTATGGTATCACTCCTTTGAAACTAGACATCACAACCCTTTGCCTGATATGGGCTCCAAAATCAATTGTCTCTCACGCCACTTGTGCATATAATTGATCTCCTCCTAGTATACCTTGAATAAATTATAACTACTACGTGAACCTATCTAGTCTATATCTCTCCATAATGTATGCATGGCTCCCAATCATGAAGTTTTCTACCTCCATTGTAACTACCTATGTGTCATATGTCATCCATCTATACCACCTATACAGTCTCCATATAACCATGCATAGTTGTAGATCATAAATGACACGTCTATAAAATGCCATATTACCCTGGTGACCCTTGTAACCAATTCCTATTACTTCCCATCCAAAAGTCGAGGTATCCTTTGATGATCTATCTCTCAGTATGTCAAATGGATTACTAATATAAATATGATCCCATGATCAAATTTGTAATAAGGTAGTTTGACCAAGGATCTTTTGACCTCTGTATACTATCAAATACAAATCTTTATACAAGTGAGATAGAATGCAAGGTTTCCATGTAAAAACTATCACCTACTCCATCAAATTTGATATAATATTGATAAATCCTAACTAGAAATGACTACTTATCTTATCATAAAATAGGTAACCAGTGATAAGAGCCATCAGGTATATGGGTAGTCTAGCTATTGGATCATTCTCCATGCACTCATATACATAGAGTGTCATGCCCTCCCTATAAATGTCCTCCAATCCAAACAATGATCATATGTATGCCCAAATCCATGCTGCACTACCATCCTAATGTATAAATCTAGCCTATATCAAAAATCACAAAATTTGATACACATCCTCCAATGTGAAAATCATCTCCAACGTCGATAATTTGAAGGTCTGACTCTCACTATGTCATCGCTCAGCTAGTGCAGTCAATAAATGGTGATCTAACCTAATATCTTGGAGATAAACAATATATGATAGACATGTTGCCTCTAATAATTCCCAAAATCCTATCCTCTCCCTCTGATTCATGTGTCTCTCGAATGACCGCAATTGTCTATGTCGCTCCCACACATCTGATGCATATAATCTCTACTGTAAAACAAAAAACAACGTTGTTATACTCTTAAAAAATCCCCTTTTCTTATATTTTATCCCCTAACTTCCTTTTATGTCTTCAAAATCACACTAGTACACATACATTAATGCTAATGTGTATACACTAATGTTAGCACAAGTTATGTTAATGTGTATACACTAATGCTAGAGTATGTTATGCTAACACATATACCCACATGCTAGCACATTTCCTGCTAGCATATGTGATGTTTCACACTAATGTGCCTACCTATAAACAAGTGTATGCAACATGTTAACACACTCACCCCTCAATGTTTAGGTGCATATATCTACGCTAACGTAAAAAATTCTACACTAGCACATATTGCGTGTCATGCTAGCACAACTAATCACGTGCACTAATATAATTTTTAACTTTTCCTCTACGCATAAATCATAATAAATGTACTCAAAAGAAAATGTTTTTGATACACACCATGTCATTGTCAGGATCTCGACCAAACTTTCAGATGTGATCACACTATTAATATGCTGGGGATGATGAGCCATTTCTCTCACAACTCAGAGAAAAAACCACGCTTAGAGGAAAACTAATCTTTGAGGATAAAAATGACCAATGACTTTTTCAACCCTTCCATCCTTCTAGTTATACCCTTCTCATAACCCTAATTTCTTGATTTTTGTCCTTTTTGACTTCGTACCTAAATTTCTACGACATTTCATCTTCTCCTTGTCTGTGATTTCTTTTCTCTCATATCAAGTGGTTTTCCACTGCTTTGTCATGTCACCTGTCCACTCAAGGGGGAACTCCCTCGATACTAATATGGACTCGTTGGGGCATCCAAATGCTTCATTGAGAAAAATTAGGTAGTCCATCATAATTATTCATCATTTGTTCACCATTTTACATGCGTCTACTATGTTTAAAGTGTTATTACTATGTAATAACACTTTAAAAAGGGGTAAATGTAGACACCCCAAAATAATCACTACACATTATATCTGTTAAAAATATTATCAAACCTATTGTCCCTCTCTAGAATTAATTTAATTAATTCTATTGCACCTTATTTCCCTCCTTAGATAATTTTATTAGGTAATTTAATATCAAATTAATTAAATAAATCCTCACATGTCCACTTTAATATGTAAATAAATTAAACATCCTTACATCATATCTACCTCCTCAACTCAAGTTGACTCAAATTCATGACCAAAGATAAAAATAATGATTAAATTCAAGAAGATATATTTAAATTAATTCAAATAGTGCATTTGAGTTAATTGAAGATATCTCCTATGTCATGGAAATCTAAAATTAGTTCACATCCTTCCAAAAGTAAATCATTCAAACACTTTTTGGGTGAATAAAATAAAGAATATATAATTAATAATAACAAACATGTGTAATTGATTTAATCTAAACATAATTAAATTTAATTTTAGAGTAACTACCATAATGAGTGATATAAAATGATAATATAGAGTAAATGGACAAGAAAAAACATGGAATAATACGAAACCCTAAACAAGAGAAGGAGATAAAGTGACTTAGCTGATTTTCAAGTGACCAAGAAGTGGTGTGGACTGAGGCACTAATGGATTTGACTGAGAAAAATGTCTTCAAGGTCAAATTGAGATCCTGGGACTTTAAAATATATAAAACAAAAGTGCCTACTGTAGGATAGGAGTGCTTAGGCACTAGTGACTGATATTGGAGCTAGTGTCTGGTCATATTATCATGTTTTTTCCTCTTATGTGTAGGAGGATATTCACTATTAGATTCCATTTGTCACTTTGGTTTTGATGTACTATCGCCAACTATACCTATAACATGCAAAAATAGATATCTAGTTACATCTGCCCATAAACCACATTAAATCCTAAAAAATAAGATGCAAAATACAGAGTCAGACTGACCATGACGGTCACCCGAAGAGTGAGCTTAGTATCGAGTGATCCACTACATTTCAGAATCCATGTAATTCTATGTGAATATTTGTGTAATGATTCCCTAGGATGCCCTTATGTAAGTTACAAAGTGATTGCGGGCTAGATCTAGAATGAAACAAATGTGTAGGATGTGTGTGATGGAATAAACTGAACTTCCCCCTCCTATGTTGTGTATACAGAGTGATGCAACCCTTGTCCCTTGTGTTAATGTGCTAGATGAATGTGTTTGAAGTGCTCTTGTTCATTTGAATGCAAGCTTAGGTGATGACAGGTAATGCTTAGTGATTGGTCCTTTATTTGAGACCTATAACTATGTATATATATGATATCCTTATTTGAATTTCATAATTAGTAACAAAAATGCTGACCGAAAGTTGTAAAAGATGACCTAAAAGTGTAAGAAGAAAATAATGAAGATCAGGAGCACCCAGAAGGGATAGGAGCACTTGGGTGCTTCTGTTCTAAATGGGTACTAGTGTCTGAGGCCATAAAAGATAAATCAGTCAAATAGAGACAAGGTTGTAAGGTGTGTAAGGTCAACAAAATTATAAGAGACAAAGTAAAAGGCCCAAAAGGTGTTGTCAACCACTAGTTTTCTGGCTTAGGAATCATGTATATATTATCATGCTCTAAGACCCATAAATGTACCCAAGTGCATAGATTTTGTGTGTACAGAAAGCCATTGCCAACTCAATAATGACTAATCCATGCAAACTTGGAACAAAAATTTAACTACTCAATCAATCTGAAAATTCAACTAAAGAATGTAGTTATGTTTATTTATCTCCAAATCAACTCAATCTAATATTAGCTTGTGGATTCAATTTCCTTATCTATTAATTAATGGTATTTCCTTTACAAATCATCCACCAACAAACGTGAGATTTCATACTGTTATTCTGTTTAATTACATGGTGAATTAATCAATCATTCATACCATTATTCTAATCATATCAAATCAAATAAAAGCAACCATAATTATGGTCATAGTGTGATCTATATTACATTTAGAATACTTCTTAGAGCATCTGAAAATCTACAAAAGATTTCAAATTAATTGAATCCAACTGGAGCATTACTCAACCTTACTTTTATAGTAAGATCCAATCTAAGGTGGGTTTGGAATTTATCAAGGGAAGGTTTTATTTGTTTTGTATTGATTTTCTTTATTCATGTAATTTCCATGGTTTTCACTATTTAGGACCCCACCCCATCTCTTCTTCCATTTACAACCTATACCTCAGGGCTACTAGTATTGATCCCAATCAGTAGTTTTCTCTTTCTTGGTCTTTTACGACAAAAAAAGAAACAATATAATATGAACATAACTAGGAATTACATGTGAATTTTTAATTCATTGCATAAACATAAGAATTGTGAACACTCATATCTAACACTCTAGATATCTATCATATCATTTTACACATGAGCACTATCGTATAAATAAGCTAGTTACATATACCTTAATCCATGGACATATTACACTATACAAATTTCACAATGTAGGTAGTTGTTGATGATTATATTTACTGATGAACCACCAAAGTTATGAGATATCTTAGAGATGATGGGACTTGGCCCCTAAGAAAACCTCTAGATTTTATAGAAGCTAGCTCTTCTCTATTCATATGTTAAGGTGAGGGTTAGAGAGAAATAAAAGAGTAAATAATTCTAATCTAAGGCGATGCGTCAAGACTTACTTAAAAGGCACATGAATATATAATTATCTACTAAAATAGTCAAAGAGCATTAGGCATGATCTAATAGTTTAAGGATATCTTGAATTATCGAAGGCCGATATGTATTAAAATGTAATCACAAGTAGATAATAAATTCACATAGAAGATCTAAGGGCATATAACACGATGGATACTTAAACATTCATCTAAAACTGCAAACAAGAAGAAATCGAGGACACATAATATTGAGAACTTAAGTGTATAGAACAAGAACTCATATTTAGAGAAAATATAATACATAAGGCCAAGAATGACACATAATACATTCTCTTTTATAACCAGGCCTTGTTAAGGCTATTAAAACAACAAACTGAACCTAAATTTTTCCTCTTGAAAACCTAGTGTTTCTTTATGATATTCCTTCTATATTCTGCCAGTTTCCCCCCCCTTTTTTATATTTTTGTGATAAAATTACTTTATAGAACCCCTTGGCTCTCGCTCCAGTGCCTACAATATGATCTCCCATGTCTGCATTTAGTTTCTACTTATAAAATCTTCGATCTTAGAGACAAATCTCAACTACCGGCTTTGGGGACCGAGACCACATTCCATTGTTACTCAAACATTTCACTTATTTGATTGGTTATTTGGTCAGTAGTAAATTCCTTCCCTACCACATGGAGGTTACACATTTCTTTGGGAAATTTCTCCTTTTCTTCCCTTTGGACTTGCGTTTGGGTGACAAGTGGGGTTTAGTGTGTCCTTCTCATTCACTTTGATCCTCATAGACTATTCGGGCTCCTTCCCTGTGATTTGGCCACACAATCGTCACTTACTGCTCGAGTGTATCAAATTTTAGTGCCTCCTCTAAGATGTAACAAAGGGATACATGGATGTCTTCCATGCTCAACTTCATGATTAGGAAAATTTAGGTCCCGACAAAAGAAAAAAAAAAAAAAGGAGCAAGGGTCGGGGTGAAAAAAATACAGCCATGTGAGAGCCCCACAATAATGTAGAAAAAATTCTATATTACCCTAAGGAAACCAACTATATTGGGGGCATGCTTATGCTAGGGGCATAGTAATGATTGAGCTTATATCAATCATTTCTTTATACACTAATCCATTATTACAACAATGTTAGTATTTGTAACAATGTTACTCTTTCCCATCTTCCAATTCTTTATTTCTTGTGATACATGTTATATTGTGTTTTATTAGATGATCACACTACTTTTCTCTAAATACTAATTTGACCACGTTCCATGCTTACTCAAATTTATTATTTTCTTATAGTGTTTTTTGTGTGTACTATTATATAGGTTGACTTGTTTTGACCATGTGATCTTGTTTTTGGCTATTTGACATTATGTCCTACACCGTTCAATTTTTAGATATATTCATGCAAATTTTTGTATGCTCGTGTATGTTATATGTTTTTCTTATTTGGGATATTGTACATTGCATGTTATGTCTAATTTGTGATCTTGTATGTTGTATGATTTTTCTATTCTATAGTCTTATTTGCTATATAATTTGTATGTTTGGCGATCTTGTATATTTTATGATCTATTTGCTTTACAATATTTTATGTTGCAATATCTCTATGATCTTGTATGATTTATGATCTATTTTCTTTGTAATATTTTATGTTGTATGAAATTTTTGATATGCGATAGTCTTTGTTGTATGAGTTGCTTGCTTGACAATCTTGTCTACTTTAAGATCTATTTTCTCTAGGAACTTGTATATTATAAGATATGTTATTTTAGGAACTTGTATGATTTATGCTATGTTTTTTATATGTAATTGCATGCTCTCTTTTATGTTTTATCACATGCCATTATTTTCTTTGTGCATTGATTTCTCATTACTTGTATATTTTATACTAAATTTTATTTGTTTTTATCACCCAAATTATTTGTTAGGCACATTAGTTGCTACATATATGGATAGGAACACATTTCCTATGACATGTTTCTTGAAACACATATTTCTTGAGATACTTTATTTAGATACATGTTTCTTATGACACATATTTCTTTGGTATATATTGCTTACAACAAACATGGTTTATACATGCATTTCTTATGGAACATATTTCATATAGAACACATTGTTTAGGAAACATGGATTCTAGGAAAAATTTCTCTTAGTACATTTATTTTTACATGTTACAATTTATATCATTTATTTCCTCTAAGCACAATGTATGTCACATAATCCGGTTTTGTATAACGTTCATCACAAATTTCTTTGTACATTTTTTTCTCTTTGCACAATGTTTAACACATATTTCAATTTATGTAATGTCTGTAACCAGTTTTTTTTAGTGGTGAATATTCGTAATATGGCGAGTATTCCATTTTAGAAAAATTTGAAAAGGAGAATTTTCTAGAGCGGGTCAGTGACTTGTTCACCTAAAAACTACAGTTTAATTTTTTTAGGGGTTGGCTTCGCCTACCTTTGAAAATATCCCCTATATAATCCTAGATTATTTGCTGGGTAGAACACTACTAGCTCACTTATAGGACCGACAACTGAACTTGTAGGGTAGGTTATTGATGCACGACAGGAGGTTATTGACACACAACAATCCTTTGTTGTTGATGCACGATAGGAGGGAAAAGGCTACTGACGCATGACAACAAGTTGTTGATGTGTGGCATGAGGTTGTTGACATGTGACAATACTGTGTTATTGACACATGACAGGAGGGTGGAGGCTACAGATGCGCAACATGAGATTTGCTATTGTGTGAAAAAAAGGTTGTTTTCACGTGAAAAAAAACTTGCTATTGCACGAAAACAAATATTTTGCCATGCGTCTGCAGCCTTTCAGTCACATGACTTAAAAATGAAAGCTTCTTTCAGGTGAAAATTTTACACAGAAATCCCCAAATTTTTTTCCTTTCTAGTGAAAGTGGTTCCGGGGATATTCGCCAGGGATTTTCCAACTCTGATTTCCCAGAGGTCTCTTAAAATGAACCCTGTCTGTAACACATTTCTTGTTGCATTTATTACTATTTGCACAATGTTTATCACATTATCCAATGTATATCATACTCATGACACATTTCTTGTTTCACTTCTTACTCTTGGCACAAAGTTTAACATATTATCTCATTTATAACATTCTCATGACACATTTCTTGTTACACACTTGCTTTTAATACATCAATATTTGTTACATATTTTAATTTATCTATTACTCATAACACATTGATTGTTATATCTCTTGATTATAAACATTTATTCTTAGCACATTGATTGATACATCTCTTGATTTGCCAGTTTCTCATAGCACATTGAAAAATGCACACTACTACTATTGTTAACATTTAGTAATTGAAACATACTTACTTTGGCACACACAACTGACAATTAACAACCTATAACCCTTGGAAAATTTTCATTTCTAGTTAGTTATGTCTATTTATGATGGGTTTGTCATGTCATGTCATACATTATAATGGATCCATTAAGCATTGAGTCATGTGTTATGGTCATATTACTCTACTAATCATTATTATTCTCTTAGCTATGGATTTCTCTAAATTTCTAGATATACTCATAATATGCCTTACGATACTATGAAATCGGTTACTTATTCTAAAATGATCCCATCTAATGTACATTTATTACTTTACCATGTTAGTTGATATATTATATATGGGTCACATCCTTGATTCTATGGTTATGTACTTCATACAACTAAAAAATTTCTCTTTCAAGCTAAGTGATTCTTTATATCATCCCTCATATAAAAAAGGGACATATTATGATTTTATCTAACAAGTTCATACAATTTACAATCACAATGTTTCAGTTGAAACAATGCGATGACATCCACATAGTTATTAGAGGCACATTATAGGATTTTACAATACTAAATAATTATTTATATATTAAGGTTATGAAAAAATTGACTTATAACATAGTCAAGTGCTACATATGGTTTATAACAAGCTCAAGTGCTAAATATGATTGATATAAAGCTCATGCACTACATTTAGCTGATAACAAGATCAAGTGCTACACATGGATCATAATAGTATCAAGTTCTAAAAATGGCTAATAATAAGCTCAAATGCTAAAATTTTCATTTAATATCCATAACCCATTTGATGGCATTTGGGTAAATCATGTGTAACCATTTCTTGTTTTTTAATTTTCATTTTTTTTAATTTACTAATTTTATAAGAATCAATTTTGAGGATGAATACAACCTTTTGTCATGTGATTTTCAGGTTGCACATGTATGATAAAGAGAAATAATTTTTTTTTCCTAACTTTGTGTTCACTATATAATCCAAATGAAATTTTTAATAATAAAATGGCATTTATTCAAATATTATCCCATTTATACATATAATTAAATTAACCAAAATGTGTCTTTCTCAATTCCCACACTCCAACTCCACTAGGGAAAAACTTGTTACTAATTTTAGCACCGCTGGATCTAATACAACCTATACAAAACATCTATACTAATTTTGTTCATTTTACTTGTAATAGTTAAATTTTTAAATGCATTGGTTACCCTAGTCAAATCATGGTCAATTGAGTGGAAAATAATTCAAACAAGTCACATATAAAAACCTATATAGCCTAACTCATTAGGAACATCTTTGATAATTTAGGGGAGCACATGTAAACAAACTTTAAGAAGAAATTTTTACCCTTATCATTGAAGTATCAAATCATTATAGCACTACAATAATTTAAATGTTTGAATACATCTTTATTTGTTACCCTAAGTCACTTTCTATACTATAGTTGAAGTTAAATATTATTTTCAAGTGTTTTAGGACTTATGAGGGTCTTAACAAAAACCATTTTTTATGCACATTTACACATATCAACAGGTCGGGGGAAAACTTTTTTATCCTAAGGCCCTTTGAAATTAGTGTTGTGTAGGTGATTCTTAGTAGTTGGGGGATTGTTGAGGTTAGTTTGGATATTAAAACTAACCCTTTTTTATAGGTCACAAGGAAAGGAGTGAGGGATTCAACAAAGAAGAAGAAATTTATATACAAAAGTGTGATCACCAAATTCTGATCAGTATTCTAGATCTAGGGACACAAGCACACCATATGCTATGATTAAGTTATAGATTAGAACACTAGAGGAAACATTTGGCCATAGGAGGCTAATATCATTAGGATATTTTGTCTAGCTTAGGTGATTCTATCTAAAGAAAATATCTAGATCCCTATAATTCACATGCACATTGACGACACTTTACATAACCTATTCTCTTAATTTCATATCTCTATCACATCTCTAGACCTAAAAAATGGTGTAATATTTTAACCTTAACCCTAGTTTAATTTATATAGCTTACAAAAGTTATGTTTGATGATATTTTATCATTACATGATTGAGGAATTTTGTATTTATCATTTTACTATATTTATAGTTCTAAATCATAACTTAACATTGAAGTAATTAGTCTTAATTATATTAACATTAATTTTGATACTTAAAAACTAAAGAAACTTGAATATTACAACATATGTGGCAAATAATGAAAAATAAAAAGAGGTTTTTTATACCTCAATGCATTTAAGAAAAAACTCCAAGAATTTTGAAAATAGATTTGTCTTAAGGGAGATATCATTTGAAAAGTGTGAAGACCAAAAAGGACCATAAAAAGATGCCCTGATATGAAATATAAGCATGAAACCTTACGAGAAATGATGAAAATTAATTTATTTTTAATGGAATAAATGAAAATTAGAAATTAAATTTGAAAACCAAGCCCCAATAAAGGATAAATTTGAACCATAATGGTGAAGAATAAAATCCGATGCTAGAGTGGTTTGATAGATAAATAGGTTCACTAAAATGTAATGTAAATGAGTTATTAACTAATTAAGACATATTGTGCAATAATGATAATTAAAAACTAGAATAATTAATAAAAATAGTCCTAAATATTAAAGTTTATTGTTCTCTCCAAAATCATTGTAAACAACCATAAGGAAAATACCCACATGCATGCATATATAATAAATCAATGTATGCGCACTGTCTGATGGTTTCTACTTGCGCCTTTTCTGGTCTGAAATCCACGCGTACTAATAGTCCCCCCACGAACCATAAATGGGGAATAGAAGATGATTTTAATGGCAACGGCAAACTCCAGAAGGTTTCCAGTGAAAATGCCTTAGATCCACGCAGGTCTGCAAGCACTGGAACAGAAACACGCAAGGATCGGCCAGTAGAACGGATTGGAGGAGTAACGATTGCTGTGGGTTTGCCCCATTCGTGGATCGATCTTGCCTTCACTAATGCAGGGAGCTCCGAGGACGGCTGCACAAATCATTTTCAAACTCCAGCTAGGGGTGCTCTTGTGAATATGCCAGGCAATGGCCCTCTCAAACCCTTGCTGGAAGGCTCTTCTTGTGGTGGGCTGGAACAGGGTACTTTACCTATTATTTCACCATTATATAGAGAAAATAAACATGGATCCTCCTTCAAAGACGTTCTAAAGGGAAAGGAATCCTCCATGAAACCTGCAGACATTACCCCGTGTATTACATTTGGGGAAGATGTTATTTCATCTGAGATTTACTACAAAGAGCACGCTTTGATTTGTAGATTTGGGGGACTGTGGCCTAGCCTTCCTGCTCTTCACGCATGGATCTCTTAGCATTGGACTCCAACTTTAACTGGTAAGATAGACTTACATCTGTGTGCTAAGGGAATTTTCATTGTGACTTTCTCTTTAATAGCTGATAAAGAAAACATTGCTTCTAAACTCTGGACCTGTCAATCTAAATATTTGGTCATGAAACCCTGGTTCCCAGCCTTTAACCCGCACACAGAATCTTTCTCATGGAAACCTGTTTGGATAAGGCTACCCCACTTACCTATCCAATTATGGAGTTAGGACTGTCTGATAGCCATTGGCAATACCTTGGGAATTACACTCTTTATAGATTCTCAAACCACTAATTACACCCATACTAGCTATGCCCGGATCTTGGTGGAACTTGACACTGATAAAAATCTTCCTGCTACTATAGATCTTAGAGTGCAAAATCAAACTTGGTCACAAACTCTTGATTATGAAGGTCTACCTTTCTGATGTAGACGATGTTTTGGCTTAGGAAACACCTCTACTACTTGTGGGATGGAAAAACGTCAACATGAAAAGTGAAATTGGTGGAAAGATGCACTCCCAGAGCACCTAATTTTTGACGCTAAAATGGATCTTGAATCAAAAGTGGAAACAGTGGCTGAATCCAAATCTGCCCTAGAAACCCCTCTATCCGAAAATCAAACTGTTAGCAGCATGAAAATTGCTCAAGTTGTTGAGGGTAACACGGAAAATAATAAGTTTGTGGCTGTCCCATTTGGGAAAAATGCGACTAAGGAGAATACCCCTCCTTTGTCTCCTCCTCCAACAGTGGAGACTCCAGCAGGCTGGGTCGCGGTTAGCAAAAAGAAAAAAAATTTCACCCTGAAGGAGAGCTATTCGTCTGGATGATTTCTCTGTTAGTGTTCAGCCGGAGTACATTGTTATCATTTTTGTGGCTGGATCACTGCATGTTTTATTTCCATGAGTGTTGTTGTACCATTGTTGTTTGTTTGCTGTTCAGTAGTTGTTTATTTGCTGCTGATTTGCTGGTTGTTGTTTCTTCTTTGCAGACTGTGTTCTGCGGTTGGTCCTTATTGTTATATCTGGATGTTGATCCTTTTCTTTGTGCTTATTTTTTCTATTCTGGCTTCTGAGCCTTGTTGTACAAGGGTATAGTCCCTTTCAAAAAACTATTTTCCAATAATTTAAAAAAAAAAATCAATGTCAACTTAAAATAAAGGCATAACACAAATTCACCAAAGGCAACGCGACTAGCAAAATTTTATTAAAAAGATATGGATTGAATTTTCTATGGTAAGAATATCTCTCTTCTACGATATTATTCACTAATACTAGCTCTCTATGTGTTTATTAAAATAAGTAGAGGCTATTATTAGGGATTGAGAGTAGTTATTTGCAATGAAAGTTTACTTTAATATATTAATAGTGAACGTAAATCATGTTAATAACATGGTTGATACTCTCCTCTATTAATATATGTGGATAAGCGTACACTAATAGGTGATTTATCCACATATTGAATTACAATTAATATTACAAGTGCATCAAAATCACATACAATAGTGTGTGGTTGATTAAATTTATTAACACCCCCTTTAATATGTACTTTGATGAAAGGAAGGAAAAACGAATCAATGAAATATCCCCATTTATGAAACCTTCATTTACTCTCCAAAGTTTTAAAACTAAATAAATCAAATATTAAGTAATGGATTTGTGAAGATGTTTGTAACCTGATTTTATAGTCAACAAAACATAAGGCCAAAAACATTGTCATAGATCAACTACCAAGTATAATGCATTGTATCTCAATGTGTTTTGTGTGTTGTTTCTCCAATAGGTTTAGAGAGTTTTGGATGAAACTATGATTATCACACCAAAGTGTTATGGGTTGGGACTGTGGAAACCTGAATTCAAAAATCATGCACTGTATCTATAGTGACTCACGTCCTACAACAAATCCACTATAATTTTCCTTTGTAGTAGAAAATGTAATGGTGGTTTTATTTTTACAAGACCAAGTCATGGTACCTTCCCTAAGATGATATGTATATCATGTGGTTCACTTGCAATCATCTAGATCCCTTTCCCAATTACTATCTGAATATCCTAAAACTAGTGGTTCAACTTTTCTCCTTGAAATGTAATATCACTAGACTTTTACTCAATCCCATAATTACTAGTACTATAAAGATAACACAAAACGTGTTTTGTATCTTACTAATGGATTTCATGGGGGTATTGACAATAGTGTGATTAAATATTCATATAAAGGAAATATCAATATGTGTATGACTCAAGTAATGTAGAATTCCAATCAAATTCTTCTAAAGTGTCATGTCAACTAAAGGATTTGAGCATTTGGAAAAAATATTGACCCCTAGTTGAAAAGAGTTAGTTTATTTCCCATATTAACACAAATTATAATTTCTTGAGAATATGTAGATGATGGATACCAATATCTTTGTTAGATTGAAATATAAAGACCCAGGAAGAAATTTAGAAAACCTAAATCAATCATCTCAAAATTCTTCAAAATTTCTTTCAAATCGTGAATCTATTATGTGGAAGCTCATGTGATTATTAAGTCACAAAAATAAAGGACCAAAATGAGGATATTTCCTTTTATTTTCTTATTGTATACTATAGGGTCAAAGAACATCGTGTAAAACTAGAGTTGATAAGAAACATGTCAATATTTTTATACCAAGTTTGACGATCTAGTTTCAATATGTATAAGGAATTTTTTCAATTTGTATAGATAAATAGAGTTATCACTATCAATATACCCTATAGGCTGGGATAATATATATTTCATCCTACAAATAACCATGTAAGAAGGAAATTTTAACATATATTTAGTAGACTTCCCATCCTAGTTTTATAACCAAGGAGAGTACTACCTAAATATAGTTCATTTTTGAAATTGAAGAATTTTTTTTATGGTAATCAACACCTTCAACATGTGAAAATACTTATTCTAAAGTCAATATTTGTACATATTAATGGACCCATGCACTTCATATTTAGTTTGGTACACTCACTTTAACTTCATAATTTTTCTTCCATTTGGAAGTGGAACTAAATTGTAAATGTTGTTATTTTTCAAAGAAATAAGTTCTTTTACCATAGAGGCTCGCCATTCATGATGCTTAAATTCTTTATGATAAGTCTTGATATCCTATGTTACTATATATTGTGTCAAACAGGTAACACTATTCTAGTGTTGGGATCTCTTCCTAATTGGATCTCTAGGATCTCCTGCCAAAGCACCTCCCTCATTATGTATTGTGTGGACATATTTTGGTTGAGATTGAGTGGGTGCATTTTAAATTCCATTTGGGACTAATGGCGGAGGTTTTGGTTTCTTCCCATATGGATCATCATATAATTTTAAATAAATCACTGAATGAGAGTCTTCAAAACTATCATGTTTATCATAAGAATATTTGGAAGTGATGTATATATTAAAAAATAAATGGAGGAGGTGTAGGTGACATGCCATAAGCTTGATATTTTTCATCAAACACTACATCATGATAAAAAAAATCATAGTAGATCTTATAATGAGAAGATGTTACGCCTTCACATCTTCATAGTAACCAAAAAAGATATAAGGGAAACCATTCCTTTCCATTTTCTTTCACTTTTCATATGGGATATGTACCAATGCATTACATCCAAAAATTATAAAGTCATAAACATAATACTTAAGACCAAACCATTTTTATTTCAATGTCATATTAAACACTATTGAGTGAGAAGTGTAATTTTGAATGTGGTTTGCACATGTAATATCTTATGAACAAAATTGAGGAGGCAGATATTTGGAATATAGCATGAAATTAGCCATTTCCTTGAGTGTGTAATTTTTCAATCAGCTATTCCCATTTTTTGGGAGTGTAGCGTGAAATGTGTTTGATTTTAATACATCCTTACAAAAAGGTAATCATCTCTTTGTTAACAAAATATCCTCCATTATCACTTTTAAGACATTTTATTTTTTTCTCAGATATATTCTCTGTCACGGCCTTAAAATATTTGAAGTGAAAAAAGACTCAACTTTTTTTAGAAAGTTGAATTATGTTATGTGTGAAAAATAATTAATCAATGTAAGACAAATATCATGCTTATGAAAATAAACATCCATGGGAAATGACATGAGGTCTCTATGAACCAACTACAATTTTTCATTGGATCTCCAACATTTACCTTTTTAAAAATGGATCAATGTGTTGTTTTCCAAGTGCACACCATTAACAAACCCCATATATAAAGGACACCTTTGCAAACCCAAGAACCATGTTGTGTTTAGTTAGAGTTTTGTAATGAGTGATAGCTAAGATGACCAAACTACTTATTCCATCGTTTATTTAAGCCATTTTCACAGGAAAACATGACTTGTAAAAGTTAAATAAATCCAAAGTGATCAAGTTCATACAATATGGCTTGACGATCAAAATTTCTAGTTGATATAATAACTAGTATTTTTATTGTATAATAACATCATTATCAGCATTAAATTCAATTATTATTTCATCAACTCAATAAACAATTTGATAAATGAATAAAAAGTTCACAGACAAGATTAGAACATAGATAATTTTAATGAACATGCCATTTTCCATCTCAATAGACCATTCACCTTTAAAATTTAAAGGAGATTTGTTTCCCAAATAAATTTCTATTATGATATTTTATAAGAGATTTTGAAATAGATAACCTTAATTTTCCATGTGGTTTAAGGCCCTTAAAGATGCAAATGGAGTAGATTGCTTAAAATGGTCACAATAAAATAATTATCTATTACATATTCATTTGGTCACCACACACATATATAGGAAATTCATTCATATATTCATGGAGATCATATCTCCACAAATTTCTCAACCAAACCCCTATTAGAACTCAATATAACTATATGTATCATATTTTTGTAACATACAACAATTTGACTAGAAAACAATATATTGTAACAACTAACCACACACACACACACACACACACACACACACACACACACACACACACACACACACACACACACACACACACACACACACACACACACACACACGCACACACACACACGCACGCACGCATGCGCACACACACACACATATACACACACACACACACACATACATACATGATTTAATAATTCAATCATAAAATATACTAGAGTAAGAGTAATTTCCTAACATTCCCCCCTTAGTGCGTACATGATAGAAAAAAATTCACACTCTCAACTGTAGTATGCTCACCTCTATGTGTCATGTCTATCTTCGCGGCTCATGACCTTGATATAATGAAATGAGATCTTCTCAACATTCCATGGTTTTAATAGGTTTACTGCGAACCTAGACGTGAACAAGTCTTGCTAACTATTCACCTCATGTGGTTTTCTAGATCTCCATAAAAATTTTCAAGATCCATGAATTGCATTAATGCTTTTTCTCTCAAGAACATTTTTTTACATCAAGGGATAACATAGGAAATTATGTTCACACATGAAAATATTTCACATTACATCACATAAGAACAAAATGTTCTCACATGTATCCAATGTTGTTGATTGTTTCTACTTGATCTCAAACAACATAGGAACATTCCACTGCCATTGGAAGTTACCCTTGACCTTAGCCAATTTTGTGCCAAATATAAATGGAATATTGGTGTTATATTCCCCCCCATAATGTGAAATATCCATTTATTCATAAAAAATAACACTAATATGAAGCACATTGCACATAAATGAAAATAGGAACTCTGAAACACACCACAATGGAAACCAAAACAAACTACATAAATGCAAAACACACTACACACAACTAAAAATATCACCACAACTGAAACAACCCCACTATTGGTGATTGATAAGAGGATGTTGATTTTCCTCTGACCTCTGCTACCTCCATTCTCTAGTAAGATTCTTCTTAACACAAAAAATTTATAATTTGAGGCTTAATATGAAATTCTCCCCCTTTAATTTTGACTTGGACATCACATACAATCGATAATGCATATAATAGTTGAAATGCAGTTATTGTTTTAATTTTATGGACCTTTTCAATGACACAATTTTGACATTTTACATAAAGACCACTTTTTTTTATTTGAATCAAATAACATTAGGAGTGAGCATTTATTTGACACATCCTTGTATATTCTAATACCTAGAAATAATAAATAAAATTTTGATGACACTTTTAATTTTTTTTGACTCATATGCATTAATGATACTTTTGACAGTTACAAAATGAAAAAAAATTAACACAATTTTTTAAATTTGTTTTAACATGCTGACTTTTACACATATATAGGAAATATATTTCCTATAAAATAGGAGATATATCTTCAAAAACAACTCTCCCAAAGATGTACAAGTTGTTCCAACAACTCATATTATTATATTTCAGTCATATTACTACACAAGTTATTATTACAACAAATGTTATACACACACACATACATATATACATATACATATAACAATCACACACACCCATATCCATGTGAGTACTAAACAAAGTATTCATCACACCTAAATCCAATATCCATTCATTTACTATTGATTTATTAGTTGCTGTAGACTAAAAAACACCTGTCTTGGAGGGAGGGAGCTTCATTTTTAAGTCTATGCTTACAAATATGCCATTTTATTGAAGCATTGATGTTTAGAATGACCTAGTTTATTACAAAAACTGTAACATAATTTTTCATCTTTACCTTTCTATTTCCCTTTTCCTTTGTATTGAATATGGGTGGATTTTGGATTTGTTGATTGATTTTCCTTAGGTGTAGGATGTGTTATACCTTCATCCTTAACAAATCCCTTATCTTTTCTAGTATTAGGTTGTGGAATTGTATTATAATCATTGAATATCAATGCCTATTACTTATTATCTCTAAGTTAGAAATCATTGGTACAAAACATTTTTTCCTTTTCTCTCTAAAGTTTTCTTAAAAACTAATCAAAATTTGATTCCACATATGATATGCATAAATAATCTTGTTCTATATATGTAGTCATTAAAATATAGACTTATTAATATTACATTATGCCTATAATATGTTATTATATACATGATTTCTAAGTTTGAAAACTAGGCATGGGTGACACCTCTTTGCTCCTTTTCTTGCTTTGTTTGGCTTTTCTTATGTCTTTTATCTAGTATTTGCATCTTTCTGGTCCAATCACAGGGATCCTTGTTCCTATTTTTTTCTCAATTTTTGTTTTCTTGTTGCAAAAAAGTACCACCTAGACATGACAATATTGTTTAGGTGTTAATGTCATTATGGACACTTTTGTCATATTTACTTGTTTTTCTCCTTTGTTAGTTTGATTTTTCTTTGGGTTTTTTCTTATCTTCTTGTCATGACCTTGGTCACCTTTTCATGTTAATATGTGCCTGAATTAAAATAAAGAAATATTATATACAAATAACTTACTAAATATTATAAGGGGAATTTGGGCTATCATTTTCTATATCTATCACATACAAAGAGCAACACAAGGGAATGCATTTTGGGTTGCATTATTCACTACAGAGGGGGAGACTATTATAAATTCCATACCACACATTTTGCATTGGGAAAAATTAGTTTTATCCCACTATTATTTGTGTGAATGACACTAAGGAAACTTAGCTCAAGGGACATGATTTCAATCACACACCACAAGAACTACCCAAAGTCTGAAATTTAGTACAACACTTGACAACAAGATCACATCGAGGTGATATTTGAGGTCAGTTTGACTCTCTTATTTACATTTTTTATTCAGTCTAATATGTGTTTGAGTCTTGTGCAGGTAGTTAGGGTTTATTTTGTAGGTACAGGTGTGATAGAGCAAGAGTGCAATAAACCTGATGTGGCATATAATGAACTAATAGTGATGAGAAGTGACATAGAAAGAACCAAATGTAGAAATATCCTGAGGAAACCAGTGCCCATAAAATACGCTAGTTCCCAAGCATCTGTGTCCTCTCCTAGGCACTCATGTACCTGAGATATTCACGTGATAGTTTCATAATCAAAGCTTACATAACCTAGAATATGCCTATTCAGATAATTCACTTGCCCATAATCAGTCCAGACCTACGGTGACAAGATGAGTCATTATTTATCTCCTATATATCACTCCATCTTACATCTCCATTAGTTGATCTTGTTTGTTTTTTGTTATATATATTTAATCAGCAGTGTCCTTATCTTAGATTTAATTTTATTAAATCATTTGGTGTACCTACTCATTGATCAAACCTTAAGATCCTTCATGGATACTTATTTGATTATATTCTATCAAGCCCATATGGAGGTTACTGATGCTTTATGACACACTATGGATCATACCCTAATACAAGCTGATACCTCCCCCACCTATATTAGTCATTGAGTATCCTCATCTTTGGATTTACATCATGAACATATTACTTTTGCTTCTAGTGATATTCCTTCCCAAGTAATAATTGATAATGTGCCTCATTTGTATGTTCAAGTCCATATTGACAATGTGTTATTCAAGTATGATTTGGTTGATAATGGATTTGGTCTTAACATATGAAATATTTCTTTATTACATCAGATAAGCATTTGTGTAGCTCATCTCACCCCATCTACTTTATGCATTCATAGTTTTGAAAATACTCTCAAGAAAGTGTTAGGTGAAATTTACCTACCTATTATAGTAGGAATGTGTACCCTTAAATGTATCATTCCATGTCATGCCTCATAATCTCAGTTACAATTTTATTTTAGGACACCCTTGGTTACATTCTATGTATGTTGATCCCTTTACCCTCTATGCTTGGCTTAAATTTAATTTTGAGGGTGTTGTTTATGATGTCTTAGATGATACCTCCCCTTTTACTTATTGTAATATTAATGACCACTCATTCACTTATTCATCTTCTCCCACCTCACCTATTGTTAATTATACTACCTATGGTGTCAGTTATAAGTATTTTCTTTGACATTGATTTTTTAGCTCAAGAATTGGAAAGAATGACCAAGGAATCACTGATCCCATTTCCATCAATAAGAATCTTGATAAGGTCGGAATTAGTTTTATTCCTTGATCCTATACTAAAATTTATTGGGGAACCTATTTTCTCCCTGCCCATACTTATTCTGAGATTTGCACTACTTCTCAGTCCTCAATGTTGCAGTTAGTTCATCCACATCTTATTAAAAAAATTTATTCTCTTGATCTCCCATGTCTAGATGAATTTCATAATGATGAGTCACACCTTAAGTACATGGGCACATACAATTCTTTACCTTCACACCATCACAAGAAGAGGTTTCCTCTCTTGTTACACATCACTACATATTTGGAGAGGGTGATCCTAATATGTCCCACTCTAATGCTCTTGACACTATACCGAATCAACCATATACTGAAGAATGATCTACCTTGCTTGATGAAGAAACTATTCCTTATAATATTGGAAGTGATGATGATCCAAATATTATTCTTCTAGCTAATTCTCTTAGTGATGATGAATGAGCTGATATATAAAAAGTGATGTAAGATTTCCTTGATGTATTTTATTAGCATTATCATTATATGCCAAGAATTGACCCCTCTATCACTATAGACAACATTTTATTATATGAAGATGCTAAACCAATCCCAAAAAAATAAAAAATGCATCTTAGTGTGGCCTTATTAGTAATAGAAGAGATTCAATGTATTCTAGATGTTAGGTTTATTCATTCTATGGAATATCCATAGTGGGTCTCCAACATTGTTCCTGTTATGAAGCCTAATGGATAAATCATTGTTGCATTGAATTTCATGATGTCAATAAATCATCTCCCAAGGATAGTTTTGTTTGTGTGATTCATTTTCCACATCATTAGGTGAGTCATCTCACTTAGGTGAGATCATAGGTCTACATATCATTTAGGGGTCATTATGAGATTCCCTTATGCGTGAGTGCATCAGTTGCATTATTGGGAGTTACTTCCCATTCTGGGAATGTAATTCCCCCTCTCCACTTGAGAGGTCATCAATATAGTACTGGGGATTACTCAACACCCTCTATATATAAACCCCTTCAGATCTATAAGATTAGTGAGAGTTGGTGGATTGTTACGAGGTTTTACAGGTTTAGGTTGATGCTCGCTCCTTCACAAGACCTTGTCAAGTTTCTGTTTGCACTTTCATTGATGTTCACGCTATCCCTCATGATCATTGTGCTTCTCATTTGATACATGATTTCATGGCATCAGAGAAAATGTTATGTGGATCATTGCAACTCTTCAGTTTTCATGGTTTTTCAACTTTCATTTTCTTGATAAACTGATCGTGCATGCATTTGTCATAATGGTTATTCCATTCTTGTGGTTATTGCATTGATTCAAGATTTAAAATATTTGTTTCAGGTGTTTATTCATTTTTATAGTGCTTGGATCATGTGTTCATGATCTTTCAGTGTTCTCCAGCCTTTTTATGAGTGTTTGGAGGTGTTTTCACAGGTTTAGATTTTAGATCTAGTTTTTCTGATGCAGGTTTTGATATTTTCTTATGGTTTACAAATTTATCTCAGGCCAACTTGGCCCCAGCTCACCGAGCTATGAACCAAGCTTCCCCTAGCTCACCACTTCAACTCACCATACGTTGCATTCTCAGCTTGGTTTTATTTTTTTTGGTTTTTGGTTGGCTTTGTCTTCAACCGTTCAGGGTTGCTATGTTTATGCTTCAAATTTCCATTACCAACTCTTATCCACCGAGCTACTCCTTGTTGTGATTGATAATTGATATCTATACGCATTAACATATCCATTCTATTCCTGGCTACCTCAGCACTACTCCTCATTTGCTTGGTGTTAGATATGGCATGTTCCTCCCTACATTGATCACTGACTCCATTCTTGAGCTTGTGTTTAAATATGCATCCAACAACATGCATTTTTGTGTTCTTGCCATTGTGTGCTCTATTGTGCTTGGTTTGGTTGATTGGATTCATGTACTCTCCCTTGGTTGCTCCTCAAGTAACTACCCATCATTCCATATTACTCACCTGCAAGTGGAATCTATACATTACCTAGAGTTTCAGAGACATAGTTACCTTTCCACGAGGTCAGAATATTTAGTTCAAATAACCTCTACCTTGATAGTTTGAACTCTTCTCTGTTTGATGAATTTGACCCTAAAATCACTGCCTACATGTAGCTTCATCTCGAACCTATGCTATATCGACACCCGACAATTACTTGGATGCCATCACTCTTCCACATCTGCATTCAATGTTCGACACTCCTACTGACAAAAGACCCTTACTCAACACATGGCATGGCCTCTCGTAAACTCGGCATTGACCACCCCCATCACATTTGGACCGCTCGACCTGGGCCTGCTCCTACTCAATCCGGTGAGGAAATTATAGCTAACTCAGTTGTTAACTTAGTATATCACTAGTACTTCCTAGTAGCACAATATAGTAAAAAGCAGAAGACAAAGTAACACAATACAGACAAAAATAACTCCTATCTACAATATAGATATCAACACACATTCATCACCACACCACACAAACATCAAGCCTACAAAATATAATAACCAGAAAAATAGAGAGCAGACACTGATTCGAACAGGGGAGCTTTAGGGAAGGGTTGTTTATTTTATAGAGCTCATATCAATGGCTCTTCCAATGGGTGCATGTACAATGTGCATTCCAAATGTCTTGCATATTATCTAGAAGCTTCCCCTTACATATTTATCCATATGCGAGAATATTAATAGCAAAAAAGTGTGTTTTTGATCAAATTTCCTAGTGTTTCATCTTTTTTCCCATTACTACAAATTAGACCGTTATGAAGACACTCTTTGTCAATTCTCATCCCTTTTGATAGCCTAGGCAAGGGGTTTAAATTTGAGAGTGATTTACAAATTTTCCATGTTTTTAGCCTGAAATCATTTGTACATATTATAACAATGTTTCCTTTTAATTTGTATATTTATTAGAAATTGCATGTAAATAGGGAAATAGAAAAACAATCCAATTATATCAATCACTTGAAGGAGAAAAGAGGTGCAATCTACATGTGTAACGTACTACGTAGATATATTATATTAAACCAATCCATGGTCGATCAATATTGTTTGTACTATGTTGATATATGGGTCATCTAGTCACAACCGAGAGTCTCCTTTACCACCACATATAGATAGGGAAACTTAATACGTTCGAGCTCCGAAATTTGCATATGTTCAAAAATTGAACTTTATATATGTTAGGATTATAGGTGATATGGAGTATATTGTAGAAGGCATTCGAGATGTCACTATTCAACCACTGAACCAGTTTGGTCAAAATCCCCTCTCTCAGCTCTCCCAACTCACTAAGAAGCTCATTGAGCTAACCGAGTGCATCAGTTATGTCATAGGGAGTTAATTCCCATTCGAAGAATGTAACTTGATCCAGCCTAGAATTTACCAGATAACATCCTAGACTGAGTGCTCACCCAAAGCACACAAAGGTACTAGGTCCCTCTTTAGGGTTGCTGTAGCAGGATGTTAGGGTGATGAAGGAAGAAACACATAGATCCATAACTAATCCATCATTCTACAATGCATGCCATATTTAGATCTATGAAAGAACAAGCTTAAACAATAATCATGATTGAATCAAGAATAGGAAATACTCAATTACACATAGGAATGACACTTAGATTTAGCTAATAACTTCCATCTATTAATAAACATAGAATATATTTACAATAATGGCATTCTATACCAATGCACGCATGGATCTGATACAGTAATTTAGTCATATGCACATATCTCTTTATGCTTACCTCTTACGCTCTGCATATACCTATATATCTCTCCTCTCTCTCTCTCTCTTAGGTAATTCACTACATATATATATAGGGTGGGGACTTTCCCTTCACCACTTATCTATTCCAAAAATAGGCCACATGATATTAATAGCCACGTGTCATTTACAGGCATAGCCACACATGTAACTGTGATATCTATACACCTCTTATAATTAATTGAAGTGACAATCCTATTCTTAGCTCATCTACATGCAAGACACTTTGATCCAATCCTATAAAGATATAAAATGTGTGGCACACATGTCTCTGCATCCTTGGTGTGTTCCACAATCAATCTTCTAAAAATAGGTCTTCATGCTCAAAATCAGCTAAGTCCTGAATGTTGAACTTGCCCTCCGCACACGGGTTATTCCTGTCCATTTGCACCCTTAAACTTGGCCTATTTTCCCATACGGACTTCTTGTGTGAATTATGTCAAGTGTTATCTAATCAACATTACCCACACTAATTTCATTATCGCCTTGACAATAGGTATCTCCAAAAATTGAAGTAAAGAATAGAAGAATGGAGAGAATAAGAATGTAGATGAATAAAGAAGTTTTATGAGGTAGCCTCCTCTGTATCAGTTTGAAGTATCAACTTTAGATACCCCTCCTTTATTTTGACCTCCAAGGCCTGCCATTCAACGAGTGTTTGTTTTTCTTTTTCTAGAATGTCCTCAGCAATGGACTCCAATTCATCCCTCACAACTACCCCTTTTTTATTCTGTAGAACCAACACAATGATGAACATTGAGGTAATTCTTCCTTATAGAAGATCCATCTTCTATGCAATGCGCTTCCCCAACTCTTCCAACTAAGTCTTGTGCAACTCTTGTGTTGCTACTAGGGCCTCACGCTTCTTCTTAACCATTGACAATATTTCTGCGTGGCCGAATGTTTCATCCTTCATTGCTCTCTGGACCTCATTGTTTTCTTCCAGGGTCTTTATATTGATAAGTGCCTCTTGAGCTGTGAAAATGTTCAAATTCTAGTCTTCTTTCTTCAATACTTCTTATAGCGCTTGCAACAACCCTTCATAGGATGTAATCTTTCACATCACTGAGGCTTTCTCTCACTCTGCCTCTTGTTCTGGATTCCTTGGCATTGGCATGCATAGAGGTTCATCTTAAAGTACCAGGTCCACCAAATTTCCTACATAATATATCACTGAGGGAAACATATGTGGTACCTTGGTCTCCAAGTGTGGCCTAGCTCTTATGACATTGTCTTAAATCTCCTCTATGATGTTGATAAATACTTCATTCTTCTTTTGTGCTAAGTCCATCTCTTGTGTTATACGCACTATCTTAGCATCCTTTATCTTTAACTCCTTGCACAATGCTCTTATCATGGCAGATTTGTCCATGTTTCTTCTCACAACTTTAGTAGAAACCTTCACCAATGCATTGCTGACCTACTCATCTGACATGACAGTAGGCTTTACTGTCATATGTCTATCTTGGGGTGCCTTAATCAGCCGTCTCGACACACATGAATCTTCACATACATCAAAGTCAGGCTCATCCATGTGGGTATGCATTGACCATGAGAGTTTCTTTCTAGTGCGAACGGTCGCCATATCTCCATTCATTAATTCCCAGCCAAATAAATCCTTTTGTTCTATAGTGCTTTGGAAATGTGCGCGGATGATTTTTTCGGTGTCCTCTGCATAGCCAATGATTGGTGCACTATTTTCCCCACTCATCCTCTTTTATCTAGGACCCTTGGGAATTATAGCTTCAAGGTTAGGAGCCTATCCTATTACACCTTGAATAGTCACATGCACGGATTCAGAGGTTTCCTTCTCTCTTTCTTCTATGTCCTTCAACTCTTCATCTTTTTGATCTTCCTCATTCTGTGGCTCATCTTATTACTTGAGTGGGGTAGGATACGCATGCTCACTCTCCCCTGATTCCTCTGCTTCTTCATCTAAATTCAACTTTATTCTCCTCTTTGGTTCAAAGGTCTCCTTGTGTGGAGAGAGACGAGGTGATTTCCTTACCGTTTGTGGGGTTCCACCTTGAGTCCTTTTGTGTCTGAACACTTTCTTAAATATATGCTCCCCCTGCTTAACCTTTGTATCTTCCTCTTTGTCTTGTACCTGAGGTGGAGTGGTCACACACTGTGACTCTTCTCTATCATATGGTTACTTTCTTCTTCTCCTTTAAGTACTGTATCTCACCTTGAAGATTCCTTAGCACTTCCATGGTATCCTGGTAAACTTCCTTTTGATGAGTAGGATCTGGGTACCTTACATGCAAAACCTCCTCCTTAGTGATTGTAGGATTTTGGTACGATGCCTCTCTTGTGCGTGCCACTTAAACATGTGTGGTAACCTTTACAGTTAATGCCTCAGGTTCTGGTACTATCTTGGGCATCCAATGATTTTCCTCCGTGCGCTAGATCCTAACCATCCCTGCACCTTTGTTTTCCTTCTTATGTTGTTTACTGAGATGCTCATCTAAGTTTGGGCACTCCTCATAGCTATGATTATTTCCATAGAAAGAAAATGTAACATTTTGGGGAAATTCAAACCTATAATGATCAGGTGATCCACATGTATAACATGTTCCACGAGGGAACTTGCTTCTTCCTGCACCATGACCTCATCCTCCATATCCACCTTGATATCCATGTCCTCTTCTATGACCTCCTTCAAAATGGTCCTCATTCCTGTCATAACACGGTTGATTATGATCCTAATTTTGGTGCACATTCTTGTTCTTAGAGCTATCCATTCGTGTATGTCTTATGTGACAGTGCTCTTCTAAATGGTTTAATCAATCTACCAACGAACCATTGTGCATACTGACTTGCGTGAATATCCTAAGAAAGCTTAAATAGGAGTGTTTTAAAATGGGCATCATACTCACGTACACTCTCAGTAGTGCCTTGCTTAATATCCTTGAGTGCACTTATAATCTTCTACTCAAACTCGGGGATATGGAACTCTTTTAAGAAATCTTTCTTCAGTGCTGCATAATCCACGCAAGTTTGATCAGGTTTAAACTTCCTATACCAGTCGTGTGCACATCCCTGTAATGTAGTAGCAAATTGACTTGCCTTGCATTTAGGAGCTGTGATCCCTTTTACATGCCACAATATTTCACACATGTGCACATGCTTAGCAACATCCTCTATGCCTCTATACTCTGGGAGATGAAGAGACATCTCCATATAAATATTTTGTGGTTGCTGCGGGCCTTAACCACCTGATCCAGAACCTCATTTGTTTCCTCTACCTTTAGAACCACTAGATCCACTGGAACTGGAACCACCTATACCTCCTGATCCTCCACTTGTAGTTGGAATAGGACATGTAGATGTACTCCCCTGTGCTCCGATAATAGTACTATACTGAACCCCTACAGTTTGTGAGGTAGGTCCACTTCTAGAGGTCAATCCAACATTCTGAGCACTCATGTTCTGTGTGGATGATGCACCTAAAAATGTTCCTCTAAATAACATTGAAGTTGTCTGTCCTATAATTGATGTACTTGCTCCCTGACTTACTCCTCTCCTACTTCCCAAGTTAGCTTGCTGGTTACTTATCTACTAGATACTAGAAAACTAAGCACAAGGGCTAGGTCACTAGGTGGATTAAGATGCACGCCCATGGCCTAGGTAGTATTTGTTGGTGTACTTATGTGTGAAGCCAAGGGGGGATCTCTGTCATGCTTTCCAAGATGGGGGAGCTCCTAATGCTCTAGCTCCACATCTTCTACGTGAGCTTCAAATCCTTCACGAGCCATCTCTCTCCTCAATGCCATACTTTCTATAATGGTATGCTAATTTTTTATCTCCCTCTCATGCACCTCATTATACTTAAGACGCATTTTCCCTCTCTGCCTTTCTACCACTAGGTCTTCCATCTTTCACCAAACTTGTTCCTGCCCTCACACGAGGTGAGGTTTAGTTAGCCATCGGTTTACTCTCCAAGTTCAAAATTACCATCAAGATCTTGATCGCCAATAGAATGCCTTACTAATATGCTCCTCTAGGATACCGCAAAAATTGGAATTCAGCTACCTCTGGGAAAGAATACCTCGAAATTGAATATTTCAAAATATAACTGTTTAGAATACCACAAAACCACGTATCCACAGTGCGAGTCCAAATCATATCAACATCATAAAGGGCTTGAAATTTTTCTTATGTCTATAAAAGTGCGCGATACCTCCAATTCCTCTTAGGTGCATAAGAAATTAGCCACTTGTATAATTCTACTACAAAGATAACAAAAAATCTCTCATATATAATGTCATATAGATTGTGTTCTACCCAAGTGCATGCATTAAACTCAGATCCAATGCTGAACCATCATGCATATTCTTCCTCTAGACTATGTATCCACTCCTCAATACTTTCTAGAGTTAACCGGTACATCTTCATCGCAAACCATCTTGAAAACAACTAAAAAAGAGGTCCCAACAATAAAACCAATGATGTAACCTAGAATTTACCAGATAACACCCTAGACATGCTGGCACATCACTCATCCTAGACTGAGTGCTCACCTGATGCATGTAAAGGTACCAGGTCCCTCTTTAGGTTGCTGTAGCAGGATGTTAGCATGATGAAGGAAGAAACATATAGATCCATAACTAATTCATCATTCTACAATGCATGCCATATTCAGATCTATGAAAGAACAAGCTTAAACAATAATCATGATTTAATCAAGAACATGCACTACTCAATTACACACAGGAATGGCACTTAGATTCAACCAATAACTTCCATCTATTAATAAACATAGAATCTCTTTACAATAATGACATTATATACTGATGCGTGCATGGATATGATACAATAATCCAGTCATATGCACATATCTCTTTATGCTTACCTCTTACACTTTATACTTATATATATCTCTCCTCTCTCTCTCACAGGTAATTCACTACATATATATAGGGTGGGGAATTTCCCTTCACCGCTTATCTATTCCAAAAATAGGCCACATTCTATTAATAGCCACGTTCCATTTATAGGCATAGCCACACATGCAAGTGAGATATCTATAGAACTCTTACAGTTAACTGAAGTGACAATCCTATTCTTAGCTCGTCTCCATGAAAAATGCTTCGATCTGATCCTCTAAATATAGAAAATGTGTGGCATGCACATCTCTACATTATTGGTGTGTTCCACATGTCATATTCTAAAAATAGGTCTTCATGCTCAAAATCGGCTAAGTCTTGAATGTTGAACTTGCCCTTCGCGCACGGGTTCTTCCTATCTATTTGCGCCCTTAAACCTGGTTTTTTTTCCCACACGGACTTCTTATGTGAATTTTGTCAAGTGTTCTCTAATCAAAATAACTCCTCCTCTATACTTGAGAGGTCATCATTATGGCACTGGGGATTGCTAAGCACCCTTTATATGTACACCCCTTCAAATTTATGAGATTATTGAGAGTTTGTGGATTGTAACGAGGTTCTACCCATTTTTTGAGTCTTTACATGAATGTTTCGGTTGATGCTCACTCCTTCACGAGACATCGTCACTTTTCCATTTACACTTCCATTGATATTCATGCTATCCCTCGTGATCCTTGTGCTCCGTATTTTCACACACACTTTCAAGTTTTCCTCTACCACTCTTTAATTGTATTGTTGATTCCACTGTTGCCCATGATAAGCTCTCTTTTATGGAAGAGTTTATTGGATATAATCAAATCAATATAAACCTAATTGACAAAGAAAAAACCTCCTTTACTAATCACTAGAGAAATTTTAGCTATATTGTTATGCGCTTTTGTCTCAAAAATTTTGGGACTACATACCAACATGTTATGACCCACATATTCCATGATTATAATCATAAGATCATTGGGGACTATGTTGATGACATCTTAGCTAAATCTAAACATCGTGCTACCCATGCTTAAGATCTCTATATAATGTTTACAAGATTATGACAATATCATGTTTTCCTTAATCCAAAATGTGTCTTTACAGTTACTAATGGAATATTTTTAGGATACATCATTTCTTGGTGAGGCATTGAGATTGGTCCCCAAAAAATCAGCGCCATTATAGATATGCCTCCTCCACAAAATATTAATTAACTTTGTTCTTTACAAGGTAAAATCTAGTCTATTTGTCATTTCATTACACAACTAGATGAAAAGACCCAACAATTTACACATTTCATGAAAAAGGATACTACATTTACTTGGGATGCTAGTTGTTTTTTTATTGATGTCAAATAGCTTTGAAGGGACTATACCCTGTTACAAAAGAGGTTCAACAACCAGATAAACATGAAAAAGTAGAAAAAAGGATTTGAATCCATATATTACAATAAGTGCAATAATAGTAAAAAGAGAGGCTACTAAGAAAAATAAAGAGAATGATTAAACTGTAACTAAACAACATAAAAACATCATACTATCTGCAAACAAACAACAACTTTAACACATCCAACCTTCCCAGAAGGTGTTATTTCTTCGAAGCCCTATTAATTCTTGATTTGATCGTCTGTAGAGAGGTAAAAAGTGCTAGAGTGGTGACATGCATGGGGTCATTTACATTCAGCTGTGAGACATCTGGTTTCTTTCCTTTTTATGTACCCCAAATGTCTTCAGGGACTCCACTCAACATAGTGATGCTTTTGACCTGTTGATTAAGAAAAACACTTATGGCTTTGAAGTGGCCATATTGTGATCGTGTATATCCTTAGATTTCCCAAGTATATCATCCAGTGATTTCAATTTCTTGTATATTTCATCAGTCTGATCTGTCCCAATACTAACATCCTCATTCATCTTTCTTTTAACCGATGCAGATATTTTTAATAGTTTCCACCTCATTTTCCTACAGTTCCATTCAAATGAGAATGGAAATAATATCTTTGGGATGCTATTTGTTAATATATATTTAATGATATCAAATCTTATTTACTTAATCCATAGATTTTAACTCCTCATGTGCTTGATCAACCTTTAATGTTGTACATATTGGCCACCTTTCATTCCTTAAGTGCTTTAATTTCTCAACATGATATAGATTAATGTGGATATGCCATCTATTATATCAATAAAACTTACTGCCTTATAAATGCCATTATAAATACATTGAAAAGTTGTGTGTTGGACTTGTAAATGTCATTGACAAACTACGTCACTATATGATGAACACCAAAATTAATATTATTACAAAAGGTGATCCTTTGTGTTACTTTCTTTCATGAACCCATTTATTTGTCTACTTAACCCGTTGGGTTATGTTCACTAAATTTAATCTTAAATTTGTTCTACAAAAAGTTATCAAAGATCAAGTCATCACTAACCAACTAATAGAGGCTCCTATCCACGATCATTTCCCTATATGTGATGAATTTTATGATGATTTTACTGCATCTACTATTGATTATGATAGTTAGACTATGTATTTTGACAAATCTTGTTGTGCTATAGGTGCCAACATCAGTATTGTATTCATTACACCACATAGTGAACCTATGCCCTTTGCTTATCGACTCAAGTTCTCGTGCACAAATAATATAGCTGAATATGAAGCCTTGATTCTAGGTTTATCTGTTTCTTAATCTCTCTCTATATGACACCTTTGTATATTTGGTGATTCCTAGCTCATTATTAATCAAGTCAATTGTACATACCAAGTCAAAGAAGAGAAACTAACCCCATATCATACTGTTGGTGAAGTAATTTTTCATATGGTAAATTATGTGTTTCCACCAACGCTTAAGGGGCTATGCCCCTCCTTCTTGTGTATGGGGAAGATCCCATTATTAAATGTAAAATAATATACTCCTATCTAAATGTTGTGGGGGTGGACAAATAGGTCGGGAATCACACATGCACACTTCACTAAATATGCAGAAAATGCTTGTATGGGGTACAAGGGAGGAAATTACAAATATGAAGGGTGAAAGAGAGAAATTAGGAAAGGTAAAAGGTTATTGTTATAAGTAGGTGGTTGCAAAGTTCATACCCAATAACCAGAGAAGTTAAACATTCAATTAAAGAAAAGCAACAATGAAACATCTAATGAGACTAACAAACCCAGACACATAGTTCAATGGATTCATTGATCAAAGATACAAAGCTCTTTCTTGATCACTATTCTTAAAAAGTGTAGAAAAGAGAGAAATATAAGAACACACGAAAATATAAATGGAAGAAATTTAACTTTTATTTATTGTGTTGGTGATACAAATCTCAACACCCAAACTACAATCCACGATTTCTATAAAGAGCTAAAATTTTAGGATCCTTTGGAATGGAGAAGCCATCCCAATTTATAACATTGTGAATTGAATTTACATCTATCTCCCACATGAATCTTCATGATATCATTCAAATTGTGACTTTACATCTTCCTAGGAAATGAGAAATAAGTTCCCTTTTATAAATTAAAGGTATTGTTACAATTCAACCTTAGAAAGTCACTTAAGTGAATGAGATAAATTATCATGATTACGCGCAGTGATGAATTATAAGAGGGAGAGAATAAACATGGGGAAAGAGGGGGAAGAAGTTTTCCTATCTGATGAAGTAACTCCCTGTAATTAGGGACCTTGCCGATTCATGATTTTTTTCTTGATCCTTGAATTGCTTTCTGAACTGAGCTACTGCAAGTGCCAACTTAGTTTCCTTTAGAATGTAAACGCAACCTAACACCTTGGCCTATGCCCCAGGAACATCATTGATCCTATTGCATTGATTGAACCATTCTTCATGATCATTTGCAATTTTGGAAATGCAACTTCAAATTTTGGCTAGGGACTCTAAGTTATCTTCATTGAAGGAAAGAGAGTCACCTACCTCTTTCTTTACCAGCTCCTGAAAGGAACCAATAAGTTCTTCTGATGATAGATCCTCAATGAGAGGAGGGAACTACAAATTCTAAACATAATTAAAGAAATATTTAAAGATCTTGAAGGAATGTTGTCTACAAGAGTCCAACTTAGAGATTACAATTTTTTAGCATTCCATATTTCATATCCATGATGTAGATCCAAACTTGAGACAAGTTCTCTATAATCGATGTAAACACATTCTTACTCAAGAGAGTGCGAGATTTGAAAGAGATCATCTCTAAAACCAATGGGAACACCTCATCCAAGTGGATCACCTATTTTGAAAACTCCTCCTTTATTTTATTTACTTATGACAAAGTTGAAAGAGCGTACTTGATGAGAGAAATGACATATGGAAATAATACCTTGCCTTGCTGAATAATTTTCTCAATCCAGTTCTTATTAGCCTTCCCCTACATCATGTATCCTTTTTATTTATTTATTTCCTTAGGGTTAACACTTCTAATTGGAAGACTATCTTCTACTGGAAGAGAATATGTTGAGTCGGGTGACAAGAAGGGTTGAATGCAAGCACTGAGAGCTTTTACATATTCCTCTAATTGGACAATTTTTTGCTTTTACTCTTCATTATGAGTGAGAAGGTGAGAAGAGGATTCTTTGAACATGTGAGAATCACACTCATGAAAATATTGACCCAATGGGATGTAGATAAAATCACAATATGATAGATTCATTTCCTAAATAGGAGTTTCATTTATAGGCCTATCAACTTCAACATACTGATTACCTAAGATGCCACTGAAGAAGTGGGATGTTTTAAGGGTCTTATTTCTTAGTTTGGACCTTAATGTTCTTGAAATTGCTTTGATATTGAGCATGATAGTAATTTGTGTTTTTCTTGTCCCACTTTCAACCATTTCTTGAATCCATGGAAACGGCTCTTGAGAAATTGACATGATGTTTCTCGCAAGAGCACCTTGAGGAGCTTGTTGTGGAATCGAATCTTGATTATCATGGGGAAGATTTGACATTGGGGCTGACATACTTGAGTGCTTATGAAGATAAATATGCTACTATGAATCACCCTTTCTTTCCTTTATCTACATCAATTCAACCAACTCTCCCATCTCACTTGGTTCCAATTAACCAACTCACTGAGTTCCAATCAATCAACTCACCAAGGATAGATGATGATCGATCTAATTTGAATAATGATCTAATATAACTCGTAGATCTTTTAACCCTTTTAAATATCTTCAGGATGTACAATGCCTTTAGATTTTACCTACTGCACCTTGTGATATTCTACCTTGCTCTTGGACATGATTTTGATGTTTTGGGATCTCTGTGAAGAATGAATTAACTTTATTGAACTATGCAACCACTTGGAAACCATATGAATATGTCAAAAGGTAGTGAGATGACTAAAAATGGAGCCTACATCAAATTTCTATACCTAGAACGAAGACTTTCTATTTTTAGCAAGATGAACCAAGACCTGCTATTTTGGGATATTTCACCTATTTTGCTCAAATTTCTAATTATTGATCATATGGTGTGAACAAGGAAAAGTTGCAAAATATATGGAATGAGGATAGAGAACCTCAAATATTTTCCAACTCATCTATGGACCATAAGATAAGAGATAAACAAGGGAAACTAACATGCAAACATTATAACTTCGATAAAAACATAAAAAACTAACATGTATATTACTCTCTACTCTTTAAATGCTAATTTAAATGAACCTAAAAGATCCTAGCAATAAATTTTTTGTTTATCACATGAAAGTGAATGCATATTACTAAATGGATATAAGGCCAACTTTAGCATATTCCATTAATAGCCTATCATGGACGCAAGATGAATCTATTTTAATGGTGTATGGCTAAAGATGGAATGCCTTATTAGCTTGGATAATAAAAATGAGATATTAATCTATGTAGGGATGAGATATGATATGAAGATCAAGATGTTAATCATGTGTGTTTTTGAAAGGGAGGGGTGATCCTTCTATTTATAGTTTTCCACTTGTGAGAGTTTGGAAATTGGGTACATGTGGAACTAAAGGTAAGCCAATTTTTTTTTTTAGATTAGATTAGGATAAAAATTCTTTAGAATTAGTTAAGATGGGTTTAGGCTAGTTAACCATTATTAACGAGTGATTAGAGACTCATTGAGAGCTGGGAGGATTCTAATTAACCATTTGTGACTGACAGATAGCCTAGGAAGCCAATATAAGTGATCTAGAAGGGAATAGGGAGATGGTTTAGCTAATAAAAGGGGTTTTTTTAGCCAAATGAGTTTAATATAATAAGAATACAACCAAGAGGTTTTTGTAAATGGGCATATGAGAATGGAGCGAAGAAGGGTTGATTAACGAAGTGTCTTTACTTGACTGAATTGGAGGAAATGCTAAGTGTAAGTGTATTTTATGTGTCTATATGTGACATAATCGATTCAACTATGTTGATGATTTTTTAATATTTTTAGCAAGTTTTTATTTTTGGAAGGCTGCCTTTACTTTTTGCTTTATTATGTTTTTTGTCTTTTTGGTCAAAATTGCTTAGTTTATCATTTTTACTATTCACTAAGTGCAATGTTTTGAGAGGACTTACTATTTTAGGGAAGTTACTATTTTTACTAAGGGGAAATAGTTACTTAATATTTTTATAAACTAAACTTTCCCATGTCTGATTGCAACAAAAATGACTTCACTGAATTTTGCTCACTTTCGGGATCCTGTGCTCAAAATTTTATATCGATCCACTTTTCAGAATTCTTGGAAATTTAAAAAGCATTATCTAGGGAACCAAACTAGGGTTTTATACCCTTAATAAAATAGATCATCATATTCTCTAATGTTATAACCTTCTTGAAGGTGCCTGGGATGAAGAGCAACTGGGAAAATTTCACCCGATTTTGTTCACCAGTTTGTAAGATATGTGTTTTTAAAGTTTTGATGCATATGGCTTCCTGGAAGAATTTTGAAAGGGTTTCTAAATATTTTATAGGTTTTTGGAATTATAGAGAATAAAAAATGGTGTTCTTGGTTGAAAAATGAGGTGATTAAAGTTTATTCTGTGTTTATTATGCTTCTGGTAGTGTATTTTTACATTCAGATGGTGTAGAAGCAAGAAGTAGAAGCAACAATAGTTAGCCAATTTTTGATTTTTTTAAACCTCATGGCATGGGGGGTGGGGCAAAGTTTCTTGTCCCCAATATCCCCACTATCCTAGGGATAGTTGGGACAGTAAAATGCACCCTTTACTCTGAGTATGACAAGTGGCAGAGTGAGAGGTAGTGAGATGGTGAGGTGAGACAAAACACATTTTAACACCTAAGGGAAGAAGCTTTGGTCGTATGGTGAACCTAAGAAGGGGATGAGAGTGAGGAAAAATTTTATTTCCCCATTTTACCTAGGAAATTTGGGATGGTAAAATGCACCCATGTGTTTATAGAAAAACTTAGCCAAGTTGCAAGCAAAACAAATTAACACCTTACCAACAAGATGAAAGGTCATATGAGGAACCAAGAGAAATAAATGGGGGGTAAATATTTGTTTCCCTAATATCCCAATTATATATATGAAAATTTTTATAGCTAGGATGATTGGGACAATTGGGACGGTAAAAATTGCCACCTACCCAATTGAGAAAACAACTAAGTCTCTGAATCTTGAAATCACTCTTCCTAGAGCTCCAGAAGGTCTTTTCATACAATTTTTTATATCATTTTAAATCCAAAAAAAAATCCAAGATCAATGAGATGGTTTTAAATACTTTATTTTTCCTACTCTAAAAAATTCCACCTTTTCATTTGGGACAATAAGGTGAGTATGCACAAACTGAGATTCCCTGAGAAATGCCTGAGTATTGTAAAAATGTGAAAGTTCCATCCAGTAGAGGATTTAATTATATTTCCAATGAGTACTTTTTTTCCTCTTAAATCACCATAGATATCCCAAAATCATCTGATGAATCTCAAGTACCATTTTCAACTGCAAGCTCCTTCACCCTCAAAAACCCACTTTCATTGTTCTTGTTCCTAAACCTTTGAAACCTTCCTAAATATAAATAAACATGTTTCATTTCATTCTAATATATTCAATACCACTCAAAAATTATTATTTACTTTCAACTATGCTTCGAAGGATGCACACATGTCCTGGGATGGCTAAAAATAACCTTTCTAGGCCTACTGAAGAATTATCCTTTAGAAGCATTGTATTAAATGGAATGAATCCCCTTGTCTAAAATTTTTAAACACTTGGGCAGGTATATACAACACATATGAAGAATTTAAAGGATAGAAAAAACACCATAGAGAGGGCATAATAATCTGGAGGGGTGTTTAGGAGGGTATTCATGAATTGTTTTTTACACTAGGGTTAAGTTATCATGTTTAAGTTTGGTTTTTCCCTTAAAAAACACATGAAAACAACTGGATCTAGCTTGGGGGCTTATCCTAGATCGAGCACAAAAATGATTGGGAAAGTAGGTATAACAAAATCTCAATTCACTATGTGGATCAGCTTCTCATCCATTGGGCTTATGGAGTCATTTATTCTAAACACACACAAAAGGGAAACACACCAAAAATAGAAAGTGAAACACAATGAAAAGGGGAAAATATATTATAGGAAAGGGATATTTACAGAGGTGGGGAAATTCTTTTTCACATACCCAGTTAGGTATCTGAAGGTGGTGAGAACAAGTTGACCTTGACTCCACACACAAGACTCATGCATCATTCTCTAAATAATGCTATTTGAAGATGAAAATTAGCTTAGTATTTTCCTTGTTATCATCCTCCATGGCAGATATGTTTTGTTCATGAGTTTGAGAATAATGATTCATACCAAGATTCAATAATCATACATTTCCTTTTCATCTTAAAATCATTCTTCACATCAACAAGAAAGAGGAATTAATTACCTTCACTTGAATCACTCTTGTATCTATGTCACTTCAACTTGATGTTTTGAGAACATCGAGCTCATCCATTTTCTTCATGTTATCAACAGTTGAAGCATAGGTGCATTTATTCTAGAAAAAAAAATCATCCTTGAATTGCAACATGAAATCATTATTTGAATCATAAAATTAGTTAGAGGAAGTGAGAACAAACTAATTCTGTTCCTGATCAATAACTTCTTCAAACATTTCACTTGGTTGTTTTGAGCATGTGCTTTCAAAAATAGAGGACACATGTTTCACACAAAGGTCATCATTATCCTTGAGTGAGTGTTACAGTATGGAAACATATTCAAGACAATTTGGATCTTGGGAAATATTAAGTAGGATATTATTTTCAAATTCTTCATAAGATCCTTTCTAGAACAATTTATTTCAATTAGCTCAACATTTTCCTTGTTATCATCCTCCATGGATGTGTTGCCTTCAATACTAATAATATTCACGAGATATTCAAGAATCTCCTTTTGTTTGCATTTATGATCTTTTTCACGAAATAAGAAAGAGGAAGACTTACCTTCACATTCTCTCTCATCCACCCATGCATTGAGAAAAACATCAAGCTCATCCTTTTTCTCTGTATCATCATCGAACATTGGTGGATGTGAAGGAGAAACACAATTTCCCTCATACCGATTTTGCATTTTCATGGCCCGAGTCAAGAACTTGAGACTAAGTTGAAGGTCTTTAGTTTCTTCTGTAGTGTTCAAAATGTCTTGTAGGGATTTCTCCTCCAAGTCTTTCAGATAATAATTTTCACCTTCACTAGAAGAGTCATTGCATTGTGCTACAAGGAGATGATTGAAAATATGATCAACAAACAACCAAAATTCATCTAAAACATCCTCACTCTTTTTTTCGGCATTTATTTTCATCTAAGGATCACCCTGTTGTAAGAATGGGCATGCTTAGTTTTCAACATTCTTTGAGAAAGAGAAGAGATCCAAGCTACGTGGGAAGGGTACACCTTTTAGCTCGATATCCATTTCACCATCCTCATTATGGGAAGTAGAGAACCATGTTGGGGAAACAATATGAGAAGGATTTCCAACCCCATTTTTCTCATCCCTTATTGAATCTTCTTACTCACGAGGAAAAAGGGAGATTCCATTCTTTTTATGATGATCATCATTGTGATCCCTTAGTGAGGATGGTGAAATAAACTCCTCAAAGAGGTCATGTTCAACTTGCTTATCCATGTTGGTTTCAAAAAATAAATTGAACTCTTTCATTTGTTCATCCTGAATTGGATCAAGAAAGGATTTTGATTCTCCAACTATCTTCATTTCATCACTCAGTATTTTTTCATCAATTGACTAATTAAAATTGGAAAGGAGATTATCAATGATTACTTGGAATTCATCATCTTGAATCTGGGATGAAGGATTTATTTCCTGTACTTCTTCATTTTTGGTGGAATTTTCATAAAGTAATACATCATATGTTGTGCAAAAAGAATATTCTTCCCTCAAATACCTTGTTACTCCAATGGGTTGTGCATCTATCCAAAAATAATTGATGAATGGAGGTTCAACTATCATGTTTTATTCATTAACAAAAACATGAAAAATTGAGAAACAAATCAATCTTTTATTTGGTCATTGATTAAAAAATAGTGGAGAATTGCTTGTTAGTCGAACACAAGCTGATTGTTAATTGAACCCTTGTGTGATTCAAACATGTGTTGAATCTCTTAATTATTATGTTGAAGACTCCTTATTGTATTCTTAATTTTCTAACATGCTATAAATGATAAGATATAAAGGAAAGGGTTGGTACCTTGTAATGAGTTAGTCAAGAGGAGAGTTAGAAGTAAGTTAGAGTCATATTTGGAATTAAAGAAAAGAGATTACTCTGATTTTTTTCCTAGATGTAATTTTTTCTGTAAATCAATAAATAAATATGAGTTATCTAATTTGGTTTTTAGTTACAGAGTTAGGAAGATATTAACACCCAAGTTAAGGCCCACTTGAGGTTTACTAAATCCCCTCCATTATTTCCTTTCGTGCATATTTACTTAGGAACAATCTTCTCTCTAGATCTGTAACTTTGTTTCAGTAATAGCATTTAGAAATACTTAATTTTCAAGTATAAGTTTTATTTTAATTTCAGAATTGTTAAATGACAGTTATTTCCTTTCCAACCTCCTAGATAAACTATAACTGTGCATACAACACCAACAATATTTCAAGTCTATGCTCCCTCATCTAATAACTAAATGAATGTAACTCAATGTACAACATATTAATTATTGCAAGTTGATTTAAACCACCATTTTTTGCATCATTACCAGGAATATTTCCAAAGTTATAATAGTTTGTGATATTTTACATTTCTAAATTTCTTAGAATAGATTGGGTTATAGAAATTCCACCTTCAAAATCCCCCACTAATGAATATTAATCGAGTTGAGTCAGTTGATGTATGCACCATCATAGAGATTCCTATGCTATATTCCTACCCAATCCTCAAATAGCAAAAATTACTTCTAGTTATGAAGAATAAACATCCTCTTATGTACATGGCTTACTAATAAAACACTCCCTACTGAGTGAGATTTATGAATTTGTTCCTAAAAAATATAACATGGTAAAGGAGGTGAATCAAAACATGGAAGAAGAGGAAAGGGAACCAAGCACATTTGAGTTTCTTATCTTCAATAACAATCAGCCTTCTCAAATGAATAACATATCTCCATTAGCTCTTCCTAATTTTCATGGATCTATGACTGAAGACCCAAACACATTCTTATTTGAGTTTGATGTCTTATGCAAGAGTTATGACTACCCAATTGATGCACACAAGCTGAATTTTTTCCCTGCTACACTCAAGGATGTAGCCTTGAGATGGTTTATTGGCCTAAGAAGAGATGATGTTACTACCTGATAGGGGATGAAAGACATGTTTCTGACCAAGTGGAAGAGGAGGAGATGAAATGTTTAGGATGGAACAAAAGGAAGATGAGCCACTAGAAGATTACCTCAAGAGATTCCTATTTTTTGTTCAAAAGTCAAGACACATAAGGTTGCCTCCTGAGTCTCTCAAGTTACTTTTCTTATAAGGACTCAGTGAGGAAGATAGGGATTCTCTAGACTTAATAGGAGCTGGAGACATTTCTAAAGCCACTTTTTAGGAAGTTTGTGAAGCCTACACGAACTAGTCTAGAGAAACCATGAAAATAATAAGAAGTACTAGATCAAAGAGTGGAGCAACTGCCAAAGGAATTGGGGAAATATCTAAACAATAAATTTCAAACATGTTTAAGAACATGAAACAATAAATAGTTAATGACATGTCCATCCATCTTGATGATATACATGCCAAGAAGAAGAGAGAGGATGCACAGGAAAAACTTACAGAGTTCTACCATTCTTGTAGAATGAAGAAAGCTGATTGCACATGCAGGGGACTGGCCAACATTACAGAAAGAAAGGAAGCTACACCAGAGTTCAAAATGATAGAAATGGAGGATGGAAAAGTTTTATACGTTTCCCAAAGGAAGACATGAACACCAAGACAAGGAGGTATGTAACAAGATCCCATGAAATATTTTCAAAATTGAGCTAGTAGTTCATATGATAGTATGCTACCCCACCTTGGGATAATAGTCAACAAGGATGGGCTCCCTACACTAGGCAATACCAATAGCCATGACAACCTCAGCTATCAAGCCAACAATGGAAGCACCCCCATTTTTCATGGCATAAAGCTTAGAGAGGAAGGAAACAATTAAGAAATCAACCTCCTAGCCACCAATAAACCTACCAAAAAGTTCCCTACCCACAATAGTAAGCTTTAATGCCAAACCCCCAATATAGCTCTCAACAAAAAACTACTCAATAACTAACTCAACCAATAGATAACCCCAATAATAAATATATTCATCCAACCTATAACACTTAATCAACCCAATACTATTCTTATTGAGTTGATGTCAATAATATCCATCTCCATTTAGGAAGAGCACTTGTGCCACTAAGTAAACCTGTAATCATAGAGATGCTAAATGAACCATAGTTGTTGCAAGCTGATTCGCAACAAAGTTAGAAGACACTGCAAGCTGATTCACAACAACATGAACAATATTCTAGTAAAAGTAAGATGCAAGTCAATAGAACCGCATTTCCAGAAAGATTGCAAGAGAGAGAATATGTGACCCTAAATCAAATTTTGATTATGATTTTTTTAATCAGTCGAAGGACATTTGTGTAAAAATTCCACTCATTTAAGCCATCAAGGATGTGCTTATTTACAACAAGATGATCAAGGATATATGTATAAAGAAGCCAAATATAAGAAGAAAATATCTATCCACTGTATAAGTCATTGGACAGTTGGATGAAATCATGTTTGGAAACTTTGTGCTACCTAAGTACATAGATCTAGGCAGTCCTTTGGTGAATGTTACTATTAATGGAATTACAATAAAAATAACCTAATTGACTTAGGGGAAGAAATCAATGTCATGACCAAGAAATTCATGGATGACTTGAAGTTGCAAGGAATGAGGCCAACAACTACAATACTAAAACTAATGGATAGATCAACAGTAAGGCTTGAAGGAGTCCTTGAGGACATTGTTGTGGTAGAATCTTGGTAATACCTTGATGATTTCATTGTCCTAAAACCAAAGGAAAGTCTAGGAGGTTTCCCTCTTATACTAGGAAGGCCATGGCTGGCCACTGCTGATGCATTTATAGGGTGTAGTTCTGACATAATGATCATCTCAAATGGAAATGGTACCAAGAAACTTATACTATATCCTCCTACCCAACCATTGGATGATGAGGATCAAATAGTTTGGGTTGAAGAATCATAAATTGATCAATGTTCTATCCAACAACTGATGATGTTGGAAAAATCTTGCACTATTGAAGATCAAGAGAAAGATGTTGTTATCTCTAATATTGTGCAGAACAAATATGGAATAACTGAAGAATTTGATGAAAGATTGAGGTGCTTAAGCAGTCCTTTGAACCAAGTCTTACCACAATAGAGCACCATGAATATTCCAGGTAAAAATTATATTTTTCACCAAATTCTTCCTCATGAATGCATATTAAATTCTATTAGTAGAAACATGTTTTTAATGTTGGATCTCTCTAACCAAGTAGAAATAACATCAGGGAGGCCACTAAATATAAGAAAGATGTTGAATATACAACAGGAGCAATTGTTGATTTCTCTTTTTCAAGAAAACAATACAACATTTTCTTGGGATTATATTGATATGTGTGGATTTCATTCTAGGCTTTGTACTCATAAAATTTATATTAAAGAAGAATGTAAATGAATCAGACAACCACAAAGACACATGAACCCAACAATACGAGAAATTGTGAAGGGTGAACTACAAAAGTTGCTAGATGCTGGGTTCATATACCCCATATTAGACAACCAGTGGGTATCACCTTTGGTAATTATACCAAAGAAGAGTGGGAAATGGAGAATCTATGTGGATTACAGAGAGCTGAATTCAGCCACAAAGAAAGACCACTCCCCATTTCCATTCATTGATCAAATACTTGATACCCTAGCTGGTGGTTACATTTAGATCTAGATTTTACTAGAGGACCAAGATAAGACTACATTCACATGTCCATGGGGGAAATTTTCCTATTAAATTCACCCATTTAGCCTATGTAATTCACCTACCACATTATGTAGGGCATTCCTGAGTATCTTCTCGGATTTGAGAAATGACTGCATGGAAGTATATATTGATGAATTCATTATTCATAGAAATACTTTTGAGGAGGCTGTGAAAAATTGGATAATCTCTTAAGAATATGCAAGGATCAACATTTATCCTTGAGAAATGAGAAGTGCTATATGATGATTGTAGAGGGTATAGTGTTGGGGCACCACATTTCCTTAGTAGGAATTCAAGTAGATCTAGCAAAAGTGTCTGTCATAGTCAACCTTCCCACACCAAGAAAACAAAAATTATTTAAAATATTTTAAAGCCATGTTGGATATTAAAAAAGGTTTACACAAAAATTCAACAAAATTACAGTGTCACTTTTTACATTGGTGGTAAGGGATGCTGATTTTGTATGAACTGAATGCTGTGAAAGTGATTTTAAAACTCTAAAAGAAATGCTAACTATTTATCCTGTGTTGAGAGGACCCAGCTAGAATCTACATTTTAACATCCACACATATGCATTAGATCATGCTATTGGATATGTCTTAGGTAAAAAAGATGGTATTCTAAACTATGCAATATACTATGTCAGCAAGAATTCACAAGATGCATAATTGAACTACACAGTAGTAGGAAAAGATTTCCTAGAAATAGTATATTCCATAAATAAATTTAGACATTATATTAGAGGATACCCAATTTTTATTCACACTGATCATACTATGATCAAGTACCTGGTAAACAAACTAATAGTAATTAATAAAATCATAAGGTGGCCACTCCCCTTGCAAGAATTTGATGTCACCATAATGAACAAGCCTAAAAAAGATAATGTGGTGGTAGATTTCATCTCAAGGATGGAGACCAATAGTGAAGAGAAAGTAGTTTATGATTCATTTCTCGATGAACACTTGTTTGTTATTTCTACAAGAACACCCTAGTACACAGACATAGCCAACTACTTGGTCTCAGGTAATACACCTCCATATTTTTCCTTCTCTAAGAAAAGGTATTTATTTGAAAAGAGTTTACCCCTATCTTGGATAGTTGAACTTCTCTTTTATATAGTTCAAGATCAAGTAATGAGAAGGTGTATATATTATGAGGAGATATTTGATGTCCTCAGAGCCTACTAAAATGAACCTTATGGAGGGAATTTTTCTACAAAGAGAACAACACAGAAGGTGTTGACTACAGGCTACTATTGGCCAATGTTATATAAGGATGCACCACTATACACTAAGAGATGTGACAAATTCCATAGAACGGGAAATCCTATTAAGTCTGATGAGATTCCATTGCAACCTCAATTGGTTATGCAACCTTTTTATAAGTAGGGATTAGATTTTGTTGGCCTTATATACCCTCCATCTCAGTAGAAAGAGTATATCCTGGTTTTTACAAATTACCTAACCAAGTGTATAGAGGTAAAAGCATTGCCAAACTAGACCAATGAGAAGGTGGATAAATTTCTATATGAGAACATATTTATAAGATATGGAGTCCCAAGGGAGATTTTGATAGACTAGGGTACACATTTTATTGCTGACGTGATTGCTAATTTGGTCAGTGAATATGTAATTAGGCATAAAAAGTCTACACCATGCCATCCCCAATCTAATGGCCAAGTGGAGGTTACAAACAGAGAGATAGAGGCAATATTGACAAATACTATAGAACTCTATAGAAGAGACTGGACAGACAGGCTTCCAGAAGCTATTTGGGAATTCAATATAACATGGAAGACCATAACTGGCTTCACACCATTTGAACTATTATATGGTAAGACTATTGTTTTTCTAATATAATTTGAGCGTAACAAGTTGATAACTGCACTTGAGATGGGAATAGACTTATCAAAAGCTCAGAGATAGAGAATTATCCAACTCAATGAGTTGGATGAATTAAGAAAATAAGCAGTTCAAAACACAGAGGTAGTGCAAAAATAAAGAATCAAATGGCATGACTAGTATATTCAAATAAGACAGCTCGAGGAAGGTGACTGCGAACTTTTTTTGACTCAAAATATAAGGATCACATAGGGAAGCTCAGAATAAGGTGGCTAGGCCCCTAAAAAATTGAGATCTTCCCTAATAGAGCTATGAAGCTTACTAATATTGATCTTGTGAGATTCAAGTTATTGGTAAATTGCCATTGGTTAAAGTTATATAAAAATCCAGTTGATAAAGGATCATTTATGGAATTGTTTAGAGGATATCAGAGAGGGATGGAGAAAGAAACATCATAATTAAACTCATAGGTTGATCCTATTGGCTCACCTTCGGGTACTGTAGATAATTGACGAGATTTCAATAGCCTTGGAGTAAAAAGTGTTGATATTTACCTTTTTGGGTGATCATCAACATTCTTCTAACCCATTTTTTTATATAAGTTTTTTTGCAGGATTTAGTGACAAGTGATGGCAGGAGAGCATGATCTCCATCACAAGGAGAGAGTTCAATGACCAAGGGTTTAACTTATAGCCACAAGAAATAAGATCATGTTTATTTGCAGTGTTTGGAAAAGCTCGTGGTTACATAAAGGACATCACAGAAAAATGCATAAGTGGATGATATACACAAAATTATTGGCACCCCAACCAATTGGAGTACCCTCTTTGGGAAGCATATGTTTGTAGTAAGAATCAGTCAACACAAATTTTGTAGCATCGCATGGAAATTGCATGTAGCCAGGACTCCAGTTCAATAAAGCATGCACATCAATCATTGCAAGCCACAACGAGATAAGTGCATACTTGTATTACTTTAATAAACCATGATTATATTAATTATATTTAAATATGAGTTATGCCAAGTCATGAAGTGTGTGTGACATTAAAAGACTATTTCCTCTCATTTATGATGTGTCCACTTAAGCCCTCCACATAAGACAAAATGTCACATCATTTTTCTTCATGAACTCAATGTTGTCACATACACTTAATGATTAATCAACCCTAAATGTATTGTTTTTCCCCTCGGTAATAAAGTTCAAATCGATGAAAAGCCATTAACACAATTCATTTTTGTAAAGTATTTGCAAGGAAAAATTGTCTAGTTGCGTATTGCACTTAGGAGAAGCTGCATATTTGCCACGGGAGGTGACCTAATTAGATATGAACCTCCTGTGCATTTGTAACTTCATAATCATCCTGAGCTTGTGTAGTAATTTGAGAATTATGGTTGAATGCAATATATTAACAGATTTCAAGGATTTGATGAGGAAGTTGTGGTTGAGTTCACAAATACCCTGAAAAATGGAGAAGAAAAGGTAAAAGGTTTAACAATTATGGTAAGTGATGAGATTTTAGCAGAGGTCACTGGTTTAATAGCTCAGGGAGAGCTATTTCTAGATAAAGCTAACCTAGAAGCAATAAGAAGAGAATTTTTGGAAAGTGATGAGTTCATCTCAGACTGCCAATGTACTCTTAGAACATCTCTCAAACATTTATGGGAATAAGTGTTAATTTTTTCATTCAACATTTTACTTGTGAAGGGAGATATTAAAGGTTAAATACAACACATTTCAAAATTTTAAATCATTTGAAAAATAATCATCAAGCGAATGTTCTAAATTTATTTCATGAAATTATTAATAAAATGAGAAAATAGGTTTAGCGGGGTAGGGCATCCTTGTCACATCACTGTATAATAACCTAAGTGGTTAAGCACACTTTGTAGCAGGAACACCCTCAAATATCATGGGATGACTTTATGAGAATGAACAATATTGAAACTTATTAGGAAATAAGAGAAAAAGGAGAAACAACACTGAAATTTATACTCCACATATGTTAGAAGTTGTACCATCCTCTTCCCAACTCAAGAACCAATAAATTATGAAAATATGTATTTCACTAGAGAGAATCTTTATTGCTAAAAATTTATTGGAATTTTCCTCCCCTGAAACCTCCACTTCCAAAACCAAAAGGAAGTCTAATCATTCTACTCCACAAAAAACTAGGCACTCTACTTCCAAAACTAAAAGGAAATCTACTCATTTTTCTCCAAAACAAACTAGGCACTCCTATATGCTTAGGAAAAAGAGGACAAAAACCTCTATTTCAAGGCAATCTCAAACCATCTCATTAGATAGTGATTTGGAAGCCATAGAATACAATTTTGAGCATGAACCATTGGAAAAAGAGTATAGAGATACTTCTCCCACAGTAACTCATGAGACAAAATACCACAAACAACCGATGGAAGGACAAGAAGAACCAAATCCGAATGAGGGAACAGTTCATGAAGTAGAGAGTAATGAAGAGAGACAAGTAGAAGAGGTAGTGGAAGGAGGAAATGGACAAGAGAAATTGACTGCTAAAGATGTCAATGAACAAGTCATTGAGAAAGTTGTTGAAAAATCACAAAATGACAGCCTGTAAGAAGCAAATGTAGAACCAATGCAGCCCCTAAATATTATTCATGAAATCATAAAGGAACCTGAAAAACCATCTTGCAGTGAGATGAGAACACAAACTATGGGGCCCAATATTGAAAATATGTTGCTGCAAAGGGACACTTACACTAACATAATCAATAAGAAATGGGAGGAGAAGGAAGACCTTATCTCTAAACATAAGAAAGAAATGGAAGACAAAGATAAAGAGATTAGAAGGCTAAAACAAAAACAAGAGGAAATAGTGAAAGTAGAATTTGACATGTTGAGTTGCAGACCACTGTCAACTGTCTATGCCATATACCTAAAAGAAAATACATTTTACCAATAGTTAACTTGTATAAATTATGATATGATATATGACATTAGATCAGCCAAGAAATTCTTTACTCCATATCAACATAGTACACATAAACTACATAATTTATTATGTGAGCTATATTTGCATAATTATACCCTTCCATATGACAAAGATTGAATCCTAATTTTTTACATTGGGGATGTACATGTTAAGGAATTATGTTATTATCTTTCAAATGAAATGGAAAGAGCTTAGCAAATGGAGGCCTATAGACATTTGTAGAAGTTTACACCACTATATATCAGAGTTAAAGCAACAACAACAAATGAAATTGCAGAAGAATATGAAAAATACATGGAAGTAGATGCAATAAAAATAGAGTGTTAAGAATGAGGATGGAAGCCCACAAAGAAGTCAGGAAAATTATCAAAGAACAATAAGTTCCGGTTATGACGGTATGCAGAGCCATATGGACAGAGTTATCACCTACACTCCAAAGGAAATACATGTACACATATCCAAATATACTTTTTACATTACACATGATGAACAAGTATATTTAAATAACAAAGGAATGTGGGGATGGGTGGTTTCATATAGCTTATCATCCTCCAATATTTCATTTCCTAATTGTTCCTTGGACAAGAAATTTACCAGTCAATCTGAGGGTGCAAGAAAGAGTCTGGTACAAAGATCTCGGTCAGAGCAGGCATATGCCAAACATGAATACCTAAGGAGGAGTTATGGATATTTACATTGAAAAGAGGAAGGAACCAGAACACCCATATATTTCAGGAAAGAATGTAGTTTCCAACAGAGAAGATTTAAAGCTCTTGAATGAGGACATTCAAGTGTTTAAGTCTAGGGGTGTGATGAGTTATATTAATTACTTTCATAACAAATCATCTTTTGTATTTTTATAAGACCATTGTAGCCATGTCCATGTATTTCCTAAGTACATTGTTGAATATCACTATTACAACAATGAACTTTTGGCATAATGGATAATTAATACAATTATATCTAATTGTATTTATTTTGTCATATTGTGTGTGCATTTATTCTTCTTGTTCCAATAAATTATTTGAATGATTATATGTGTTGATGCCACTCTTGGTTGTAAGAAATTTGTCATATGCAACAAAATAAAATGTCCCTAGCAACTCATCCACAACCAAATAAATTATACGAAACAACTCATCCACAACATAAGGAAATCATTCACAACAAGTTACACTGCATTTATGAAGATATTTTGAAACATAAAGTGATGGAACTTAAGTCCTTATGTTCCATTGGAGAAGAATTTACAATAGAAACATGGAAAATTGATAAATAAATCAATCTTTTATTTTTTCATTGATTAAAAACTAGTGGAGAGCTGATTGTTAGTTGAATATAAACTTTTTGTTAATTGAACACTTGTGTGTTTCAAATATGTGTTGAATCTCTCACTTGTTTTGTTAAAGAATCCTTATTGTATTCCTCTTATTATCACATGCTGTAAATGATAAGATATAAAGGAAAGGGATGGTGCCTTGTAATGAGTTAGTCAGGAGGAGAATTAAAATTAAGTTAGAGTCAAATTTGGAATTAGAGAAAAGAGATTACTCTGATCTTTTGTTCCTAAATGTAATGTTTTTTACAAATCAATAAATAAATATGAGTTCTTTCATTTAGTTTTTAGTTACAAAGTTAGGAATGGACTAACACCCAAGTCAGGGCCCACTTGAGGTCTGCTAAATCCCCTCCATTGTTTCATTTCATGTATATTTCCTTAGGAACAATATTCTCTTTGAATCTGAAACTTTGTTTCAGTAATAACATTTAACAATAGTTCATTTTCAAGTCTGAGTTTTAATTTACTTTCAACATTGTTACATGATAGTTGTTTCCTTTCCAACCTCCTAGATCAACTATAAAGGAAAGGGATGGTGCCTTGTAATGAGTTAGTCAGGAGGAGAATTAAAATTAAGTTAGAGTCAAATTTGGAATTAGAGAAAAGAGATTACTCTGATCTTTTGTTCCTAAATGTAATGTTTTTTGCAAATCAATAAACAAATCTGAGTTCTTTCATTTAGTTTTTAGTTACAAAGTTAGGAATGGGCTAACACCCAAGTCAGGGCCCACTTGAGGTCTACTAAATCCCCTCCATTGTTTCATTTCATGTATATCTCCTTAGGAACAATATTCTCTTTGAATCTGAAACTTTGTTTCAATAATAACATTTAACAATAGTTCATTTTCAAGTCTGAGTTTTATTTTACTTTCAACATTGTTACATGATATTTGTTTCCTTTCCAACCTCCTAGATCAACTATAACTGGGCATACAACACCAACATTATTTCATTTCTACACTCCCTGCTCTAATAATTAAATGAATGTAACTCAATATACAACATATTAATTATTGTAAGTTGATTTACACCACCAAAACTCAATTTTCAAGGTTGTCATTTCTTTATTTCCATATCCAAGGAAGAGAGATAAAATACATGGCTTTAAGTTTCTTGTTCAGATGTGTGAGATTGAAAATATTACCTTTAGAAGATTATTTGTCTTCATTGACTTCATATAACATCTTGTATCTCCTTTGCATCTTTTTCATCAGGTTCTTACCTTCTTCCTCATCAACAAGTCCCATTTTCTTTCCTTTAGTAGTAGTCTTCTTGAACTGAAACCACTAATATTTGATAATAGGTTCTTAAAAAACAACAATTTTATTTATCCTACACAGTTTTTGCTTGATTTTTGGAGATATGCCACTAGTCTTCTTTACCTTTTCTAATTGCAGATTTTTACTTGAAGAAAGAGATCTTTTCTATTTTCTTGAATTCTCATCCTTTCAAGAACTAGTCTAGAATGATGGTTTCTCAATCATTTACATTTTTAGTAACCATCTTCTTCTTCTTCTTCTTCACTATCACTCATTATTACCAAACTCCAATCTTAAAACTTTGTCATTTTAGTGCGGGAAATGAATGTGACACATATTTGTTCCTTGACAAAGCCTCTTTCAAAATATGATTTTTCCTTGATATCTGATATTAATTTTTGGACTATATAATTTGTTTATATTGTATAGATATCTTTATGGGTGTACATGGGAAGATATCTTCCCAAAAAAGTCTCCAAAATTTTTTGGTGAAATAATTTGTCACATGGAAAATTATGTGTTTCCACCAATTCTTACAGGGATACTCCCCTCCTATATGGGGAGGCTCCCATTATTGAATGTAAACTAATCTAATAATATTTAAATATTGTGGGGGTGGAAAAATAGGCTAGGGATGACAAATGAAAACTTCATTGAACCTATGGAAAATTCTTGTAAGTGGTACAAGGGAGCAAATTACAATGGTGAGGGGTGAAGGAGAGAAATTAGGAAAGGGAAAAGGTTATTGTTATGAGTAAGAGGTTGGAGAGTTCACACCTAATAACCATAGTATTTCAATATTCAATTCAATGAAATAAACAATGAAGCATCTAGTAAGACTAAAAAACCTAGACACAGTTATTTGGATTCATTTATCAAAGATATTTCTTGATCACTATGCTTGAAAAGTGTAAAAAAGAGAAATAGAAGAACACATGAAAAGAGAAATGGAAGAAATGTAGATTTTATTTCTCGTGTTAGTGATACAAAGATCAATACCCAAACTAAAATCCATAATTGATACAAATAACTAAATTTTAGGATCCTTTGGAATGGAGAAGCCATCCCAATTCATAACATTGTGAATTGGCCTTTTATCTACCCCCCACATGACTATTCATGATCTCATTCAACTTGTGACTTTACGTCTTCCTAGAAAATGAGAAATAAGTTCCATTTTTATAAATTTAAGGTAATTTTACAATTCAACCTTAGAAAGTCACTTAAGTGAATAAAATTCATTATCATGATTACGTACAAGGAAGAATTAGAAGAGGGAGAGAATAAAGAGGGGGAAAAAGGGGGAAGATGTTGCAATATATGATGAAGAAACTCCATGCAATGAAGGAATTTTCTGATTCATGCTTCTTGTTCCCAATGCTTGAATTTATTGTTAAACTAATCTACTACAAGTGCCAACTTATCTACCTCTAGAATGCAAACAAATCCCAACACCTTGGTTCATGCCCCGAGAACATCACTAATTCTATTGCATTGACTAAACCATTCTTCATGATCCTTTGTAATTTTAGAAATGTAACTTTTGATGTTGGTAAGGGACTCTAAGTTATCTTCATTAAAGGAAAGAGAGCCACCTGCCTCTTTCTTGACTATCTCCTAGAAGGAAACAATAAGTTCTTCTGGTGATGAATCCTTAGTGAGTAGAGGGAACTCATGACCTGAAATCATGAGAAATTTGTAACAACATTCACCAATATTTCTTTATAAAATGATTTCATGGATTAATTTTGACATTACAACTTTTCTATATTTTGAGAATTATTAAAAATCTGCGAGCTTTGTGAAAATCAGGGAAAACCCAAGAACAAACAATGAGAAAATAAGACACACAATTGTTAATGGAGTTCAGCATGTAAGCCTACATCTTTGGGTCCTTATAAATGAGACTGATGATATATTAAAATATGCCTCATAACACTTACAATTATTTAGAAAACAAAAATATAGATCTTCCAATAATTGCAAAAGATTATCCTTGAAAAATAAGGGCTAGTCTCTTTTTGGAATTTTCTCCCCAAACTTCCCCTAACTCTCATAACTTGTGAAAATAACTCACATACCTATCAAAACCATAAAAAAATACCAAAATTCCCCATTATATAGTATATGAGCCTACCGTGGTGTAACGACCACATAATATTTTGTTATGTGGTGAGTCAAGGGTTTAAAACCCCTTACCCACTTCCCACCACTTGTTTTATCCTATATTTAGGTATATCCCACATGGGCTATGTGTCAAGGGTTGATTGTCTTTAAATGTGTGATGATGATGGATTTCCATTGGTGTTAAGGCCAATTTTAATGGGGGTGACTTGTAACCATCGGTATCATTGGAGACATGGGAAAAAATGTGTTGCGAGTTTCTTGGTTAGCTCAGGAGTCAAGGTGGATAGGAGTTATAATGCTCGGTAGGGAGAGTTGTAATGTTTGATTTCCAAGTTGGGAGTTCTAACACATAATGAGGAGGGTTAGACATACAACAAGATGCACCTACAAATAGGTGGGTGGTAGGCAAGTTGGGTCTGTATAGTCAATTTCAATACATTTCGCTAATATATCCCACATTCACCCTATTCTGAACAACAAATTATACATAGACAAAAGTTCCACTAAGGTAATATGAAAATAAGAGGCCAAGGCACCCCTTAAAAAAAACAGTGTATCAACCCTAGTTGAGGGTCCCCAGCCAAAAAATAGCGGGATCTATTTGTCCAAAATCGAGCATCAAATAACACACTCTAAAAACTATTACTTTTTCCACGCATCACCTTGACATGTGTCATAATAACCTTGGTCCACTTGGTAGATGTGCAAGCTTCCATCTCACCTATGTGTATTCCACTAATTTTTCTAGTTGGCTAAGAATTTCAGCGGGTCATATCTTCTACATACGTGCTCCATTTTTCACATTCTTTATACCACCGAAAAGCTCTTGAAAAGATCTACACATTACAACTAATTATGCTAGATTATGGGAAGATCATATATCGACATTTCTCAATGAGGATCCATTTGATCATCTCAAGATTCTAAACAAAATTATAGACATTGTTTATGATCTTGGATCCATGTTGTCCATAAGATTCCATCTTAGAGATTCTAGTTTTGAGAATTCCATATTTCATATCCATGATGCGGATCCAGACTTGATACAAGTTCTCTACCGCTGGTGTAAACAAATTCTTACTCATGAGAGTGCAAGAGTCAAAAGAGATCATATTTGAAACCAATGGGAACACCTCATCTAAGTGAATTACCTCTTTTGTAAACTTATTTGTTTTCTTTACTTCTAAAAAATTTGCAAGAGCGTACTTGATGAGAGAAATGACATTTAGAAATAATGCCTTACCTTGCTTAATTATTTTATGGATCCACTTCTCATTAGCCTTCCCCTACATCATGTATCCTTGTACTTTATTGATTGCCTTAGGGTCAACACTACTGATTGGAAAGAATGTCTTCAACTAGAAGAGAAGATGTTGAGTTTGGTTCTAAGAAGGGTTGAATGAAAGAACTAAGATCTTTTACCTGTTCCTCCAATTAGACAATTATTTATTTGTACTCTTCATTACAAGCAAGGAGGTGGGAAGAGGATTCCTTGAATAAGTGAAAATCACCGTTATGTGAATCTTGATGCAATGGGATGTGGATCAACTCATAATCTGATGGAGTCATTTCATCAATAGAATTTTCATTCATAGGCCTAGAAACTTTAATATAATGATTACCTAAGATGCCAATGAAGAAGCGAGATGTTGTCTGGGCCTTCTTTCTTCATTTATACCTCAGTGTTCTTGAGATTGCTTCGAGGCTGAGCATGATAGAAAGCTATTTTTTCCTTGGCCCACTTTTGACCATTTCTTGAATCCATGGAAATGGTTCTTTGGGATATGACATGATGTTGCTCGCAAGAGAACCTTCATGAGCTTGCCATGGAATCAAATCTTGATAACTGTGGGGAAGCTCTAATATTGGGGATGACATACTTGGATGCCTCTAAAGAAAAAAATGCTACTATGAATCACCTTTTCTTTCCTTTATGTATATTAGTTCAACCAACTCTTCTCAACTCACCCAACCAGCTCTCCCAGCTCACCTGGTTCTAATCAACAAATTCACTAAGTTCCAATCAATAAGCTCAGTAAGGAGGGTGACGATGGATCCAATTTGACTGATGAATTAATAGGATCAGTGGAGATTTTGGCCCTTTTTAAATATCTTTAGGATGCACAATTCCTCTTTATTTTACCTATTGTGCCCTGTAATAGTCTGCCTTGCTCTTAGACATGAATTTGATGTTTTGGGATCCTTGTGAAGAATGAATTACCTTTATTGAGCTTCTCCACCACCTATAAACCCTATGAATATGTCAAAAATCAGTGAGATGACTAAAAATTGCATCCTACAACAAATTTCTACACCCAAAATACAAACTTTCTATTTTTAGCAGGTTGAACCAGGACGCATTATTTTGGGATATTTAACTTGTTTTAATCAAAATTGTAATTATTGATCCTATGGATTACTAAATTCAACTCTTTTGATGATGCATTACTATTTTTAGCAAGTTTATATTTTTAGAAGGTTGTCTTTGTTTTTTCTTTATTATGTTTTTTTGCCTTTTTGGTCAAAACTGCCTAGTTTATCATTTTCACTATTCATTGAGTGCAATGTTGTAAGATGAATTGATATTTTAGGGAACTCATTATTTTTAGTAATGGGGGTAATAGGTAATTACTATTTTATAAACTACACTTTCTCATGTTGGATTGCAACAAAAATTACATCACTAGATTTTGCTCGCTTTTGAGACCCCGTGATCAAATTTTCATCTCAATCGCTTGCCGGAATGCTTGGAAAATGAAAAAGCATTATTTAGGGCATCAAACTAGGGTTTTATACCATTAATAAACCACTTCATTATCTTATTTTCTACTAAAAAATTCTTGAAGGTGCATGGGATGAAGAGCAACTGGGAAAATTTCACTCGATTTCATTCACCAGTTTGCAAGATATGAGTTTTTTAAGTTTTGATGCATATGGATTCTTGGAAGAATTTTGAGGTTTCTGGATAATTTTCATGTTTTTGGAATTATGGAGTAGAAAAAATGGTGTTATTGGTTGAAAAATGATGTGAGAAGAATTTATTATGCCTTCAAAAGTGGTTTTTTGCATTTAGATGATGTAGAAGCAACAACACTTAACCAATTTTTTAGTTTTTTGAAACCTCATGGTAGGGGGTGGGACAAATTTTATCGTCCCCACTTTCCAAGGGACAATTGGGACTATAAAATGCACCCTCTACTTTGAGCATGCCAAGTTGTGGAGTGAGAGGCAGTGAGATGGTGATGTAAGATAAAACACATTTTAGCACTTGAGGGAAGAAGTTTTCGTCATATGGTGAACTTGAGAAGTGGATTAGGGTGAGACCCATTTTTCTTTCCCTAATTTCCCTATGACAATTGGAAAATTTGGGACCATAAAATGCACCCATGGGTTCATGGAAAAACTTAGCCAATTTACATGAAAAACAACTTATCACCTTGCTGGGAAGATGGAAGGTCATATGAGGAACCACAAACAACAAATGGGGAGCACATTTTTGTGTCCCTACAGCCCCTGGGAAAGCTAGGATAGTAAAGCCCACCACCTACCCAACTGAGAAAATGACTAAGTCCCCAAATCTTGAAATCACTTTTCCTAGAGCTCCAAAAGGTCTTTGTAGAAAAAAAAGTATATTATTTTGACTCCCAAGATCTTTCCAAGATTAATGAGATGGTTTTCATGACTTGATTATGACTACTTATCTAAACATCCCACCTTTTAATTTTTTACAACAAGGTGATTCTACACAAACTGAGCTACCCGAGAAGCACCTAAGTCTTGTAAAAAAATGTGAAAGTTCCATCATGTAGAGGATTGAATTAGATTTCCAATGAGTACTTGTTTTCCTCCTAACTCCCCATAGAGCTCCTATAATCATTTTATGAATCTCAAGTAACATTTTCAATAGTAAGCTCCTTCACCCTCAAAAACCCACTTTCACTATTGTTGTTGCTAAATCTTCCTAAATATTTATAAACATATTCCATTGCATTCTAATATTTTCTATTGGAAATTCAAGAAACTGAGAGGGGGGTGAATCAGTGTCTATAAAAACTTTATAGACAATTCAATTTCCTTAATATTGTTATGATGAAATTACAAATCACACAAGAAAAATACACCACGACACATGTTTTAATGTAGGAAACCCAAATTGGAAAAAAAACCCACTGAAACAAAGAATTAGAATTAGGATAGGAATGTATTGTAATTGTTACATTGATTTCATGGTTGAGCTTCAACTCATCCTAGAGTTGTAAATCCAAATATTTAATCAAGCAACCACTTAGTCTTTGACAAGATTCAACTTTCCTAGAAGCTTCAACTCCCAAATTTCAATAAGGATTCTACCTGCATCTTTTGTGATAAAAAAAATCACAAGGAAGCAACTACTCCCTCCTACTATTCTATAACTTAGACTTAAATAAGATTTTGCTTGATCACACTGAATTTTTCTGTCTTAAACAACTGATACTGAACCACTAAATCAACTCATTATCCTTCTCACTTTGCTATTTTATTTACTCTCTTATGATAATCTACTCATAATGCCAATATTTTTTCATAGAATGCTCACTTTCCATAGTAATATTCATATCACATCATACACTTTGAGTCATTACAATCAAGCATTCCTGATTTTACATGTGTTCAATCATACTCAACAATAACTTTATAGTCTTGATGTTCACTTAAACATTTATTCTTACATGTTAATCTCATTTTACAGCTCATTCAAAAAACCCTATATCATGTTCACACTTTCTGCAACTTATATCAACCTCTCATTTGACATACCATGGTCCCTCTATGTTGTATTGTGACCAACCTTCTATTCACTCTGTTAAGAGCTTCTATCTTCATGTATGTAAATTATACTGTCTCTGTTCCTACCATACTTGTATATGTCAAATCTCTTCTATCTCTTCAACTCTACATTAATCACACGTTCATGTCAGGTATTATTAAAAAATGGACTCATCAAATATGTTATCTTACACCTTATAAATTTAAATACTCTAATTCACTTACTTCAGCTTAGAGCAATCTGTACTCAAGAATTATTAATAGTCCTTCTATCGTAAGCTCAACCTATAAGCATTATCATACTCTTCTAACATGTTTTTAGTTATTGAATCATGTCAAACTTTCCAAGGGTCATACCATTCAAATGATGAATAATAAGAGTTTCCCATATTTCTTACCATCTAGCTTCATTTATACAATTTATTTTAACTCCTACTGCTCATATTTGAAGCCGATATTTCTGAATTTGTCTTATTATCTGGAAAGAGAAATAATCAAATATATTTTAGGAGTATTTACAAGGTGTTGTGATTAATTTGAAACATTGCAATAGAATCTAATCTATTTTTCATCTTCTTCATAAACTCCTTCACTCGCAAAACCAACTTCACACCTTATTTGAACACTCGTGACACTACATACTTGATATGAAGGATACAATCCTGAACTGGGTGTATGAAGAGACATTTGAAGCTAGATATTTTTAAAAACTTAGATGGATTCATGATTTTGATTTTATTCATATCATGAGAGACTTGGACTTCATTCTATTTCATCTTGAAGCACAAATTTTCTATATTGTGCATGGACAGTCAAGATACACTAAATCACATTCTTGATTTTACTTGAAAATCAACAGTTAATAGACCTGTTGAAGGATTATCAGCTTGGAAAAGTTGATGAAAGAATGTTTTTTTCATTTATATCCATCGGGAGGTCAGAACACCACTGATTAAGTTTGTAGCACATTCATTGGAACACTGCAACACTATCTTGACCACATGTTTTTGTACCAAAAACCTGTAACACTAAAGGTTTTGATGTTTGTTCAGGTGCACTCTTAGAAAAGTATGCTTTCAGAGACATCTTACAAGGTGGAGGAAGATACATTAACAACTTTCATATCCATAAATGCTATGATATCTTGTAAATAATAACACACTTGCTTGGTCTTTTAGCATTGTGCACAGACAATATTTCCAGTTTCAAACCCTAGAATTCATTTGAAGGTTCTTATTAGTTCTTTATTTACTCATATGTCAATATGACTATATGTTCAATTCATGTGAGGTCATTAGACTAATCCTCAAGCCTTATTTTGCATTAATTTTAAAGGAATATTCATGATTTGAGCACAAAAATAGTCCTACATGGCTACTTTCAAAAGATTAAGCCCTGAATTCAATAAAAGAAATGTCCTTCCTAAGAAAACCAATTTACAAAATGCATTTGAGGCACTTTTATAAGAGGAAAAACCCTTTGGGTCACTCTTCCATACTGAAACACATAAACTTGAGGAATTACAACATGATAGCCAAACAAACTATGACATATATCATTGTTTCTAGAGGTAACAACTGCAAGACATGACCTAGAAACTTCTTACTAGTAAGAATATATACTTACAAAACCATCCATAGTGTGTAACCTTCTAGGAAGGCCTATACATATTCATAGCTTTAGGTCATGGTTTGTAATGGTAAACCCACAAACAAAAATCAGAAATATCTCCTCTTGTCTAGTCCAATCAATGAAACTATTGGAGAAATGAACGCTATGCCAAGTATATCACTTCAAAAATTTATTTGTGAGCATAAAAACTCATTTATGATCTGTAGAGAGTATTTATATTAATTTTTTAGCTCAATTCTTAGGTTAGAGCATTGAGATGACCTTCAAATACCTTCCAAACATTTATCAATTGCTTTGCACAAATGTACTTTGGTGGTAAGATGGAAAAGGGAATGATTTTACATGAAATTACTAAAGTAAATTCTTGGAAACATTTTATAGTAGAGAAAAGAAATTGAGCACAATATTTCACACCTAGTGGTTCACCTTGGAGTATTCAAAACCAAATTGAATATGAAAGACTTGAAAAAAAGAGTGTTTCCATGCAACACAACCATGTTTGGATACCAAACATACCACCATTTAAACTTAGACAGAGTATTTTACAATTTTATGGGTTTTACATACTTTCAAAAGTCATTTAGAGTCAAAACAACTCATTTTTGTGCCTGCTGCTTTAAGGAGGCTCGAGGAGAGAGAAACCGTGTTAGAAAAATGAACAAAACATCTTTGTTTATCATCCAATTTCTCCCAAAAAAATTGAAAAATTTCAATATTAGAAATATCTTCAAAAATTACTTTAATTTATCCAAAGGAGGCTTAATAAATTTTTTTTATGCCAAGAAGATAGGGTGCTCATATTACATTTCTCAAGAAACCGGTTTTAGTAAAAATTGAATAACTTCCACAACATTCTTGAAAACTTGATGAAACCTGACATGAATAAATACAACATACCTCTACATGATCCATATCTTGGTTCCTGATAAATTTTCATGTAATTTTCAAACCAATCTCATTTTCCCATGACTTCACTACTAGTTTTCAAAGGCAGGTTTAGTGAACATTTGAATTTTGCCTCCAGGAGCTAATGTAATCCCTATAGACATTCATACATTCCCTAGAGAGTATTACTATACTTCTAACATGCTTACCTAGGATTTATAAGACTTGCATTGAGCTCTTACACCTCATCAGGCTCTAGAACTAGGTCTAAATGTGTCAATTTCAACTGTGAATCCCAAAACTTGACCTAATGCTCACCCCAAAATATCTTTCACATGACAAAACCAACATTTCTGACCTAGAAAACTTCTAATCCAAGCATACCAATAATATCCATACCTCCAATGGGAATAAACCACACAGGCTAAGCCTATAGCACCATGAAACCATTATGAAACCACTTTGAATCCTTTCTAAATCAACCTTCATGCCTCTGTCTTAGCCTCACTTCAAAAATCACACATTTTCCATCAATGCCACCTGTAATTAATGACAACATTGATGCAAAAGGGTTCAAAAATCTCCCCTTTTTCATTCATGGTGAAAAAATTAGAAACATTTGATGGAAAGCAACCTTATATCTCCATAGCATTCAATTTTTGTTTTTGGACAGAACTCTCTCCCCCTTTCACATCTATGAAAAAGGTTCTAAAATCCAACACCATGAGTAACATGAAAGAAATAAATGAAAAAACATGACCTTACCTTAAAAATTTCCCCATTGAATGATGTTCTTATTTTGTCTGATAAAACCGAATTAGTTGCAGGTATTTATTTAATAATCAGATGCAATTTATCCCCCCAAACATATTCTCTTCATATTCAACCATATCACTTCACCATGCTCAATCATTAAGCTCAACTCTAGCTTAAGCTAGTGAATTCTACTATTTTGACCTTAGATCCCTGAAATATATTTTTAGTGCCTTTTGGTTCAACTTTGACCACCCAAAGAATATAAGTACATCATTTATTAGGCTCAAACAACTCTTGCTCGATTCATTACACCCCCCTTTACCTTAAACTACATGAAATAAAGATTTTAAACTATACTCAAGCCATAAGGGTGGGTTAGTTAATACTAGTCAGTGCTAAAGGACCTATTCAATGCTTTCTATTTTTTTTCTTAACCATTCACTGATTTAAGCAATAAAAATTTTCTCACCTCAAAAAATTCCCTCATATGTCCTCTATATTGTGGTTTACAAGGCTTTCTAGGCTCTTAAGCCACCTCAAAATAACTATGAGACATTCTCAACCATTTCTCTTATTTAAAAAATATTTCCAAATCCGTCGGCCACTATTTTTGAGCTTATCATAATCAAAAAGCATTAGTTTAATGCATGACAACTCCATTCTCTATCTTCACCACAACAACCTTTGCTTATTTAGTCTTCATCATGCTTCAAAACATTCTCCCATGCTTCAATCATCTCAAGAAGATATTAGAATAATATTTATCTTGATTCATAAAGCTCAAACATTATTTATTACTCATCTTGCGAAAATTATCTTCTTGCACCCTTAAGACAATGCATCATGCCAGCTTCAAGGTTAGAAGAATTGGTGAGCACTCACAAAGAACCATAGACATCTTCAAATTCTCTGATACTAAGAAATTATATTTGGGAATAATTTCTTCTAAAATTAGATTCCATGCCCTATTTTTTTCCAAATTGTCTGATTCAATGATATACAAGATATTTACTTACCAAAGAGGCTAGATGATTGTATCAATCTTCTTCTTCTCTATTTTCATATTGTCTTTCCTGTAGGCATTCAAATTTGTAGTCAAGAACATATCTTTTCATTGTAACAAAGAATTCACCCTTTCTTATTAGGGTCAAGATTCTTCACATAATAATTTACACATTATAATCTCTTCAACATACCATTTTGATACATCTTCCAAATATTTTCTTATAAAAAAATCATCACAAAATAACTTAACCTAGAATAGAGTATCTATCACACCAAGGATTTCATGAATTAGAACAAAAAAATGTTATTGTTGTCTTTCTTGATGATCAATATGTATTTTCAACCTTCATGAGCCTTGATAACATGTAGCTCACTTAGGGAGGTTTTCTAATCCATAACACATGTTTCAAAACTAGTTAAACTTAGACTTGTGGAGATACAAAACTTTAGAGATTTTGAATTAGGTTCCAACACAGTTACTTCTTGTTTCTTAGGGAAACCTCTCGTCATTGTCACCACTCGATAATGAATTACACATCAGTCTTTGATACTCTTGAGTCACATTCCATTCCTTTATGGGTAATTATACTCATATATATGCAAAAAGTTTGTATAACCATACTTTGCACACACTTATACCATGGACTATTTCAAGGGAAGATTGATCTTACGGTGTGCACATAACCTTTAAGTCTTCTAACCTGATGAATATCCTTGAATTTTTTTGAGCGTTGTAGATCTTGAGAACTAGCAAAGATTTTGACTGAGCTGAGTATTGACACCCAAATTTGACATGTTAAATTGGATTCAAGACTTGATTAGGAGTACCTGAGGTTTACAAATTTATAAATTCATTGAATTTTAACTTAATTGGACACACTTACAATAGTCTTGAAAAACTACACAAGCAAATAAGGACTCTTTCCTTTGAACACTTAAGATGGACATAGAGGAATAAAATGACAACTCTACGAACTGGTATGACACTAGAAGGAATGAAGGCATTATAAAAGAAACAACTTGCTATATGCGCGGCACCATTTATGTTAATCAGTGGTGACCTCTACAAGTTAGGAAAAGATGAAGTATTATGACGTTGTGTATTAGAGCATGAGCACAAGGATATTATGGAAGAGGCCCATGGTGGTATTGCAAGAGGCCATTATGCAAGTGATGTGACTGCCTAAAATATCCTACTTGCTAGATTATGGTGGGAGACATTATATAAAGACTGCAAAGAATATTGTAAGGCATGTGATCATTGTTAATGCCTAGGAAAACTAGGGAAAAGAGATTAGATACCTTTAAGGCCAATTACTAGTGCTGAATGATTTGAGAAATGGGCTATTGACTTTGTAGGACCTATTTCACCAGCTACACGTAGGACTGGGTCACGCTATATCATTACTTGCACAGATTATCTAACATGGTGGGCATAAGCCACACCTATGAAGGACTGTACAATAGCTAGGTTTCTATTGGAAAATGTTCTTACAAGATATGGATGTCCTTTAAGCTTTACAAGTGATAGGGGTACACACTTTTTGAATGAGACAATCAGGATTCTATTGGATGAGTTTATGGTTACAAACCATAAAACTACACCCTACCATCATCAAGCAAATGGAACTGCTAAGGATTTCAACAAGATTTTGAGCCAGAATTTGATAAAAAAAATTTATGTTGGAAGAAAGGATTGGGATGATAAAGTGTCAATTATTCTTTGGGCATATAGAATAACTTACAAGTGATTGAACAAAGCCACACCATTTTAGTTGGTGTTTGGCACAGAAGTCATTCTCCTTATAGAATTTATGTTAGCTTCTTTACATATTGCGTGTGCTAGAGGTTTAGCTGATGAGTAGGCTTTAGAAGAGCGTATTGAGAAGATGATTCAATTGGATGAGCGACAAGCCATAGCATGATGGAGTTAGAAGTAGGAAAAATCCAAGAAGAAGGCATGGCATGACAGAAACATAAGGGATAAGAAGTTTGAGATTGGAAAAATGGTACTTCTTTATGACTCTAAGTTCTTATGCCATCTAGGAAATCTCAAAGTACATTGATTGGGGCCATATGTCATCACTTATATACTTGAATCAGGTGCTTTCCAGTTAGAAGCACTTGATGGAACACAACTACCCAGTTAATTCAACGAGAGTAGGATGAAGCCCTACTATAACTAGGTCTTCTTAGTGTTTGTAATAAGGTAGTATTTCCATTTAGAATAGGTTTCCATTATGCATTTCCTTAATGTATTTCCTTCATTATCACTATGCTTTGTCAATTTAGTTTTTGTTTACGTGTAATAAGCACACTTGCGTGCATGAAGCTAATTACTATATGACACATGTTTATGCACATAGGACTGTATATACATTTAGTGTGGGGTGGTTGTAGTTATCCAAGTATAAGAATGTGGGAATTGAAAGGTGAAAGGAATAAGTTGCTACGGGTTTTCTTTAAGTCAAAATAAGATTGCTTCTCAAAAGTGAACAAGGATTGAGATGAATGAAAATATAGTATAACGTGAGGTAAGTGGAGGCCATGATAACTACCAAGAGAAGGTAAATTATTGAGGTATTTGGGCATAAGGGTGCATGCTAAAGAGAATTCTATGACTAGAGGGTAGGAAGGCATGCTAGAAGGTTATAGTTGGGGTGTGAAGATGTACTGCATGGAATGAGTGAATTTGGTTAATGAATGAGGGGATATTTAGTAGGTGAAGGAGTAATAAATGCATCAAAATTTGAAAATTATATAAGGATGGGATGCAGATTCATTTTTACCATTGTGACTAAGAGAATTCAAGGAAAGAGCTAAGTGTGAAGAACTGAGTGATCGGGTTAAGGTGTGAAGGGTGTGAAACAAAGCGTGAAAAATAGATATGTGTGAAAATAAGCTTGCATCCCTAGTGGTGAAGGGTTTGAGTGAAGCAGGGAGACAGAGGGGAGTTAGGGCATGAATTTTCCACCTAGGGCATAATTGAATCGAGATAGGGTTAATTCGTAAGTTATAGAGTTAAAGTGGAGATGGTTGTAAGGTAAAAATGGCACCTAAGAAGGTAGTTGTAGCAATAGGAAAAGGAAAGAAGAAGGTGGTCGCTGAGGAAGAAGAGATGGCAGTTGAAAGTGATTTTTTAGAGATGTAATATTTAGATGGGGTTATTGTCAGCCAGGAATGGGATTCACCTATCAAAAAGAGAAAAGTGAACGAATACAATCACAAGACAATGGAAAACAAGAAGGAGCTTGTTTCCTTACTCACTGCTAGGACGAACAAGCACACAATGGATGACATGCCAGTTTGTGGTGATGTAGGCGAGAAGCTTCTGAAGAGAATTGGGGTCTACCAATTGTATGAGCTTCCATATTTTGGGAAATATGAGCCTTTGTTTCAATGGCTCATGAGCAGAGTGCACAAGGACCTCTTTTACTTTGTAGGACATAGAATTAGAATCTCATATGAGCTTATCTCATCAGTTACAGGCTTGAAGGCCACAGGAGAGGATATAAAGAATGATCTCATAGATAAAGCTGAAATCTTTAAGACCAGATAAGAGTTGTGGTACTTGAAGGGTCCGCATGGTATGGATATAGAAAAATTGAAGAACTGTTTGGTTGTGCATGCAGCAACACACCTTGTTACAAAGTTGAATGATCAGGAGTGGTGGTCACAGGTAAATACTATGTGGTTACATGTTGTGCATAAGATGTTAGAAGGAGAAATATACAATATTTTAGGCTACATTATAGAAAAAATAGTTGAGGAAGCACACACAGGAGGGAAGATCATCTTTAGGGCTGTTTTACTATCACTAGTATTCATGGAAAGTGGAGTACCACTCGGGCTGAAGGAAAAGGTATGGGAATACCCCATGGAGAATAAATCACCAGATGCAAGGTTCAACAAGTACCTATGTAAAGGGGCCATGACAGATGACATAAAGCAAAGGGAAAAAAAATGATATGACAGGCTCCACACAAAATTTGGAGAAGAGTAGTGCATCCCAAGGGACCTATCATCAGTAGTAGGGAAACAAATATAGTTTGTTGTGTATCAAAAATTTTTCATCACACACTTCCCAATGAGAGATGGAGTCTGGAGCCCTTGGTGTAAATTACCTTACGTATTCACTACAAGGTATATCCAAGCATTTGTTCATATTTTTATAGACATGCGTCGACTGGTATTCAATGTAGATAAGGTAGACTGTGACTACCATACATTGAGAAAGAAGTATATGTATTCTGGAAGAAGTGCCTACACCAAGAGGATCATTTCAGAGGTGTTGAATATTAACCCAATAAGTCTGGCTGTAGCAGATGTAGGGGAAACATTGGTGTATCTTCAGATGAAGACCAAGATGGAGAACAATATGTATGTAGAGAATGAATTCGTGCTTCCAGGGCCACCGAATGGTAAACACACAATAGAAAACATACCAACGTAAAGGCCCATAGAAGTTGTTAAAGTAGAGGGTGAAGAAGAGGAGTGTCAAGATAGTGGAGGCTTGAAGCATAGAAGAAAGTAACCATATGACAGAGAAGAGTCATGACACATGGCCACTCCACCTTAAGGACAGGACAAAGAGGAAGATACAGAGGTTGAGCAAGGGGAGCATAGATTTCAAAAAGTGTTCAAATGCACAAGGACTCAAAGTGGAACCCCACAAATGGTACGGAAATCACTTCATCTCTCTCCACACAAGGAGACCACTGAACCAAAGAAGAGAATAAAGTTGAAGTTGGATAAAGAAGCAGAGGAATCAGAAGAGAGAGAGCATGCATCTCCTACCCACTCGAGTAAGAAGACGAGCCACATAACAAGGAATAGCCAAAAGATGAAGAAATGAATGACGGAGAAGAAAAATAAAAGGAAACCTCTAGATTTGTGCATGTGGCTGCTCAAGATGTAACATGATAGGCTCCTAACCTTGAAGCTACAATTCCCAAGGGTCATAGATCAAAGAGGATGAGTCAAGAGCACATTCCAAAAACCATGGGGTATGTGGAGGATGTAGGTAAAATTTTCCATGCCTACTTCCAGAGCATGATAGCACAAAAGGATTTATTCGGCTGCAAGCTAATGGACGAGGATATGGTGACTGTGTGCAATCAAAAGAAACTATCATGGTCAATGCACACCCACATGGATGAGTCTGACTTTGATGTATGTGAAGAATCATGTGTTTCAAGATGGTTTAAGAACACCACAATCTAGACATATGATGGTAAAGCCTACTGTCATATCAGATGAGAAGGTCAGCAACACATTGGTTAAGGTTTCTACTGAAGTTGCTAGAAGGAACATGGATAAATCTGCAACAATTAGAGCACTGTGTGAGGATCTAAAGACAAAGGATGTTGAGATAGCACACATAACACAAGAGAGGGACTTTGCACATAAGAAGAATGAAGTATTTATCAACATCGCAGAGGAGATTGGGGATAATGTCATCAGAGCAAGGCCACACTTGGAGACCAAGGTACTATTGGTTTCTCAATCTTGCACCCGTGTCTCAGATCTAGAAGGATTGAGGTGTTTGAGGCCACAATGGAACCATCCCCAAGTTGTGGGACCTTGCGAGTTTGGGACAGATCTCTGGAGTAGGCCAGTTCCTCTTTCTATTTCTACTACTACTGCTACTCCTGTTGTTGAAAGGGAAAACTAAGCTAAGAATGCTAAGGGACCAGGGAAAGAAGGATAACATGAAGTAAACTACACTAAAAGGTGATAGCGCCAGAAAAGAGGGGTGAACACTATCTGTCCTAAGTGAGAATGATAGGGAACGTGTGAAAGGAGGCTAGACACGAGTAACATAGTGAAATACACATTCACTAGATCATTCTCATGGAACACAGCCAAGTATGGAACTGCAGGGGACTTGAAATAGCATAACAATACACAATTTAATAGAAGAGGTAAGAAGAAGGAATGCAAACACATTAGGATAGAGAATAGTTAAAAACGATGCTTCTATTACTTCCAAAAATGCACTGAACTGTTACAATGATAAGGAGGCCGATATCCACTTGCAAGATCCAAACATGGAGGTCTACAACTCAAAATATAGAAAATATGGAGTCCTTAGCAATATGCGTAAGGATCCAGAGTGTCCAACATAATAAATGAGCCTTGCTCTTACATTTTATAGATGAATCCATGGAGGAAGAAGGAAAAATGAGGGAAAACTCGAGTTTGAAACACAACCACTAACAAGAAGCATTCAATGCCTACAATTCCACCCCAAAACTGTCTTGTCTGCATCAATTACTTGTTTAGTGCCTTGAAGGAAGAAGAACGACGGATCATATCGAATCCGATCTAGTTATTGGGGAGAATAGATCCTGTATTAATGGCACATAGATTTTTCTTCATTTTCTCCCCACCTAGCCTCTCTAAAACTAAATTTTCAGATCTCCATGGCATAGACGAGGTTGAGCTCTTACCAATGGTGCTAAATTTGTCATATTTTGAGCACTGAGTCAAAATATATGCCCTTTTGAAATTTGAATCGGGTCAATACAAAATTGCGAGAACTAGCTACCAAAACGGGCCCCCTTTTGAAACTGAATATGTGGAGGGCTGATGCATGTCTGAGGGAAGCCTTTGTATTTTTCTTTTGAATTTGCACCGGGCTAACATGTGGCTTCTTCCACAGCTTGTCTCAATGCTTTGACTATTCAACTTGACTATGTCCCTTTTGGACTCTGAGACACATGGAAGGCCCGCACTCATTTGAAAACCCACTTAGGATTTTACCCTTGAGGGAGCGTTGTTAAGACACATGGCACCTTCTGCATGCATTCTATACTTATTTGTTTTAGGCCCACTCTCCTTTGAGCTCTGTTGACCATTTGCTATGTGGAGGTTCTGGCACAAGTTTGAGTCTCCATCTTGGATCCCGCTTTTGAATGTGTGCCATTAAGACACTTGGCACCCTCTGCTGAGTCGAAAAATTTTCAACAGACGTTGTAAATTTTTGGGGCTGTAGACGCATGGAAGCTTAACACTCATTTGGGTCTGCCCCTTTGGATTTAATCTTTTGAGGTGCACCATTTTGACACTTGGAAACTTCCAATGTCTCCTCCATACTTAGCCAATTTCAGGCTTGTTCTTAGTCATTTGGAGAGCTTGAAGACTTCGAGCCTTTTTCATTTCTTTTCCTTTGAGCCTCTAGTTTTTTGACATTGCTTCTTTTCCATGACCTTTCTATTCCATTTCTGAGCCTACCTGTAACTTTTCTACTGGATTTGAAGCATGTATTTTCTCGATAGAGCTGTTTCTTCAATTTCTTCTTGCACAGGGTCATGTTTGAAGAAATCTATCGAGGGGGAATTTGGGATAACATGAACCAAAAACATTTTTCTCAGTAATAGATTATGTAGGAAAGTTGGTGGACCTGGTGCTTGAAGATGAACCTCTATGCATGATAGTGCCAAGGAAGTTAGAGCAAGAGACAAAACAAGAGAAAGACTCAGTGATGTGAAAGATTGCATCCTATGAAGGGTTGATGCAAGAGCTACAAAAAGTATTGAAGAAAGCAGACCATGCTTTGAATATATGCATAGCACTAGAGGCACTTATCAACATGAAGACCCAAGAAGAAAGCAATGAGGTCCAAAGAGTGATGAAGGATGAAGCATTAGGCCACACTGAAAGATTGTCAATAGTTAAGCAGAAGCGCGAGGCCCTGGTAGTAACACAAGAACCACATAAGACTCAACTGGAAGAGATTGGGAAGAAAATTACATAGAAAATGGATCTTTTAGAAGGAAGGATGACATCAATGTCCAACATTGTGTTGGTTCTATAGAATGAAAAGGAGAGATTGCAAGGGATGAGTTTGAATCCATTACTGTGGACATTCCTGAGAAAACATCACAAACACTCACTAAATGGAAGACCTTGGAGACCAAAATCAAGGAGGAGTATCTAGAGTTGATACTTCAAACTGATACAGAGGAGGATGCCTCATATCCTCATAAAACTTCTTTATTTATCTACATTATATCATTATTATTATTTCCATTCTTATATTCTTTACTGCAATTTTTGCAAATGCCCATTATCGGGACGAGAATGAGATTAGTGTGGGGTAATGTTGATTAGAGAATACTTATTAGAGATCACACAAGAAGTCCAAGTGGGAGAGAAGGGTAGGGTCAAGGGTGTAGAGGGACAAGAAGAAACCATGCATGGAGGGAAATTTTAGCTTTTGGGACTTAGCTGATTTCGAGCATGAAGATCTATTTTTAGAGGATGGCATGTGGAACACACCAATGATGTAGAGACGTGCGTACCACGTATTGTCTATCTTTAGAGGATTGGATCGAAGCATTTTTCATGGAGACAAGCTAAGAATAGGATTGTCACTTCAGATAACACACTTGCATGTGTGGCTATGCCTGTAAATGACACGTGGCTATTAATAGCACATGGCCTATTTCTAGAATAGATAAGTGGTAAAGGGAAATTCCCCACCCTATATATATGATATGAATCACATAGTAGTAAGAGATATATATGAGAGATGGATTTGTGTGTGATAAAGAGATATATGATGGAATTAGTGCATGGTATTGATTCAATCGTGATTACTTTTTAAGATTGTTCTTTCATGGATATGAATGTAGCATGCATGGTAGAATGGTGGATTAGTTATGGACATATATGTTTCTTCCTTCATCATGCAAATATCCTACTATAGCAACCCTAAAGAGGGACCTAGTACCTTTGCACACTTTGGGTGAGTGTTCAATCTAGTCTGAGTAATGTGCCAATGCCAATAGGGTGTTATTTGGTAATTCTAGGTTGCATCAATATCCCATTTTTGCTAGGCTTAAAATTTTAGATCATGATTCCACTGTCACACCTTGAATCCTTTGTTGATTTCCTTTTCTCTTCTAGCTTCTCATCCTCTTCTCTCAATAGTTATTCATTAGATACCAATATTTGATTCCTTTTCAACAATCTTTGTGAATCTGGTTTGATTAATAGATGTTCATTTGATAATCAGATCTCATCTCTCCTACTATAACATTAGATATTCATTAATGGGTCTGTGACATTTCTTACTCTAAAAACTCTTGGCTCGATTGTCCTATTTTTACTATTTCTACCACAACATATTATGCTTAGAATTTGGGATTTTATAAGCAAACACACTTCACCATATCTTTCTCTTCGCATGCCATGCACTTCATCTTCTTTGCAGACATTAAAGAATTTGATCAGTTATTGCTAAATTTTCCCTCTAAAAGTGTGTCACCTATTCCTAAGTTATTCTTTCTAAAATTTAACCAAAATATTGATTTCCTTGTTCTATTGCATAGGGAACTTAACCATATTTCCAATGAGTCCAAGAACATTTAATTTAGACAAGTGTAGGTCGAGATATGGACGTACGAGTGTAGGGAGCTTGTGAGGAACACCATTTATAGTTCAAAATAATATATTTCTCGTTAGACTATATAAAAATATACCAAAATTTCCTTTATCCATTTAAATATTTTCCTTTAGGAAATCGGATAAAATGGGTGAAGTTAAAACTTAGGGAATTTGTGCTACATGTACTCTATTCTTCCGCACTCCTATTTCTATGCATTCTACTTTTCCCTCTCTCTTCCTTTTTTATATGGGTCCTGAGGGTTTCCACATAACTCATGGTACTTGGGAACTCACGTCCTCCCTTCCTTGTTCCTCCGATGCCTCTACCTTCTGCACAACACTCTTCTCATATTTTTTTCTTTGTTATGCAGGTGAATGTGTATTGTGGGGAAATCGTGCTCATGTGGAACTATGCCTTTGGGGTTCGATGTACCTTCATCATATGTGCAATACACTTTTTCTACTTTGTCTTCACCCAACTTTGTTGACCTACATGTTGATCTTATATGCGGGGAACTATGGAACTTGGGGAACTATACCGTCCTTAACTTTTGTGCCTAAAATCTCTCCCTGACCCATAATACACTGGCATCTTCTTCCTACGGCCTTGAACACCATGTAGAGAACATGGGACACCAAGGAACAATGTTGTGGGGGGACTTAGTGCCTAATTATTGTCTTGAACCCAAAATACTCTATACCATTTTGGGGAACACATGTTCCCAGAGAACAGGTTATGTGTGCACCCCTTATACCCACAATACACTAAGACTCACTATACTCCAATTTTCTCAAAAAAATTCTAAGTCCAAATTTTTTTTCTTTCACCATAGAATTTTTACAAGAAATTATAACATTTATAAATAACATTTAGTCCTATAAATCAATTGACCCAAGTGTACTAACCTTTTAAATCTCTGCATAGAGAACTCCTATCTCACCATCCATACATGCAGGGACCTTGTATCAACCTACATCCATTCTGAAGCCATTTAAATGCTCAATAAACTTTCCAGTGACCATTGTATATTGGTGAAACACATCATACACCTTGGAGATACATGTTTAATATTCAAAAACTTGTTTCACAAATAATTGATCCTGAATGTAGCTGGAACCATCCTAAAACATCTAACAACCCTGAATACCACTACAACACCTTTATTAGTTGATGATGAAAACTAATTACATCAATATCACCTAAAATATCTCTGTAGCTGCAATAACCTTGAATATAATTTAAAAAACCTTATACATGCAATCACCTAATTCAACCCTCTTGAAATGATTTCCAAAAATTATTCCTGATAGATCATGCTGAATGACCTTGTTGACATAATTCATACGATTACACTGCATGGACACACCTGTAACCTCTCTTTGATCCAATACTACTGATCAACATTCAATTTTCTTTCTCACTCTCCACTGCTCACCCTTTTTTCCATCAATTATATTTTACATCAATGAAAACACCGATGATAATAACCAGGGTCCAAAAAAATCCCCCTTTGTCATTGATGCCAACACACTTAGAAACCTCTAAACCTTGATGGAAAAAATAGTTGAAAAATTTGTTTCTGATGACTATGTATCTCCCCCCCTTTAACATATATGAAAAAGGATATAATATTTAATAATGTAAATAAATTTGATAACAAAATTCATACCTTGAGAAGCTCCCTCTTGAAATGTGTTCCATTTTTTCTGAATCCCATTAGCAACAAAACCAGTCCACTTGATCACTAGCATCTCCCCCTTGGATGATGTTGTGATTTTGATTGTTAAATTTTCTATTTAATGCATGTTGGGCCCCTAAAATATTGACAAAGTATAAAAAAGGTGCATAGGTGCGCAAGGCCTAGTTGAAGAAAGGCATGCAAGGATAAAGCGCACAGGGCAGGGTTTAAGGAAGGCTTTAAGGAAACCCGTGGTGCATGCATGGACACAACCAAGGGTTCAGGACTTAGCCATATTGAGAATTTTGGGTAGAACACATGAAAATCATGACTCGATTGTGCATGTAGAGTGGATAAGGTGCCGTCCTGGAAACAGGTTGGCCCAGGAAGGAGCATGCCTATGGTAGAAGCTTTTAGAAGCGCATCATGATAAAAAGTGGAAAGCTCATGCCTGGAGGAGCATGATCATATGGAGGACCAAATTAAAACACTTGGCATCGGATCTGAGGCTGCTAGAGGATGATTTGATAGTCCAAAAAGCCTATATATAGAAGCGCCTACAGAAGTAAAGGAAGAGAGAAATAGATAGAGGGCGAAGCTCTACAGAAATACTGTAAGAACTCTATTAGTTTGGGTAATTGTGCTTAGGAAAGGATGTATCAAGGGTATGGGGATTATAAAATTATTTTAATAGCCTAGCCATAGGAGTCCAGATATAATGCATGACTATGGTCTGCTTCTCTTTGAAATTCTATAATGGCTCCATGAATGTAATGAGGTTACCAACTTGCATGAATATGAACATTGATGATTCTGATGCATACATCTTTATCATAGTTCTTTTTCATTTATGTTTATGACTAAGTATGGATGCTTGTACAAATTATTTTTTTTGGTATAATTTAAAAAATATACTAACCTCTTTCTGTCTAAAATGACTGCAAGGATCTAGAAGCCGTTCTAAAGCTCTATGGTGCTTGTATGTTTTACTTCCTTTTAAATCTCTTAAACATGGATCATAGATGATGTTTCCCACTAAGCTCACATAAAAGAGAGACTTGGCACCCATGCGCACCTCAAGAGAGCACCCAACACCCGCTGGGTGATAGGCCAGTGCGCATGCGGCTCCTTTCTTTTATAATAGGGGTTAAAATGACTACATCTTGGTTTCGTTGCTAGGACCTCTTTTCAAAGTTGTAGTGGGAAATGACATACATCATGATATTTATAATGAGTAATGACAGAATGTTTAACTTTGGAAAGTTTTGAATCATGGTGTAAGAGCACAGAGGATGAATTTTCTCAGAGATTCAGCACTAGACCTGAGTTTGGTGCACGTAGATGGGTAGAAGAGAACCTCTACCATGATTTGTATGAAACTTTCTTCTACTGCTTCCCACTAGAACTGTATGAATGGCTCTTATTATATGCATCTATATCAAGTTGGTATTCTAGATCATGCATGAGGACACAAGAAGAATACCAGAGGTTGCAGGATGCATATCTGACATGGACTCGTGCTGTGGATCATTGGTGGGAGGGTGTGTTAGCTAGCTACACTCTGGAGTACACTATTTCCACATATTCTTGCCCAAAAGTTGTTGAGTTTGAATTTTTGTGGGATCCCAAAGGATCATTTCTACGTGCTATCCCTTTGTCAATGAAGATTTTGATTGTTACTTTGATTTTAGAGGCATTTCCAATGGCCAGCTAAACCATTCTGAGTACTGGGCGAGGGGGCTAGGGTGGAGGAAGATGGCAGATATTATGACGGAGAAGGAAAGGGAGGAGAGATGGCTCAAGTATAGTGAAGTGCATGAAAGGGAGATTTCTAGATGATGTGAAGATGCAAGTGTAATGGATCTATGGAGATAGACATTACAGGAAGGAGTTGAGGTTCACGCAGAGGACATGGAACTTGAGCAATCTGTGCTACCCCATCTTGGTAAATGCATAAGAGAGACCCCTTTGGCTTTTGATTAGAGTTCATCATGTGGAGAGAGAAGAGTTGTTGGCATGAATCTGAACCCACCTAGTGATTGAAACTTGGCACTTGGTTTTCTAGATAAAGGGAGGAGTATCATTGACCCAGTTGGTATCAGTGGAAGTGACAGATCTGTACCTAGGAGGTATAATTTTTTAGTTCCCACTTTTATGGCTACACATATTCCAGTATTTGAAGGAGTCTTTGGACAAGGAGAAAGTATACAAGCCTTTTGTCTCACGTCTGGGAGTGGCACGGGGTATAATAGTGGTATTGGGGCATTATCATAGACCATCGACACACATTTCAATGGAACCATGGGGACACTTGGCACGACTAGTACAGGACCTAGTGGTTCTGGTGGGTCAGAAGGGATAGAACCTGGTGGACCTAGTGGTTTTGGTAGATCTGGTGGCTCAGGAGGCATAGGACATAATGGAGCTGGTGGATCTGGCGGTGGAGGAAACACTGAAGGAAACCAAGGCTCTGGCTTAAGAGGACAAGGGCACCAGCCACCCCCTCAAGTATTCTTTGATATGTCTTTACATTTTCTAGATTATAGAGGTATTGAAGATGCTGCAGAACATGTTCACAAGTGTGAGCTGCTATGGCGTGCAAAAGGGATCACAACCTCGGAGTAAAAGGCTAGTCAATTTGTAACAACGTTGCAGGGGTGCACACATAGTTGGTATAGGAATTATGACCCTCATCAAATGGTGGTGGATTATACTACTTTAAAGAACACATTCTTGGTATAATTCCACATCCTTGAGTTTGAATAGAAGAGCATCGGCACCTTGAAGGATATTCAACAAGGAATGTCGAAGAGTGTGTGAGAGTATGATACACAATTTAAAACTCTCTTGTCTAAGTTATCATATGATATTCACCCTTTGCAGCATGCTCAGTGGTTTTTTGGAGGATTGATCAAACCTTTTAGAAGGGCCTTATCTCATAAAACTTTTACATACCTGCGCGAGGCGTTGGAAGATTCCCTACGCACAAAGGCTATTGGTAGTGTTGATACTGATGTAAGCCCATTCCTGGAGGCTCAAATTGTTGCTATGGCTAAGCAACTGGAGAAGTTGTCTGTGATCTAAGCCCATGAGACTTGCAGTGGTTTATGGTGTATAAATTGTGAGGTGGAGGGGCATGCCAAGGATAGTACTCGCAATGATAGTAGACTGTGAAATTTGTCATGGGGACCATGATGCAAGTAGATGCCCCTTGTTACAACACACAATTCAGAACAATGTGTCTTTCTACTATAAGATCTACACCTCTATAACCCATGATACTAAGGATTGTAGGCTCATTGATCAGATCTATGAGGCCATTGATCATGGGGTGCACCAAACCAACATTGCCAACAGTTCTGAAGATGATGATTTTCATTATGAAAAGCACACAGATGGAGGCATGCATGGAAGGGGATTTCATGGAGGATTCCATGGTCATGGTAATTGTGGAGGAGGAAGAAGTGAGTTCTCACATGGAACCTATTTTAACTGTGGGTCTATAGAGTATTACAAACGTGAGTGTCAAGACCTATTGTAGTGCTCATGGTGCGGAAAGAAGCACAAGTATGAGGAGTTCCATGAGATATTTGAGCACATGAACCAGTAGCACCAGAAAGGAAAGGGCATTGCAATGGTCAACATTAAAAAGGTAGAAACACAATGGATGTCGTAGGTGACACGTGATGCAGGCTTGGAACCTTTTTTAGTAACAACAAGAGCAGAGGCCGTGCACATAAAGGAAATACCAAGGCAGAGGATCCTAGTTTCAAGAGAGGAAGTCGTTCATGAGAAGTAACCAGATCCTGCATATCAAAAGGAAGTGTATCAAGATACCATGGATGTCATTCATATTTTACAAGGAGAAATCCAATGTTTAAAGGAGCAGTCTAGGAGGGAGGAGCAAAGGAGGAAGGTTGAGGCACCAAGAGATGACTTGGATGAGGTTAGGGAAGTATGTAAAATGCTAAGGCAAGAGAATTTTATTCCCTTTCTAGGGGCATGGTTGAGGGAGAAGGGACCACGTGCCAAAGGAGAGTGCAAGAGGAAAGTCTTGCATGCAAACCTTCCCCCTCATAGCCCTGACTATGATAAAGAGATCACATTGGACGTAGTCGTAGATGGATGGCTCCTTAGTAATATCCTCATTGACACAGGCACAAAATTCAATGTTCTAAATTTAGATGTATGGCATCAGATGGGGAGACCTACATTACAGCCATCCTCAAATGTGCTATGTATGGAAAAAAAGATGAAGGAAATGCCCATTGGTGTCTTAAAGGATGCAACTATCACTATCTAGGGAGCTAGTTTACTGGGGACTTTGAAGTCTTGGCACTCACCAAGGTATACAATTTCCCAACACTACTTGGGCTCCCATGGTGTTACAAGAACAATGCAGACCTTCGGTTCAACAAGGGGTACATCAGCTTTGAAAATAAGGTGGAATGGGTCATTATGCCCCTAGCTAATGGGAAGTCAACACCCTAAACTTAACCTTTGGGGGAAAAGGTCCTAGATAGGATATATGTGTGCTCAATTAGGGATCTAGAGATAATCCTTCCTACCGATGGAGTTATCCAGTTTGAGTATGCTCAGTCAGTAGGTGACACCACTAGTATAGCATGTGATAATTTGGTGCATAGGACTTATGAATTGATCAGATGGAAGTTGAGAGGATTGGTAACAAAATTAACAAAGGCACGTATAGTTTGGCACCTAGGAGGACAAGAATTACTTAAGAACTTAGGAGGGGCCTTCCATGAGATATTTTTACAGGAGATGGAATCTCAGTGGAAGGAGGAGAAGGAACATAGGGGGATTTTAAGTTATGTCCTACTCAACATAGTGGCACGGTGGTGGGATACACATCAAGAGAGCCTTTTGGAATGGCATGAGATGAGAATTTCTCTCTCTGTCAGGTTTTCTAGAAGCAACATGCCCACCACCATCAAGGACTACCATGGTAAGGAACTCACCTCATTCCACATCCAATCTTGTGAGAAGGTCTAGAGAGAAGGCACAGAAGATTTTCCACTATCCCTCTATGTACACGACTTGTATTCTACACTACAAGGTTGTGTGCATACATGGTACATACATTCTGAGACACACCACCAAATATGAAATTGGAAAGAGATAGAAGCTGACCTCATCCAAACACTTGAGTACCGAAGTACCAAACCATTAGTTGATAAGGCATTGCAGGTTGTTAAGCACCTTACCATGGGGGATAGTGCCATGGCAGAAGATAGGCCATTGGAACTACTAGGTGGACCAAGTTTAGAGGTGTGCTTTGAAGAAGAGGTAGAAGAAGCAGAAGAGATCTATCTTGAGCGTGCATGCTTGGAAAAGGAGAAAGGGAAATTAGTATATGCTATTGGTGGGGAGGAAGTAGAGATCTTGGATGTTAAACATTCTATAGGGATGTGCGAGGTAGTGGATAGTGTTGATACTCATGCATGCACCTACCATGAGCCCTTAAAGACAAAGAAGGTTAACATCAGCTCAGGAGAAGAACCTAAGGAAGCTATTATTAGAGATTACTAGTCAGAGAAGGAGGTCTCTAAGATCATTGATCTTTTATGTGAATTTGAGGATTTATTCCCGCATGGGTACCATGAGCTCAAAGGCGTCCACCATTCCTTAGGGGAGATGAGGATAAAGATGAAGGACGGTGCATACCCGGTCAGGAAGAGACCCTAACGGATGAATCCCAATTTGTGCATAAAGGTAAGGGAAGAGATAGAACAAATGATAGCTTTTGGGATCACTGAAGCTATGTAAGAATCAAAATGGATAATTCTGATGGTAATAATCATCAAGAAGGATGGGTGGATTAGGATCTGTGTGGATTATAGGGAGTTAAATGTAGTGTGTGTCATCGATCCTTTTCTAACCCCCTTCACTAAAGAAATTTTGGAGGGAGTTGTTGGGCGCGAAATATATTCCTTTACGAATGTATTTTTGGGGAACCACCAGGTCTGGATTGCAAAGGAAGACTAAGAGAAGACAAATTTTGCCACTGAGTGGGGAAGTTTTGCATACACGGTCATGCCCTTTGGGTTGAATAATGTGCCTATTGTTTTCTCACGCATAGTGGTAGAGGTGTTCCATGACTTCATCCACAAATTTCTTCAAGTCTATCTGGATGATTGGATGGTGTATGGGCTAGTGAAAGACCATTGTGATAATTTGAGGCTGATGTTTGAGAGGTGTCGGTAGTTAAGGATATCCCTCAACATTAAAAAGTGTGTCTTTGCTACACCCTTTGGGAATTTATTCGGGAACATCATCTGTAAGGAGGGCTTGCTAGTAGATCCTACCAAGGTTGCAGTTATTGTGGGATTAGGGGAGCCTCCTAGCCAGAGCGCAGTGCATGAATTTCTTGGGCATATGGGTTATTACAAGAAATTCATCAAGGGGTATGCCAAGATTGCTGTGCCTCTAGAAGAATTACTCAGACATAAAATTTCCTTCCATTGGGGAGAGGCATAGTAGAAGGTGTTTTACACATTAAAGGATAGGCTTGTCACTGCGCCTATATTACATTTTCCCTCTTGGGACAAGCCCTTCCATGTTCATGTAGATGCCTCAGGAACCACCATTGGAGTAGTGCCTGCATAGCTGGGTAAAGGAATTGTTGATCATCCTCTATGTCTTACAAGCAGGAAGTTGACACCAACAGAGAAAAATCACACCTTGACTAAGCGTGAAGTATTTTCAATGATCTACATGCTTTTCAAGTTCAGGCAGTATCTATTGGCAACACCCTTTATATTTTACACCAACCACATGGTGTTAAAGTACTTGATGAACAAGCTCATTCTACAAGGGTGCATATGTTGGTGGGTGTTATTATTTCAAGAGTTTGAGTTTACGGTAGTTGTGAAGCTTGGAAAGAGTAATTGTGGACATGATTATCTGTCGAGAATTGATTCAGGGGAGGATGCATAGAGTATTGAAGAAACTATGCCAGACATGCAACTGTTTAGGTTGTGGTGCTCTCCCTTAGATTTGGAGGAGATTGCAATATTCCTAAAGGAAGGTGTGGCACCGGAAGGGATGAAGGCATTAGAAAGAAATCAACTAGCCATACACGTTGCACCCTACATGTTGATCAATGGGGACTTATACAAGTTAGGGCGTGTTGAAGTTTTATGGAGGTGTGTACTAGAGCATGAGCGCCTCACCATCATGGAGGAAGCACATGGAGGAAGTGTGGGAGGAAATTATGTAGGTGACACCACCGCACGTAAAATTTTAATGGTAGGATTATGGTGGGAAACTCTGTATAAGGATTACAAGGACTATTGTAAAGCGTGTGACCATTGTCAATGCATTGGAAAACCAGGAAAGAGATATATTTATGGGAGAACATTATCACAAGGTATGGATGTCCTTTAAGTTTAAGCAGCAATAGGGGTACACATTTATTAAATGAGACCATGAGGATCCTATTAGTAGAGTTCATGGTAGTGCATCACAAGACTACCCCTTATTACTCACAAGAAAATGGAACCGCAAAAGCATTTAACAAAATATTGAGTCACACCCTGATCAAAATTTGTGATGTCAGAAGACAAGATTGGGATGACAAGGTATTAACCATATTATGGGCTTACAGGACAACTTATAAAAGGATGAACAAATCCACACCGTTTCAATTAGTGTTTGGTGTGAAATCCATTCTACCAGTTGAATTCATGCTACCTTCTCTGCAAATAGCACATGCAAGAGGGCTGGTTGATGAACAAGCAATGGAAGAGAGAATTGATGAATTGATGAAGCTGGATGAAAGATGATCACTTGCCAAGTAGAGCCAAACAATAGAAAAATAAAAACAAAAAGCATGGCATGGTCGGAACATCAGAAAAAAAAAGTTTGAGGTTGGGCAGATGGTCTTACTGTATGATTCTAAGTTTTTGCGCCATCCTAGGAAGTCAAAGGTCTGTTGGTTAGGTCGTTATAAAATCTCATACATCCTTAATTCGGGTGCATGCTAGTTACAAGTGCTGGATGGAATGAAATTTCCTAGAAACTTCAATGGGAGTACGCTGAAGCCATACTATAAATAAGGCTTCTTGGTGTTTGTAAATAAGGTAGTTTTTCCAGTTAATTTAGAATTTCCTTTATGCATTTTTTTCTTGTGTTTCCCTTTTGTGTTGTTGTTTTGTTTTGCACCTTGGGCACCAGTAACCTTATTACTTTGAGGATTTTTGAGTGCGCAGAGGACCGCAAATTTTTTTAGTGTGGGGTGGAGTGATGTGAAGGAGAGCATGGGTAAAGTGCCAAGGAAGTTTGTGTTGAAAATCATGGTTGAATGGCCCTGTTGAAGGAGGTACATGGAAAGAAAAGATGGAAAAGGATGGTTGGTGTCAAGATAAGGCTACTTTCAGATCCCATGTACAAAGGAGGAAAAATTGCATAAGCAACATGAGGTAGGTGAGAGCAAAAATTAGGATAGAAGAAGTGTCTTCGTCACTGGTGACACGCACACAAGAGTCTCTTGTCTAAATGGATTGGTTACACGCTAAAAGGTTGGATTGTTATGTTTGTGGAGCCTATTTTCATGTTAGATTTTGGTACACCTTCCATGTGTTACACTTGGATATTTTTATGGCGGTCCCGATCGCCAGTGAGCGGGTCAAGGGGGTTCGAGGGTGGAGCCCCCGAAGCAAATTTTCATGGGTGGTTTATTAACACATGGGTAATGGGTAACCGTTATGGGCTGTTGGCTTTTCGGTTTCCATTGTTTTGTAAAACCACCTCTTCGGCTACCTATTGATGTACTTATAAATAGATGGACATACAATAGGATATATATCAGTGTGTTCTGTGAAGGTGAATAATGTGTGTGAATTCAAGTGTGAATTCGGGAGGGTTTGTTGAGCGCAACTCCAAACAAGATGTTATTATTGTAATTGTGAAGACTGTTGGCTTGTAATAAAATCTAAGCAAGTGTTCTTGGTGGATGTAGCCCACATTGGGTGAACCATGTTAAATATTGTCTTCATGTTGTGCATATTTCGTTTCTGTAATTCTATTCATACTTCTTAATATTGCGATTCTGAGGAATTATTCTGCATTAGATTCTATTAATTCCTAACAACTGGTATCAGAGCTTCGGTTGTGTTTGCTGAAGTGTTGAATCACAGGAAGGGCTATTAGCTTGAGTGGGAGCTATGGCAGATGAGGGAAAATTGAGGGTTAAGAAGTTCAATGGGCAGAACTTTGGTTTGTGGAAGATGTAAATGGAAGATTACTTATATCAGAAGGACCTTCATGTTCCTTTGGCTAGAAAAGCAAAGAAATCTATAGCCATTTTGGATGAGGATTGGGATTTTTTGGATAGAAAGGCACTCGGGGAAATTCATTTATGCCTTGCATCTTTGGTTGCTTTCAACATATCATAGGAGAAGACCATAGAAGGTCTCATGAGTGCATTGGGGAAGTTATATGAAAAACCCTCTACCTCTAATAAATTTTTTTTGATGAAAAAGTTATTTAATATGAAGATGTCTGAAAATGGTTCTGTTTTTGATCATTTGAATGAATTTAATACGGTTGTGAGTGTGTTAAACTCAGTAAAAATTGACTTTGATGATGAGGTTAGGGCTTTTTTGATTTTGTGCTCCTTACCAGACAGCTGGGACAACTTGGTTATGGCTGTAAGTAAGTCAGTCTCTAATAACTCAAAGTTGAAGTTTGAGGATGTAATAGGTGTGATCCTAAGTGAGGAAATGTGAAGGAAGAGCACCAGAGATTCTTCTACTTCTGGAAATGCTTTGACGGTGGAGAGAAGAGGGAGATAAAAGAACAGAGGAAAAGGTAATCGTGGGAAGTCGAATGATCGTGGAAGGTCAAAGTCCAAGAGTAAGTTAGAATGTTGGCACTGTGGGAAGGTTGGTCATACTAAGAAATATTGCTGGGATCTTCAGGATAAGAAGAACAAGAAGGAGGAAACTAAAGAGGTAAATTTGGCAATAGATGATGTTTGTCAAGATGCCTTAATTCTTTCTTTAGATAATATTGCTGAATCTTGGGGGTTAGATTTAGGGGCTTCTTTCCATGGCATCCCACATAGACATTACTTTACTGATTTTGTTCAAGGTGATTTTGGACATGTATATCTTGGTGATGATGAACCATGTAGCATAGTAAGGAAAGGTTGTGTTCAGGTGAAAATGCGGAATGGGAACACATGGCTGCTTAAGGACGTCAGGCATGTGCCTAAGTTGAGGTAGAACTTGATATCAACAGGACAACTAGGCAGTGATGGCTGTATGGTCAGTTTCACAGTGGATTCTTGGAAGGTTACCAAGGGAGCTCTTGTGGTTGCAAGAGGTAAGAAAACTAGTACTTTGTATTTAACTAGTGGTGTTACTTATTGTAATTTAGTTGCTACATATGGAGATGTAACTTTATGGCACCAAAGACTCGGTCATATGAGTCATAAGGGCATGTAGATTATAAAGGATAGGTTTCCCAGATTAAAGGAGTTAGATTTGGAATTTTGTGAGAACTGTGTTTATGGGAAACAGAAGCGGGTGAGATTCCTCAAGGTTGGACCTACCAAGAAGGAGGGTAAGTTAGAGTTAGTGCATACAGATGTATGGGGGCTAGCTAAGGTAAACTCTATTGGTGGTTCATGTTATTACGTCACTTTCATTGATGATGCAACTAGAAAAGTTTGGGTATATTGCATTAGAAAGAAATCTGATGTGTTTGAAACTTTCAAAATATGGAAAGCTTTGGTTGAGAATGAAACAAGTCCCAAGTTGAAATGTCTCAAGTCATAGATAATGGAGGGAAATATTGTAGCAATGAATTTCTTGATTACTGTTTGGTAAATGGGATCCGCAGGTAAGAACGGTTCCAAATACTCCACAGGAAAATGGAGTGTCAGAGAGAATGAATAGGAAAATCATGGAGCGTGCTAGGTGCATGAGGTTACATGCGGGGTTACCACTCATGTTTTGGGTAGAAGTGGTAAGCACAACTGTTTATCTGATTAACAGAGGACCCTCTATGGCTTTGGATGGAGGCATACTTGAGGAGGCTTTGTCTGGTAAGAAAATTGATTACTCTTTTTTTAGAGTATTTGGATGTGAGGTATTTGTTCACATTGATAAAGATGATAGGACCAAGTTAGAGGCTAAGTTTGAGAAATGCACCTTTATTGGTTATGGTGAAGATGATTTTGGTTTTCATGTTTGGAGTCTTAAAGACAAGAAAATATTTTGGTCTAGAGATATTGTCTTTAATGAAAAATTCATGTATAAAGCTCAGTTGTAAGAACATAAAGAGGAATCAAAGAAAGAATACACAGTGTTAGAGGAAATTGCAGACAACAAGGTGTCCAAGGGGCAGGTTTTGGTACATCATGTTCCGGCATAACCAGTTCAGGTACATACTCATCAAGAACCCCAAACTCCTGAGGTGAGAAAGTCTTCTAGGGTAAGAAGGGAACTTGAATGATTTACTCCATCATTGAATTATTTATTGCTCACTGATAGTGGAGATCCAGAGTGCTTTGAGGAAGCAGTGCAGGTGGATGCCAGGAAGAAGTGGGAGCAGGCCATGGATGAAGAACATAGATCTCTTATGGAAAACCAGACTTGGGATCTGGTGGAGCTACCTGAAGGAAAGAGAGCATTGCAGAACAAGTGGGTGTATAGAATCAAAGAGGAAGATGGAGGCAGGAAATGATACAAGGCCCGGTTGGTGGTCAAAGGATTTGCACAGAAGAAAGGTATAGACTTTGATGAAATTTTTCCTCCGGTTGTTAAAATGACTTCTATTAGAATTGTTCTTGGGATAGTTGCAGTTGAAGATTTGCACTTAGAACAGTTAGATGTGAAGACTGCATTCCTTCATGGTGATTTGGAGGAGGAATTATATATGAGGCAGCCACAAGGATATGAGGTCAATGGGAAGGAGAACTTGGTGTGCAAATTAAAGTAGAGCTTGTATGGCCTGAACAAGCTCCAAGTGGTACATGAAGTTTGACAGTTTTATGTAGGAGCAGGGTTACTCCAGGTGTCACTCAGACCATTGCGTATACATCAAGAAGTTTCTTGATGGTATTTATATTATTCTGTGCTTGTATGTGGATGATATGCTTGTTGCAGGGAAGAACATGTAGGAAATAAAGGTACTCAAGAAGTAGCTAGGTGACTCCTTTGCTATGAAGGATTTGGGGGTAGCAAAACAAATCCTTGGTATGAGAATAACTCGGGATAGGAAGGAGCAAAAACTGATTTTATCTCAAGAAGAGTACATAAAGAAGGTGTTGGAGAGGTTCAGTATGCAAAATGCTAAACCAGTTGGGAATCCTTTGGCAGGTCACTTCAAGTTATCAAAGGAGTAGTGTCCTAAGACTAAGGAGGAGAGATTCAATATGTCCAAGGTACCTTACTCATCAGCAATTGGTAGTTTGATGTATGCTATGGTATGCACTAGACCAGATATTTCCCATGCAGTGGGAGCAGTGAGTAGGTTTATGAGTGATCTAGGAAATGAGCACTAGTAGGCAGTAAAGTGGATACTTTGGTATTTGAGAGGGACCATGGGTATTGTTTTGTGTTACATTAGATCATACACTACTTTGTGTGGATATGTTGACTCAGACATGGCTGAAGATTTGGATAGCAGGAGGAGCACAATAGGTTATGTATTTACTGTAGGTGATACAACAGTGAGTTAGATTTCATGGTTACAGAAGGTTGTGGCTTTGTCAACCACTGAGGCTGAGTATGTTGCTGCTACAGAAGCTAGCAAGGAGATAATTTGGATACAACAATTACTTGATGAGTTGGGGCATAAGCAGGAAATTGGAAAGCTATATAGTGATATTCAGAGTGCTATTCACTTAGCTAAGAACTCTACTTTCCATTCTAGGACAAAGCATATACAGTTGAGATATCACTTCATCAGGACAACTTTGGAGGAAGATAAGTTGAAGTTGGAGAAGATTCATACCAGTCAGAATCCTGTAGACATGATGACCAAGGTGGTCACAAGGGATAAACTAAAGCTATGTTCAGCTTTGGTTGGCCTTCACGGATGACAGTGAAGGGTTGAGAAGCTTGCTCAGTGGAAATCAGTCTCCAAGTGGGAGATTGTTATGTTTGTGGAGCCTATTTTCATGTTAGAGTTTGGTACACCTCCATGTGTTACACTCAGATATTGTTATGGCGATCCCACTTACCGGTGAGCGGGTCAAGGGGGTTCAGGGGTGAAGCCCCCGAAGCAAATTTTCATGGGTGGTTTATTAACCCATGGGTAATGGGTAACCGTTATGGGCTATTGGCTTTTTGGTTTCCATTGTTTTGTAAAACCACCTCTTTGGCTACCTATTGATGTACTTATAAATAGATGGACATACAATAGGATATACATTGGTGTGTTTTGTGAAGGTGAATAGTGTGTGTGAATTCAAGTGTGAATTTGAGAGGGTTTGTTGAGCGCAGCTCCAAACAAGATCTTATTATTGTAATTGTGAAGACTGTTGGTTTGTAATAAAATCTGAGCAAGTGTTCTTGGTGGATGTAGCCCACATTGGGTGAACCACATTAAATATTGTCTTCGTGTTGTGCATATTTCATTTATGTAATTCTATTCATACTTCTTATTATTGCGATTCTGATGAATTATTCCACATTAGATTCTATTAATTCCTAACATGGAATATTGCCTGCGTAGGGTTGGGCATGTGAGTTAAAGTGCTAAAGTCGGACTTTGTTTGAAAAATCTGCATTAAAGGTGAAAATTATGGTGGTAGGTGAAGTAGCATTTAATGTTTAAAAAGGGAAAAACTATAAATAAAGGGTCAAGGAATTTCATTATTCACTTTGCGTATAAGGAGAAAGAAGCACTTTTTGCATCTTTGCAAACTAGGGCTTCCAAAAACTAATCCGTGTGAAGAAAAATTTGAAAAGATGGAGCATGAGTAACTAGTTTGGATTTGTGAACCAGAAGGAAGGGATTTCATGGGCATAAGAGAAGTGGTGAGAAGGAGTCACCTTGTGAAGGGATTATTCCAGCTAGGGTTTGAAGAAATAGGGCATGGGTTTAAGGATTTTTCTTCACAAATTCGGGATATAAGGTGGGAAAGAGTGGAAGAACAGAGTTATAAGAAGTGATAGATATAAGAAGAGGACCTAGACAATGGCACCCAAGAAACCAGTTAGCACATGTAAGAAGGGAAAGGGCAAGGGCAAGGGAAAACAAAAAGAAACTGATGCACATACAAATGAAGAGTGGTATGCAGAAATGCACTACCCATATGGAGTGTTGTTGGGGAAGGAGTGGGAGTCCCATCTAAGAAACATGTCTATAAATGAATACAATCATCATACGAGCACAATTGAGAAGGAGATGGCGTTGGAGTTAAGGCGCCCAAAAAATAAAAGGACACTAGAGGGTTTGCCCATATATAATGACGATGTGAAGGTCAAGTTGGAGAAGGCAGCGTTATTACAACTCTTTGAGTTGCCCTACTTCGGGAAGCCTAAGTGCCTATATCAATGGCTGATGTTACACGTGCATGAAGACTAATTCCACTTCACAGGGAAAAAGATGTGCATTACCCCTCATCTCATTTCACATTTCACAAGCCTCATATGTGAAGGAGATAGTTTGGAGGAAAATCTAAGCGAAAAAGAGGCAATTAAGGAGACAGTTAATGTCTATGCATACAAAAAGGGGTCAAGGTACTATGATATCACAGACATTAAGGACTCGGTAATGAAGATGGTCACGCACCTGATGACAAAGTTAAATGGCCAGGAGAGATGGACCCAAGTCAATAAGCCATGGTTGCATGTTTGCAGGAAAATTTCAAAGGGAACCATCTACAACTTGTTTGCATTCATTACAAATGAGATTTTCAGTTGCGCAAAGGAAGGTGACAGGATCCTTTTCAGTAATGTCCTGCTAACCATTGTGTTTTTAGAGATTGGAGTACCTGATGCATCAGAAAAATTTGTGTGGGAGTACCTTGCTGAGGACACTTCACCCATAAAGAGATTTGAAAAATACGCTTGTGACTCTATGACAACCATGCATAAGGCACGCTTGGAGAAATGGTATACACGAATGAGGAACATGTTTTGGGAAGAATGGAGGATTCCCAAACAACTGCCAGTGGCCACCAATGAAGAATATGAATTTTCTATGTACCAGCATTTCTACCTGGGAAGATTCAGACTAATGGATGAGACTTGGAGCCCAGGGTGCAAGCTCCCCTTTGCCTTCACAGCTCAATACTTCCAAGCAGGAGTAAAAAGGTTCAAAGAATCCAAGAAGTTGAAACTGGACCTTGGTAATATGTACCAGGACCACAAGGAAATACGTAAAGGGTTGGTCTACCTTGGCAAGCACACGTATGTGGAGAGGTACGTGTCGCATGAAGTTAAAATGACAATGCCGATGACTTTTCCCATTGCAGGAGGATCCGCAGCGCACGTATACCTCTGTATAAGAGCTAAATCTGAAAAGGGCATGTATCTAGAGAATGAGGTGCCTATACCTGAGGACCCAACTAGTAGGAAGAGACCCACACCCAAACTTGAGGAAAAAGAGCCAGAGAAGAAAATACCAAGTGTGGTGGATACACATGTAATAGGTTCCCCTGGGACAAGTGCCAGAACAAGTATGTATTCGTGCAAGAAGAGGCCCATAGTCAAAGAATAGACTCCAGGGCCATAAAATCCATCAGATAAGGAGTCCTCTAGAGAAGAAGAAATAGAGTCACCTACACTATAATCCCCAGTTAGGAAGAAGTAGAGGATAGAAGAGGAGACCACCTCAGAAAAAACTGGGAATTTGGATAAATACATAGCTGAAGAAGATGATAGTGAAGAAGATATTAGTAGGGAAGACAAACCTAGAAAAGATCAAGGGCCACATGTTTTCAACATGCATGATTGGAAGAAGAAGGCAGAGAAGAGGAATAGGGGTTCATTTTCATGTAGCGCAAGGATAGCCAAGAAGGGGAAGGCACCTAGGACACATGAAGTGAGGATGTTGGCACATGAAAATAGAAGGCCCCAAGCCTTACGTTGGAAAAAAATAACCAAGGTGGCAGAGAGAGAAGAAAGAAAGAACATTGATACCTTGGTGGAGGAGAAGTTGGAGTGTAGCGTTGAGCCAGTGTTGAACAAGGATAAGGAGGAGAGTGCAAAAGGGACCACGGTAGAACTGGAGGCCCCATTTTAACTATAAGTATTCCTAAGGGCACACACATGGGAGGAAGGTGTGTAGGGGAGGATAGGCCAAGGATGGGTTATATTGATGACCCCAACAAAGTATTTCACGTGTGGTACCAAAGCATGATTCTAGCAGAGGAGCTCGTGGAAATCTCATCTTTTGATAAGGAGGCTACATATCCCCAGACAAGGAAGATGCTCTCATGGGAAATAGAGTTCCATCTTGATGATCCAAAATTTGAAGTAAGCCACGGGGTAATAATAACATTACCAAGACCAAGAGAAGACAACCTAGTGGTGAATGCTCAGTAACTCTTGGATGAACAACTGTGCAACGCGCTTAACAAGGTATCCATTGAGGTTGAATCTAGACTCTTCGGGCGGAATGATAGAATCAAAGATCTGTAGGAGGACCTGAAGAAGAAAGAGGAGGAGCTAGCTATAAGGACAAAGGAACTAAGTCAAGAGAAAATAATCAGCACCCATTTGCATTGTGAGTTAAAAGATGAGAAGGCTAAAGGATGCGCAATATACAAAATGGTGGAGTCCATTAACAATGCTATAGTGATGAAGCATCCAAACTTGGCACCTCCTGCGTAGAAGTATGGATATGCCTTGGGATGCATGGACGATTTAACAAGATTCCTCACCATGGAGAGGCAGTCATTAGCCTTAGAATCTATAAAAGAAGTGGCCATGTGCTTGGAGAAAGAAGATAAATTGAAATTCATGGCATTCGTAGCTGAGTACCAAAAGGTTCTTGCTGATATAAAATTTCCCAGACTACTGAGGCCGCATACGAAAATTGCGCGGACAGAGACAAAGTGGTAAGCATCTTGGTCACCACTCATGAAGAAGAACTCAAGGAGTTTCAAGAAAATAATAAGGGGAATAGGGTGGAAAGGGACAGAATGCTTTCCGAGGTTGAAAGAAAATTTGAAGCCATTAAAACCTTAAGGGGTTTAATCAAAAACTAGTTGAAGGAACTGTACCCACAGATTACACAAAGAATGGATGCACTGGATGATGTAGGCAAAGAGTTAGAGAAAATTTATAACACCATAATCACACAAGGAAATGGACTAAGTTTTGAGAAGGTGAGCACCCTGGTCGGTGACCTCTGTCAGAGAGTGCAGAACGAAGTCAATGCCTAGAATAAGTTGGAGGATGACTTGCAAAAGGATATTCCTAGCTTATTGCAGTGATTTCATCACTTCCCCATTTTTTCTTCTTTCCTTATTCTTTTATCCCCTTATTATTGTCCCAAGGCATAAGTCTATTGTATTCTTTTCACTGGAGAAGTGTTCCCATGGATGGAGAATAGGCGTAGTGTGGGGTGATGTTGGGCACCTAAAATATTGACCAAGTACAGAAAGGCACATAGGTGTGCAAGGCCTAGTTGAAGAAAGGCACGCAAGGATAAAGCATATAGGGCAGGGTTTAAGGAAGGCTTTAAGGAAACCCATGGTGCATGCACAGAAAGAACCAAGGGTTCAATACTTATCCATATTGTGCATTTTGGGAAGAACACATGAAAAGCATGACCCGACTGCACATGCAGAGTGGATAAGGTGCCAACCTGGTGACAAGTTGGCCTAGGAAGGAGCATGCCTGTGGTAGAAGCTTCTAGAGAAAATCATGGTAAAAAGTGGAAATATCAAGCCTGGAGGAGCATGCTCACATGGAGGACCACATTCAGACACTTGGCATCGGATCTGAGGCCACTGGAGGATGAGTTGGCAGTCTAAAAATCCTATATATACAAGTGTCTGCAAAAGTAAAGGAAGAGAGAAATAGATAGAGAGCGGAGCTCTGTAGAAATACTACAAGAATTTTGTTAGTTTGGTTAATTGTGATTAGGAAAGGATGTATCAAGGGTATGGGGATTATAAAATTCTTTTAATAGCCTAGCCATATGATTCTAGATATAATGCATGACTATGGTCTGCTTCTCTGTGACATTTTGTAATGGCTCCATGAATGTAATGAGGTTACCATCTTACAAGAATATGAACATTGATGATTATGATGCATACATCTTTCTCACAGTTCTTTTTCATTTATGTTTATGATTAAGTATGGATGCTTGTACAACTTATTTTTGTTTTGGTATAAGTTATAAAATATGTTAAGCTCTTTCTGTCTGAAATGACTGCAAGGATCTAGAAGCCGTTCTGAAGCTCTATGGTGCTTGTATGTTTTACTTCCTTCCAAATCTCTTAAACATGGATCATAGATGATGTTTACCACTAAGCTCACATAAAAGAGAGACTCGGTAGCCGCGCGTGCCATGGGTGAGTGCCCAGCACCCGCTGGGTGATAGGTTGGTGTGCATGGGGTTCCTTTATTTTGTAATAGGGGTAAATATGACTACACTGCATGATATGCTTCACAACATTTCCCTTAAATTGGAACTTAGCTCTCCTTTTCCATATGATCTCACTAATAATGTATTCCATCTTGTTTTTGTCATATCTCTTTTCTTTTAAGATAGTATCAACACTTTATTTCTAAGATGCCATTAACACTTGCAACTTTTTCACCACTTTGTAGAAGCTAATATTGAATGCCTTAATGATATTTAGTCTATTTAATCAATTTCACTTAGAAACTAAGATGCCAAAATAGGATCATTAGAAAACTATCTCCTCCTAGGATCAATATCACTAACTTATCACAGAGACCTTAATGAATACATGAATTTCTTCTTAGCTTATTCATTGTTTCTTTTGAACCTGTTATCCCGTAAAATTGGCAAGGGAAATTTTACAGATAACCCTACCAAAATTTTGTTCCAGTCCCTTGTCAAGGACTCCTTGTGTTTGGAATGTTGTAAAATCCCTTCCTGGGAAATCTAGTTTTCCGAACTTAGCCATTTTTGGTCTTTTTTGGTCGGGCGCACATGATGTCTATGCAACATAAAGTGTTCATGCACCCCCTTTAAATCCTTTGGCACACGGTTTGACGTGTCGACACACCTTTTTGTGCACCTCACTATGTTGCGCCTTTCTTGCATGCACCAAGGCACATGCACCTTCATGTCAACAATACTTTTGTTGCGCCGCATTTTGGTGCGCCAAGGGTGCATGTATTTATGTGTTGACACACCTTTTGGTGCGCTAAAGATGCACATAACTTTGTGTTGGCAGGTGTTTTGATGCGCCAAAGGGCACATCCTTCTCGTTGTCAACAGGTGTTTTGGTGTGCCACTTGAAAAGGTGGTTGGCGCATTTATTACCACTTTGCCTATATATAGGCGCATCTGCCATGTCATTTTCATCAGTCAGAAAACACGTGATTATTCTCTTCCCTCTATACCTGTCAGTGCGCCTATCATTATCGAATGATGTTGTGGACCCAGTTTCACACCTCTCACATTATATATTCCTGGTAAGAGGTCCCTGTTGCTCTTGTGTTTTGTATTTTGGTTTTTGGCTGCTTGTTTGTGAGGATTAGATTAAATAAATCTGTGAACCATGAAATCCCCCCTTGCTATTTTTTCTATCCTTCCCCATGCACTTCCCCCTCTTACCAGATCTGTTGGTAAAGAGGACTGTCTTGTAAAGAGATTGCTTGAAACTCTTTATTTTAGCTTCTTCATCACCCAAAGTTACCCTGCAAAAGAAGCTTAGAATGCATGTAAACCCCTCAGGAAAAGAATCAAAGCTTAAAAATAAGACTGTATTGTTTCCTCTTTTGGCGCATCCGCCATCCCTACAACATGATAAACAGTCACGCCAATGGCACATCTACCATGCCTGTTACATAAAGAACAATTGCGCTCTCAAGACACACTTCCCTTACTTGCAACACTTGCTTTCGCTGCGCCCTCTTAGCGCACCAAAATCATGTGTAGCATTGTTAAAACTTGCGCCATGGGCGCACCCTGCATCCATGCAACATTAAATTTATTTGCACCAAGTATAAACTATTCATGGCGTAGGTGCATCCATTATTACAACAACATCATGTCATGCAGACATTCTATGTGCCACGCCAGGTTCCCCTATGGTGCATGAAAGAATGATGTTACACGCATTAAACTTGTGCCCTTTGGCGCATCCTGTACCCATGTAACATGAAAAATATCAGCGCCCATTATAAAATGCATACATATGGTGCAGGCACACTTCTGCTTGCAACAACATAAAATGTAACCTGCAATATCCATGCACCCTGTGCCCTTTGGTGCTGATTTATCCCTTGCAACACCCCTTCTCTATGCGTCATACTATTTAACCCTGCAATCTGCAGTATTCATGCGCCCTGCACCCTGAGGCCTTAAAATCACTAACTCTTTCTTCTATTAACGCTTTAATGGAAGATCAAATAGATAATATGACTTCCTTGCGTTGGGTTTCACTTCTTCTTCTTACAGATCAACAACTATGTTCAGAGTTACATATGTCAACATCAAGCAAGAGACCTACCGAATCTAAGGGAAAATCCAAGCTCACAGAGGAAGAAATGAAGTATAAATATCAGGGGGTTAGGATGCCCGAATCCCAGGCAAAGTGTGACCTGGATATCAGAGACTCAGAACTTGGTCACATTGATATGGAGGATTTCTGGGCCAGAACCCGAAAGGTCACAGGAAGTCCATGAATGGACAAAATGATGGGCAGTGAGCTGCATTTTGCTGGAGGGATCCCAGTTAGTGCTGTGAACAATGAGTTCATGATGGTAGTAGCCCGCTGCTACAACAAGGACATAAGATGTGTCCATAATGAGAAGGGTGAGGTCATAATCAACCTCACCAACTGACACTTTGAAATAATGCTTAGCATTCCTCACCACCGGAACTTTGTGGCCGTAAGCCAGGAAGATTTCATCAAGGCTTGGGACGATAATGAGGATCAGTGTATGCATTTGATGAATGAAGTATACCTGAAGAACAAAAAGGTGGTGAACCAATGGCCACAGGTCATTCATCACAGTGAATTTTCAGAGGAACTCAGTGATACAATCACATTCCTGAGCAGAGTATTTTGGATTCCTGATTCCCACTACTTTCAAAAGTGGATGCTGAGATACTTAGAGATGATGAAAAAAAATGTGCCAGATCAACGGTTTGAGTGGGCAGAGATCATAAGCAGCACCATATCCGAGAAGCTCCAACAACTTACCACAACGGGGAGGTTCTATATGAACTCCTACGTAGTTTATGCCATGGCCTCAGAAAGGGATTATCCAGCTTTGATGTGGTGCGGGGTTTTGCCCCAAGTTAAAATATATGAATACTATCCAGAACTGAAGCTGGAAAATACCATCCCCTAGTTTACAAAGATCAACGATGCCTTCTTCTACAGCATCATCTACCTTTTGAGGCTGAACATGAATCAAAATCGTACGACCAAGAGCATCGTCACAGCCACAGAGAAATGGGGGGCCTTGTTCACTCAATTCCACACCTTCACTTATCTGAGGGCAGTCAAATTCTTGGGGGAACCAACCAAACTGCCGAGATATTCTGGCCCCAAGTTGATCCTATTAGCTCTGTCAAGACAGCTTATCACCTACCACAAAAAGTGTCTCAAGAGAAAGAAGGGTGGAAATCCTTTCCCCCTCATAGTGGGCAGGTATACTTGTCTCTCTAGAAGGGTGGAACTCCTTTCCCCCTCACATTGGGCAGGTATACTTGTCTCTCTCACCATAAAGCGAAGGATATGTTTGCAGAAATGGAGTTGCTAAATCTAAAGCATAACTTCCCAGCAAGGCCCAATTTCCACCCAAGGAATTGTCTCCCTAGGGCCAAACTCGATCTGATCCACATCCCTCAGATCGAGGATGTTTATATCAACCTATATCATGAGGTGGAGCTCAGGAAGAAGGATCATTCCCACTTGGCCTTGTCCAAAATCATCCAGTACGGTGTGGCCATCGTCCCAAAAGGTTATCAAACTACTGATTAAGAAGTTGATCAGATATATCTTGACATAAATGGGGACGATTGGCCTTTTGCCATGATTGACAGGAACAAAGCTCCTCAAACAATAGAGGAAAGGGTCAAGGAAACTCTATAAAGAACAGAGCATTGGTGCAGAATGAATGGTCTCATCTACCTCGGAGTTGATTTCACTACATCTCCGTTGGGCAACACACCTTCCCAGGTAAAACAGGTACCAAAGGGCAAAGAGAAAGGCAAAGAGGGTGAGTCAAGCTCCACCCAAGAGGAAGCTCCTAAAAGTCCTCCTTCCACTTCGCAAGAATGGGTTGTCATCCCAGAAAGCCCAGAAGAAGAAGCAGTGGAAGATATTTCGATAGGCACATCCACTTAGGATGTTTCCATGACTATAACTATTGAGGTCCCTTCTCCTTCTCCTCCTTCCCCTCCTCGAGTGACCCATGCGACCATTCCTTTGGTCGTGTCCTCTCCCCCATCTTCTACTGTTCCCCCTTCTTCATCATCCATCTTCTCTTCTCTCGCGGAGCTGTCCCCCACCATTTCTTCCCTCATCTCTCAGCTCCCTTCCATCCCTATGTCTACCTCCCCTGTAGTATCCCTTCCTCCCGTGAGCACTTTCTTAGCTTCCCTCTCAATGCCGCCTCCAAGTGTCTCCTCGTTTTTTCCTTCTACTACTGCAGCTGCTCCCTTTTCTATTTCCGGTCATTCTCCCATAAGTCCAGCCTGGATCTCCCAACACCTAAGTCAACAAAAGAGGAAAGTTCCCATCACACCGATGGACTTCTCCGTCATCCCATCAAAAGGGGCCAAGAAGCAAAATCCTATAACCCGCTTCTCTCAAAGTGCATCAGGGGAGAGAGTAATGGAGATTGCATACCCCAATCCTTTAAAGGATAAAAGGATCTGTCTTCGGCAGATTACACAGTGACTCAAGTCACAATGGGGACATCTTTAGAAAGCCTACAAGGAGAGGCCCTATCTGCAGTTGACACCCTTTGCAAAAATCTCCAGGAAGCAAAGGAAGAGAAAAGGATGTTAAAGGAGAAAAATAAACATCTTCTCCATGCCTTGCAGAAAATGGGCAGTATACCTCCTACAACTACCGCAAAAACTGCTGAGCCTCTGAGCAAGGATAAAATTAATGAATATACCAAAATCGGTGAGTAGGGCATGGTAGTTTCCACCTGGAGGAGCCAAATCCTCAAGGAAAGCGAGGGAGTAATCGCTAAGTTCACCGGGTTATATCATAATATCAATTAGACGAATAGAGAACTCCAGGTGATAGCAGGACCCATCTCCGAAGAGCTAGATCATGCCAGGATGTAGCATAAGACCTTTCAGAAAATAGTCAATTGTTCAGTCAAAGATCTGGTCAAGTTCGGCGTCTTTGGACACCCCAGAGCCCTCAACAAAATCCTTTCTACTCTAGATTATCGGGTTGATCAGCTGGAGTTCATCCTGGAGAAGATCGACAAAGTAAAAGAGGAAGCCCTGGATGCAATGCATCAAATGGAACAGATTGTCCTAAGAATGTCTCCAGGCTTGCTCACTTCTTCTTTCACCTTAAGAAAGGTTGAGGAAACTATTCAGATCTTCAAGGAGATCGTTTCATAGGGGCTAGGACCAGAGGTCATGTTTGACGCTGAATCCATCAACAACCTACTGGCTTGTCGTGACTTCATTGGGTACCTGATAGAGGTGGAAAATGATTATTCCAAACTCCCAGAAAATCTCATAGACGAGCGGGAGACTTGCGAAGCTATCAATGATCGACACAAGGATCCTTCCCAAGATCAACTTCAACCCATGATCAGCAAGTTCATGGAGTACTGTGCCCAGTTCCACATCTCGTCTCCCGAGCAGTAACGAAAATAGGATACCCCCTTTCAGCCGTGGGACGACGATGAATAGTTTCCTTCTTCCTGACTTTCTCCTTGTAAATTATCTAAAGTGTGTTGACACAAATGATGGTATCATCCATGTTGCACCATGGGATGATGTCATCCACCAAAGTTGTCAAAAGTCAACAAATGACTTTGGAATCTTTTGTAAGATATTTTGTGATTAGGTGGTTGTTTCCTTTTTGCCTTATTTTCTTCTCCTTCTTCTATAAATACTTGAACACTTGTTGTATTCGGGTGGTGGATATCTTTTAGATGAAAAATAGAAGTGAGAAGAAAAGGCTTTGTACTTTTTGTAACAGAAGAAAATATTAATACAAATATTAAAAACTTTGTGCTGAATATGTGTGTTATGGGCATCTGATCTTTCTTATGTCAAATCTATGCGTTTATTTTGTTGGATCTATCTCTACTTTTTTGTCATTTATTCATAAGTATTGCTTTATTCATTTATACAAGTAGGTTTGGCTCTGTTTAGTACCAATCCAAAAACACAAACCCTCTGACCTTTCTTCTTTGGAATTCATTTCTTTTCTCCCTTCGGACCTAATCTTCCTTCATCCTTTCTTTCATTCCTTTCTTTTCACAGTTGGAAACACCCCTACTGGGATGAGATCCCAAACCCCCGAAGGCAGAATATTGTGAGACTTACACAGATTCCTGCTGGTAGAATAACAATAAACTAGTTTCACTTTGCTGACTCAAAGAGGGGCTTTGCCCTGCACACTGTTGGCTCGTTTATCCATAGATCTGCCCAAGAGACAGATTTTCAAACCAACAGAACCATCATCATTAGGATTGTAATATTCACATGTGCTTATGCATTCTACACTTTCATGGAATCTTTCAACAGTCAACTTTGATTTGAAAATTTATACACCTTTCTCAGCTTCATAAGGATGTGCATACTTTGTCACAATACTGCATAATATCATTCCTCATACTGTTATGATATTTTTTCATCTTGTATATCAGTGAGAAGCTTTACTTCATTAGATCTTGGATCCAGTTTCAATTCCTTGGTCTTGCGATTCCTGAATCTTCTCCAATGCTTAGTATCATGTAGCACTTAGATTACCATCAACTCAACTTATAGCTTCTCAAAACACATTTTTGGGCATACTTTGTGCATAATCTCACAAATTTGAAAAATTTGCAAGACCGATTCAGTTTGGAGAAACCAATTATTACACAAGAGATAATTCTTGAAGATATCCACACCATTTAGATCATAAAAATCTTGTCAACAACATCTCCAAGACCTTAAACTATGCATTTGGAAATCAAGGATAATGACACCTTCTTCCATACCTATAACCTATTATGAGGCAATATCTAGATGTCTATAATCATTTTCTCATCACTAAATACTTAGATACATCATGTCACTATACGCACCCAAAATTGTATGTGCTACATTGTCAGAAAAATGGTTACAAAAGTCTCTAATGATGATTCACGTCCTTTCAGAAGATGTTCGATCTCCAAAACCCATATGCAGTGTATATTTGTAGCCTAGACATCCTTACACAACTTTTCCACACTTTTTACAGTTTTCCATATTGTTTTGTGCATGTTTTGGCTATTAGTGCCAGGACCACCGCCCTGTTTGGGCGGTAGTTCTGAAATCGCCGCCTAGGTAAGGTGGCGGTCCTGTCCACTTTTTCCAGATTCTGTCATGCGTTTTTTTAACATGCAACAATTCACTTAACTTCACTTTTAGGATGTGTTTATGAACTAATTTTTCTAAAAATAGTTTTTATTTCTTGGTTCTCCTTCTCTCTTTGATTTTTTCATGTGCTTTAGTTAGTTAGAACTGCCTCTTCTTACCTTGTGCATGAAGGAATATCCTTTCCCCAATTCTTATATATTCCATGTTTGTGTTCAAGCAAAATGCCTGAGAATTTTTGTGTATCTTGCATATTATTGCTTCCACAATCATGCTAGGAATTGCATAACCAAGCTCAAATCTCTTGTGTTATCTCTCTTCTAATTGCATTGCAACCAGACTTCCTTCAAGATACCATTTCTCAAGCATCTTCTTCTATTTTTGTTCTTGCATTCCCAATTCCTTGGACTCATATGAAAACGCAAAGAAAGAAAGGAACAAACTGAGGGGACAAACACAAATATAACTAGATTTTCCAAAGCTCTTGCTTATCAAGGTTGGAATTACTTGTTTGTCTGCTTCATTTTCCAAATTCTCAATTTTAAATCATTAGTTTCAATTGCATATCAAATAGAGTAGTAAAATTGTTCATTTCAATTGATTAGGTAATTACAAGTAGATCAAATCATTAGAAAGTTTTCTCTTTGAAATTACTAGTGAAGTTGTGGGGAACAATAACTCTTTAAGGGTCATGATTTTTTCTTCACCTCTGAGGTAGGGTTTGAAGGGTTTTGGTTATCTTAGGTTATTTGTTTTAGATTTAGATTCACATATTCACACCAGTAACCAGCTACATCTAGATGATTACTTTTCTTTTGTTTTTTATTAGATTAGAACACATTTCTTATAAACTAGAAAAGATTAAAAAAATTTAATTTTATTAGATTAGTTTTCTTTCATTGTTTTTCTCTGATATATTGTGAAAATGACAAAAAAATAGATTATATTTCCTTTCATAGTTAGTTTGTTTTATCAAGATCATTTCAATTTCTTTCTGCATGACCATTAATGGCCCACAACAAGAAAATATGTATAGTTGTGATGCTTTTGTTCCACAACCCAATGCACTAGAGTTGATAAAAAATATTGATACAATTTTACATTTTAAATTATTATGCACACCTGCTACATTCTTTGAGGAAATAGAAAAACTAAACACGCTAAACATCACTGCTAATCAAACTTACAATTATTGGACTGCTCCTAGAAACAGGGTTTGATTATGTGTATGACCATAGCAGGGCCATAGCCTCAATGAGTTTTTGGTTGTGATTCTCAGGTCCCGCAACCCAACATACTTGATAACCAATTAGATGTCGATAGTGGTTTACATGCATCAGTATTTAGATCATCAACTCTTCCACCTGATATCATTACACATCTTTCATTATTAACATAGCAGCCGATCAAGCTAAGACCTTTTGGACTAGACCGGAAAATAATCCATAGTCCCTATGGCTCCATTACGCCTCTCGTTCTTATTTTCATGACCTTGTATGGAAATATATAGGAGGTGCCTATAGGTCACTTTCCATGTGTTCAACAACCAGTGAATAGAATCTCGACAGAGCTCGATATTGACTGGATTCTCTGAGAAGCTATCATATTAGATTGATCCATCTCGCCACTTTAGGTTAGGAGATCATTCTTTGCCTTAGATTTGTAGATCTCGTTATTGCATATCAAAGATATAAGGTTACCACACATACACATCCAATTCTATTCTACATTGGTTTTCTCGGCATGACCTTGGGAAGTCGAGTGTGAAGAAGGTCACGTGTTGATTTTCTTTCGTACAGTCACCTTCTCTCAAATTTGAGGAAATGTAGATCTTGCATCACTTTGCTCATATCAATGGACTGTGGGGCAGAAATATGACAATTCTAGAACACACATTCATACCATAGACACACACGTGTACTTAACATATTTTACAATAAAATATCTTGACACTTATGTCTGGAACAATTAGATATCAAGATTCACACTTGACCAACACATACAAAAATAATATTTTGACATTACTTAGCATACCTTTAGCAATTGATGACATATTTTGTCAAAGAAATAGCTCTACTTTTAAGACTCACAGTATGAGGATGGACTCTTATAAACATAAGGAACATGTTCACATAGAATTACGCTACCATAAAACCACGTGACTCACATTTGTACACATTTTCAATCAAATTATTCATATGACATTCAACTTGTACAATGACTCAAATTACTCTCATAGAGAAAATTCATGCTTGAAGACAACATTGACAACATTTAGAGGAAAAATACAAGAAGCTAGAAATAATTAACACCAATTTCTCTGAAAGTTTGAACAAAAGACACACAAGCACTCTAGCATACACTAGACTTTAACATGAAGAATTAAAATCAGTTTTAAAATATCATACCTTGACAATTTGATAGGGAATCAATCAGCAACATTCTTCATTTACTGACATCCTTCACCTTCTTCTTCATCATGAGAAATATTTGATTGATAGACAGATGAAGAACAAACTATGCTTCCTTTAGCTCATGTATACCTTCTAGATTCCTAGAGAGGGCATATTGTTCCATGAGATTAAATTAGAACAATATGAAGTCATCAAAGGAAATTGATGACTCATACTTTCCTCTTTTTGCTCTATATTTCTCGTTAATCATCTTGGATGCACTCCTTGGTATGACCACCAAATCATCTAATCTTTAAAACTTTGATTATATGCCTAAAAGACACACATGTTACATCTATTCCAACACTTCTCCAGGAATCAGTTCTTCATGGTTTGCACTCAACTTGTCTTCCTTCTTCTTGCCTTTATCAACATTCATTTTTTTCTTATTTGTCATAGATTTCTGATTTTCAACATCATCTGGCCATTTTATTTTCTTACTCTTATTTTCTTCTGTAACTCCTTAGTTTTATTCCTTGACCTTGTATACCCATTTAATTTCTTTATTTCTAGGATTTTCTCTAAGCATATCTTATTTTGTCTCATTACTAGGACTGATTTTCATGTTAGAAACATTCCTTCATGACATGTGTAACATATTACATGAGTCTTTCCTCTATCTGAATATGAATGATCATTATAAATTGACTTAAAGGTTCCTCCAAAAAATACCTGACAATATGTCATTTTTCATGGAAATTGAAACATATCCTATTCCTTTTAGTCTCAGGTCTGGAATCCCTCCATAGATGTTCTTTTTCTACCTTAAGCCATTTACACTCTCTAGCCCTATGACCAAAACAATAACATGAAAAATATTATCCATTGAATCTTCTCTCATACCTGGATGCATTTGGTTGTCTAATTATCTTCTTGGGCCTTCCTGTGTTAGTCTTCTTGATCTACTTCTTGTTTGTTGGCATGATGGGACCAAACTTATTGTCTTCCTTATTCTATGAGCATATTTGACAATGTACGTGAATTTATTCAGCCTTCACTTATTTTTTCCTTGATTTTTCCATCTCCTTTCTGAGAGTACTCATATCAACATTTATTCTTTCAAATTCTTCATTCTTGACATGAATTAATGCTTTAAATACCTCACCAAAGTATCCTTTTTTAATTTACAGGTCATTGAGTTGATTAGTCACTTGTTCCAACTAAACCTTCAGGGTCCTTAGTTCCTCTTCATTCTTTAGGAAGGCATACTCTTTTTCTTTCACAACATTTTTCAACTTATCAACTTGAGACTTCAACTCTATATTGAATTTCAGATGCTCTTCCTCTTTGAATTTAAGGGAGGTTGTGGTTAATTTCAATTGGGCTTCAAATTCTTTGATTCCATTTTCATCTTTCGATTTTTTTATTTTCTTAAAGAAACTTGATCTGATCTTTATAATTTTTAATATTGTCCTTGAGAACTTTAGAGATTAGTTGGGCTTGTTGCTCAAGCTCTTATACCTATTTCTTATGTTCTTTCTCCTTTTGACACAACACCTCTTCATGGTGCTTTATTTGACTTTCTTGTTCCACTACCAAGGTTTTCATCTTGATTAGCTCTTCTTCCTTGATTTTGAGGGAGTCCAACACTTTCTCTAATTGAGAGTCATTTTATTTTCATTCTTGAGCATCCTATTGATCTTTCTTGCACAATTTATTTTCAAGAAGAGTGATGTGCTTCTGATAGGAACTGATGTATACTTTCAACTTCTTTTTTTCTTCCTTGACTTGTTTAATTCATGAAGTGCACACTTTAATTTAGCTTCAAGATTTGTGCTTATCATTTGAATCATTCATGGACATAATACAACCTTCCATTGCCGTCAACAAGCTTTCATTGTGAGCTTCATCTTGATGTTTCTTAATTTCACTATGAGTTGATCTTGTCATGCTTATGTATTCGGGATTATCTCCAAGTTGTGAGGATTAATAACAAAGGAGAACCAATGCTCTGATACCAATTGTTAGGAATTTAAGGCATTAAGAGGGGGGTGAATTAGTGCTAATAAAAAATTTCTCAATCAATATCCAATTTTTAGTATATTGCAGTTAAACTATATTGATTGGCATAAGCATGCAAAACTAACCATGAAAGATAGAGAGATAATCATACACACAAACATATACACAAGGAGACTAGATATAATGTGGAAAACCCTTTCAGGAAAAAACCTATGGAAACCAATGATCTAATTTTTGAAAACTTGTCATGTACATTTACAATTATTTCCCATTTGAGATACAAATCAATCTGGAGCTACAACTCCAATAATTTAACTAGGCCACCACCCAGTATTTGACAAGCTACAAATTCTCTTGAAGCCACAACTCCCAAATTTAGTCCAGCAACCACTGTGACCTTTAGTAAGCTATAACTTACAAGGAGGATTCAAACCCCTAGAATTTAATCATCCACAACTGATATTTTGTAGGCCACTACCCAAAAGAAGGTTGCAACCTCCCATATCCAAGCTATAACTTAGATTGATATTATACACAAAAATTGATCATCTAGATTCTTTGTTGCATACTCAATAGATCATGATCACTTTGCATTTTCACTTTCTACAAACTCCTCAAATTCAAATATATAGTATTCCTTTTACCTCTTTCCAGTCTCTCCTCTCACACATTGATTGCACTTAATTTTGTTCTTGATGGTTCTATTCCTTTCTCTTTTTATACATAGCTCTGGTCTCTTTTAGATCCTCATTTATTGGCTCTTTCTCTGCATAAATATATTTAGAATGGAATAATGTCTTCTCCTCTCCAATATTTTTTTATGAGGATTCAACGCACTCATGATCTTCTCACTTTCTCATACCCAAAACATGGTTCCTCTCTTGGATTTTTGCTTCTTAACCTCAACAAGACATTGAACAAAGGACTGCCATATATACCTCTTGACGTAGGCACTTTCAAGATGAAGAAATATTAGATGTACATACCCAATATCCCCTTTTTTACCAAGCTTTAGATTTTAAATCATGATTCCATTGGAACACCTTGAATCTTTTGTTAATTTTCTTTGATGTTATAGCTTCTCATCCGCTTCTCTCAATAGTTATTCATTGGATAACAATATCTCCTTCCTTTGCATTGGTCTCTATGACTCTGGTCTGATTAATAGATGTTCATTTAATAATCTAAACTCATATTTGCTTCTACATCATTAAATATTCATTAATGGATTTGTGACATTTCTTACTTTGAAAAACCCTTGGCTCGATTGTCATATTTCCTTATTTCTCCTACAACATATTATGCTTATAATTTGGTATTTTATAAAAAAGCATACTTCACCATCTCTGTCTCTTGGAATTCCATGCACTTCATCTTCTTTTCATGCATTGGAGAATTTAAATGGTTGTTGCCAAATTTTTCCTCTAAAAGTGTGCCACCTGTTCTTGTGTTTTTCTTTCTAAAAATTACCCAAATATTGAATTTTATTTTTCCATTTCATAGGGAATTCAACTAGATTTCTAATGAGTCTAAGAACATTTAATTTGGACAAGTGTAGCTTGAGATATGGCCATGTGGGTGTAGGGAGCTCATATACAACACCATTTACAATTCACATTAATATATTGCTCCTTAGAATATAAAAAACTATACAAAAATTTAATTTATCCATTTAAATATTTTCCCTTTGGAAATCAGATAAAGTGGGTGAATTGGGAACTCATGGAACTTGTGCTACATGGACTCTATTATTCCACACTCATATATCTTTGAATTCTACTTTTCCCTCTCTCTTCCTTTGTTTTACAGGTCCTATGGGTTTTAGGGGAACTTGTGGTACTTGGGAACTCGGTTCATCCCTTCCTTATTCCTTCGATGCCTTTAACTTTCACACAACATTGTTCTCATCTTTTTTGCTTTGTTTTGCGATTGAATGTGTGTTGTAGGGAACTCGTGCTCATGTGGAACTGTGCCTTAGGGGTTTGATGTGCCTACAACCTCCATTATCTCTACAATACACTTTGTCTACTCTGTATTCACCCAAATATGTTGATCTACAAGTTGACCTTATATGCGGGGCAGTGTGGAACTTGGGTAACTATACCCTCCTTACCTCTTACGCCTAAAATATCTCTGTGAACCATTATACATGAGCATATTCATCCTATGGCCTTGAAAACCCTTGCCGAGAACATGGGACATTGAGGAAGAATGTTTTGGGGGACCTTAATGCCTGATTAGTGTCCCAATACTGCAATAATATATAAGTGGCCTCCCAACTATTGCGGGGAACACATGTTCATGGAGAACATGTTTTGTCTGAAGCCCTTCTACCCACAATACACTAGGACTCACCAGACTTTGATTTCCTCAAAAAAATTATAAGTCCCCCTAAAAAAATATTTCACCATAGAATTTTTACAATCACTTGGAACATTTGTAAATTACATTTAGGCATGTAAATCAATTGACCCATGTTTACTAACCTTTTCAATCTCTTCCTAGAGAAATCTTATCTCACCATCCATACATGTAGTGACCTTATATCAACATGCAATCATTCTGAAGCCATTTAAAGGTTTAATAAACTTTACAGAGACCATTGTATATCAGTGAAACACATCACATACCTTAGAGACACCTATTTCATAATGCAACACCTATTGCATGTATAATTGATTTTGAATGCATCTGGAACCATCCTGAAACATCTAATAACCATAAATACCACTGCAACATCTTCATGGCCTGACCATGAACACTTATTACATCAATATCACCTGAACTATCTCTATATCTACAACAACCATGAATACCAATAAAAAATCTTTATCCATGCAATCACCTAATTTAACATTCTTCACATGCTTTCCTGATACATCATGTAAAATGACCCCGTTGACATGATTCACACTATGACATTGCTTGAACACACCTGGAACCTCTTTGTGAGCTGACACTACCAATCAAAATTCAATTCTCTTACTCACCCTTTTTTCTTAGACATTAATGATAACACCAATGAAAATAACTAGAGTCCAACAGAAAGGACCTAAAAAGTGTGAATAAATTACAAAGGGGATAGGGGTGCCTAGATTGGATGAGGGTGCCTGGATCTGACATCCTAGTTTGGGTGTTGGTGTCTAGGATGAAAAATGCCAAAGACTGAAAAGACAAACTGAGAAAGCAGTGGTGTAAGACCAAGAAAATTAATAGAAGGGAAAGAAACATGGCCAAATACATTGGTTAATTAGTATTGTTCTTACTTACGAATCATATGATTAATAATATGTAATCATGACTAGATGATTACCAAAAGTGCTTTATTTTGTTTCTATATTTTCCCCCACTTTATGTTGTTGAGAGTAAATCTTGGTAACATAAAGTAGATATAGATGCATATCTGATATCCCTATAAATTTATGTAGAAATCATGCCGAGGGACTAGATAAAGCATGGGGTGATAAAAAGATGGAGTGTGGAGACTAAAGATGAAAAAGTGGAAAAGGTGATCAAAATGAACCTAGGGTAGAAACATGAGTGTAAATTTCGATGTGTGTGATGTACTTATTTTTAATATCGTGTTGATGTTGTTTGAATTCTTGATTCCCATACAGATGGACATGTAAAAGAGAAGACAATTATGTAGTCAAATATGCATGTATATGTATAAAAAAATTGTAAGGAAAGTATGTAAAAGAAAATTATGAAAATGTGAAAAAGGAACATGTGCACCTGATTTGCGATGAGGAAAGAGTGTAGAAAGGATCATGTTGATTAAGTGTGAGTTTTTTGGGTGATCTAATGCCACTTGATGAATAAGTATAGGGAGGAAATTCGTATTTATCCTCCCACCTTTAATCACTTCCCAAAATTGTAGATATATCTGTACTATCTATTTTTTGGGAGATCCGACTCCATGGTGGAAGTAGTGTAGAGAGGAAGGTATGGTGTTATCTTCTAACCTTTAACTATTCCTTAGAATAAAACACCACTACAAATGATGTGTACTAACGGATGTACTAAGGACAACCTTCCTTGTAAAATCCGTTGTGTATGATTTATGTAGACTGTGTTGAACCCAATCACTCTATAACTGCCCCTGGTTATATGCGCTGTAGGAAAGGCATCATTATAATAAAGACACAAGTATAATTCTGAGTCATGAACCATATTATATTGGTACTATGTTGTGTTGTGTATACTTTGTACGAGGTGACTGATTCAATCAGATGATACCCCCCTCTTTGGGGTGCATATGACGTTGTTGAAGGAGAAGGTGGCCTAAAGGAGGACCGATTCTAAAACTATGCCCTGTAGGGGGAAGGGAATGTTCTTGGTATAAACCAAGGCACATGGAAATAAGTGGATAGGAAAATAAGTGTTAGTACAAGAAAAGACATAAACCCATGTAAAATATGACATGTAAGCTAAGGAGATAATGTATATGTTAAAATATTAGTAAACACGCAAGAAGACAATGTAGACTATAAAAAGAGGGTTACAAACATGGGACATCACTCACAATGTCACAAGACAATCAACTTTGATGAATCCTGATCCAGAGGATTTTTTAGGTGTTAAAAAGTTTCCTAAACCTCCTTAAACCATTACCACACTGTAGAGATTTCCGACATCTTTCCGATGATGCCAAGAATATCAAAAAAAAGTTTGGATGAAAAATTTATCATGGATCAAATATGTGGTTTGAAAATGGGTCAACAATGGTCAACTGGTGAATAACATGTTAACACGTGGTAGTTTGGAAAAAGGTGAAAAGGTTAAAATTTTGTATTTTCGAGCTTCTAGTCTTTAACACATGAAAAATTTATTGGACCCTGCTATTTGTTGGCTATGCTCCCTGAGCCAAGATTGACACACTCTTTTATAGGAGGGGTGCCTTTGACACCTATTCGCATATTTCCATTATCGTATTTACGATTTTATATGCCACATATTCTTCTAAATATCCCAATGTGGGACTATGTTGTTATGGAGAGTTGATTTGTTATTTGTAGGGTTGAATTGAGCTCGGGTGAGCTATTTTGCTAGCTCGGTGGGGTGTTCAACTCCCCACTAAGTTGATCACACTATATTTTATATTTTTATAGTTCAATGCTTATCTATTCAACCATCGAATTCCACATATACCATCAGATGGTCAAGCCTTATTTATAGTGCTCGGGATAATTCCCATACGACTCGGAGTAAATGAATCAGCCACAATGGATTAGATGATTCACATATCACTCGATGGGATGTTTAAACCAACAACGAACCGCATGGCCAATGCATTGGCCTTATCTAACAACTCAACACTTTGTATAGCACAACGAAACAAACAAACAAACAATCAACGGTCAAACCAACCGTGGCATTTAAACAAAACAATGCACAACTCACCACATTGGGCATAGCCTATTGACCAACCAATACATGAGAGCCATTAATTATTTTGGAAAAATATTACTTGCATGGCTACAACCATATACATATAGTGCAAGCTTTCTATATTTAAAAGCCTAATCTACCTAAATTCATAGAAATGTGGGACTAACCCCACGTTTAGTCAAAACCATTGGTGGAAATAGTGTAGGTAGGATTTGAAAACCTGACCTATTAGCTCTAAATCTGATCCACTTAACCAACTCACCCCATGGCTCTGTTGGCTATAAAATGAGCTTGTCGGTATTTGAAAAGGGATGGTGATAGGTATGTGTATAGGTAGAATAGGAGCACTTGGAGAAAACACCATTTTTGGAGAACTTTTGCTCACATCCAAGTCTCAAGTTATATATGAAAATTGCTCAGAATTTCAAGAAAACCATGATAGTGTGTTCAGTTTCTCATTCTGGAGCTTCTGAGATAGATTTATTTTCTTTTAAAATCACACGAAGGCATAGAACCAAATGGAGACAGCTAAAAGTGAATCAAGAAGGTGAGGAGCGATTGCTGGACACTCTGGAGTCCCTTCAAGGTCTAAAATATAGTATTGTAGGTTTTCATTCATTATGGATTTATTGTAAAGGTTAACTGTATTTACAATTATAACATTATTAATGGATAGGTTCATAATGAACCTGGGGACGTAAGAATTCCAAACCTTGTAAACAATTTTGGTGTCGTTTCTAATTTTTTATTTTTAGTTTGCTGATATTTTCAATTAATTAAGTGCTTGGTAAGAATTTGGGATGCAAGTATAACCAATTTTGATAACTTTGAAAATTAGTTGAATCGAAAAGAATGATTTTTGGGGTTGGATCAAACACTGAAATTTTAAGTAAATTGTAAACTTAATTTTATTTTTAAAAATTAGTCCTAAATCAGATTTTGATCAATTTTTTGAGTATTAGCCTTAAGTTGATTAAAAATTAACGATCCTTGAAAATGATTAAAGTGGAAAATTAAAATACCCATTTTCAGATCAAATCCAAAGAAATACAAATGTGCACACAAGACAAAAGGAAAATCCCACAAAAAATGGCATACAATGACAAGGAAGTAAAAGCAATATAATAGATAACCATGGTAGAAAATATTCCCACTAAAAAATGCTACACATGAAGCACCTATTAGCATGTTATAAAGATAACAAAATATGTCAAATCGTGTATAATATGCTAAAGTAGTGTGTTATGAAACAAAATGAAATGATAGCACCTGTAATGTACAAAATTGGATGCCCGCAAGAGCCACAATGGGACTAGAAATAGGTTTTATGTCAAGCATCCATGCTACTTGTAATGGCCCTATATAATATGTGATCACAACTAGAAAACAAGTTAACATGCATGTGTGTATGATAAAGATAATGGCATATAATATATTTGTATACCATGTGTAATAAAGTGAACATGTACAAGTAAATGCCAACAAAATTAAATGTAACCAAGATATGTAGTATGTTGTATATGGGTGGAATGGAATGTATATTGAATGATAGGAACCACGTGCCCCACGAGTGAATGGAATTGTATGTAGTGAGCTTCATTTATTTATGCCCCCTCAGTAGTCAAGAATGAACCGTAAACAATATTACATCATCAGGAAATGGTTTAATGATATGTTGTGTGTAGTGTGATGTGATGAATGTGTAGTGATGATATGTGACATAGAGATGAGGTGTAAGAATGTGTGATGATGTATCCTAAAATGTTTATCACAAAAAGATAAAAAAAGAAGTGATGATTTAGCCTAAAGCATATATCACTAAAGGATGCTAGACAAAGTGACAATGTAGCCTATAGTGTATATCACTAATGTAGGAATGTCGCATAGTAAAAAAATTGAATGGTTGAATGTGTGAGTTTGATGAGGTCCATTTTATTGGTATATGCTCAATAGTGCAGTATGGACCACGAGACTAGAGTGTGTCATAGGGTAATGAGGTGAGAAAACTCCCCTACCAAAGATTAAGTATTTGTGTAGTGGTCGAAGCAACATTAGTACCATGCGATGGTGGTGGAGTTTGAAATGTGTCCTCACCATCAGAAGGAGTAGTTGCTTTGAAAAAATGAAATAAAAACAAAAGTGGAGTTGGATGGGGAGAAATCTTGAATGGTGACAACTTTTGTGGTATGGATGATGCTACATAAGACTTCATAAGAGAAGAAGGTTGATTGATTTTGAGAGATGGTTGCATACTTTGAATTTGTAATGTTGTATATGTCTTGAGAGGAGGAGGTGCTATATTGATTTTGAGAGGCTGTTTCTTAAGAGGTGTTTTAACTTCCGTAGAATGACCATTAGAAGTGATGGCATGGTGCTCATTAGACATAGAGGAATCAGATTTAGGAACCCATTGAGATGTAGCATTTGTATATGGATATGCAACAAAATTTTGTGCAGTGAATGAGTTAAAGCCCTGACGTTGTAAATGTTTGATTATTCATTGTAAAGTGTAGAAATCATTCTCATTATGTCCATTGATTCGATGATAATTGCAATATGGATAACCTTGATATTTTTCTAGCTGATAATGAGGATAGTAATGAGTGAGTGGTAAAGTGATCAATTAATGACTAAGGAGCTCAATAATAATGTCATGTTGCTTAGTATTATGATTAAAGGTGAGAGGATTTGGTAATGGTATGACTTTAGGCTCACATATATGAGCACATGTAGTAGACATAGAATTAAGATTAGATGTAGAAAAAGAACAAACATGAGCCTGAGAAGTGTCTTTAAGATGATGGATTTCATATTTGAGAGATGTAATCATGGATTCTTTAGCATTAAATTTTTATTGAAATAAAGAATGCAAATAATGAATTGAATCCAACATGGGTTGATTAGATGAAGGATCATGAAGACTAGGGTTGTTAAATAAACAATCAAAAATAAAACTTACCTGATGTGGAGGTGTATCTTGGGGAAGATACATTGTGTGTAGGGAATTTTTAAGAACAACTTGGAAATTAGGATGCATTTGAAGTAAATCACAAAAAGAAATTTGAGGAATTTTAGGAGCCATGATAAAGAATATGATATGACAAAGAAGGATCCAAAATACCGATCATGAGTGGGGTTCACCAAAATGATTATGCTAAAATTTAAAATAATAGCCTAGTCTAATGCAAGTTTGTAGTAAATAAATACAACAATAAAATATAGAAATATACCAAATAAAGGTAAGCAATAAATAATGAAACCCTAATGTACAATGAGGATTAGAAGATCCTCAGCTAATTCGTAAAGGTTGTTAGATTGTGTCACAGTGGAGAGCGATTGAACAGAAATGGAGGACCATCACACAAAATCCTATAAAATGTAGATCTGATAGATTTGACTAGATTGGGGCACCTTGAGAGGGATATGGGCACCCATGGGTGTCCTGGTTTGATTTTTGGATGCCCTAGATTGCGTAGATGCTCAGAAAACCTCCTCTAAGGTTTCGCAAGAGGTTTGCACTTGTTCACCTTTTGTCACGTGTATGTCATTGCATTTTGCTAAATGTCTCTATAAATATGGAATGAATGAATCACCTACAAAACCCCAATTGTAGGGTACTGCATTGCCAGAATAATGTAGCACGTGCCCCAATGATGATACAGGTCTCCTCACAAGGTGTTTGGGATCCAGAAAAGCTCTCTAAGTATGTGTTAACATCCTGCATGTCCCGCTTAGCCCCTACGTGCTTTGTTGTTCTCTTTTCCCCTCTTTTCCTTTACATTTTGTTCTTCAGTTACGAAACCGCCACCCTACCTGGGCGGCGGTCTCGTGACCGCCACCCAGTCAGGGTGGCGGTCCTGTAACCGCCGCCCTGCTCAGGGCGGCGGTCCTTCACGCATTTTCTAGAATGCTCTTTTAACATGACTCACGTAAAATTTCAACGTTTACCAGCTTTTTTCACCACCTTTGCTTGTATTTATGATTCTGGTTCCCTGGAATAGTGTTTTGGCATTGTTTATGGTTTAAGAGATCAAATTGGTTTTCACCTTTGGGTAAATGGGATTCTATAAATAGCTGGCTTGTGCTCAAGCAAATGGCCCCTCAAATTTTCCTCTGAATTTCTCATTTCAATAGTTTAGCCTTTCATTTTGTTTAGGATTCATAGTTTCATTTGTTAGATGCATAGTTAGCATTGTTTAGCTGTCAGAAAGCCACATATTCTCCTTGTGCAAAGTGTTGTTGTCATTTCATCCAAATCAATTGGAGTAGGATAGTTTGATTTCAATAGGAAGCCATTAAAGTTGTAGGTTTTGTTCATCAAAATAGGATAGTTTCAGGTGCTGGACATTTTATGTTGCATGACTCGCAATAAATCCTGCTAGGAATTGCATAAGCCAAGCTCTGTACTCTTGCGCTATCCCTCTCCTACTCGCATTTTATTCAATCTGCATCTTAAGTTGCCTTTGTTCCAATATCTACTTTTGTTGATGCTAGCATTACACACTTTTCTGGATCCACATGAGCACGAAGGAACGAGGAGATCACACTGAGGGGACAAGGTCACACACCATCAGATTCACCACTGTTCTGTAGAATCCAGGTTCTAGCTTTCAAAGTTCTAGTTAAAAGCATATCAAATAAAGTAGTCAATCATTCCATTTCAGTTAATTTCACTTTCGATATTGCCAGGGAAGCTGTGGGGATTGATAGTTTCTAAGAAACTATGATTCACTCCTCACTTCTGAGGTAGGATCGAGAGTCTTTCAAATAGAGTAGATCAGTGATCAAGTTATTTAGGATAAATCTATAAACTGCACAGACAAGTAGCTACACTCGGTTGCTTTGTTTGTTTTAATTACGTTATTAGTTTAGTTGTCAATTTTAGATATATTAGATAATTTCCCTTTAAAATTATGTTCAGTTGTTTATCAATAAATATCAGACTTAGAAATATACGTAGATATATCTTGCATATTTAGTTTATTTTTTCATTAGTTAGCTTTTTATCATTTTCTTTTGTATGACAATCATGGGACCTAGAGAGCCCAGAGAATACGTATTCAAGCCAATCATGCCTCAACCCAATCTCGTCACAGTAATAACTGATATAGATCAGAATCTTAGGATCCAAGTCTTCCGAACAATAGCAGACTTGCAACATATCAGCTCACAATTAAGTAGGTTAAACATAGAAGACGACCAAGCGAACACATTTTGGTCAAATCAGCCAAACTATAGATTACCCTAGATAAATATCCGCATGACTGTAGAAGGGCTTGAAAGAGAGTAAACGTTCAGTTGTGATCCTTTGGTCCCATAGCCAGACGCAGGAGACACTCTCACAGACATAGATACTAGCTTAAGGATTCAGGTTGCAAGAACGCCTATAAGATACTCAGAAAAGATTACACAACTGTTAATTCTAAACGTAGAGGCCAAAAAGGCATACGACTATTGGATACTAGGGATTAGGGACTGATTCTGCACATGACCATAACAGGTCCATAGCAACCACGAATCTACGGTTGTGACCCACAAATCCCACAACCCAATGAATCCACAAGTGAATCAGACATAGATGCTAGCTTACACACATTAGTATTCAGATGTAATCCACTTCCACCTATCATCATCACATAGTTATCCTTGTTAGACATAGCAATCTAACAAAGCTAAAGATTTATGGACTAGATTAGAGAATCGCCCATAGAGTCAACTATATCCATCATCCATCCTATGACCCACGTCTAGAGACATACACGAAACTATCCCAAGTCATTTTCCACGTATCCCACAACCCATAGATCGAATCATGCCAGAGCTTTATATTGATTGGAGCCTTCGAGAATTCATCCTCACTAATTGATCTATCACACCAGTTCAGGTTAGGAGGGCCTTCTTTGCCTTAGATTTGCAGATTCCATTGGTGCGTGCCGAAGACATAATATTTCCTAACTAGTTTTTCTGCATCCCACACGTATTCCTTCCCCACCGACTATCTCGGCACGACCTCGGGAGGTTGGGTGCGAGGAAAAGGTACTTGTAGATTCTCATGCTCGCTTGTCACTTTTCCATTGTACAAAATTGGTGCCTTCACAACCCAACAAAATTGGTGAATGAACAAACTGTTTCACCTTCTAATACCTCTCTTCACATCAGCTTCACCAAACAAAATTGGTGAACCCGACATGAAACAAACAACTGTTTCATCTTCTTTCACATCTCATTTTCTCTTTTAGTGTTTTGTCTTCTTTCATCCACCTTCTCCTTCCCATTATTCTGCGGGTATTCATATACCCCCCGAATATGTCAGGATTTGATGCATATGGTAGACCTCCCCTAGGTCTTGAGGCATACTATGCTCAACTGAATAGACAGTCATCACCCTCGCTCTCAGTATGGGGTGAAAATTATTCAGCCAACTGGTTTTCAACACAAACTCCACTTCTAAGGATTAGATATAACTCATCTTTCCAAACAGAAGAGTTGGATCAGCTCTCTCAAATTCAACAGACAAATCCTTCAGGCTCGAACAATATGATGTTCACAGGAGAATCTGGTTCATCTCCTCAGGTGCTGCTTAGACCACAAATTTGTAGACAATCAGACCCATACCTAGTTTTAGATGATGAACATTCAGTGCATTACACCAGGAATGAACAACACTCTCGGAGTATGTACCCACCCATAGGAAGTTTACAAACACAACCCGAGGTCTCTTTTCAAGAAAATACCTCCATGCCACTACATATAGGAAATGCCCTCGGGGAAACTTGGCAGGGAAATGATCAGTTCATAGCAGGGTATCACATGCCTATACAATATCAGGATATACAACAAATGCCACTAAGGCAAAATACCGTGACTTCACCAAATGAAGTCATTTCAACTTTAGTAGAAAAAGTTAGGGGGTTAGAACTTGCTCAAGAAAATAAAAATTCCCAATTCATGCAGACAGGAAGTTCTAATCCTCCACACCATCCTAGCCAAGTAGACCTCCTCACAGGAATGGGCACGTTGGGCATGCCTCCTCAGTATTCACAACAAACACCAACTAGAACCACCATTTCTAACACCATTTTGATACCTCCCGGTCTAGTACAAAATAATCCATTCCTAGACAATACCCCTTCATACTTAAACATATACTCCAAATCACCACAAGGGGATATGTTCTCCTCTCCCGGCATGTTTTCTCAACCACAGGGGTTTCCTTATGCCCCTACCAGTGCATACGCTACGCCATATCAACAACCCATTCCACCGCCACCCCCTCAGCAGGCACCATCAATGGTCGAAACCTACGCGATAGGGACTTATTCAGAATATTTGAAAGAGCCCTTAGACTTCACCATATGAAGCATCATGCTTCCAAGACCTCTTCCTAATTTTCCGAAATACAAAGGGGAGGGAGATCCAAACACACATATCAAGGCCTATGCCATAGCCATTCGAGAACTGCTCCCTTGGGATGGGGTTGTTGCCAAAAATATTTCCCAAAACGTTAGAAGGCATCACCCTCGATTGGTATTACCAAATACCTGAAGCCTCCATCCATTCATTTAAACAACTCGTTTCTGAGTTCATCAAGGCATTTGATATGAACAAACTGTTGAGAACAAGAATCAGGGAATTCTTGGACATTAAGTAGGAACACAATGAATATGTTGCTCATTTCATTCAAAGATGGCATACAATCCTCTATTCTTCGGCAAGTGCTCCAAATATGGATCAGATGGAACTATGCAATTTATTCCTTCATTCCCTCAGCAGAGAGGTGAAGGAAGAAGTCCAAAAGTTCCCACTAAGGACTTATGATGAAGTACTTGAGAGCACCCTCTGAATAGATCAAGCTGCAATAGATAGCGGTCGCAAGACATATGGAACAAACGGGAGGTTAATCACCTCCAACCAGAATACTACGACTTATCCTACTACCACAAACATCAATCAAGGACCTAAAATCCTTAATAAAAATCACGGAGTGACAACAGATGGAGTAACTGATCAGGTTAAGAAGGTAAATGTTGTGAATACTCCACCACTAATGAACAATCAGCGAAACAACAACTTTACCCCAACAATTAATACAGTGGATTTTAATCATCCACAACAACAACAACAATGGCGAAACCCTACACAGGGTCTAAACCAAAACTCAATTGGATATCAGAACCAAAACCAAAACCAAAAAATGCAAAACTTTAATCCTAATAGGCAACGGTTTGATTAGAGTTTTGGGCCACAATATGCACCAAACCAACAAACTAGGAATTACAATCCTAACTCGTATTGTGGTTTCCACAAAATTTGAGGCCATGACACTAGAACGTGCCGTGACTACAATAAATTCATGCAACATTTTCCAGAGGAACAAAGACAACTTTTCATAGATATGTTCTTGGCAGATCCTGCGTCACTGGCACCAAATACTTTTACAGGGGCAATTTCCCCTCAAAATGCTCCCCTCAAGATCTTCAATGATCTACTCCCAAATCACAATAACAATAACAAATTAAATCCAAATGGGATGAATAAGGGCATAATGACAGGAGATAATGATCATGAAGCCTTGACTTCACTAAATCCATTAGTTACACCACAATTAGGAAGTCAGCCATGACCCAAGATAGTCGGTTTAGTGGAGTTAGACACTGAACTACCCGTGGAAGCTATAACAAGGACACGAGAGTATTCCTCTCAGCCAAGTCCAAGTTACCTGCCAGAGACAGATAACATCCAACAAATATTAGTAAAACCCATAGGTGCCTATGATTTAATTAGTGATCTAACAAAAACCTTCTCGCACATTTCTTTTTTGGACTTACTGAAGAACTCTCCTTCCCATAGGGCTACTCTTTTAGAGGCATTAGGTTTAGGTCATTTAATTAACATCACTCCACCTCCCGAAACACAGGTAAACCATATAGACTTTGATATCCACCCTCCTAGGCAGCTGGATAGGGATACTGAGTTTGTATTCGAAATAAACAAAATGCCAACAGACACCGAGATTACACACAGAGGTGATTTGGCCCTACATTTGCAAGTTTGGGTTTATAACAATTACGTTAAACGCACGATGGTTGACGATGGGGCAGTAGTTAACATAGTCCCCTTCTCTTTCCTTCAAAAGCTAGGGTATGGAGAAACAAATTGTTCCACGACTCAAAATACATTAAGAGGCTATGATAGCCTTAAAGCCATGTCGATTGGAACTATAATACTACCGGTCACCTTAGGACCCAAAACAATCCTGACTGAGTTTTATATTATAGATTGGGAAACCAACTATAATATGATCCTTGGCCGACCATGGATACACCGTATGAAGGCAATCCCCTCTACATTATTTCAAGAAGTAAGATTCTTGCATTTAGGAAAGGTTTTCATAGCCAAAGGCAATCCAAAACCATTCGATGTACACCTGGATGACTTAAAGAAAATACCAGGCATTCACTCAGAGTTTGAACTCCCAACAAACCAACTTAATAAACCCACCGACGCAAAACCAGAGGAAAAGTTGGTACCTACAACAGATCTTGAGACTATGAGCCTAGTCAAGACTATCCCAGCCCTCAAGGATGAGGCTAACATTGTAGAAATAGTATCGTTAGGAACTACTACAAAAATTGTCGAATTATTAGAACAGGATCTACCGATGTTCCTACCATTTGATTTTGTAGGCATGGGATATACCCTAGGTGTTGGTTCTCTTCCAGCAGAGGATCTCTGCATGGTGGAAGTAGAAGATGTTAACACAACAAATATCCCAATGTCCATATTCCCAGCTAAGTATTGGACTCTCCATTTCGATGGAGCTAGATGTCGTTATGGAGCTGGGGTAGGTGTAATTTTTACTTCTCGCGAGGGAAAGATCCTACCATTTTCCTTTAAACTAAATTTCGAATGTACAAACAATGGCACTGAGTACAAATCCCTCCTCCTTGGCCTCGTCTTAGCTAAGAGGATCGGTGTTAATAACATCAGGGTGTTAGGAGACTCACAATTGGTAGCAAACCAAGTCTCTGAGGTATATGAAACTAGAGCTGAGCACTTACAGCTCTACAAAACAGCTGTATTGGATTTAAGCAAGGAGTTTGACTTCATATCAATTGAAGCAATCCCGCGAGAACAAAATCTTCTCACCGATTCTATAGCAACCTTGGTGTCACGCTTCACCCCAAACAGTGAGTTGGAAGATACTCATTTCATGGTATCCCTTCGTACTGAACCATTGGTGAAAAAAATGTCAAACCCTCTTTTAACGAACAGAGATGAGAACAAATCTACTATCCTAGACCACATTGATAGTGATAGAGCCACTCTGAATTACTTAAACGCCTATGCAGCGTTACATCTCACCCATCATGTGATAGATTTGTCCTTAATCCCACATTCATCTTCCTACTTCAGAAATCCCATGATAGAGCTTCCCCCACAGAAAAGACCTCAACATATACACAGTAGAAAATGGAGATGATCTGGAATTACCTCCATCCCCGCCTGAGTTTGAAGAAGGTAACACTTCTTTAATCGAAGAAACAATTGATATTAACATTAGAACGGAGGATGAGCCAAGGATATTGAAATTAGGATCCTCGTTAACTCCATCAGAAGTAGAAATACACACTCAAATCCTCAAGGAACATCAGAAGGCTTTTGCATTTAATTATAAAGAAATGACAGGGGTTGCACCACACATTACGGTACATAACCTCGTCACTAAATCAGATGTCAAAACCGATTAAAGAAAAATCAAGACCAATGAAACCCAAGGTAGCTCTCATGGTGAAAGAAGAGGTAATAAAACTCCTCCAAGTAGGATTCATCAAACCAGTCGACTACTCTCAGTGGGTATCTAATATCGTTCCCGTTCTAAAAAAGAATGGGAAAATATGCATCTACATAGACTTCTGAGACATTAATAAAGCGTGTCCTAAGGATGACTTCCCGTTACCATCCATAGACGTCATTGTTGATGCAACACCCGGATTTGAGCTTTTATCTCTCATGGATGGATTCTCATGATACAATCAAATCAGAATATCCAAACAAGACCAAGCTAAAACCACATTTATAACTCCTTGGGGAACCTATTACTACACTGTTATGTCATTCAGTCTCAAGAACACTGGCGCTACATACCAGCGGGCCATGACGTATATATTTCATGATCTTATTCATAAAATTGTGGAATCCTACGTAGATGACTTGTTGGCCAAAGCCAGGAGATGTTGTGATCACCCGGAAGTACTCTATGTCATTCTTTCACGTCTAATAGAATACGGAGTCACGCTAAATCTAGAAAAATGCATCTTTGGTGTGACAGGAGGGAAACTCCTAGGTTACATTATATCATCACAAGGGATCGATGTTGACCCAACCAAAATTTGGGTTGTTCTTGAAATGGTCCCACCTTCGAATGAATCTGGAATCAGGTCATTTCTCAGAAAATTGGTGCAATCTAAAGATTCATCCAAGATTTAAGCTTTTTCATTCATCCAATCAACAATCTACTCAAGAAATATTATAGTATTGATTGGACCGAAGACTACAACAAATATTTTAACGTAGTTAAGAGTTTCTTGTTATCACCACCTACGCTAATGCCACTTAAGCCAGACCGCCCGTTAATCTTGTATTCGCGAGCTACCAATGTCTCACTAGGCTGTATGTTGGCTCAAGAAGATGATGAAAAGAGAGAATGCGTAATATATTTCATTAGCTGAATGTTGCTCGACTATGGAACACATTATACACAGGCAGAATGAGAATGCCTTGCCATAATCTTCACAACCAAATGCTTAAGACATTATATGCTAAATCAAGAAACAAGGGTCATTGTAAAAACATACCATTTACAAACTTTCCTCACACAAGGGTCCTTGTCTAAGAAGGCTGGAAATTTTATGACCTTAATGGGGGAATTCAAATTAACATTTGTAAATTAGAAATCCATTAAAGGACAAATCATTGCAGATTGGTTAGCTGATAACCCACTAAACGGAGGCAATCTAGTAGATCTGGACTTTCCCGATGAATGCATATACTACATCAAAACTAGACCTCCTGTCTCTGAGTGTCCTTGGTATAATGATATTATTAATTATATCATGGACCATACGGATCCAGAAGGTGCTACACCATAGCTAAATATTGTAGCTAAATATGTTATTATAGAACAGGTGCTCTATCGAAAAGCGTTCGATGGAATGCTTCTAAGATGTGTCAACACAGAAGAATCCAAGAAGATCCTCTACCAATCCCATAATGGAATATGTGGAGGCCACTTCGGTGGTCATGCCACCACCCGTAAAATACATCGGATGGGTTATTTCTGGCCTACTCTAGAATACAATGTAGTAGAGTTTTTGCGAAGGTGTCATAAGTGCCAAGAATTCTCCCACAAGATTCACATACCAGCACAAGCTCTACAACCAATCGCTACTCCATGGCCCTTTTCTACATGGGGCCTAGATTTGATAGGGAAATTCTCTCCCTCATCTACAGACGGCCATAATTGCATAATCACGGCCACCGAGTATTTTACCAAGTGGGTAGAGGTTATGCCGCTTACTACTGTACCAGGTTCAGTAATCACCAAGTTCATTTGAACCAAATCATTTACAGGTATGGTGTCCCGCAAGTCATTATCTCAGATAATGGGACTTCTTTTAAGAATGCCGAAGTTCATGAATTGTGTAATAAATTTAAAATAACTCATCATACAGCCTCCCTGTATTACCCTTAAGCCAACGGATAGGATGAAGTGACAAATAAAACATTAAAAGCCATTCTTCTTAAAACAGTGAAAGAAAACAAATGAGATTGGCATCTAAAGTTATATCCGGCCTTGTGGTTCCACCAAACATCAATAAGAACACCAACAGGAGTGAATCCTTTCTCACTAGTATTCAGGGCAGAAGCAATTCTCCCACTTGAGGTTGAAATACCCAGTCTCCGTATCTCATTACAAGGGATTTTGGATGAAGACGCTTACAGAAAAGCACGTCTCTCCCAACTAGAGAGCCTAGATGAAGCTAGGTTAGATGCTAAACAACGGCACAAAATCTATGTTGACTAGATGTGCCGGAAGTATAACAAGAAGGTCTATGAATGAGACATATATGAAGGTGACCTGGTTCTAAGGTTAGACAACCAGATCAATAAAAAAACCGGCGAAGAAAGGAAGTTCCGACCCAAATGGTTAGGCCCATACCGAGTCATGAAGGACTATGGAAATGGTGCATATCTCTTATGTATACTATAGGGTGAGGAATTTGGTGAAACAATCAATTCCCTACACCTTAAATGATTCTACGCATAAGCGGCCAACACTATTTGTATAAATATATGTACATTGCATCTTCATATAGTTAGGTTCATTTTATTCCACTTGTTTTGTACAATTTTGTGATCAAGGAACTCATTCTCAAAGCAATTCATTACAAACTTCTGATGGTATTGGCATAAACACTCTAATCATACTTCTTCATTTTATAACGTCATCACCTGTTTCAAAATCATTTCATCAAATAAAGCTAGATATGAAAAAGCCTTGACGGTAACCATACCAAGATCTGCGGGTGTGTTCTCACTTTTGGTTTCTTCCTCGGATAGGTGTCTTGCCCATGGTCTATTCTAGAAACTTCATCATGTCACATCTATCCCGTATGTATATCTCTTTGGAAGTAAGAACATACTGGCATTTTTCTCAAGCAAACAAGTCACATATAGATCAAACAGAATATTTTAATTTTACACATTTCCTTGCTTCACCAACCTTTGGTGATGAGCTTGCATCTCTTACTAGTGACGTAGGGTTGGGAAAGGATGGAAATGCCCTTACTCGCCTATGCCTTTCCCATGGTGATAAGCCCATACTTCTTACTACTAGCATGGGGCAAGGTATAGGGGGTCCTCTTGATAATAAATGTTGAAGGCAGTCAACAACCAAATTCAAATGAACCTTTAAAATCTTGAGTCAAAAACAAATGAATCAGATGTCCAAAATTCCAAAAGAGTTCAAAACCCTAAAACCTAGATTTTGTCTAACATGTGGCCATCTATGGATCTAAGTCTAGATAAACCACAAAGCAAGTTGCATCCCAAACTATGGAGTCGCTCAAGTAGAATAGGCTTGTAGCATCCTGGTTCGGTTCCACCAAGGCTTTGTCTATCTCTAATCACTATCATTTCAGCACATTTCATAACTTGTGCCCTTTCTAGCTCTCGGTGATGAGCCCTCGCATCTTACTAGTTGCGTGGAGTTAGGAGTGGGGCAAGTTTATCTGCTCATCATACCGGTTTATCATCACACTTTGTCAAAACAAATATGAAGTACTAAAAATTGCTTATAGAAACTAAAGTTCAAAGTCACGATGTCTACATTTTCATATATCAGCATCACAAAATACAAAAAGAAAGTAAACATTTGTATCATTTTTTCTCCATTGCATATATTCTGAGAAGCACATAAAAACACCATTATAATTTACATGCGTAATCAAATCATAAGAACATTAATGCCAAGCATATGATCCAAGAAAAGATATATATAATATATATATATATGTATATAAATGGTCAAGTTTCCTATACAATGCCATCATGCGCTAAGCATGGTCAAAATACTCAAAGAGCCTAAGAGATACAAAATACATCATAAAAACAGTCCAAGAGAGCTAAGTGGCTTCTCAACCCCTATGAGATCCCTCTAGGGGTGCACGCCCCTGTCTAGGACTCTGGCTACGCTGGCGCTCTGAGTACATAGAGGGATTACAATCCCGAGGAGAAGTTATGGTCTCGCCATGAGAATGACTCCTCATCAGGCGCTCTGCTGTCATGTACCCTACCATCTTGGTACGAAGGGTAGACACCATCTTGGCCACATTCTAGATAGGGGCAAAGACATCGGAATGCCTACCAACTACTGAAGGCTCGCCTGCATCCACGGATAGCTCTGCACGGGTCTTTTCCATAGGGATCATCAGGGTATCAGTGCATACTCGGTGAATCAATTAGAAATAATCAAGAGATAAAAGCAAACGTAAACAAAATGAGAGGTAACAACTAAGGCAATCATAACTACAAACAAACGTTAAAAGGAAGGATGATAACTCACTCAGATTGTTGGGCCTTCAAGATGGATCTCTAGGATCGGCACCTGCCACAGATGCCGCCACTGACTAGTGTGCTCCTCTTGTGGCCAGGGAAACATATCATCTTGCTACGGACTCATCCTCCCCACCAGGGCCTTGAGAGAGTGGCTCGTCTGAAACCAGAGTCACCATCTCCGCACTCTACTCCACTCTCTCTGCCTGTAAAATATCCTGAGTGTCATGCCACTCAAGATCACTGTCCTCCTCTCCACCTGACTCGCTGACCTAAGCCTCGGTCTCCTCCTCTGTCTGCCCCCTGTGAAATCCTCAGACTCATAGTCTATGTCAATGGGGTCATCGCTATTGTGGACAGGACCATCGATAATCTGAAGTAAGGGTGCCTGAGGAGCACCGACTCTCCCTAAAGCTTGTACTACCCACCTAGCTGCAATGGGGACACTAGGAGTAACAACTGTCCAACCCCAGCCTCTAGGACCTCCCCTGGCCTCTCAAACTAATCTATATACTGGCACCACCAGGGGAAGCATACCCACATAAGGCAAGCCAAACTGTTGAGGCACTCGACCAAAAGGGTGTATCTCCACCCTCCCCACCCTGTCAACAAGCTACCATGTGGTTGAGCAGGAAATCAAAGTAAGAGCCTCCTTGCCCCATAAACCTGCCATGGTCTGATAAGGTGTGGCCTCCATGTCATCAGTGGTCAGGGAGGTGACTGGCTAGTGAGGTGCTCTGAGCACCGATGTGTCTGTCCATCTGGCTGCCCTCACAGCTTCGGGATCTGCCACCTCTACACCTCTCCCATAAGGGATGAAATACTCATAGACCTAACTCATAACCAGGGTCGGATGGCTCAATGACTGCCCCTATAAACAGACCACCCGGTACAAATCATGGTAGGTAGTCCCAAGTATGTCCGCTCCCCAGGCATAAATCTGACCATGTCCCTCAATCTGTACAATAATGGGGGACCAGCAATAGAGTAGAGTGTCCCCTCCCTTGTCCTTGATCAATCTCGAGGAAAGGATCCCCATAATGGCCTGACGAATCAAGGGGATAGGCAGGCTAGGAATAGATCGGACCCTCACCCCCTTCTTTGAACTAGTGGAGATAACTGCATCTCCCATGTATGAGGCCCACTGTGCTATCTGAGCCTGTGAACCTGCTGTCTCAAGAGTGAGTCATCTCCCGATGATTAGGACCCCCAAGATATGATAAACGTCCTCCAAAGTAATGGTCCACTCACCTTGGACCCCTGGTAATTAGAAAGTGTTCCGATTAGCATCCCAATATGAAAATAAGTCACAGAGTATGTGACTAGACAATGCAACATGCGGAACCCGTGATATACATAGTATACCGGCCCTCTGAAGAGTGTCATGCTTGTCATGAGAAAGGGTATCTAATACTACTGGGAGCCAATCACACACACTCTCTCTCTCTCAGCTCCATCGAATATACTCCTCCCTCACCTGTATACACCTAAAAACACACAAAACAGAGCAAGTTAGTATCCAAATGACATTAGAAAAATCATGAAAGCAGGTAAGGATGCTAAAAATGTAAAAACAAATTCAAATAAGTGATTTTTATGCATTCTTTGTAGGACCACTGCCCTGAGCAGGGCAGCGGTTCCGTAATCACCACCTTAAAGATGGTGGTCTTGTAATTGCCGCTCTAATCAAGGAGGCGGTCGTGTAACCGCTGCCCTGCCCAGGGCGGCGGTCGTGTCCTGAATTTCCATACGGGTCACATGCCCTACATAACACCGAAAAACACTAAATAAAGACTATTTTGACTAAAACAAAGCCTACCCAGTAGACACCCCCTGGATAGACCTATTAAAACTAACATTTTCAAAAATTATCCCCCCATGACAAAGTTTTCATCATTTTAACATTTTAGGGATAAAAATGGTAAATTGAGAAAAACTAACCTGTGATCTCGTGGGTTGGTGTTTCACTCATAGAGGCATGATCACAATCTCGTCTCAGACATTTTGATTATACTTTCATCAGAAACCGTCACCATGGGTCCCAGAGCTCAAAATCAACCAAATCAACACTCGTAAATGAATAGGAAAATGGGCCCAGTTTTACATATATAACAACCTGACTTGTTTTGAATGCCCCTTTCTGTAGGTTTGGAGCACCAACGGAGGTAAGTTCTTATCCCCGCACAAATGGTATGTCCTCATTTCATGATATTTTAGTATTTATTTTTCGATATATTTTTTCTATTTGCACTTGAGTTCTCTTTTCATTTTGCAGGTAGCGGGAATTTCAGATAGCGTCATTTCAACACACAGACGTACCAGGTATAACTCCTAAATTCCCATTTTGGGATGGCCATACTCGGACCCACCATTTTACAACTCTTCGTGGCTAAAATTATTCTCTGAGGGGGCAATATGTACGTACCCAAAATTGTAGGGTACTGCACCGCCGAAATGACGTAACACGTGCCCCAATGATCATATAGGTCTCCTCACAAGGTGTTCGAGATCTGGAAAAGCTCTCCAAGTATGCATTAACATCCCACATGTCCTGCTTATCCCCTGCGTGCTTTATTGTTCTCTTTTCCCCTCTTTTCCTTTGCATTTTGTTCTTTAGTTACGAAACCACTGCCCTACCTAGGCGGCGGTCTCGTGACCGCTGCCCAGGAAGGGTGGTGCTCTTGTAACCGCCGCCCTGCTCAAGGCGGAAGTCCTTCACGTGTTTTCTAGAATGCTCTTTTAACGTGACTCACATAAAAATTCAACATTTACCAACTTTTTTTCACCTCCTTTGCTTGTATTTATGATTCTGGTTCCCTGGAATAGTGTTTTGGCATTGTTTATGGTTTAAGAGATCAAATTGGTTTTCACCTTTGGGTAAATGGGATTCTATAAATAGATGGCTTGTGCTCAAACAAATGGCCCCTCAAATTTTCCTTTGAATTTCTCATTTCAGTAGTTTAGCCTTTCATTTTGTTTAGGATTCATAGTTTCATTTGTTAGATGCATAGTTAGCATTGTTTAGCTGTCAGAAAGCCACATATTCTCCTTGTGCAAAGTGTTTTTGTCATTTCATCCAAATCAATTGGAGTAGGATAGTTTGATTTCAATAGGAAGCCATTAAATTTATAGGTTTTGTTCATCAAACAGGATAGTTTCAGCTGTTGGATGTTTTATGTTGCATGATTTGCAATAAATCCCGCTAGGAATTGCATAAGCCAAGCTCTGTACTCTTGTGCTATCCCTCTCCTACTCACATCGTATTCAGTCTGCATCTTAAGTTGCCTTTGTTCCAATATCTACTTTCATTGATGCTAACATTACACGCTTTTCTGGATCCACGTGAGCACGAAGCAATGAGGAGATCACACTGAGGGGACAAGGTCACACACCATCGGATTCGCCACTGTTCTGTAGAATCCAGGTTCTAGCTTTCAAAGTTCTAGTTAAAAGCATATCAAATAAAGTAGTCAATCATTCCATTTTAGTTAATTTCACTTTCGATATTACCAGGGAAGCTGGGGGGATTGATATTTTTTAAGAAACTATGATTCACTCCTCACTTCTGAGGTAGGATCGAGAGTCTTTCAAATAGAGTAGATTAGTGATCAAGTTATTTAGGATAAATCTATAAACTATAAAGACAAGTAGCTACACTTGGTTGTTTTGTTTTTTTTAATTATGTTATTAGTTTAGTTGTCAATTTTAGATATATTAGATAATTCCCCTTTAAAATTTTGTTCAGTAGTTTATCAATAAATAACAGACTTAGAAATATATGTAGATATATCTTGCATATTTAGTTTATTCTGTCATTAGTTAGCTTTATATCATTTTCTTTTATATGACAATCACGAGACCTAGAGAGCCCAGAGAATACGTATTCGAGCCAATCATGCCTCAACCCAATCTTGTCACAGTAATAACTGATATAGATAAGAATCTTAGGATCCAAGTCTTCCGAACAACAACAGACTTGCAACAGATCAACTCACAGTTAAACAGGTTAAACATAGAAGATGACCAAGCGTAGACATTTTGGTCAAATCAGCCAAACTACAGATTACCCTAGATAAATATCCGTATGACTATAGAAGGGCTTGAAAGAGAGTAAACATTTGGTTGTGATCCTTTGGTCCCACAGCTAGATGCATGAGACACTCTCACAGACATAGATACTAGCTTAAGGATTCAGGTTGCAAGAACACCTATAAGATACTCAGAAAAGATTACACAATTGTTAATTTTGAACGTAGAGGCCGAAAAGGCATACAACTATTGGATACTAGGGATTAGGGACTGATTCCACACATGACCACAGTAGGTCCATAGCAACCAAAAATCTACGGTTGTGACCCACAAATCCCACAACCCAATGAATCCACAGGTGAATCAGACATAGATGATGGCTTACGCACATTAGTATTCAGATCTACTCCACTTCCACCTATCATCATCACACAATTATCCTTATTAGATTTAGAATCTAATAAAGCTAAGGATTTCTAGACTAGACCAGAGAATCACCCATAAGAGCCAACTATATCCATCATCTATCTTATGACCTTGTTTGGAGACATACACAAAACAATCCCAGGTCATTTTCCATGTATCCCACAACCCATAGATCGAATCATGCCAGAGCTCGATATTGATTTGAGCCTTCGAGTAGTCATCCTCGCCAATCGATCTGTCACGCCAGTCTAAGTTAGAAGGGCCTTCTTTACCTTAGATTTGCAAATTCCACTGGTGCACGTCAAAGACATAAGATTGCCTAACTAGTTTGTCTGTATCCCACGCATATTCCTTCCCCACCGGCTATCTCGGCACGACCTCGGGAGGTCGGGTTTGAGGAAAAGGTACTTTTAGATTCTCATGCTCGCTTGTCACTTTTCCATCGTACAGTAACCTTAAGTGGATATAGTAGATGCTTCGTTCTCTGTCCCTTATTATGATCACATAATTTTATATTTATTTTATTCCTTCAATTGAATTTCATAATTAATCCTGAAAAGGCCAACAATTAAAAATATAAGATGCTCAAACGGCTAGAAAGGACCCAAAAAGTGTGATAAAAGTACAAAGGGGACACGGTCACCTATAATGGATGAGGGCGCCTGGTGCTGGCATCGTAGTCTGAGCACTAGTGTCCAAGATGACAAATGTCGAAGACTGAAAAGGAAGACTGAGAAAGCAGAGGTGTAAGTATAACATTCCCATTTTAAGACTTTAGAAACAAGCAATATTTTTTAACATACATAATGTTCTCTGTTCTAAATTAACATAATTTAGAACACACATTCCAATGCTAATCCATCTCATAACAGAAAACCATATGCAACTATAAATGACTCCGTGGAACACTGATCTCTCATTTCATGACTCGGTATTAAATTGATCTCTCATATCAACTCAGTAGTGTGTATACTACGTATACTTAGTTTCTTTTAGCTTTTTAGGGGCACCCAAGTGTTTTTCCTAAAAGCCCTATCTAAATATTTGTTACCGAAATTCATCTAAAATCTTGCATCTTAGACTAGGTGACATAGGACAATGCAACCAGTAGCTTGCGATACTTTGGCCAATTTTTTAAACATGTTTATCATGTTTACATACCTAGACAACATACTCATCAAATGGAATAAGTCCCTCACCACACTTGTTATTTTATCTAGAGTGGTCTTTCCCGACTTCTGTCAGTCCAATCTGATTCAAGGTTTCATACTAGACAAGGTTAGTAACATGCCCTAGTGTGGAAAACTACTCATGGTGACTAAGGGTACATAGACATACTCAATCGAATTACATTGATTGGGTGTGTCTAGTTATCCTAAGTCAATGTGAGTTGACCGTGACACTAGATCATGTTCCTATCCATGTATAGGGTAGAACCATGATCCAGTCTTACACTTATGTCAATCAAGTAAAAAACTATGTGGGTTGTTGAGAGATATCAACTACATCACAGTATCCTCATAATGAAACATGTCATTACGAAGGTACTACGCTGCAGTTGATGTGTACCAACAACCAACTGATTTTCCTCAACTGGACTAACATACCTTATATTATAAGATTATTAACCCATTTAATCATTGTCGTAAAGATTAATTACAGTAACACTTAAAGATTCAACTAGCATCATTTAACCTATAAGGTTACAACTTGAAGTTACATGTGGAGTAGGTATGTAGGTAAAATCTACTTCCTAACATTTCAATTACATTTTTAAATTTTTCTTTAAACAAAACAATTGGTATCATATAGTGACATGATTGATCTTAGAGTTATAAAAGTGTGTTCATTAAGTCCTTTCTTATTTCATCCTTTTCCTAAATAAGTTTAAGAAAATCCTTTATTTTAGACTTCATAAGGATGAAGTCTAAATCCCATTAAATTCCTTTTTAATAATTCCATAATTTGATTAAATAAATATACCTATGAAGAACACAGTCAACCATTCTCTTATTATATTCATAACATTTTAACAAGATCTTTCATTAAGTCTCTATGATTGATTTCAAGGAAAATATCATTTTTCCTACATCAAGGAATAAAGTCCAATTATGAAAATAAATTACATATGATTCATATACATCAAGAATTCATACATACATACATACATACATATATGTATGTATATCATTCAATCATAATTCCTTTCCATTGTTTTAAGGATCTATATGAGAGTGTCAACTTATTAGTTGAATCTCTTCATGTGAATATAAACCAACTAATATTTCAGATCCTCAAACCAAATCCCATAACACTTAAGTATACAAACTGCCCCCCCTTTCATTTAGGATATTACTAATAATAATGCATCACAAATTATGTCAAAGAAGGTATTACAATAAAATTCAACAATCATCACATCATTTATTCATCCAAAGGAGTTATCCATTCACTGTTTACATAAGTATTTCAAATTTTACAAAGCGTCATAACAACAATATAAAACTAGTTTTATTACATCTTTCTTTCCTAAAAAAGTACATCTCAAGTAATGACACCTCATAATCATCATAACAAAGATATAATTTCTTTTTAGTAAAATAGTTGTAACTTTATATATGTCTTTCTCACTTCATATTTTACAAAATCCATCTACACAATTATTAGCATGAGTCAGTTCATTTGAACTAATCATGATAAGCACTAAATCATTAAAATGTTTTCTTTTATCTAACTGTTTCACAAAAAGAACCCTGATGTTTATGAAATAGTTCCCAAAACACAAACAAGATAAACATAAAGACATTACTCTACAAGATTACGACCAAGAAGGACATAAAAGATTAAAGTTTCTATATGTAAGGATTTATTAAGGACTAATTAACCAACATAGTTAATCCAAAATTTTCATCATAAAAACTCTTTTCAACATGTTGCAATCAAACAACATAATTAAAGAAAGGGGAAATTCATATTTGTTCCTAACTTTACTTCATTATTCAATTTCCAAATTAAGATCCTCAATTCATCCAGATTTAACTTTTCAAGAAGTAATTACTAGATATAGAAATGTACCTTTTAGAAAATGTATATTGTTATGCTATTTCATGTGAACATCCAGATCAAAACGTGAAGGAATAACAAAACAAAACAACATTATAATCTATCTAAAAATTATAACTATAGTAGGCTCAACAAGAGTCTAAACTAGATTGATTAAGAGTATGTTTCAATATAATATATTTCAATACTCCAAATAAGGAAGATTAGAAACAACCCAGGTAACTCACGGACTCCAGTTTCCAAAGTCCTACACTCATATCAATCCCAAACTCAAACACACTAGACATAATAACATCAAGAAATATATAAGATATCAGAAACTGCAGGTTCATTAATTCAAAAAAAGGGAAGAAAGAATTAACTTAAGGATAATTCACCACTCAATCACTCATTCCTACTTCCAAGAAAAGAACGGGGAACTAAAATTTCAAAACCATACTAATACAATATCATTCCCTTATCTTAAGTTTGAGTTATTCCAAATGGAAAGATTACAAAAATAACAAATGAAATAGCATTCCAGAACTGAATAAAAAGAATTCAACCATACAATAATCTTTCTTAAGAGATTATTTAGAAAAAAATCCTCTAAGACATCAAAGTAAGTTAAGGATTCAAGACAGAATAACTATTACTGAGAAAGGAAAGTAGATATACACCATGCAGACCCAATTTTCCCAAACTTTAGTGTTGTAACAAATCAAGAAGAGCATCAATTAAAGTGACCAAGCTTCCCTCTATACAAAAATAATTAGACGTTACAACACATCATAGGGAAAGCCACAATCAATTCCCAATTCATAGGCTGATCAACCAATCCATGCAAAATGTACAAGAACAAAAGAGAACAAACTTCCTCAAGATAAATGTACTTCAAGTGCAGGAATAACTTAGTATGCCCAAAAAATATCAATGAGCTCCAACTTGAAACCCCAATGTAGTTCAGGATTGGGTAACCAAAAATGAACCAAGTGAAGAACAGAAGTAAAAACATCCAACAAGTTATTTGTCCTTTCCTCGTGAAAGGTAAAATCCCAAAACATAATTATACTAGTTGACAAATGAATCGATTCAGTTTATAGTAAACTCAGAGCCGAAAGGAAAAGAGAGTAACCCATACCAAGCTCTAGCTAGTTCCCCAAAGAACTATCAATTAAAAAACAAGCAGGGAGAGAAAAATCATTCAAATAACTTTCTTTCACAAAAGTTCATCAACAACCAACGATTCAGAGAGAACTTACAAGATCAAAAATATCTGGCAAGGAAATCCAAAATCCCGGAGTGGGTTTATGAAAATAAGAAGTAGATACAACAAAACGCAACCTAAAACTTTTGCATTCATTCCTTCTGTACAAATTATCCAGACAAGGCTTCAATGAAATGAGAAAAGACAATGAAAATACCAAAATACATGTATTCCAAATCTAAACATGAGTTGGGTATTCCACTCTAAATGAAAATACAGTAGTGAACCAAGTTAAATATAACAATGGTCTCCACTTCTATTATCAAGAAAACAACCCAAAACACATAACCCGTATTAACCTGAACAATGGCGTAGTGCCAAAATGAAGAATCCTTCAAGAAATTTTCCAATGACAACAGTAACAATAGCATGCAAGCTATAATCTACATATTTAAACAATACAGTGCTACTGTTAAACAATATACTACCTTCAAATATGTATTCATTCAAACAGAGATCATTCATAGATCCATTCCAATGTCTAAGAGGTCCAAATACAAACAAGTTAGCATAACAAAAAATCATTATTTCCATATTTCATTTTCAACAATAAAGTACTAGTTTACATTCAAGGAAACAAAACAAACACCATTGAAGAAAGAATTAAACAATTATAAAAACAAAAGGTTTCAAATAGAGCAGAGTTATTTTTATGAAGCATTTAAATAAAATTAGAATGCTCAATGGTTAAGGCCTATCATGCCTAATATATCTCATGTCTTCACTTTCTCGCTAAAAATCTTCAAACAGAGCTTTGATAGCTATTCCTTCACATGAAAATGCCAACCAAACTCCTCAGAACCTTTTTCTCCTCCCTCTTGTAGCTTCAAAGTGATACTTCCATCACTATCACCTCCATGAAATAAAAAACAAACATGCAAGGATTCGAACTGAGGGTTCAAAGAGAAAACTGCATGCAAGGTATAGTTATCCTGCAGCAGAGGTTATGCAGACTGAAGCAAAAGTTCTAGTGAAACAAACTATGAACTAGTTTAAAATGAATTAGTTTCTTATTTCCACATGTAGTGAATTATTCAACATAAGAAGAAATGAATTACTTCATTTTTAATTCAGCATAAACATGGCAGAATGGTATCTATTCCAACAGATAACATAGTATCTACAACAAACATGATTCTTAATTCACAAGAGTACACATTCTTCATACAAGAATCACATATCAACATTTGTAACTTCCAATATAGAATTCCTCATAGATATCAACCATGTTAGAGGTGTTACAGTAAGACCAAGAAAAGTGACAGAAAGGAAAGAAAGGTGGTCAAAGACATGGGTTAATTAGTATTGTTCTTACTTAGGAATCATATGAATAGTAGTGTGTAATCAAGACTAGATAATTACCCAAAGTGCATGATTGTGTGTCTACACTTACTCCTCCATTCAAAGTAGAAGAAAATATAGAAATTCAGCCTTATAATGGAGATATGAATTATGAGAAGCTAAACCTTTGGCTAGCTCAACTTGAGGTATATTTCAGTTTGCATCAAATCAATGAGAGTCAACAGATTTCATTTGCAAGGTTAAAATTAACCAATCATTATTTAACTTAGTTTAAAATCTATGTTAATTATTTGGTTGTTTAAAATCTTCCTCTTGTTACTAAGTGGGATGATTTTAAGAGGATAATAAAAAAGTTGTTCTATCTAATTTGTTATGAGGTAGAGATATCCATGTATTAGCAGTATCTCAAGTAGAAGCAAGGCAAGAACATGCAAGAGTACACCAATGAGTTATGGAAGAAAGTTTTCCAAATGGGAAAATATGTACTAGACCAGGACCTTCTAATGATGTATATTGGTGGACTTCATATCCATTTGAGGAGACCATTCCTCTTGTCCAAGCCGATGGATGTATACGAGGCTTGTTTTCAATCCCATTATTTAGAGATTGAAAAGAAAAAGAGTTCATCTACCTCTCAATATGCTTCAAGAAAAAAAGGTGACACCAAGAAAAATGAGAAAGGAAAAGGTAAGAAGAATGATACTTCCATTTCTAAGAAGGATACTAAATTTCATTGTGGTCTTTGTAATGTTGACACTCATTCCGAGGAAAAATGTTGGAAGCTCCACTAGAAATTACATCCCTTCAACAATAAGAAGATTAAAAATAAGGTCACTGATTCCCTCTAAAGAGAAGACATATTTTGCAGTGAAGAGGTGGATGAGACAATGTGTTGTACCTCCATCCATAGAGAGGTATGTTTGGGTAGTAAGAATGTTGTTCAAAAAATGAATTGACTAAGATTGTCATATAAATATTCAAGTGAAGAAAACAAAGGTGGATGTTCTTTTTGACATATGTTATCAAATTAATTTAATTAGTAAAGAGTTAGTGGACAAACTAAATTTGGAAACTTGTAATCACCCAAGTCCATACTTATTGTATTGGGTAAAGAAAGGTGTAGGCATCACGGTTACCGAGCTGTGTAAATTTACGTTCTGTATTGATAAAAATTTTATTGATAAGGTTACTTTGGATGTTCTTATGCTTGATCTGTGTGGTGTATTGTTTAGAATCCCATGCTTGTATATCAACGATGAAATCTTCATGATAATATACAAATAGTACCATTTGGTGAAGGATGGTAAGAGCTACATCATTTCATCCTTTTCAAGAGACTCAAAAATATATTTTGTAAGTTCCACTGAAGCTTGAAAGCTTATTAATGTTAGTGGTAAATTTGCATTACTTATTTTGAGATATATGCAAGAAGATGAGATTATTGCATCTAAAACCACTTATCACATGTTTTCTAACAAAGGATCATACACAAATTAATTATTTGGTTCAACCGTTTATGGAAGTTTTCAAAGATCCTATTGGGCTTCCCCAATTAGGCCAACTGAGCATGAGATCCAAATGCTAGGAAATAGAGATGTTGGAGCAGCACTCCTGAGGATAGTTTAGGTATATCTAGTCCAAGTTTGGCATGATAAGGTCTTATAGGTGTCTTAGGAGTAATTGATGTTGTCTTGTAGAGCTCAAGAAGTTCAAAATTCAAATGGCGAGGTTTCCCTCCATTTTGCATGTTTGATGGAGTTCCCTCCATTTTGCATGTTTGAAAATTTGAATCTCCTTTGAGCCAATTTTGGATTTATAGGTAAGTGTACGGGTTTTAAATTATTTTGCAAGCATGTATTTAGGTTTCTACATACATTTTAAGTTATTGGAGTCTCTTCTTGGGGGTCTAAATATTGATATGGCTCTTAAAGCTTCATACTAGCTCCTTCTTACAAGTTTAAACCTCCATTTGACATCTTAATGAGTTAACCATGCTTGTAAACCATGGTTCTATGTATGGTGTGGAGTTAACCATGCTTGTAAACCATGGTTCTATGTAACTAGAAGAATCAAACCTTGAGAAAGAGGTATAAAGATTAATTTTTAACTTATTTTTATTAGTGATCAATCAAAGGAATGCATATTTGGATCTCTAAAAATGAGTTTTTTTCAAGATATTGTTTGCAAACAATGGATAGATGAATAAATAACCTCTGTATGAACATGAATGAGTGTTTTGATCTCATAATCTACAAGTGAGGGAGAAAATACATTTGGTAAGGTTTTTATCACTGTATTTTGTTAATTTTTAAGTGTTCATTGTGTTGTTTGTGACTAATATCCTAGTTAATGAAGAATCCATAGTAATTAATGTGGTCTCAGTCTTGACAACCGCATATTTCATATCAAGGAGGATTGTTTGATCAAGAGGAAGGGTTTCATTTCTAAAGGAATCCTAAAGTACACATCTCATAATTCTCAAAGAGAAATAAAGAGGTAAGATAATTGTTATCTTGTTTGGAAAAAGAATCTACAATCAGTAATACCATAAGACAGAGCAGAGTGCATAGAGGAGAAAATACATGTTTTAAAGATGATTATAACTTGCTGGTAAGATTGAAAGATTCAAATGGTTTGCACATAACTTATCAAGGAGGGTAAAAAATTTGAAGTTACACAAATTTTATTTGGCAAGTAAAATTTGGTTCCTGGGTTCAATACAAAACTCTCATAGGGTTTAAAGATAAAATAGGATTTAAAGGCCTTAAATCCAAAATCAAGAGCTAGAATTTTGTAGGAATCATCTATACAAAGTCCTGAATAATATTAAAGAGGAAAATTAAAACTCATAGGTCCCAAGATAGAGAAAATATGAATAGTCAGGGTGCATGTATGTGCATGCTTTTAGAAGACCTAATTACAACCCCAATCTTTTGGTTTTGAGACATTTCAAACAAAGAAAGGTAAGTTGAAAATTTGCAAACAAAATAATATCCCAAATGGGTACTCCAATTGGTTAATATTTTTTCATTTGATTCATGTTAGGCCCCTAGAATATTTACCAAGTATAGAAGGCATGTAGGCATGCAAGGACAAAGTGCGTAAGGAAGGGTTTAAGGAAACCTGTGGCACGCGCAGATAGAACCAAGGGTTCTGGACTTAGTCAAAATTAGATGTTTAGGGTGGAACACATGAAAATCATGACCCAACTGCACATGGATATGGTGCCAGCCTGGCGATAGGTTGGCCTAGGAAGGAGCATGCCTGCGGTTGAAGCTTCTAGAAGCACATCATGGTATGAGGTGGAAAGGTCAAGCCTAGAGGAGCATGCTCACATGGAGGACCACATTCATACACTTGGCATTGTATTTGAGGATGTTGGAGGATGATTTGGTAGTCCAAAAAGGCTATAAATACAAGCACCTATAGAGTAAAAAGGGACAGAGGAAGAGAGGAGAAGAGAACTAGAGAATGGGCAGAGCTCTACAGAAATACTGCAAGAACTCTGTTAGTGGGTAATTGCATTTGGGAAAGGATGTATTGGGTAAGGGGACTATAATTTTTATTTTTTTAGCTTACCTAAATTAGTCCAGTTGTAATGCATGACTGTGGTCTGCTTCTCTATGACATTTTGGAAATGGCTCCATGGATGTAATGAGGTTACCAATATATATATATATATATATATATAAACATCAATGATTCTGATGCATACATATTTTTCATAGGTTCTCTTTCATTTTATGTTAAGCATGGATTCTTATATACTTCTTTCTGTTATGGTACAATTTATATAATCGGTTAAGTACTCTGTCTGGAATAGCTGCATGGATCTAGAGGCCGTTCTGAGATCTATGGTTCTTATATGTCTTAAATCCTTTTGAAATATCTTAAACACAAATAATAGATGATGTTTCCCACTAAACTCACACAAAAGAGAAACTCGGTACCTACGCATACCTCAGGTGAGCACCCAATTTCCACTGGGTGATAGGCTGGCGCGCATGGAGTTCCTTTATTTTGTGATAGGGGTAAAAACGACTACATCTTGGTTCCATTGTCGGGATCTATTTTCAAATTTATAGTGGGAAATAGCATACATCATGATCTATGTAATGAGTAATGATAGATCAGTTAACATTGGAAAGTGTTGAATCATGGTTCAAGAGCACGGAGGATGAATTTTATCAGATATTTAACATTGGACCTAAGTTTGATGCATGTAGATGGGTAGAAGAGAACCTCTACCATGATTTGCATGAAAAAAATTTCTTTGGAAAAAATTTGGAACTGTATGAATGGCTCTCAGCCTATGCATCTAGATCAAGTTGGCATTATGGATCACATGTGTGGACCTAAGAAGAATACCAAAGGCTTTAGGATGTAGATATGAGGTGGACCCATGTTGTGGATCATTGGTGGAAAGGAGTATTGGCTAGCTACACTCTGGAGTACACCATTTCCACATATTCTTGTCCGGAGGTTGCTAAGTTTGAGTTTATGTGGGATCCTAGAGTATCGTTTCTATGTGTTTTCCCTCTAGCTATGAAAATCTTGATGGTTACCATGAGTTTAGAGGTATTCCCAATGGCCGGCTAAACCATTTCGAGTGCAGGGAAAGGAAGCTAGGGTGGAGGAAGATGGCAGATGTTGCGATGGATAAAGAAAGGGAGTAAAGATGACTCAAGTACAGTGAAGCATGTGAAAGGGAGATTTCTAGACAATGTGAGGTTGCAAGTGTGATGGATGTATGGTGGTAAACATTACGGGAAGGATTTTAGGTTCACACAGAGGATGTGGAACCTGAGCAGTCTGTGCAACGTAAGAGATACCCCTTTGGGTTCTTATGAGATTTCATTACGTGGAGAGAGAAGAACTGTTGGCACGTATTTGAGCCCATGTAGTGACCAGACCCTAGTGCTTGGTTTTCTAGGACAGGGGGAAAATATTTCTAGTCCAGTTGATTACATTGGAGGTGAACGATCTACACCTAGGAGGTATAATTTCTCATTTGGGCCTTCTATGGATGAAAATACCAACCCAGTGTTAGGAATTTTTGGGAAAGGTATCGACACAAAAGCTTTTGGTCTTGCGTCTGGGAGTGGCACGGGGTATACTATTGGTAGTGGGGCATTATCACAGACCATAGGCACACAGTTCATCGAAATTGTGGGGACCCTTAGCACGAACTTTAGGACTTGGTGGGTCTAGTGGATTTGGTGGTTCAGGATGAATAGGAGCTGGTGGGTCTGGTGGATTTTGTGGTTTAGGGCCTAATGGAATTAGTGGATCTGGTGGTTTAGGACCTGGTGGACCTGGTGGATCAGGTGGCGGGGGAAACACAGGTGGAAACCAAGGCTCTGGCTTAGGAGGATTTAGGCCACAACCACACCCACAAGTTTTCTTTGAGATGTCTCTAGATTTGCCCGATTATAGAGGTATTGAGGATGTTGTGGAACATGTTCACAAGTGTGAACTGCTATGGCACACAAAGGATATCACAACCCCAGAACGGAAGGTTAGTCAGTTTACAACCATGTTACAAGGGCGCATGCATAGCTGGTATAGGAAATATGACCCTCATTAAACAGTGGTGGACTATACTGCTTTAAAGAATGCATTCTTGGCAGAATTCCACATTCTTGAGTTTGAGTAGAAGAGCATCAGTGCTTTAAAGGAGATTCAACAAGGAATGGCAGATAGTGTGCGGGAGTATGATGTGCACTTTAAAACTCTCTTGTCTAAATTATCATATGATATTCACCCTTCGCAGCATGCTCATTGGTTTATTGGAGGATTGATCACCCCTTTTAGAAGGGCCTTATCTCATAAAACCTTTAGAGACTCACATGAGGCATTGGAAGATAATTTGCATGATGAAGCTATTGGTAGTGTTGATATTGGTGTTAGCCCATTCCTGGAGGCTCAGATTGCTGCTATGGCCAAGCAGTTGGAAAAATTTTCTGTGAACTCAACCCATGAGACTCGTGGTGGTTTGTGGTGCACAAATTGTGAAGTAGAGGGGCACATTAAGGATAGTTTCCCCTGAAGGATAGTACGTGCCATGACAGTAGATTGTGAATTTTTTTGTGGGGACCATGATGCAATTAGATGCCCCTTGCTACAACATGCAATTTGGAAGAATGTGTCTTGTTATTGTAAGATTTGTACCTCTACAACCCATGATACTAAGGACTGTAGGCTCATTAATCATATCCATGAGGCCATTGATCATGGGGTGAACCAAACTAGCGTTTTCAGTAGTTCCAAGGGTGATGATTACTATTATGAGGAGTGCGCAGATGGAGGCGCGCGTGGAAGGGGTTTTCACAGAGGATTCTGTGGTCATGGTAATGGAAGAGGAGGAAGGAGTGAGTTCCTGCATGGAAATTGTTTCAATTTTTGATATACAGAGCATTACAAATGAGAGTGCCTAGACCTATTACACTACTCATGGTGTGGAAAGAAGCATAAGTATGAGGAGTTCCTAGATTTATTTGAGCACATGAATCAGTAGCACCGGAAAGAAAAGACCACTGTAATGGTCAACATTAAGAAGGCAGACACATGGTGGATGCCTTGGGTAACATGAGATGTAGGTTTGGATCCTGTCTTGGTAACAACAAGGGTAGAATCCATGCGTGCAAGAGAGATACCAAGGTAGAAGAACCTGGTTTCAAGGGAGGGAGTAGTTCATGGAAAGTTCCTAGACCCTGCACATCAAAATGAGGTATATCAAGACACCATGGATCTCATTCAAAGTTTACAAGGGGAAATCCAATGTCTAAAGGAGCAATCCAAGAGGGAGGAACAAGGGAGGAGAGTCGAGGTGCCAAAGGATTACCTAGATGAGTTCAAGGAGGTGTGTAACATGCTAAGGCAAGAGAATATCATTCCCTTGCTAGGATCATGGTTGAGAGAGAAGGTACCACGCGCCAGAGGAGAGCACGAGAGGCAAGTCTTGCACACAAACCTTCCCCCTCACAACCTTGACTATGATAAGGAGATCAAATTGAATGCAGTTGTGGATGGATGGCTCCTTAGTAATATCCTCATTGACATTGGTGCGGAGGTTAATGTTCTAACTTTGGATACATGGCATCAGATGGGAAGACCTGCATTACAACCATCTTCGAATGTGTTGTATTGGTAAACAAGACTAAGGAGATGCCCATCAATGTCTTAAAGGATGTAACTATCACTATCCAGGGAGCTAAGTTTACTGGGGACTTTGAAGTCTTGGCGCTCGCTAAGGTAGACAATTTCCCAGCACTATTTGGGTGCACATGGTGTTATAAGAACAATTCGGACCTTCGGTTAAACAAAGGGTACATCCAATTTGAAAATAAGGAGGAATAGGTCATTATACCCCTGGCTGATGGGAAGTCGACACCCTATATTGAAACTTTGGGGGAAGAAGTTCTAGACAGGATATATGTGCGCTCAATCAGGGACCCATAGATAATACATCCTACTGACGGAGTTATCCAGTTTGAGGATGCTCAGTCAGTAAGTTAGACCACCAATCTAGTATGTGACAATTAGGCACATGGAACTTATGAATTGATGAGATGACAGTTGAGAGGGTCAGTGACCAAGGTGACAAAGACACACATAGTTCGGCGCCTAGGAGGAAAGGAGCTACCTAAGTATTCAGGAGGATCCTTCCCTGAGTTCTTTTTGTAGGAATTGGAAGCTCTATGGAAGAATGAGAAGGAATGGAGGGGGATGTTAAGTTATGTCCTACTCAGAACAGCTACACGGTGGTGGGCTACACATTAGGAGATCCTTTTGGAATGGCGCAAGGTAATAATTGCTCTCTCTGTCAAATTCTCTAGGAGCAACGTGCCCACCACCATCAAGGACTACCATTGGAAGGAGTCTGCCTCTTTTTATATCCAAGAGTGTGAAAGGATCTATAGAGAATGTGCATAAGCTTTTCCACCATCCCTCTGGGTGCACAAGTTATACTCTACACTGTAGGGTTACGCGCGTGCATGGTACATTCATTTGGAGACACACCACTAGACAGGGAATTGTCAAGAGCTCGTAGTTGACCTCATTCAAACCTTTGAGTATCGGAGTACCAAGCCATCAGTTGATAAGGCCTTATAGGGTATCAAGCACCTTACCATGGGGGAAAGTGCCATGGCAGAAGATAGGTTGTTGGAGTTACTAGGTGAACCAAGTTTGGAGGCATGCTTTGAAGAAGTAGAGGAAATGGAAGAGTTACAGGTTGAGCGCGCATGTTTAGAAAAGGAGAAAGGAAAATTGGTGTATGTGATTGATGGAGAGAAAGTGGAAAGCTTGGATGTTATCCATTCTATAGGAATGCACGAGGTAGTGGAAAGTGTTGATACTCTCGCGCGTGCCTCCTATGAGCCCTTAAAGACAAAGAAGGTTAACATCAGTTTAGGAGAAGAACATAAGGAAGCTATTATTGGAGATTACTATTCAGAGAAGGAAGTCTCTAAGATCATTGATCTATTGTGTGAATTTGAGGATTTATTCCCGCGGGGGTACCATGAGCTCAAAGGAGTTCACCATTCCTTGGGGGAGATGAAGATAAAACTAAAGGACGGTGCACGCTCGGTCAGGAAGAGGCCCTACCAGATGAATCCCAATTTTTTGCATAAGGTTAAGGAGGAGCTAGACAAAATGATAGCTTCTGGGATCATTGAACTAGTGGAAGAATCAGAATGGATAAGTCTGATGATAATCAACATCAAGAAGGATGGGTGGATTAGGATCTACATGGATTATAGGGAGTTGAATGCAATTTGTGTCATCGATCCGTTTCCAACCCCCATCACTAAAGAAATTTTGGAAGGAGTCACTGGGCATGAAATCTATTCCTTTACGGATGGTTTTTCAAGGTACCACCAAGTCTGGATTGTAAAGGTGGACCAGGAGAAGACAACTTTCGCCACTAAGTGGGGAATTTTTGTATATACGGTCATGCCCTTTGGGTTGAAGAATGCGCCTACTATTTTTTCACTCATCGTGGTGCTAGCATTCTAGGACTTCATCCATAAGTTTCTTCAGGTCTATTTGGATGATTGGACAGTGTATGGTCTAGTCAAAGACCATTGTGGCAATTTTTGGTTGATGTTTGAGAGGTGTAGGCAGTTGAGGATATCCCTCAATATTAGGAAATGTGTATTTTCTACACCCTTTGGCACGTTATTGGGGCATATCATATGTAAGGATGGTTTTATCATAGATCTCGCTAAAGTTGTAGTTAATGTGGGGTTAGGGGAGCCTACTAGCCAGAGCGCAGTGTGCGGATTCCTTGGGCATACCAGTTATTACAAGAAATTCATCAAGGGGTATTCCAAGATCGCCGTGCCTTTAGAGGAGCTGCTTAGACATAAAAGTGCCTTCCATTGGGGAGAGGCGCAGTGGAGGGCATTTGATATATTAAAGGATAGACTTGTCACCACACCTATATTATGTTTTCCCTCTTGGGACAAGCCCTTACATGTCCATGTAGATGCCTCAAGAACCATTATTGGAGCAATGTTTACATAGTCAGGTGAAGGAATTATTGATCATCCTTTGTGTTTTGCAAGCAGGAAGCTGACACCATTAGAGAAAAATTACACCACAACTGAGCGTAAGGCATTGTCAATGTTCTACACACTTTTCAATTTTAGATAGTATCTGCTGGCAACACCCTTCAAATTTTACACAGACCACATGGCATTAAAGTATTTGGTGAACAATCCCATTCTACAAGGGCACATATGTCAGTGGGCATTGTTATTTCAAGAGTTTGAGTTCACCGTAGTAGTGAAGCCTAGGAAGAGCAATTGTGGACCTAATCATCTATAAAGAATTGATTCAGGGGAGGACACGCAAAGTATTGAGAAGACAATGCTAGATGCACAACTGTTTAGGTTATGGTTTGTGCCCTTTAATTTTGAGGAGGTTTTGGTATTTTTAAAGGAAGGTGTGGCATCATAAGGAATGAAGGCATTAGAGAAGAAACAACTAGCCATACGTGTTGCACCCTACATGTTGATCAGTGGAGACTTATCCAAGTTGGGATGTGATGAAGTTTTGCGTAGGTGTGTATTAGAGCATGAGCACCTCATCATCATGGAGGAAGTTCATGTGGGAATTATAAAGGTGATATCACCGTGTGTAAGATATTAATGGCAGGTTTGTGGTGGGAAACCATATACAAGGATTGTAAAGACTATTGTAAAGCATGTGACCATTATCAGTGCATTGGCATGCCAGGAAGGAGAGATGAAATGACTTTGCGCTCTATCCCTAGCATGGAGCCTTTTGAAAAGTGGGAAATAGAATTTTAAGGCCCTATTGCACCAGTGGCGTGTAGGATTGGGTCATGCTATGTCATCACTTACATGGATTATCTGATAAGGTGGGTGGAGGCAGCCCCAACTAAAGATTGCATAGCAGCCACAACATCAAGATTCTTGTGGGAGAATATTATCATGAGGTATGGATGCCCTTTGAGTTTAACCAGTGATAGGGGTATGCATTTCTTGAATGAGACTATGAGGATCCTGTTAGCAGAGTTCATGGTGGCTCATCACAAGACTATGCTCTATCACCCATAAGCAAATGGAACCGCGGAAGCATTCAAAAAAATACTAAGTCATACCCTGACCAAAACTTGTGACGTAAGAAGACAAGATTAGGATGAAAAAGTATCAACAGTATTATGGGCTTATAGGACAACTTATAAAAGGTTGAACAAAGCCACACCATTTCAGTTGGTGTTTGGCACAGAAGCTGTTCTACCAATTGAATTCATGTTACCTTCTCTATGAATAGCGTGCACGGGAGGGTTGGTTGATGAGAAAGTGCTGGAAAAATAATTGATGAGTTAATGAAGTTGGATGAGAGATGATCACTCACCAAGTGGAGCCAAATAGCAGGGAAAGCAAAGCAAAAGTCTTAGCATGATTGCCACATAAGAAACAAGAATTTTGAGGTTGGGAAGATGGTCTTAGTTTATGACTCTAAATTTCTATGCCATCTTAGAAAGTTGAAAGTCCATTGGTTGGGTCCTTACACAATCTCATACATCCTTGATTTGGGTGCTTGCCAGTTACAAGCGCTGGATGGGATGAAGTTGCTTGGACACTTCAATGGGAGTAGGCTAAAGCCCTAATATAAATAAGTCTTCTTGGTGTTTGTAAATAAGGTAGTTATGCCAGTTAGTCTAGAATTTTCCTTTATGTGTTTATTTTCTTGTGTTTCCCTTTTGCATTTTTGTTTTATTTTGTGCCTTGGGCACCAGTAACCTTATTACTACCTTTTGAAGATCTGTGAGTGCGCAGAGGACCATGCATCATTTTAGTGTGGGGTGGAGTAATGTGAAGGAGCACATGGTTAAAGTACCAAGGAAGTTTGTGTTAAAAATCCCAATTGAATGGCCCTGTTAAAAGAGGTGCTTGAAAATAAAAGGTGGAAAAAGAATGGTTGGTGTTAAGATAAAGCTACTTATAGATCCCACGTACAAAGGAGGAGAAAGCACATCAAGCAACACAAGGTAGGTGAGAGAGAAAATCAAGATAGAAGAAGTTCCTTTGACACTAGTTACACACACGCAAGAGTCTCCTATCATGTTAGATTGGTTGTGCGCCAGAAGATTGGAGGATTGTCTATGCAGGTTGGGTGTGTAAGGGAAAGTGTTTAAGTCAGGCTTTGTTTGAAAAAGCCGCATTAAATGAAAAAATTATTATGGTAGGTGAAGTAGCACTTAATTTTCAAAAAGGGAAAAACTATAAATAAAGGGGTCAAGGCACTTCATTTTTCACTTTGAGTATAAGAAGAACGAAGCGATTTTTACACCTTTACAAACTAGGGCTTCCAAAAAACTGATTCGTATGAAGAAAAACTTGGAGAGATTATAGCATGGGTAACTAGTTCAGATTTACGAATCAGGAGGAAGGGATTTCACGGGCGTAGGAGAAGTTGTGAGAAGGAATTGTCTTATGAAGGGAGTATCCCAGTTAGGTTTTGAAGAACTAGGGCATGGGTTTAAGAAATTTTCTTCACAAGTTCGAGATCTAAGGTTAGAGAGAGCGGAAGAGTAGAGTAAGACGGAGTGATTGAAATGGGAATAAGACCTAGAAAATGGCACCCAAGAAACCAGCTAGTACTCCCAAGAAGGGCAAGGGAAAGGGAAAGGGAAAGCAACAAGAAATTGGAGCAAGCACAAATGAAGAGTGGTATGTAGAAATGTAGTACCCAGATGGAGTATTGTTGGGGAAGGAGTGGGAGTCCCATCTTAGGGACATGTCCATAAATGATTATAATCATCAGACAAGCACAATCGAAAAGGATTTGGAACTGGAGTTAGTATGCCTAACAAACAAGAGGACACCAGAGGGTTTTCCCATTTATAATGATGATGTGAAGGTCAAGTTGGAGAAGGTAGGGTTATTACAACTCTTTGAGTTGCCCTACTTCGGGAAATCTGAGCGATCATGTCAGTGGCTGATGTTTCACGTGCATGAGGACTATTTCCACTTTGCAGGGCACAAGATGCACATAACTCATCAGCTAATTTCACATTTCACAGGCCTCATTTGTGAAGGAGATGGGTTGGAGAATGACTTGATTGATAAAGAAGAAATTAAGGAAACTATCGTTGATTTCGCATGCAAGAAGGGATCAAGGTATTATGATGTCACATACATCAAGGATCCATTGATGAAGATGGACACACACCTAGTGTCAAAGCTAAATGGCCAGGAGAGATGGACCCAAGTCAATAAGCCATAGTCGAATGTTTAAAAAAATATTTTAGAGGGTACCATCTATAATTTTTCCACATTCATAGCAGATGAAATTATCAACTGCGCAAAGGAAGGTGATAGGATCCTTTTTGGAAATGTGTTGCTAACCATTGTGTTTTCAAAGATCAGGGTACTAGATGCATCATATAAGTTTGTATGGGAGTACCCTGACGAAAACCCCTCACCCGCCAAAAGGTTTTAGAAATACGCATGTGACACTATGACAATAATACACAAGGTGTGCTTGGAAAAGTGGTACACATGCCTAAGGAACATGTTCGGGGTAGAATGGAGACTTCCCAAATAATTTCCAGCAGCCACCAGAGGAGAAGCAGAATTTTCTGTGTACCAACATTTATGTTTGGGTAGATTCAAACTATTAGATGGGACATGGAGCCCATGGTGCCATCTCCCCTTTTCCTTCACAGCTCAATACTTCCAAGCGGGAGTAAACAAGTTCAAGGAGTCTAAAAATTTTTAAGTTGGACCTTGCTAATCTAGACCAGGACCACAAGGAAATGTGCAAAGGGTTGGTGTACCCCAGCAAGCATGTGTACATCGAATGGTACATATTGCATGAGGTATAAATGACAAGGTTCATGAATATTCCCATTGTAGAAGGATCCACGGTGTGTCTATACATTTTCATAAGACCCAAGTCAGAAAATGGAACATATCTATAAAATGAGGTATCCATACCTCAAGTTCCAACTAGGAGGAAAAGACCCGTGCCCAAACAGGAGGAAAAAGAACAAAAAAAAATCCCAAGTATGGTGGAGACACAGGCAATAGGTTCTCCTGGGAAAAGTGCCAGAACCAACATGTACGCATGCAAGAAAAAACCCTTAGTAAAAGAGAAGACTCCAGAGCCAGAAGAGCCATCAGATAAGGAGTCATCAGAAGAAGAAGAAACAGAGTCACCTACACTAAAATCTCTGGTTAGGAAGAAGCAGAGGGTAGAAGAGGAGATCACCTCAAAAGAAGTTCAAATTTTGGACAAGTGCATAGGAGGAATGGAAAATAGTGAAGAAGAAGTAAGTGGGGAGGAGGACCCCAGGAAATATCAAGGGCAGCCTATTTTCAACATACATGATTCAGAGGAGGAAGGTGGAGAAGAAGAACAAGGGTTCCTTTTTGTGTTCCGTAAGGATAGCCAGGTAGGAGGAAGCACCTAGGACATGGGAAAAGATGAAGAGGCTAACGTGCAAAATCAAGAGGTTCCAAGCTTGACACAAGAGTAGATGGCCAACGTGGTAGAAGAAGAGGAGACAAGGGACATGGAGACCCTAGTGAAGGATAAAGTGGAACGCAACACTGAGCCAGTATTGAACAAAGAGGAGGAGAGCGCAGGAGAGGAACACAGTAGCACTAAAGGCCACATTTTAACTGTAAATATACCAAAGGGTATGCACACATGAGAAAGGAGAATAGAGGGGGGAGGCTGGAGATGGGTTATATTGATGACCCCAAGAAGGTGTTTCACGTGTGGTTCCCGAGTACACTTCCAGTGGAGGAGCTTGTAGGCATGTCATATTTTGACAAGGAGGCTTCCTATCTGAGGACAAGGAAGATGATCTCTTGGGAAATTGAGTCCCACCTTGATGAACCAAAGTTTGAGGTAGGCCACGGGGCAATAGCAACATTTATAGGACCAAGAGAAGATAACCCAGTGGTGGATAGCCAACAGCTCTCGAATGAACAACTGTGCAACGTGCTTAACAAAGTCTCCATTGAGATAAAGGCTAGACTCTTCGAGTGAAATGATAGGATTAGGGATCTGGAAGGGGAGCTGAAGGAGAAAGATGAAGAGCTAGCTACTTTGACCAAGGAGCTGAGCCAGGAAAAGTTAATCAGCACCCAGTGGCAATGGGAATTGAAGGATGAAAAGGCCAAGGTGAGTGTTGTGTATAAGAAAGTAGAATCCATCAACGTGGTCATACTATTAAAGCATCCAGATCTAGCATCACCCACGCACAAGTATGGATCTGCCTTGGGATTCTTAGAGGATTTAACAAGGGTCCTCACCATGGAAAGAAAGACCACACACCTAGAGAAGGAAGAAAATTTGAATATTGTAGCGCTCGTCGTAGAGTACAAAAAAGTTCTTGTTGATGTAAGGGCCACTACCCGGACTACTGAGGCCACGTACAAAAATTATGTGGACAGAGACAAAGTGGCAGGCACCTTGGTTGCCACTCATCAGGTAGAACTTAAGGATTTCCAGGAGAAATAAAAGTGGAATAGGGTGGAAAGAGATAAAATCCTTTCCAAGGTTGAGAAGAAATTTGAGGCCATTGAAACCTTAAGGGTTTCAATCAAAAACAAGTTGAAGGATCTATATTCATGTATCACATGAAGAATGGATGCATTGGAGGATATATGAAAGGAATTGGAGAAGATCACGGATACTATGAGCATGCAATGAGATGGATTAAAATTTGAAGGGGTGAGCACCCTTGTTGGTGCCTATGTCAAAGAGTAGGATGAAGTCGATGCCTGGAATAAATTGGAGGACAACTTGCAAAAGGATTTTCCCAGTTTGTTGTAGTGATTCTTTCACTCTCCCATTATTTCTTCTTTCCCCATTCTTTCATCCCCTTATTCCTTTTCCTAGGTGTAAGCCTATTGTATCCATTCTCTCACTAAGAGAAGTGTTCTCGCGGATGGAGAACAAGCGTAGTGTGGGGTGATGTTGGGCCACTAGAACATTGACCAAGTATAGAAGGCGCGTAGGCACGTAAGGTAGGGTTTAAGAAAACAGTTTAAGGAAACTCGTGGCGTGCATGACATGTGTGGACAGAACCAAGGGTTCAAGACTTAGTCAAAATTGGACATTCGGGGTAGAACACATGAAAAGCATGAGCTGATTACGCATGGATATGGTGCCAACCTAGAAACAGGTTGGCTCGGGAAGGAGCATTCCTATGGTAGAAGCTTCTAGAAGCACATCATGGTATAAACTGGAAAGCTCAAGCCTGGAGGAGCATGCTCGCATGGAGGACCACATTCAGACACTTGGCATTGGATCTAAGGACACTAGAGGATGAGTTGGCAATCCAAAAAGGCTATAAATACAAGTTCCTACAAAGTAAAAAGGGACGAAGGAAGAGAGGAGAAGAGAACTAGAGAATGGGCGGAGCTTTGCAGAAATACTGCAAGAACTCTGTTAGTGGGTAATTGCATTTGGGAAAGGATGTATTAGGCAAGGGGACTGTAATTTTTCTTTTTTTAGCTTAGCTACATTAGTCCAGTTGTAATGCATGATTGCGGTCTGCTTCTCTATGACATTCTAGAAATGGCTCCATGTTTGTAATGAGGTTACCCATTTCTATATATATGAACATCAATAATTCTGATGCATACATCTTTTTCATAGGTTCTCTTTCATTTTATGCTAAATATGGATTCTTATATACTTCTTTCTATTATGGTACAAGTTATATAATCAGATAAGTGCTCTTTCTTGAATAGCTGCAAGGATATAGAGGCCATTCTGAGCTCTATGGTTCTTGTATGTTTTAAATCCTTTTGAAATCTCTTAAACACAAATCATAGATGATGTTTCCCACTAAACTCACATAAAAGAGAGACTTGATACCCACACGTGGCTCGGGTGAGCACCCAACTTCCACTGAGTGATGGGTTGGCATGCATGGGGTTCCTTTCTTTTGTGATAGCGGTAAAAATGACTACAATTCAATATAACAAAAGTTAAACCTAAAACCCCATCAAGGAAAGGCTAGTTGAGAAGGATGGGCTTAGAAAGGACATTATAAGGGAAATGAAACTTGTATTAAGAGTTATGTCAAACAATTTTTCCCACACATAAACATTGGAAAAGGGTACTTGAAAGTACATTTAGATTATTTGGGTTTTTTGTAATTTTTTATAAACCCTAACTCACTAGACACCTTGTCCTTAAGTAGCTTAAGGAGAAAATATAGAACTTGGTAAGTAAATTTATGGTTTATGGTTATTTCATCAAGTCAGATTATTGTGTTAGCATGGTTAGAGGGTAAGGAACATGTTTCATACTTTAAACAAGCTAACTTGAGCATATAGAGAAAATCGGCATGATTGAAGGCTTTCCTAACATTGAGGAAAAAAGAGTCAATTTTGAAGAGCAATGCTCAAAATTTTACACAAAAACAACCACTATTCTTAATTAATTTCATACGAGAAATCTTACAAATATATAGCAATAAGTTTTCCTTAAATCAAGGAATCCTATTCTCTCTCCATAAACAACTCAAACTAATCTTAGGTGGGCTATTTTAACCACCCAAACAATATTGTTATTATAATATTATATTCAACAAATTAACAATCTAAGAAAATATACGCAATAATATTATAATTTTCCTAACATTCCCCCTAGTGCGAACATGGGGAAAATTTATCTTGTATTGGAACATGCCACTTTGAAGCTTGCTCATAATCTAGATGGTTTTGTTTTCAAGATAGCTAACAACTTCCGGGATGGTTTTTTTTCAAGTGGAAATCCAACAACTACAATAGATGGTTTTTTTTTAGGATAACCAAAAAACCTTCGGGATGGTTTTCAAAATGAATAACCAACAACCATAATCTCATGATGCTATAGTATTATCATCTTCTCTCATCACATTATTCCATCATGGGATTACTAAATAAATTGCGCTCACACATTACAAAAAAAAAAAAAACTAAAAAGAAATGGAACATTGGTGTCATGTCCCCCCCACAATGTGTAATTTCAACTTATTCAACAAAGAAAGCAATCAAGAACACTGCATACAAGAATAATGAAATATGAAGCACACCACACGTAACTGAAATCAAACACAATCCAAAAAAAATGTCACCAAACCTTCATGCAGCTACGCCATTGGTGACTAATGAGAGGCCGTTGATTGACCTCCAACATTTGATGCCTCCATCCTAAGATTGTTTTCTTATTAAATAAAATCTTCAGAGTTATCACCGTTGTCATCAACCATTTTTTCTTATTCATAATCTGATCCCTCATATATGCTCATATTTTCTTCATCCATTTTTAGCTTTCCTTTTCGAATAACACTTGTTCAAATGTTATAAAATGGATCTTTATGCCTATTTCTCTTATAGTAGAAACATTCAGTTTCCTCCTTATTTTTGGAGAAATTTTTTTACTTCTTTTTTAATTACAATTTCATTTCTTCTTTTACATTCTCTTGAGTCTTTACTTCTTTTCTCCTCAACTAGAAGATTTGATATCATACCTTCCAATGACTATGAAGGAATATTTCCAAGAGTGAAAACAACATTGCTATATTTGGAAGACAAGTTATTCAACAATATGGCTTTTACATCTTCATCATCAACCGAAGATTTAACTTTTGCTACCTACCTAGTGAGATATATAAAATCATTAATATGACTAGACATGGCGACCCCACCATTCATCTTGAATCTAAAAAATTGGAGTTTTACTTGGCATTCACTGTTTTTGCTCCAAATAAATTGTGTAAATTATCCCACATTTCATTATATGGTTTTTCAAGATCCACATAATGTAATTCTGAATCTGAAAGAGCCAGACCAATAATGGATTTAGCTTTATCATCCCTATTCTCCCATTCTTCTAATTTTGATGGATATGTTGGTGTTTTTTCTTGTCCATTCACAATCCTTCATAAATTCTTGTTTATTAACTATATTTGTATTTTCACTTTCCAGGTGTGGAAATTGTTGGGTTGGTAAAATATTGCCTAAGTATTGAAGGTATGGAAGATGAATAGATTTGTGCCCTATAGTTTTGTACTCAGGGAAATCAAAGATTAATACTTAGCCATTTTGCACCCATAGGCTAAAATGGGATTGAGCGCTAAGAAAATTTTGATAAGAAGACTTGGAGGTCACGCCAAACTATTTCTGGAATAGGTTGAAGATGATGTACCATGCTGAGTTAAGCTAATAATAGGATTCAAACTAGAATTATCTATAGGAGATATATTGTTAGAAGATCTTGCATCCTACCTTGTTATCTTTGTAAGTGACACATGGATATTCTTAGCATGCAGATTATTTTGAGGATGTTTAGGCAGCGAAGGGAAATTTCTCACCCCTATATATGTATTGATTTACACGGTTTAGGGGATCCTAATCATGTTATGTTAGTGTTATATTGTTGGTAAAACTACGCATTTGACATAGTGATGACTATTATGATGTATTCAGCTATTGGTTTTGCTATGGATTAATAAAATGGATTGTTGTTGATGGATTATTTTTATTAATGTTGTTGTTGATGGATTTTTTGTGTTAAATATGTTACTAGTTCTTGTTTGATTCTTTACGCAATAAGGTTGAGATCTAGATTTGTTTATGCTTTATCCTCAATGATTATTATGGAACTGAATTATATGTCTTTTTATGCTAACTCCTTGAAAAATATGCCATAAAAGAGGGACCTAGTACCCTTGCGTGTTGTGGGTGAGTGCTTAGATCTGTTTGAGTGATGTTCCAGTGTGCCGTAGGCTATTCTTGGTAAAATAAAAGACTACATTTTGTTTTTTTTTGCTGGGGCCTCTTTTCAAGTTATTGTAAGGATATTGCATGATAAATACATATCAGTTAACTTTGGACAGTATTGAGATTTGGGTAGAAAATTTAGAGGAACAATTTTCTCACATATTTAACACTAGACCCAATTTTAATGTGCACACATGGGTTTAAGAACATATGTATCATGAAATATATGAGACATTATTTTCTTGTTTCCATATAGAGTTGTATGAGTGGCTGGTAGCATATGCATCGAAGAGGAATTAGAGGCATCGAACAATTGTATGGACTCGGGAAGATTACTAGACTTTACATGATGCTAATTTGGCTTAGACATGTGTTGTAGATAATTGGTCAGGTGGTGTCTTGAATAGTTATACATTGAAGTACATTGTTTCTACATATTCCTATCTAGAGGTTGTTGAGTTCCAGTTCTTGTGAGAACCCAAAGGATCCTACTTTCATGCTATCCCTTTAGAGATTAAGATCTTGATTGTAACTATGGATTTGGAAGAACACCACATGGCTAGCTAAACCCACCATGCACAGGGAAAGGAGAAGGTATGGTGAAAGATGATGGACCTAGTGGTAGAAAGAAAAAGAGAAGAAAGGTGGATTAATTATAATGAAGTGTATGAGATGGAATTGACAAAGAAACTTGACATTGAGGAGTCTTTGGAGTTAATGAGAGAGATGGATTGCAAAGGATTTAGAGCTCATGTGGAAGACGTGGAACTAGAGCATCTAGTTCTCCCATCCTTAGGAAATCACAATAGAGGATCCCCTTTGGCTTTTGATGAGATTGCGTATGAGGAATAATGAATAAGAACTACGGCATACATCTAATCCCACCTGGAGACCAAACCCTTGGGCTTGGTGTTCTAATTCCTGAAATACTTGTTGATAAGAAAGCTAATGTTCGTGACATAGTAGAGACTGGTAGATTTAATTTTCCATTAAGTATATGAGTTAATCAAATAAAACATTCATCTATGGTAGTGCAGATGTCATCTTTGTTATTTGGGGGTCCGGTTGGAGGTATATTTTTAGTGCCTCATCAGGGAAAAATGTAGGCACACTGAATGTTGGTAATATGATGAGGAGTAGCACAACTTCGTAGACTGTGGGAGTTAAATGTAGTATAACTATTGGAACACAAGGAAACACATCCTTTGGTTAGGTTCCTGCTATAAGAGGAGGATCATGTGGATTAGGTGGTCCAGGATCTAGTGGATCTGGTGGTGGAGGGAATACTAGAGGTAATACAAGTTTTGGATCTAGTGGGCATGGTCCACACCAACCCTAGCAAGTTTATCACAAGATGTATCTTCACCTACCAGGATATAGAAGAATTAAAGATGCACCTAAGCATGTAAACATTCTAAAATAATATGACACGCAAATGGAATAATAGCTCCTGAGCATAAAGAAAGTTAGTTTAGTACTACTTTGCAAGGATGCACGCATAGTTGGTACAAGAAGTATCATCCAAACTAGACTTGTGTAGACTATACGTATTGTGTGATGATTTGTTAGCTAAGTTTCATAAACCTGAGTATGAACAAAAAAGTATTAGCGTGATGAAGGCTATTAAACAAGGAATGATTAAGAGCGTAAGGGAGTATGATGTAAGATTTAAAACTTTTTTTTATCAAATTTGTCTTATGATATTCACCCTAGCCAACATACACAATTTTTTTGTGGTTTTATCACACCTTTCAGAAGGGTGATTTCTCATAAGACATTTATAGATCCACGTGAGGATTTGGAGGAAGCTCTACATGTTGAGACAGTTAAAAGGATAGACATCAAAGTTAGCCCATTTTTGGAAACTCAAATTACATCTATGGAAAAAATATTAGAAAAATTGTTAGCTAATTCATCCCATAGACTTGCAGTGGTATTTGGTGTATGAATTGCGAGCTAGGAGGACATACTAAGGATAGTTTCCCTCATAAGTAGGTGTACGCCATATTGTTAGATTGTGAGATCTGTCATTTGGATCATGATTCAAGTATGTGCCCCCTATTATAGCATGTGATCAGGAAGAACATGTCCTGTTATTGTAATATTTGTAAGTCTACCACTCATGATATAGATAATTTTAGATTGATTGATCATATTCATGATGCCATTGAAAATGGTGTACGTCATACCAGTGTTGCAAACAATTCTAAGGAACAAGGTGAACATCATAATCATTATCACAATGAAGGGTGCTCTGATGGAGGTGGTAGAGGTAGAGATTAGCATGGAGGATTCAGAGGCCAAGGTTTTAGTGATGGAAGAGGTGAATTTCCATGAATGATCTATTTCACATGCAAATCCCCTAATCATTATAGGTGTGAATGCCATCAGAAAATTATTTGCTCCTAGTGTGGAAAGAATCATAAGTCTTAGGAATGTCTGGATTTGTATGAGCATATGATCAAGCAACACAAATAGGATAAGGGAACATAAATGGTTATAGTACAACGCATTGTGGAAGATCAAAGGATGCCAAATTTAGCACCTGACCCTAAGATAATACTTGTGTTGGTGACTACATGCGCTGAGGCTGTGCGTGCACATGTGAGACTCTGAATCAGAAACCTATTATTACAAAACATGAGGTATTGCATGACAAAGTATCCAGATCCTGTGCTGATCAGAAGGAAGTCTATCAAGAAACTATGAAGGTTATTAGAAACTTGAAAGGTGAGATATAATGCTTGAAAGAGTAATCGTGGAAGTTGGAGAAAGAAAAATTAGTTGAGCTTCCTCATAAATATGTTGATGACTTAAAGGAGATTTGTAAGATGTTGTGCCAAGAAAACATCATCCCTTTATTAGGGGAATGGTTAAGGGAGAAGGTGTCGTGCACTAGAGTTGAGTGCGAGCGATAGATATTACATGTAAACTTACCTCCTCACAGTTTTGAATATGAAAAATATATCACCTTAAATTCAGTTATGATGGATGGTTGTTGAGTAATATACTGATTGATATAGGTGCAGAAGTAAATGTACTCACCTTGGGCTCGTGTGAAATCAGATGGGTAGGCCACCATTAATTTCATCTTAAAATGTGTTGTATATTGTAAATAGTACTAAAGCCAAACCCATTGGAGACTTGAAGGATGCCAATATTACTCTACAAGGGGCCAAGTTTACTAGGGACTTTGATTTCATGGCACTTACAGAAGAATATAGTATTCCTACTTTTTTTGGGCACCCTTAGTGATATGCGAACAATTTTGATCTATGCTTTAATAAAGGTTACATCAATTTTGAGAACAAGTAAGAGCGCATGATCATTCCTTTGAAAAATGGAAAAGTTACGCCTTATTAGAACCTTTAAGTGAAGAGGATTTGAACAGTATCTATGTGCACACCATTAGAGATCCTGAAGTGCTTGAACCATAAAAGGAAGGTGATATTCAATGGGATGATGCACAATATATGAGTGATATAGCTAGTGTTTCTTGTGAAAACTTTGTACATGGGACTTATGAAATGGTTGGGCATGAGATGAAGATTATAGTAACACATGTAGTCAGGCCACGTTGTGTTAGGTGCTTATGAAGTAACCAAGTACCAAGGTACACATGTGAAGGGAATCTTGATGTCTTTTTACGTCCTATGGAAGGTTAGTGGATAGATCAAGTGGAGTGAAGGAATATGCTATTATATATGACCTTACATAGAAAACAATGTGCTAGTAGATTACACATAGAAATAGTCTTTTAGAGTGGAGAGAGGTGATAATTACCTTCTCTACTAGGTTTCTTAGGAGAAATTCACCTACCAAGACATATAAATTTTAGGGGGGGCCAACACCTCACATCATGTTTAGAAGTGTGAGATGTTTTGGACAAAGGGGCAAGAGGCCTTACCACCTTCATTGTGGGTGCATAATTTCCACTACACTTTGTGTGGTTGTACACATGCATGGTATGTTTATGCAGAGTTGAATTGAGAAACATGGAATTGGTAATAACTAACTGCATGTATGATTCAGACCTTTGACTATTTTTCTACTAAAAATATGGTGAATGAGGCATTACAGATTATGAAACTCTTGACAATGGGAGATAGTGCAAAGGTTGAGGAGCTTATTCAAGAATTACTAGGTGAATCAAATCTGGAGACACACTTTGAAGAAGAAGAGATAGATGAATAAAAGCTTGGGCGTGCCTGGTCAGAGAAAGAGAAAGGTAAACTGGTTTACATGATTGGTGATGGGGATGTGGAGAATCTACATGTTAATCACATTATGGGTACGCGCAAGGTCTTAGACAGTGCAGATGAGAAGGCACACACATATCATGAGCATATGAAAATGTAAGGTCAACATTAGGAACAGATGCAGAACCTAAGGAGGTTGTTATTGGTGATTATTGGTCTGACTCAGAGATTACAAAAATAATTGAGTTGTTGTATGACTTCCAGGACTTATTTCTTAGAGGCTATCATGAGATGAAAGGGGTACATCACTCTTTGGGTGAGATGAGGATCTAATTAAAGGAATGTGTGCACTTGGATAGGAAAAGGCCTTACAAGATGAATCCTAATTTGTGTGTCAAGGTAAAGGAAGAGATTGATAAAATGTTTAAGTCTGAAATCATTGATCCCATTGAGGAGTATTTTTAGATTAGCCATATGGTGATAAGCATAAATAAAGATGGAAGGATAAGGATCTATGTGGATTATAGGGAGTTGAATGTTGCATGTGTAATAGATCACTTTCCCACACCATTTACAGAGGATATTTTGGAATCCGTTGCAGGGTGTGACATATACTCTATCACTGATGGTTTTTTTGGATATCATCAGGTGTGGATTTCTAAGGAAGATCAAGAGAATAAAACTTTCACCACTAAGTGGGGAAGTTTTGTATACACAATTATGGCTTTTGGATTAAATAATGCCCCTATGTAGTATTTTTGTGCATTGTTGTACAAGCATTTTAGGACTTCATTCATAAGTTTTTACAAGATTACTTAGATGATTGGACAGTTTATGGGCTAGTAAAAGATCATTGTGATAATTTAAGACTTATGTTTGAGAGGTGCTTGCAGTTGAGAATCTCCCTAAACATCAAGAATTATGTCTTTACTACACCATTTGGGACTCTGTTGGGACATATTATATGTAAATAAGGCTTGTTGGTAGATGTTGCTAAGGTTGTTGTCATTTTGGGCTTAAAGGAACCTACTAACCAGAGCGAGGTGTGTGGATTCTTTGGTGCACATAGGTTATTACAAGAAGTTTATCAAGGGTTATGTCTAGGATAGCCGTGTACTTAGAGGAATTGTTGAAGACTAAGGGAAAGTTACATTGGGGTGAGGCACAACAACGTTCCTTTGAGACATTAAAAGAAAGGCTTACTTATACACATATTGTTGTGCTTTTCTTCATAGAACCAAACCATTCCATGTGCATGTATGGACGCCTTTGGTATGGCCAGTGGTGCAATGTTATGCCTATCCTAGAGATGGGTAATGTTGATCATCTTATCAATCTTTGCAACCAGGAAATTTGACACCAAGCTAAGAACAGAATTATACAACTACAGAGTGCGAAGCATTGTCCATGATTTATGCACTTGTACAAGTTTAGGATAATACTTGTTGGAAAATCCCTGTTCATATTTTATATAGATCATATGGACACGTGAGTATCTATTCAATAAGATCATGTTTTACAAGGGCGCATATGTAGGTGGACTCTCTTATTTCAAGAATTTGACTTTACAGTAGTGGTGAATCCAAGAAAGAGTAACTCTAGGACTCCGATCATTTATCGAGGATTAACTCTCAACAAGGATGTGACAAAGAATTGAGGATACAATGCTCAGAGGAAAAACTATTTAGATTAAACCTACGTGCCCTCTGACTTAGAAGGATATTATTGTATTCTTACGTATAGGTGTGGCACCTACAAGGAATGAAGGATTTGGAAAAAAAACAACTAGATATACATGTCATCGTACCCTACATGTTAATTAGTGGATTATTTATACAAGTTAGATTAGGATGAGGTTTTGTGTCGGTGTGTACTTGAGCATGAGCGTACTACCATTATGGAGGAATCTCATGGTGGGAATGCAGGAGGACATTATGCAGGAAATGCTACTGTGCATGCAAGATTCTATTAGTAGATTTTTAGCCTGGGAAATGATTTACAAGGATTGTATAGAGTATTGTAAGGCTTGTGATCATTTTCTAATGCCTTGGAAAGCCTGAGTCATAGAGATGAAATGCCTTTAAGGCCTATTACTAGTGCAAAACCTTTCAAAAAATGGGAAATTGACTTTTTAGGTCCTATTTCCCCACTCATGCGCACAGGATTGGATCATGCTACGTTATAACTTGTATAGATTATCTTACTAGGTGGGCAGAAGTAGCGCCTACAAAGTATTGCATGAAAGCTACATCAGGAAGGTTTCTATGGTATAACATAATCAGCAGGTGTGGATGTCCACTGAGTCTGATAAGTGATAGGGGCACTCATTTTCTTAATGAGACTATCAAGGCACTATTGGTATAATTTATGATGACACACCATAAAACAACACCCTATTACCCACAGGCCAATGGCACTGTTGAGGCTTTGAAAAATAGATTGGGTCATATATTGACTAAGATTTGAGATGTTGGAAGGAAATATTGGGATGATAAATTCTCTACTGAACTTTGGGCATATAGTACTACTTATAAGAGATTCAACAAAGCCACACCCTTTCAGCTAGTGTTTGGTATGGAGGCTATTTTACCAGTAGAATTCATATTACCATCCTTGTGTATTACACACATACAAGAATTGGATGATGAGAAAGAACTTGAAAAATGTATAGATAAGTTGATGCAATTGGATGAAAGACACATCATTGCTCAGTAGTTTCAGAAGACAGAAAAGGCCAGGCAAAAGGCATGACATGATAGGCATATTATGAACAAGAAGATTGAAGTTGGGAAGATGGTTTTCCTTTATGATTCAGTGTTTTTATGCCACCCTAGAAATTTCCAAGTGCATTGGTTGGGCCCATATGTTGTAATGTACATACTTTATTTAAGAGCTTTCTAGTTACAGACATTAGATGGCACACATTTACCTGGTTACTTTAACGGGAGAAGGCTGAAGCACTACTATAAATAAACCTTCTGGGTGTTTGTCATAAGGCAATATTTCCATTTAGATTAGAGTTCCTTTAATGAATTCCCTTCCTATGTGTTTCCTTTCATGTCATTATTTAGTTAAGTGTTTTGTTGTAATAATCACACTTGCATGCCAGTAGCTAATTATTATCTTAGTGATTTCATGCGCAGAGACCATGCATAATTTTAGTGTGGGGGAATCAAGATGTGACTAGCACCTTGTTACAGATTGGTGTGCATTGTAAATTATAGGTGCTCGGGGTAAATATTGTTATAAAGAGAGTTTCAAGAATTTTTCTTGGATTGAAGACCACACGTAGAGTAAAGTATTCTTAGTGTAACACAAGGTAGGCTACAACATTGTAAACTACTTGGTATGAGGCACATTGGAGAGGTACTTTGGCACTGGAGGGCATGTGTAAGGGAATTTGTGGCCAAGAAATTAGAGAACGTGCTAGAAGGTTAAGACTAAGGCATGAGAGATTTAGGCGTGGAAGGAGGCAACACAACCAGTAGAAAAGTGCGGAGGCAGAATTAATGTCACGTACAATGGTGGTTGGGGAGAAATTAATAGGGATAATTTTGAAATAGAATATAAAGTTGGTGAGTGTAATGATTAGTATTACCTTGCATCCTTTGAGCTTTCACAATTGAGAAGTATGACAAAGTACTAGTATAAATAATGAGCTATTAACCATAAAACTAAATGAACTCACAACACAACTTTGACAGGCTTCACATGCATGTGTGTTTGCATTTTTCAGGTGGGTGAGGGAGAAAGTCTCATGTGGCTAGGGTTTCATGGAGGAAGAGTTACGTCTAGGGCACGATAAATCAAAGGTTTTCATTTGGGTGCAAGGCGTGTAAGGGTAAGGCAGTGGAAAGGTTATAGTTTGCAAAGAACACCTATGAGTTGGTAAGAACAATGACACCAAGGTGAGCTCTAGTTTTTGAGAGGGAAGAAGCCTTGTAGAAGTGGCTAATCAAAATGTATTACTTGGAAGAGGTAACCTAAGGGAGGTCATGGATGTAAAAATTAACCCAGTGCAAGATTAGTGACTTCAACCACATGACTGAGAAAACCATCAAAGATAGCAATGCAAAGACCGTTCGAAAGACTAGTAGGATGGCAGATGGTAATAAGGTTTTAGAAAAATTGGTGAATTTTTTTTGGAATGCATCAAAGTTATGAAAAATTATGAGCTTTCATTCTTTGGAAGGTATGACCACTTGTACCAGTGTCTAATGTCGCGTTTGCACAAGTATTTCTTCTACTTCGTGAGCAAGGGGATGCAGATTATAGCAAAGTTGATCAATAAAGTCATGGGTTTGTGTGACTATGGTTCTAAAATTATAGGTGAATTATCAGATAATGAGGGGGTAGAAGTGAAAACCACTACGTACCACTAAAAAGAGGGGGTTCAAGATTTCAATGTCACATGAATAGATGATCTAACTATAGGGGTAGTAACATGTTTGGTTGGTTTTAAATTGGGCACTTCAGAGAGGTGGACAGAAGTTCACAAGCACTGGCTACATATACTGTGTAAAATGGCGAATAAAACCTATTATAATATTGTAGGTTATATTACAGAGATCTTAGTGGCAAAAGCACACACCCAAGTTGACAAAATGAGAAAATAACTTACGGTGTTATGTTTTATTAGTCATATTAAATCAAATTGGTGTGCCCGACAAGTAGAAGGAGAAGATGTGGGAATACCCCTTGGAGAATAAATCACATTCTCTGAATTTCTCCAAGTACACCTTCTATGGTTCAATTTCAAACACTTATAAGGAGCACCAGGAGAAGTAGTTTAGAAGGATGCGTTGGGCGTTTGAGGGAGAGAGCCGCATACTGTTAGAGTTTCCTAGTGTGTTGGGAAGACAAGCATATTTCACGGCATACCATCACTTATGTCTAGGAAGGTTCTTCATGAAGATGGGAGAGAAGATCCCATGGTGTAGGTTACCCTTTAAATTTACCGCTCGGTATTTTAAAGCTTTGATGAACAGGTTACACAATGCATGGAAACTACAATTTGATCCTGACAAAGTAGACACAAACATTCATATTTTGTGCAAGACATATGTCTACCCTAAAAAGGAGGCATATATGGAGATGATGGAGTCAAAAAATACTGACATAACTCTAGAGACTATGATTGTAGGAAATATTGAGCCTGCACACGTGTATGTATACCTGAGGCCGCGATTTAAGGATGGAAAATTAGTCTCAGGATAGGATTGTCTTTACCATTTCCTCAAAAGGGAAAAATGTGGGAGAAAGGATGTCAGTGGAATAGACACCCCCAATCAAAAAGAACAAGAACATGAATTTTTACAGAATTTCCCAGAGTGTGAAGTGGAATGAGATGAAAATACTACTCTAAATCATGAGACGAGAAAATTACGTAGAAGGTGTATGGGTGCAGATATTGGCACCGACACCTCACAGCCGCTAAGGAGGTCACCGCACATTACACCAGTGAAGAAAGCCAAGGAAGAAAGAAATAAAAGGTGGAGATACATTCCCGTTAAGGATAGTGATAAAGAGAAGTCCTCACATAGAAGCGTGTAATAATATATTTCAACACCTAGTCTAGAGGCACGAGAGGATGAGGAGATAGGTGGCAAGAAACCCTTGTTTGATGAAGATGTCCCCATTATAGGCATGAAAGGACCTAAAAAAGAAAGCTGAGCTAGTGGAGACATGAAGATAGTAGAGAATGTTATGTGCACGAAAAAGGAACCTAAGGGAGAAGAGGAAGTACAACAGGATGTGGGCGTCAGAACACAAGAGAAAGTAGGTGAGTTTGAAAATGAGTCCAAAGAAGAGGATATGGTATAGATGTAGAACCTAGGCTATGTTGATGATGTAACAAATATAATTCACCCAAGGTTACAGAGCACTATTGCAAAGAAACGGTTATATGGTTAGGAGATGATGGATCCCAAGATGGAAACCACACACACCGGAAGCATTTATCATGGAATATGTATACTCACATGGATGAGCCTGATTTTGATGTGTGTGAGTAGTTATGTGTTTCTCGGAGGATGAAGAGATCCTCACATTCCTGCCATGTAACCATCAAGCCGAATCAGTTTTTGGATGAAAAATTAATGAATTGACAAAGGTATATGAGAGGTTGTGCATAGAAATATAGATAAAGTGGCAACTATTCAAAAAAATTTAGAGGATATAAAGGATAAATAAGTAAATATTAATTGTATGATAGAGGAAAAAGATAACACTGAGGTGAAGGTGTGTGCAGTACTAGATATGGAAAAGTAGATCGGTGATGAAATTTTGGAGGTGAGGCCACAATATGAGGAAAAGGTAGCTCAAAGATCCCCACATGCTATGCATTACTTGCACACATTGGTTCACATGGTGTTAGATGAGGGTATAGTGTAGATTTTAAAAGAAAAGGATACTACAGCATAGGTGGAAAGAACTAAGGAAATGATAGTGTGTTGAATCACAGGGTACAAATTTTTTCTCTAAACCTTGAAAGATGAGATGAAAAAGGCATATTTGGGGTTGAATATGTGCACAGATCTTGAAATAATAATCAAGACAAGGACTCTAGTGGAAGATATTGTAGTCCTTACTGTAAAGAATGATGAAACACTTGGGTGTAAGGAGAGGCTGAAATTACTAGCAGAAATGTGTGATGTGCTCACAGTAGCTCAAGACCCTCATAAAGATTAAATCAAGGATATTGGGAAGCTTATAGCACGACGTATGGATATGATGGATGGGATGATATCGAGTCTAGAAAACTTCCTTAGAGTTTTGTGGAATGAGCGCAAAGACATGACTATGGATGAGATGGAAGGAGTACTCGCAGACATCCTTGACAAGACGAATAATGTGCTCAGTGATTGGAACAAGTTAGAGGCAAAGATCAAAAGTGAGTATCCTAAGTTAATTCTACTTTCATAAGAGTAGGGCACCTAATTTTTTTTGCATATTTGTTCATTATGTACAAACATTCTTTTGTTCTGATTCTTTGTACTTGCAAGGATAAGGCATGATTACCCATTGTTGGGGTGGTAATGAAATTAGTGTGGGGTAATATTGGGTTGGTAAAATATTTCCTAAGTATTGAAGGAAAGGAATATGAATAGATTTGCGCCCTATAGTTTTGAGCCCAGGGAATTCAAAGATCAGTACTTATCCATTTTACACCCACGAGCTAAAATGGGATTGAGTGTTGAGCACGTTTTTTAAGATTACTCGAAGGTCACACCAGGATATTTTTGGAAATGGTGGAAGATGAAATGTCATGCTGAGTTATGATAATAATATGATTCAAACTAGAGTTATCTATAGGAGATCTATTGTTATAATAGCTTACATGCTCCCTTGTTATCTTTGTAAGCGGCGTTATTGTTATCATGCAGCCTATTTTAAGGATGTTTAGGTGGTGAAGGGAAATTTCCCACCCCTCTGTGTGTGTGTGTGTGTGTGTGTGTGTGTGTGTGTGTGTGTGTGTGTGTGTGTGTGTGTGTGTGTTAATTTTCATGATTTAGGGGATCCTGATCATGTTATGTTAGTATTATACTACTAGTAAAACTACGTGCTTGACTTAGTGATGACTATTATGGTGTATTCAGCTATTGGTTTTATTATGGATACAATGGACCATTGTGGATGGATTTTTTTTAATAATGTCGTTGTTGATGGATCTTGTGTGGTAAATCTATTACTAGTTCTTGTTTGATTATTTACACACTAAGGTTGAGATCTAGATCTATTTATGTTTTATCCTCAATGATTATTATGGAACTAGATTATATGTCTTTTCATGCTAACTCCTTGACAAAGTTGACATAAAATAGGGACTTGGTACCCTTACGTGCTTTAGGTGAGCACTCAAATCTATCTGAGTGATGTGCCAACATGCCTTGGGATGTTCTTGGTAAAATAAAAAACTACAAAAATTGAGCCCATTGAATTTTTCTAGTGGGACTTCCATTACCAGACACGACACAACTTTTGACAAATGATGTGATGGTGATAATTGAAAACAAATGAAAATTTTACTGATAATAGTAACTAAAGAAAATTATTTTATGACACTTTGAGACAAAACTATGGATTGATAATTAGACTTCAGCAACAAAAACTATTTGAATTAATAATTATTGTAACATTGACACATTGAAAACACTAATATATTTTATTCTCAACACAATGAAAAGACTAAGAGATATTATAATCGAAAATTTTGGTATAAAGGACAAATACACACTAACTGTTGAGCCAAACATTAAACTTAAAATATAATAAATCAATAACCTAAATATAAAATTCTAAATAATAAATCTTATTTCTAATGAATAATAATAATTCTCACACCTGGTAGAGTAAAGCTTCTCATGGACATAATAAAAGGAGGAACATTATATGGGAAAATTGTATCCTTTTCTTTGGAAAATTTTGGGCTATAGTAGAACTCAAATATAGATTTTCTTTTATTTTCACCAGAGGGAACAAAAATGTATTATTGTTTTCCAGAGATATAATAATTCCACACCACAAACTAGACAATGCAAAAATTGGTAATAAAAATCAAATCAAAATTGTTGCTACAAACTCACAGGAATATAAAGAGCTCACCTATAAATCGATGTATGAAAGGCCTAGATCCACGGTGTAGTGAATGGAAATCTCCAAACAAGACACACCCAATTGTCAATAAATAGTCTCTTGTTTGTTGAACACTACTACCAGGTTGGAGAAATGCACATGGAGGATCTAGTAACAAACAAACTGCAAATCTTCTATTTACACCTCACTTTTCACTCCAATCTTCAATAACAGAACAAAAACCACATTTTTTATAAATATACACACAATAATATTAGATGAAATGTACGTATGTCTATTGGTAGACCTTTACAAACCCTGGAAAAAAAAATTCCGCAGATGTGGAGGACGGTTTTAAACTTTCTACCTTTATAGAGCATGAACTCATTAGAGAGGGGAGGTAACATATATGTTAGAAATTGCATACAACATGATGGCTAATGAAATTCAATTAATGATAGCTCTGAGCACTCAATATTTATCCTTCACATTTCCAAACATGCTCTTATTAGGATTGATATCACTCTAATACCAGATGAAGATCACAACTCATATTTTTACAGAACAAAAACCATTCTTCTTAATTAATTTCATACGGGAACTCTTAAAAATATATAGGAATAGGTTGTCCTTAAATCAAGGAATAATATTATCTCTCCACAAACAAATCGAACTAATATTAGGTGGGTTTTTTTAACCACCCAAACAATATTGTTATCATAATATTATATTCAACAAATTAGCAATCTAAAACAATGTTTGCAGTGATATTATAATTTTCCTAAAAAAAATTCACAAACTAAGACTAAATTGAATTTTTTCATGCAATCTAACTTGTTGTGATATATTTGGTGTGTTGTATTCTCTACATAATTTGGTATCCTAACTGATAAAAAGAAGAAATTGACAAAGAAAGAAGACATGAAAAAGAAATAAGTAGTGAGAAGAGAAGAGAAGTGAAGAGATTGTCAAGATGCTGGTAAGAAGAGTGGTCAAAGAAGGAAATAGAGAGAAGCATAGGGATGTTGAGTTGGTTTTTGTTTTGAGAAACATACATGACAGATTAGGAGCATTATATGAAGAAAGTGAAGAAGAGAAAGAAAGAGAAGTGGTGACAAAGAAATTGTAGATTGAGCAACGGGGGTGGAAGCCTGATAATATTTTATCAAATTCAATCAACCATTTACATAGGAAAGAGCTACAATACTTATAGGTATTGTACAGCTGAATACAAACAAAATATAAGTTGTAACAATACAAAAATCAGTACATTAGCTTCAAATATTACATCCAGGAAGCAACAATTGAATAAAAACAAATATATTGTTTAAAACAACATTTATGAAAGACAAATATGGTTTATGAACCATATAACAATACATAACAAAATATGGTTTATATTATAAGCATTATTATTTAATTAATAAAATTAATTAAATAATTACACTATGCATAATTAATTAGGATAATAATATTTTATCCTAACATTCCCCCCCTTAATTGTGCATTGTTTGAAGAGATGAGGAGAGGAACTCTCTGAACAACTCAAACTTGTCACGTGCAAGTGACTTTGTGAAAATATCTACTCGTTGTTCAGCAGTTGGACAAAATTGAAGCTGGATGTTGTGTTTCAACACATGTTCACGTATGAAATGAACCTATACCTCAATGTGTTTTGTTCTCTCATGAAAAAATGGATTGTGAACAAGTTTGAGAACACCTTCATTATCAACATACATGGTAGTAGGTTTGTCCTGTGGTATTCCAAGTCCTTCCAGTATGCGACGTAGCCAAATCTCTTCACAGACAGCTTCTCTTGCAGAACGATACTCAGATTCTATGGAAGAGTGAGAAACAAAGTGTTGTTTCTTACTTCCCCATGATATTGGTCTAGATCCCATAAAGAATACAAATCCAGAAGTGGATTTTCTATCATCAATGTTACCTGCATGATCTGAATCTAAATATCCAGTCAAGAAGAAGTTTTCGTTCTTCTTATATTCTAGACCAAGATCCATTGATCCTTTGAGATATCTCAAAATGCACTTTATTGCTTTCCAATGAAAAACTTTGGGTTCCTACATGAACTTGGATAGATAGCTCACTGCAAAGTTGATATCTGGTCTAGTGTAGGTCAGGTAAATGAGACTCCCGATCAGCTTCCGATAGAGAGTGGCACTTACCTTAGGAGATGGATCTGAAAGAGATAACTGTAATCTATTCTCCATGGGTGTAGCAATTGGTGTGCAATCCATTATCCTAAAATTCTCAAGCGTAGTCTTGGTATATTTCATCTGAGAAACAAAAATATGATTCTCTTTCTACCACACTTCTAATCCAAGAAAATAGTGCATTAGCCTGAGATCGGTCATGTCGAACGATCAATTAAGATCTTTCTTCATTGCATCGATCATCCTCACTGAACTGCCAGTGATGACTAGATCGTCGACATAGACAACAACAATCACCATCTCCCCCCCTTGCTTTTTGAGGTAGAGATTGGGATCGTATGGATTTCTAACAAATCCATGTTGTATGAGATGCTCATCAATCTTGATGTACCATGCCCGGGGTGCATGTTTGAGCCCATACATAGATTTCCTGAGTCTGCATACCTTTGCTTCTTGACCAGGTACAACATATCCCTCAGGTTGAGTCATGTAGACTTCTTCTTGTAAATATCCATTTAGGAAGGCACTTTTTACATCCATTTGGTGAATTTTCCATCCAAACTGAGTAACTAGAGAAAATATCATCCTGATCATTTTGATCTTAGCTATTGGAGAAAATGTCTCCTCATAGTCAATTCCTTCTTTTTGTGTGTACCCCTTTGCTACAAGTCTTTCTTTGTACTTGTCCACTGTCCCATCTACTTTGTACTTAGTTTTGAATATCCATATGCATCCAATGGGTTTCTTCCCTGGTGGAAGATCGACAAGCTGCCAAGTGTTATTCTTCATCACTGATTGATATTCAGAATCCATGGAATCTTTCCAAGCTTTTGACTATAGGGCTTCCTGGACTGTTGAGGGCTCATCTAATTCAATAACTCTACTCATCAAAGAAAAATTAACTTCTTCTCTCGTTTTACTGTGAATCCATGGTCTAAGGGTGGATGTATCTGGTAGAGCATCCAATCTTGCATCTCTTAATGTACTTGTACACCATTTAGGCATACGCTAAACTGTTCCCATGGGTTGTGGTTCTATCTTATCAAAATCATCATCCCCGTCATCACTTTCATCTTCTAAGGGAACATCAACTTCAATTTTTACAACAGGTGAAAAATCTACATCTTGTGAGTCTGGAGGAAGAGTCTCTACTTCCTTCTTCTCAAAAAATTCAACATCTCTGCTAGTGTAGACTTTTCTGGTCTTAGGATCCATCAATCTATACCCAAGAGTCTCTTCACTATACCTAATGAAGATGAGTTTTTGTGAGTTCGTGTCCAATTTATTTCTATTTTGTTTGGGTATGTGCATGCTTGCATTGCATTCAAATACTCTGAGGTGTGTAATGGATGGTTTCCTATTTGACCATGCTTCTTGTGGTGTTATTCCATCAAGAGCAGTTGTGGGTGCTCTGTTCAACAAATACACTGCTATCTTTGCTGCTTCTACCCAAAATGTCTTTGTAATTCTGGAATCATCGATCATGCATCACACCATTTCCATGATAGTACGATTTCTTCTCTCCACAACACCATTTTGTTGTGGTGTGTGTGGAGGAGGCATTTGTCGACGAATCCCATGAGTTTGTAGGTAGTCTCTGAACTCATCACTAGTGAATTCCCCCATGGATCTGAGCAGAGAGTTCTGATGTGACGACCAGTTTCCTTCTCAACTGCTACTTTGAACTTTTTGAAGGTTTCAAATGCTTCACTTTTCTTGCGAAGACAAAAAATCCACATTTTCCGTGAATAGTCATCAACACAAAGCATGAAGTACTGGAACCTAGAATGACTTGGCTGGAGTGGACCACAAAGATCAGTATGAACTAGGTCAAGTTTACCATGAGCTCTAAATGTACTCCTCTGGAGTGAAACTCTTTGTTTTTTTCCTGCTAGGCAGTGAGGACACTTGTCGGTATCCTTTTGAAGAGATGGTAGCCCATGTACCATATTACACCGGCGAAGTGTTTCGAGATATTTGAAACTTACATGACCAAATCTTCGATGCCACAACTGTGCTAAGGTGGAGTTTTTAGCCACAAGTCCTTGATCGTCTATGTGAATGAAATCAAGTTGAAACATGCGTCCCACATTGGAGGATTTTGCAATTATTTTCAAGCCTCTTGATTTATCTTGAATCAAACATGTTTTCTTGCCTGATTGACTATCAAAGTCAATTTTTAGGTTGTGATCAAGGAGTTGACTAACTAAAAGGAGATTCTTTGTCAACCCAAGGACATATAGGACATCTGATAGTCTGCATTTGTGTGAACCAAGGGGTAGATAAATGTTCACAATCCCCTGAACTGTATATGAAGAATCATCTCCCAACGAAACATGATTTTTTGATGGTGTGTCCCTTATTGAAATAAACTAGTCTCTGTGGCCGGTAATGTGTTGAGTGGCTCCCAAATCAACATATCAGACATCACTAGATGACGTGGATGGTTAATTTTGATCGAGTAGTGAACAAGAAGTCTTCATTGTCAGACTGTTCTTATTTCTCAACAATATTACCTTGCTGGTGGGGTCTTCTTTTCCAGTTCCCCTTTTTCTACCTGTGATAGTTGTTAGAATGTCCCTTGTAAGATTGTTGTTGTTGTGGTCCAGAGTTGCTTGATGAACCTTTCTTGTAAGTTTTATACCAACAATCTTGTAAGTCATGTCCTCTTTTGCAAATAGGACATTACTTCTTTTGTTGATTGTCCCCGTGAAACTGATTATGATGTTGTGACTTCTTATAGTAATTAGGTTTTCCTTTACCTTTTCCTTTCCATGTTTGATGTGAAGACAATGCCTGATCCTCTTCATCATCCTTATTGTGCATTGCTTCCTCTTGTTGCAGTAGGTTTACTAGTTTTTCAAAACCAACTGTCATATCTGTCATGTTTAGTGTTGTGACAAAAATGTGGTAAGAAGAGGGGAGTTCTCTTAGAACAATGGGAACGAGAGCATCATCTGTGTCTGGTTCCCCCAGGGCTAAAAGTGAATCATTCAATTCTACAACTCTGCTTAAGAAAGCTTCAATTTTCTCATTCTGATTGAATTTCAGTGTATGTAACTGACTCTACAAATTCAGTATGAAATTCTTGTTCTTGTCCTCATATACTGTGCTCAATTTATCCCATGCTTCTTTTTCTATTTTGGCATCTCAAATGTGGGGTTGCACATCATCAGACACTCCAAACAAGATGATGAGTTTGGCCTTCTGATTTTCTTTATCAAACTATTGTTGTGTTGTATTAGTGGTTGATCTGGTCAGAGTACCATTCACAACAGACCAGATCTCTTCAAACTCAAGATGTTTCTTTATTTTTGTCTTCCATGCAGCATAGTTGCTTCCTCTGAGAAATTGTGAATCCAGAAGAAAAAATTTAGGGGCATTGGCACCCATTTTGCAGAGATCACTGACAGGGTTTGACTCTTATCACTCTAGGTATTAGGTCTCCCAATCTATATACCATCAGTCTGATATACCAAACCTCTCTATATACACACCCTTCTAATATAACCATTGGTATGTGGAAGAAGCTCGCCATTTCTATATACCCGGCGGTACGTGAAAGAGGCATTAACGTACGTGAAAGAATTCACTACGTGGTACCAAGACAATACTGATGGAGTCTGTGAGATTATTAACACCAGCTCAAAGAAATATCCTCATACGCACGGGTAACTTTTCTATATACTTGGATAATTTCTCAGTCTGGATTTATGTCGTGCAATCATTCACATACGGATGGGATGGTTTATAGTGTGTGCACTGTGACCTTATTACTCCCCGTCGATTTAAAGGGACGATGCCCAGACGAAGTTTTTATAGCTATATTAGGCGTTAATTTCAGTAGTTTTCGCGATGACTTTACCCGTAAGTGCTTCCCAGAGCCACCGTATATTCCAAATGCTGCGAATGAGATCTAGGATCTCGTGAGTGTTACAGAACCAATTTTTTATTGTTTTTTATTACAATTCTGCCAGTTTTTGAGCAGTTACAAAATTTGTAGTTGACTATGGCAACCTAAAAATTAGTACAATATATAGCAGTATATAATTTACATTCAAAAAATTAGAAAATTTGAATGGCAGGCAAAAAAATTTGTTTCGCGGGCCCTAGTGGCCTCCTGAGCCCAATACGACCCAAAATGCTAAAAATGGCAAAAAAATTTGTTTCGCGGGCCCTAGTGGCCTCCTGAGCCCAATACGACCCAAAATTTTTACCCTAAATTAGGGATTTCTCCGCTAAATTTAGTTAGTTATAACTAAATTCAAAAATTCTGCTAAATTTGGCGGTTCCACTAAAAAATTTGCCAAATTCGAAAAGAAAGTTGGGGATGGGATTTGAACCATGCACCTCCCACTTCTGAGGCTTTCCCTCTATCCAACTTGGCCACTTAAGCATTTATAATGTAAAATGGACAAGATTGTATTTAAATAAAGGCAGATTTGACTCACCTCTTAAAAAAAAACGACTTGTAGAGGCTCCATGTGGCAAATGTTGGTTAGAGGTGGTTTAGGGCTTTCTTTGCACCAAAAAAATGGATTTGAAGCTTTCTATATTCTTTAGCCACTGCCTCTTCTCATTTTTTTTATTATTCACTTTGATTTTTGATTTTGCTCAGCTGCATAGATGATCTCCACGGGTTTTTTTGTTTGCAAATTGATTTGCTTAACTCTGTCTTTTGCTGTTTCTTCACCTTTTTTTTTACATTGTTTTGTGTAGGCCGCTTGTGCATGAAGGGAGACGCATTTTCCAGTAATTTGGACGCCTCTTTTTATTTGGTTATACTCCTCTTTGGATTTACATGCCATGTATAGCCACATATTTTCTTTTCATTTGCTTAACACTTTCTTTTGCTGCAGGTTCGTGGCTATTTTGGAGAGAATAAAGACACCTCTGCTTTTGCCTTTGGAGGATCGTGCACAGCTGGGAGGAGGCCATTCCAAATGGAAAATCTTGGTAGTTGTACGTGGAGCAGGGGTCGCTGGAATTGGAGCAGGTTGCTTCACTATTTTTTTTTCTTTTTTTTACTAGTCATTTTGCTTTGAATGTGTAGGTTTTTAGGTTCGCTGAGAGGAGGAGGTCCCCTGCTTTGTTGCTTCAACTACTCGGCTTGCTGCAACAAATTTTTCCTGGTGCTGAGTGCACCAGTGCAAAAAAAAAATTGCGTTCCAAACACCTAGAACGAACTGGGGGATGTGGGAAGGAAGAGATGAGGCTGGGAGGTTGCAGGAGGCTGCACAGGCTCTCTATTGCTGCATAGTCTTCTCCAATATTCTATATCTCTGCTGCACTCTCTTTCCACTCCTTCACTAGTCCAGATTCTCGCTCTGGTACCAAATGTAGATTGAGCAACAGCGGCGGAAGCCTGATAATATTTTATTAAACTCAATCAACCATTTACACAGGAAAGAGCTGCAATACTTATAGGTATTGTACAGCTGAATACAAACAAAATATAAGTTGTAACAATACAACAATCAGTACATTAGCTTCCAATATTACATCTGTTAAGCAACAATTGCATAAAAACAAATATATTGTTTAAAAAAACATTTATGAAAGACAAATATGGTTTATGAACCATATAACAATACATAATAAAATATGGTTTATATTATAACCATTATTATTTAATTAATAAAATTAATTAAATAATTATACTATGCATAATTAATTAGGATAATAATATTTTATCCTAACAGAAAGAACCAGAGGAAGGACCAGAGGTTAGAATATTAAAGGCAATCATGGGAGAAATTACTAAGCTAAGGATGAAATTACTAGAGTATGGTGAAAGATGCATCCAAATGAGCTGATAGATTGGATAACAAAAATGGATAAGTACTTTGATTTTGAGAGTATAGTTGAGGATAAGAAGGTGAAATTTGCATGTACAAAAATTACAGGGTATGCATCTATTTGGTGGGACTTTGTTTAAGAGAAAGAGCAAGTAGAGGCAAGGAAAAGATCAAGAAATGGGACAAGATAGTCGTAAAGCTGAAAGGTAAGTTTATTCCTTCAAATTACCAGAATAGTTTATTCAAAAAGTTTCAACATTTAAGATAGAGACAACTAAGTGTGGCTGACTATACTGATGAGATTTACAAATTGGCTATGAGATCTGGTCACATAGAGGATGATGTTGAATAAGTGGCTATATATGTGAATGGGTTGAGGTTAAACATATAGGATGAAATTAGTTTTTTTAATCTAAGAACAATGGAAGAGGCATACCTAGCAACCTCAAAGGTAGGGGAGAAATTGTCAAGAAAGAAAACACAATACTTAATAGTCAAATAACAGACAACAACATAAAACCAATGAGGAATAAGTCAGAAACTCACAAACACAAAGTGCATATAGAGGAGGATATAAAAGAGGTGGATATTCATACAAAGGTATAAGTGGATTTGGAAGAGGAAAAGGTGATTTTACTGGAAGGTGCTTCAAGTGTAACAAGTTTGTTAGACATAGGTTATTTGAGTGTCCTAAACATCCACAAGAAAGCAGGAGTAGATATAATGAAGTAATAAATTAGATTTCACATGTTGATGAGTAGGAGAGTGTGGCATCACCATCACTAGTGGAAGAACCTAAAGTAGGTGAAGCATTTATGATGAGGATAACCTTGATGAATGCAAGCAAACATGCAGAACCATTTCAAAGGAGGACATTGTTCAAAACCATATGCAAAGTGAAAGGTGAATTTTGCAAACTCATTATTTATAATGGTAGTACAGATAACTTAGTTTCCTCTGATATGATTGAAAAAATTAACTTGAAGAAAATGAGGCATCTGAGTCCATACAAGGTTTATTGGGTTCAAAGAGGGCATTGGGTGTTGGTGACTCAGTAGTATTTAGTTGAATTTTAAGTTAGTAGATATCATGATCAGGTTTTGTGTGATGTATCACCTATGGATTCATGTCATATTTTGTTGGGAAGACCATGGAAATTTGATTAAAAATCCATCCATGGTGGATGGGAAGACACATACACTTTTGTGAAGAATTTGGTTAGGCATACCTTAAATCCATTGAAGGATAGGAAAAAATGGCATGAAGAGAACTCTAAAGTGATGTTCATGGGATTGAAAAAATTATTTCAGTAGGAAGAAGAGGATGATTTGAAAGAAAGAAAAGTTGGTACAGTTAAGAAGACATGGGAATGGCTAAGTGGAGAGAAATAATATCAAGGAAACTTGTGAAAGATAATAAGTATGAAAGGCGAAGAAGGATGATATATAGATCATGTTGAGAGTAAGGACAATGATCAACTTTTAGAGGTAGTAAAGGAAGGATACATCTCAGACCATGGAACAAACACCAAGCAATTAGGTCTAGTGAAGGAGAAATAAAGCCATACAAAGTATGACAAAACAGCTCAAGAAGAAATAACAATGCAAGAACAAGAAAAGAGAAAGTATGAAGAGGAGGTGAAGATCAAGAATGGAGTAGAAACTCAAAATTCGCAAACTAATATTTCTTCTAGTGTTGTTTATGAAAGTTTGGTAGATGAAGTAAAGTTGGAACAATAATTTGAAGATAAATACTTCAAGTGAAGACCACAATTTCTTAGTTTTATAGATAAAGTGATCCTAGGAAAGAAAAAATATGATGCCAAAAATATTATAACAATACAAGAATAAGAACTATCACATATGAGCATGGATCAGGTGTGTACATTTAATAAAAAGGTGGAAAGGACATCATATAGTCCTAATATAGTCATTTTTCTCATAAACGTAACCGATTCAAGTTGAGAAAACTTGCAAAGAGAATGGTATAGTCACTAGAGACACTTGAAGCAACCAAATCAGCCAAGGGTCACTCTTAGGAGATCATGTTTAACTAGAAGAAAAGGAAGAAGATAAAACAAGATTGCAAGCAAAGAAACGTGGGAAGAATTCTCATTTTTCTTGGGAGTCTGATGTAGAAACATCACTCATGAGGATATGTTAGGCATATATAGTCCAATTTTGGATTGATAAGTTCTTAGAGGTGTCTTAGGAGTCAGTCATGTTGTCTTGTAGAGCTCAAGAACTTCAAAATTAAAATGGTGAGGTTTCCCTCAATTTTGCATGTTTGAAATTTTGAATATCCTTTGAGCCAATTTTTTCTTTCTAGGTAAGTGTAGAGGTTTTAAATTTTTTTGCAAGCATGTATTTAGGTTGTTCTAGACATTCTAAGTTATTCTATGCTCTTCTTGGGGTCTAAATGATGAAATAGATATTAAAGCTTCATAGTATCTCCTTCTTAAAATTTTAAACCTCTATTTGACCTCTTAAAGAGTTAATCATGCTTATAAACCATGGTTCTATGTAACTAGAAGGATCAAACCTCAAGAAAGAGATATAAAGACTAACATTTAACTTATTTTGATTTTTGATCAATCAAAGGAATGTATATTGGGAGCTCCAAGAATGAGTTTTTTTTAAGAGACTATTTGTAAACAGTAGGTCGATGAATCAAGACCCTGTGCATGAATATGAATGAGTGTTTTGATATCATAATCTACAAGTGAGGGATAAAATACATTTAGTGAGGTTGTTAGCACTGTATTTTGTTAATTTTTAAGTGTTCATTGTCTTGTTTGTGACTAATATCCTGGTGAATAAAGAATCTATAGTAATTAATGTTGTCTCAATCCCGACAACCGTATATTTCATATCAAGGAGGATTGTTTGATCAAGAAGAAATGTTGCATTTGTGAATGAATCCTAAAGTATACACCTAATAACTCTCAAAGAGAAATAAATAGGTAAGATAATTGTTATCTTGTTTGGAAAAAGAACCTACTGTCAGTAATACCCTAGTTTCTAAGACAGAACAGGGTAACTAGAGGAGAAAATATGCATTTTAAAGATGATTATAACTTATTAGTAAGCTTGAAAGATTCAAATGGTGTTCACATACCTTATCAAGGAGGTTTAAAACTTTTAAGTCAAACAAATTCGATTTGGCAAGTAAAAGTTTATTCTCAGGTTCAATACAAAACCCTCCTAGGATTTAAAAAGAAACTAGGATTTGAAGGCCTTAAATCCAAAATCAAGAGCTAGAAAGTTTTAGGAATCATCTATATAAAGTACTTAATATGATTCAAGAGAAAAGTTTACACTTACATTAAGAGTTTTTCCAAACAATTTTTCCCACGCCTGAACATTGGAAAAGGGTACTAAGAAGTAGGTTTAAATTATTTTGGTTATTTGTAGTTTGTTCTAAACTCTAACTCAACATACACCTTGTCCTTGAGTAGCTTAAGCGACAGATTTAGAACTTGGTAAGAAAAGTGATGGTTTATGGTGATTTCATCAAGTTGAATGATTTTTCTAGCATGGTTAGAGGGTAAGGAACATGTTTCAATATTTGAACAAGCTAACTTGAGCATATAGAGAAAATTGGCATGATTGAAGGCTTTCTTAGCATTAAGGAAAAAAGAGTTTATTTTGCAAACTAAGACTAAATTGAAGTTGTTTGTCCAATCTAAATTGTGAGAGAGTTGGTGTGTTGTACGATCCACATTAGATAATATGCTTCCAAACTTGAGATTATACGAACAGTATTTGAAATATGCTAATGAGGTAAAGTAGCAGTTCTAGTCTTTGATTAAACAATGCATAATTCGTCCTAGCACTTCTTCAGGTAGTTCTCCTATTTTTTAGTACCTAATAAATATGGTTCATGGAGAATGTGTGTTGATTATAGATCTTTAAATAAAATAACCATCAAAAATAGGTAATCTCTTCCTTGCATTAATGATTTGTTAGATCAGTTACAACATGCTAAATATTTTACTAATCTTGATTTGAAATTTTGGTATCACCAAGTGCAGATTAAGGAAGAAGACATCTAGAAAATAACATTCAAGACCAGGAAAGGGTTGTATGAATGGTTGGTATTACCATTGCTATTTGATGCACAAAATACCTTCATGAGGTTGTTGAATGAGGTAATGAGGAATTTTATTGATTCCTTTTTCATTGTGTACTTGGATGACATTCTATTTTTTAGCAAATTTTTTGAAGAGAATATAAACCATTTGCGTAAAGTTTTGCAAGTTTTGAAGAAGAACCAACTAGTTTTGAATGAGAATAAGTGTGAGCCTTATCAATAGTCACTTGTTTATTTGGGACTTGTGGTTGCATATGGAGAGTTGAGGATTGATCTGGCTAAGATAAAGGCCATTTAGAATTAGCCTACACTATCTAGTTCGACCGAGACCATGAGTTTTGTTAGTGCAGTTCAATATTTAAGGAATTTCATTAATAAATTCTCTTCCATAGAAACGATGTTATATTCAGTGACATTAGGGGGTAAGGATTTTGATTGGGGTAAGAAACAACAAAATTCTTATGAATTATTTAAATAGTCATGCTCTAGTTTTGGCATTACCTAAGTTACAGCTACCTTTTGAAGTGGAAACCAATGCTACTGACTATGTTATGGGAGTTTTCCTACTTCAAGGAGGTAGGCCCGTATGTTATCATTCCAAGTTGTTTCATAGTGAAATTTTGAATTATTGTACATATACAAGGAATTATATGCTCTTGTACAATTGGTCAAGAAATGGAAACATTATTTGATGGGTAAATAAAATATAATACACACAAATCACCAACCTCTTCAATATCTACAAGCTCAAAATAAACTTCAGTAAACTAGACACTACAAATGGATGGGTTTCTGATAGTAGTTTTGTTTGATTATAAAATAAAAGAAAGGTATGACTAACAACATAGTTGATATGTTATTTAAACCTCATTTTACTTTCATCTATGGGCATAACTCTTCTTGAGACTTTTTTGGGTGAGGCATATCAGGAAGGTTATGAGTAGGATCCAAATTTTGTAGAGATTTTTTAACGAAAAACCTCCAAGAAAAGGATTTTCACCTAGAGGATAATATTAATTTCAGGATGGTCTGATCTATAAGAATGAGAAGCTTTGTGTGCCTAAGGGGGAAATAAATTGGTTAATGAGGGAAGCACACACTTCCAAGGTAGTTTGTTACTTTGGTGTGATGAAGACTGTAGCACACTTACAGATGTATGTTTATTGGCCAAACATGCAAGTAGAGCTCACCAAATTCATTAGGGGTTATGTTTTATGCAATAAAAGTAAGCTTAATAATTGAAAATTGGGGTTATATATGTCATTGTCAATTCCTTCCCAATCATGGAAAAGTATTTTCATGGATTTTTTGGACAGTTTTCCCACTTCTAAGAAATTTCATGATTACATTTTTGTAGTATTAGATCGATTTAGCAAACATTTTATTCTCATTCCTTACAAAAAGGTCATTAAGGCCAGCAATATAACTGAGTTATTTTTTCTAATGTGCAGGTTCATTTTCCTTTTCATATTTCTATTGTGTCAGAAAGGAACTCACGATTCATAGGAAAGTTTTGAACTAGTTTGTGGGAGAAGATGTATACTACGCTGAAGAGGTATACCGCCTTTCATCCACTAACAGATGGGCATACAAAAGTGGTAAACTATACCTTGGTTTAACTCTTTAGAGGATACAATAGGAAACATCCTAGGACTTGGGTTGAGAATTTGGTGTATATCCAACATTTTTATAACATGGTAGTTTATGTTTATACTACTAAGACTCCTTTTGAGACATGTTTTCATTATTTTCCCAATATTTTTTTGATTTTGTTTCGATATTACCATGCAGAGACAACAAAAAAATTGGAATTGAAGGTCCACAAAGCTAAGAAGTTAATTGAGAAGAATCAACAGACACACTTTCAGGTACATGAGAGGTTGATTAAGTCACATGCCGAGTACAAAGCATGACATGATCAGTACATGACTAAGAATTCTTTCCATGTTGGAGACAAGGTATGGTTATAATTGAGTAGAGAAAGGCTATAGGGTAAAGCTAAGAAACTCAAGCCTCTTTAATATGGCCCATTTGAGATTCTAGGATAAGTGGGTAAAAATGTATGTCACTTGGATTTGCCTCCTTATATGAGGATCTACTAAGTGGTGAATGTAGAAAATTTACTTCTCTTTGAGACCTTCATGTTGGATGAAGAAGAAGGGGGCATGTTGCTACCATATATTGAGGATATTGTTCCATACAATAAGTTGTAATTAGAAGAAGGTGTGGTATTGAAATAGAAAGAGAGGACAATACAAAGATGAGTGTAGGATAGGAGGTTGATTGGGTTGAAATTCAAGTTGCCTACCAAATCCAAGTGTTATTCCAAAGAAGATGTGGGGAAGAAATTTCCTCACCTCATTAGTTCTTGAATATTTTAGGGACTTAAAGCTTCAAATTGGGGGGTATAATTTGAAAATTGATCTATAAACCCCACTTCTATGTATTATTAATTTCAGAATTGTAGTACATATTGTTAGTATGTTTATGATGTTGGAAAAGTGGTCTACTCAGATTGTTGGTGATCTAGACACCTTCATGTGATCAATAAAGGTTGTTTTTCTATTATGTAGATTTTCTATATGATGGTTAAAAAACTTCCTCGTAGGTTACATAACCACCAATCTTCATAGAGCAGCAGTTGTGCAACCGCCATGGAAGTTATACAATATATGACTATAGGTACCACTGGTTATGCAACCACCAGTTGTAGGGACTATCGATTACATAATCATGACTCTTTTTTTACCAGTGGTCCTATCCCCGAAGATGCCAAAACTCAAGAAACTCAACAGTTACAAATTTTTGGGATTCCAAACGGTTTGGTTCATCTTTCCATCCATCTTTGGGAAGAGAAACTATAAATATACATGGTTTTTATCATTCTAGGAAAGTTTTTTGACTGAATTCATGTATGAGCAAGAGAGGAAGTTGAGATAGTTCTTGTTTTTTTTCATAGCAGAGATGAGTTCTTTGTTTTTGGGAATTGTAAGCAAGTTATACAAGAGGAGTTAGAATCCTTCTTGAAGTTCATTATATGAAAGTGAAATTGTATTATTTGGAGATTTACATAGTGAAGGGAAGAAATTTCTTACTGAGTTGGAGTTTTTCCCACATTGGGTTTCTCCAGGATAAATCTTGTTGTCTCATTATCTTGCAATTTCCCATGTTTCAGTATTATATGGATGTTTCTTTCATAAACATAGTAGTTAATGAACTCTAAGTTATTTTGTTCATTCATTATCACTTAAACATGTTTTGTTCATTATTTTAATGGGTATTTTAGGGATCAATAGTCAAAGGTGTTCAAGGGATAAAAGGGATAGTATAATCATATGAAGCATAAAACATCACTCTACTACATTGTTGGGTACATCCTCTACTCTATAGTTATCCCACTATCTTTGGGTCAGTAGACATGATGAAACCAATAATTGATTGGCTTTTATATGTATATATGCACATTTAAACCTATAGTAGGATAACTATATGAGGCTTGCTTATGCTTGAATTGATGTAGAGTATCACTTGGAATAGTTTAGTAAGTGTTGACAAATAATGGTTCACATAGACACACTGATTTATCTTTTTTGTTATCTAATTATTTCATTAAGTTTTCTACAATTATCTAGGCTTTCTACTGGTTGTGGGTTATTATATATGATGTTGAATTTATAAGATCCCTATAAAATGATGGTGATATTCATGTCGAAGAAAGTGAAGGGAAAATAAATTTGAATAAATCCATTGTGCATGGTTTCAAGATCATACAAAAGAATTCATGATCATACAAAATTATTCAATACCATATAGTATTAGTATGGTCCTACACATGAGTAGTTTCTAATTCCAAAATTAGAGACAAAGTATTCCCATATATACAACACATGTTTCTCATGGTTTGCACACCTAAATCAGCCATGTACTACTCTACAAAAATAAATTCTTATCCTTTTGTGTGTTTTAAGGAATAATTGTATTATAGTATAATAGTTGCAAGTATTAATACTTTATTTTAAATGTACATTGTTAATGTTTATTAATTAGTTCATAATAATCATTCTATAATACTCTATAACTTGTTCTTAATTAACTTCTCATCTAAATAATTAGGAATTGGTTAAAAAAATATTTATAACAGTGAGGCATATATTCATCATTAATATACTGATACCTAAATGGGTAAAATTAATCACAAATCTCATGCATGTGTTCTCGGTACTTATAAACATACAAATTTATTTCCCTAGATTGGGGATCAATTCATCATTGATAATCAAAGACACTAGTGGAATCCAAAAACTATTGACATGGTCAATTATAAAGGCCCTATATATTTTATTAGGTAACAACATCCCCATTATGATTTATAGACTAATTTTTTTAATGGTGTAATATTAGATACTCGTCATGTCTAATCATATTTGAGAATCATTATACCAACCCTTTAACATTGCATGAATATGTTGAGTTTACATCCTCTTGTAAGAATTCAATTGATTATATTTTATTATAGCGTTAGAAATTTTATGAAATTTTATAAAAGACCACCTTGGGATGGTATGAAACAATGTTCTCTCTTATAAACCACAATATTTTGTTATTTACATTTATTATAAAGGCTACAAAAAATATCTATACAAGGAAACATATCCATCTTCTTAGAGACTCTATGGAGTTGAGTATTTCTTATTACCAACAAGTTTGTATTATATTATCATTTGGTATTAGTATGGGTGGACTATGCTAAAAATAATATATGGAACATTAGCTTCATGGATAAACCTCATTATAATTTTGTTGGACTAAAAAAAATAGAGAAAGTGTGATGTCCAAGAACTCCTATTTTTATGATGATGATTATGTTTTGGATTTTGGTTTTATATCACAAATAATGATCGAGGAATTTGTGTTTCGCTCATAAAAATATATGAACTCTAACTTTATAAAATCTATGAACTAACAAAATCCCACACTCAATTGTTTTTTAACTCAAATAATTGTTCTCTCTTTGTATCTCTATGTTCCATTTATTGACAAGAAACATAGAGTCATTAATTTCATGCATTCAATGAAAAAAAAACATATCATTAACATTGCTCCAAATTTACATCAAGATAAATGAGATCCAAGTTTATCTAGAAGAAAATTATCTAAGTGTGTTGTAATCATAGGTGAAAATTTTAATATTGAGTGATATGTAGGATTGATATATAAAGCTAGAATATAAAATGTATGTATTTATCTATGCATTATGTACATGGCACACTCTCGAGAATGATGTATGGTTATTTATCTTCTTATTATATATTTGTTATCTAAGGATATTGATTTTGTACACACACACACACACACACACACACACACACACACACACACACACACACACACACACACACACACACACACACACACACACAAGGCAATAAAAATTATGGAATATGAACCGATTGTAATTACAAATGTGACTGTCTACCTTCCAACTATTACAGAATTTGGCTTGTTAGTTGTGTGAAATAATCTATCAAAATGTACCAATGTAATTTTTTCCTTGGAGCTACCACTTGTCATGCCATTTTGTAGAACAAAGTGTGTGTGTGTGTGTGTGTGTGTGTGTGTGTGTGTGTGTGTGTTTGTGTGTGTGTGTGTGTGTGTGTGTGTGTGTGTGTGTGTGTGTGTGTGTGTGTGTGTGTGTGTGTGTGTGTGTGTGTGTGTGTGTGTGTGTGTGTGTGTGTGTGTGTGTGTGTGTGTGTGTGTGTGTGTAATGTTTTGTTGAAAGAATTTCATATGCATTGAGTTAGGTGTTGTGTTTTTGGGTGTTATGTATGAGGCTAGTAATACACCATGATTGTACACATTTCCTGATAACACATAGAGAAATGTGTCTTACATAGAGCATGTAATTATGTATATATTTATTGGAGTCTCTGGATCAGTGTAAATTTTAGTGGCTAATCTTCGTTAATTCATGAATATTTGGGTTTTTGAAATTTGGATTTGGCTAATTTTTAGGTGTTATGTCATTTGTTATTTTGCCTGAATTTTTTGGGTGTAAGTTAAATTTTTGGGTTGATTCGCCTAGCATTTACATTAATAGCCAAATTTTAATATTCAAATCACATTTATCGCATGTACAAAAGATAATTTTTTTACTAGAATACATGATTATGCCACCCACTAGTAGCATTATGCTACTAGATGATAGTTGCTATTGGTCAAAATTAATTGGCGAACACAGTGAATTAAAATGAAAATCCCATTGGTTATCATTTCACCCACATATTTTAAATGAATATGTGTTCTGCTTTAGGATCATGTACTATTATTATGGTTGTTTTTTAGACATGCACCTTAATTATCTATTCTCTCCACTTCTACAAGTCTATCATCTTCAAGGTCCTCATTTCTTGAGTGAAAAATCATGTTCTTTTCTGTATGACATTTTACATTAGAGTGGTTACATATTTTTTGTTTTTCACACCATGTGGCTATCTTATATGGTTTTATATTGTCAAAAACATATGTCTACCTTTTCATGGACATAAATCTTATGTAGTGATCACCACAAAGTGATAAGCTTCATCCAAATTTTTGACCCATGTCAACTTCCTTGTGGACTAAATGAATTATTATAGGAAACTAAGCTATTTGAGATCTATATGCTCCTCATACTCAAAGGAACCCAAATTTACTTATAAAGGATAGAGTTATAAAACTAGAATAGTAAATGTATTCATTTATGTATGCATCATGTACATAGATATGTCTTTAGAAAAATGTATGACTCCTTATCTTATAGCTATTAAATTGTTATCTAAGGATAAAATGTGTACATATATATACAAGTTGTGAATGGAATTTCTAGTATATAATTTAAACTACTTGGGATGCCACATGTGACTCTTCACCTTTTGACCATTATAGAAAGTGGGATTCCACGTGTACACAAGAATATATCATATGTAAAGATGTAACGTACTCCTTAGAGTTACCACTAGCCATGGTGTTGTATAGTGAAAATGATCCACATGGCCAATGTTTTTATAGGTTTTGCACATGTAATGAGCTAAGTGGTATGTATGGGGGTGATGCACATAAAATTGATACTACACCAAGGATTTTTACACTATGTGATAGTGTAAAAATTAATGTGCCTTGTGTAGATATTTTGTGTGCTTGTATATGAGATGGAGTACACAGATATGAGTGACATGGTTCTTTCATTACATAAAGAGTGAAAGAGATTTTTTTTTCAATGCAATATCTTGGATCATGGAGGAAATATTTAAAGTTGAGAGGCATAATTCTTTATGTTACGTCTAGCGTGAAAATAATTTATTCTTTGATCTTGAAGCATAGGCTCATTCAAAGTAAAGTGTCATGGTTCCTTGAAATACACACGATGTGCAAGGTGCAAAGGGAAATGAGAAAGAAATTAAAGTGGAGGATGGTGAAAATTTTCACAAGCTGAAGAGGAACATAATGTGAGGTTGCAAGGATCCACATGAATCAAAATAATCCAAATTATTGCTTCGCATTGATTTCTCAATCTTTTTATTGTTATATTTTCATGGCCTCTGTAATTTTTAGTTGAATGCAATTGCATAGTCTCTTGTGCTTAACATAGTGACTATTTTTTCTTATAGTGTGGAGACATTTATCTATCAAAATTTCTTCATAATGTTTGGAATTCAATCCTTATGTATCTTCACCTTTTCTTTCACCAGTCATAGTGATCCATGTGCTTTTTTTAACTTCGTATTATCACAGTAACACAATTATGTATTTTTCCAAATGAATTCAAGGATTTGTGTAGATAATTCGATCAATTGGATCTGGTTTATTATATAGAACCTTTGTTTCTCTCTCCCTAGGATGTCACATAACATCTTCTTGCTTTATCATAATAACACCTTACACTAAGTGACTTCAGTGTTTTATGAAAACAAGTTGATTTATTGGATCTAGTTTATAGTGCAACTATTTTTTATCTCCCTTCCCAAGATGCCACATGGCATCTTCTCACTTTCTTCTAGAGTAAAACAATCTCAAATTTGTTTTTGAGAAACTAAATATCCACCATAACTGTTTGAGTGTGTTGAAATGATCTATTTATTTTATGATACTCTTCATTCAATCTATACAAAAAAACACACATACAACTATGAAAATATCATTGAATGAAAACTAATCAAAATACATATAAAAATTATAAATATCCTTAATATCAAGTGAATTTTTAAACTATGTGAAGTGGAATATTGCCAAGAATTGTGTAATATAACATGAGGGATTTGTCATAGGATTAATGTGTGGATTCATTAGATTGTGATTTCCACCTAGTAATTTTTACAAATCCATTCTATACCAAGGGTCGCAAGTTATGATATATGAATGATGTGATTTTATTCTTGTGTGTCCAAAATGTGTTATATATCATTTGGAAGTGCATTAAAAGGTTTTATAAGGGTACATGTTAATGAAAAATTGTTTGATCAAAACACCGAACTTGGATTATCATATAAACTAAGCTTAATATACATCATGAATGACCTTAAAAAATAATTATTTCCTACTTTGGATCAATCCAATAATTAGGACCCTCTAGAGTCAAGAAAATATAAGATAAATGTTTTTTTTTGGCAAGAAAATTAGTATTTTAATTGAATAAATGACCTCTTATTCCTCAATGAAATAAATGTGGGTTAGTCATAATAAATGGAAATTATTGGGGAAACAACCTAAAGTGTTTAGAACTCAATACTTTCCTATTTTCCTAACAAACATCAAATAATAAACTGTGAAAGAAAAAATCATATATTCATTAGAGATACAAACACTAGTCTTAATTTCACAACACAACATACTGGGTCTATACATATTTTAGGGTTCATGTGTGTATGTCATCTTTATTTTTCCTATATTGAGAACTTTTAATTTAATGCACAAGAAACTAATTGATCCAAGATTTCATTTATTACTATTTGTTAAATAAGAAGGTTGTGTATTGCTTTGCTATTATCTAGCAATCCATAGCCCCCAAAAATTATATTTGTTCATGTTCTAGTCCTTTTATCCACTTCCATTCAAGCATCCATACCCCTGATGGAGGTTACCTAAATTAACCTATTAGTGGAGTTTTTTTAATTTTCTTTTAAATATTCCATATTCTCATTTTAAAATTTATTTTTAATATTTTCTACAAGGGTTGGAAACCAATATACCCAAGTCTAAGGATGGTTAAAAATACTCTGAATTCAATTGATCTTCCTTTTAATTTTTATTTTTTCTCGAGGTAGTACTTAATGTGTAACAATGAATTTCTGACTCTTTGCAATGTAAATAATTTTCACTAAATCATAAGACGATATCAAAATATGTCTTTAATTTTCTAAAAATTTATAAATTCAATCAATCATATAAGTTCACAAGGTTACTTTTTTTTCCTAGGTTTAATATTTAGTTATTTGCAATCATATAATGTTTGTGAATTCTTATAATCAAACAAATTTTGAATTTTGAAGTATCAGTTTTACAACTCAATATTTTGATATAATTGATTTTAACATAGGATCTTGGTGGAATTGAGTTATCTCAAACTACTTACAAGTTCAATAAAAACAAATCTAACTAAAGTTTTATATCCAAACAAAATTATTTTATAGAAACATAAATTCAAATCTATTATAGAAAGAAAACGATATAAAGAAAATTAAACCAAATATACTATATTGTATGATAATCTAAACTTATCACTCACAATTAGACCAAGGGTTGTGACGACATATGAAAGAAGAAGTGCTTTACGTATTATCCATTTATTGGGAGCAATACATCATATCCTTGGATGTCCTTGAATTTAAATTATTTTCTTCCATAAATTTTATATGGACCTACTCAAAGTAGAACCACATCTAAATTTCTAAATGTATTAAAACATTTTTTATTTTTTCAAACTAGTGTTTGACAATGTCCTATGTCTTGGTGCTTGATGGAGTTATTTAAATCATCATCCCTAAATTTTTACATATGAAGGCTATTGAGAAATCTAGCCAAACATGAACTGATAAGTGGGAAATTTTAATGTGATGGGTAACATGATTTCCTATCTATAAACTAATAGAAATGATGAGTTCTTCAAGGATTCTTTGAGTCTTTCTCTATCTTCACATAATGGATATTTAAGTAATGAGTTTCATTCTCTTAGATTTTTGTATGACACCTTGTTTATTATATCGATTATGTTCTTATTGGTCAACTTAGATAATGCATGTATGCCCCTTGATATTTTGTACAAGTAAAATGAACCTATCCTCAATTGACTCATAATCAAAATACTTATCCAAATTTGTGAACCAACCAGCCAAATCACTAAGACACAAACATCTTTGGGAAGGGATATCTATGTGTGATTCCCCTCCAATCCTTTAAATATCCATCAGATATATTACTTTGGGTTATTCATCCAGTTCTTGTTCACCAACCTTTAGTGCTTCAACATCATTGAAATCATCATGAACTCTTCTTTTATGAGTCATTTTCATAGTTGCATGCCTCTCATAGTTACTTTCATTATATCTACTTATTCATCCTCTTGGGGTGGTCTATTTCCTCTCATCCTACCATGAATTCCTTTATTTTCCATATTTATTTCCTCACACAACAACAATAGTAACAAATACTGCACAATCTACACCTTCTACTTAATAGTGTAAGTCGTGGAACATGCCTACACTACTTTCTACCCCCACTTGTAATTGTGGAAAGTAATATTTTATACAATCACTCACACATGATTTAAAATTCCACTACTTTCTACCCTCACTTGTAATTATGGAAAGTACAATTTAATATAATCACTCACAAAGGATTTAAAATCCCACTTTGTTACCAATCAATACACTCGTTATTAGACAATTGAGTGAAGGGTTGTCTTAGACCGTGTAGCCTAAAAACTTACACAATAAGATGACTTTACATGTGCAAATATTAACATATAACTTGTAAGAAACTTGATATTCTTCTTGTATTAATCAATGAGGAAAATTACATATGTAGTCTGACATCACATTCAAATCTTATTACAACCTTAAATAATGAAGACTTTGTAATATAAATTTATGCAATTCTAAGAATTTCGTTCCTAACTAGACTTGTGGCTCCCATGACTCTACTCAACTAATTTTTGCTTCCTGCTCTATTCAAAATTTTCTTTGAACTATCTCTTAATTAACACGCAATCATGCTCAGGCTCAAGTTACTTCATAAGATCCTCTACCTTTTATTTATAAAAACTAATAAGATAAAGTAAAGTTAATTTTGTAATAACTGTGTACATTTTTTAAAACATTACATTTCCTCATCTGATCACTGTTGATTTAAATGACCTAATAAGCAGTTAATCACTCATGGGATCATTATTGTCTAATTAGGCATGTTGTAATTTCCAAGTAATTAATCTCCATAGAGCATAGATCAAGTGATACGTAATTATCACGACAGCTCATCAACATAGGTATGTGAGAGAAAATATATAGGTGTGTAGAGTTGTAAACAAGTATATAATATATGTTATAGTGCAAGAGGTTGCTCAAGGTCTTCTTGCATAGATATGTCATGAAACTCAATCATTGAGTTGTACAAAACTCTTATCATTCATATAGGTTGTGCATAGCTTTTTTCTTCCCACCTTATCAAAATGGTGTGCTCACAATTGCACAACCATGTGTAACCTTATTTTTCTATACTAAAGTGTTTATGGTGACGCAAAATAGCTATTGAAATAGGATACTCCTGCATCATAATTCCATTTTTATCGCATCTTGTACTTAATTAGATTCCTCTTTCTACTTACATTTGATGATATTCTTTACGACATTACACTTTATCATTAATTCTTTCATTGTCAAATTAATATGAAGACTTGCTTCCCCAAGAGTAGATTGCCCCTACAAATCCAAGTGCAACAAAAATATTCTCAATGTCTCATACAATAATAATTATCTCTTGCATTAAATTGGATATTATAAAAAGATGATACATTATTTAAGGTTTTCCTCCTTTTCATAATCAATCACTAGGAATCCTAACCTACCCATAACTTAACTCTTTCCTATCTCCAACCAAACATAATAAAAATAATGGACTCAAAGCATTAGTATATGTTAGTCTTAACGTACACAACTATCACTTTATTATATTATTTTCAAACTTCAAAAAATTAAGGTTTTATGAAAGCTTCACATATTGAAAGCTTCACATATTGATTGTTTACCTTTGGATAATTTACTTTTTGTAAATATTCGCCATCGCGCATGGCCTTTTGTAATATACTTTTTGTATATATTCTTCGTAGAGCATTATGGAACATATATTTAAAAATCCTTGTGAGAATAATTTTAAAACTTATAATGTAAATGATAACATTATGAAGGTCCTTTTTGACTTTAGCTGTCATATGTTAGGATTTATCAAATTAAAGTGATTCCTTTAAGCACAATATTTGCATTTTTCTAAGGATAAAGGTCACATATTTAATCTCCAAAAGTTTAGGCTTTCTTGAAAAGGAATGATTGGAAAATGAACTTAAGAATTTAATCTTATGTGAGAATAATCCTATGTAACCATTCCATAATGTTTTGTTTATGGCGCACTAGGTCAAATCATATGAAAGTAATGTCATAAGGACACATTTGAATCATGTTTCTCGTTTGGAGGCATGTTAAAGGCTTTAGTTCTCAATAATTATTTTTTAAATTAAAGTTAAAGACTTGGTTCTCTTATTAAACTAAAAGCAATATATTCTTCATGGACAAACATTATAATCATTTATTTCTTTAGTTTGTGAACATTGTATCTACCCTTCAAAATGTAAAATTATTATTGTTCACTTCATATTTGTTTGTGAAATTTGTACTTCTTCCTCTCTTTCAGCGATATATTTTTTTGAAATGTATTTATTATAAATATACACATATCTTAATAAGTTATATATATCTTAAATATATTTATTTGAAAAGTACTTACATTTATCAATTTCAATATGTCTTACATTATTTATCTTATTCATTTTTTTTGTTAAATGGTGATTGGTGCCCTCAATCTAGCTATACGTGTTTCTCTACAAAAAAAATATTTCAAGGAAAAAAAGGGTCCAAACATCATTGTACATGTCTAAGATATCGTGTTTTTTCAATTACCATCTCTCACCAAAATTAAATTTTTTTCCCTATGATAGTTAAATAGACATGTCAAATTTAAGGTTGGTCATTTTTATTGACAACTCACACTATTACACTATCTTACCAACACCTTGACTCCCATTACACAGGCTACGCGGCCTATTGACGGAACTAGTAAAAATATCTTGTAAAAACTTTCCTGATAAATGGTGATAGATATCAATCTTGAAGTGTAAATCTTAGGTTGATCACATAGTTTTGGCTATCAAAGGGTTCCAACGGATTAATGAATTCATCTCTTTCTCTACAAGTTTTCTATTAATTGGCGGTAAATGGCCTTGGTCTAGTTACACTACTACATTAGGTTCAAAAATACTTTTTTGAAGAAAATAACTAGGCTTCAAAATCCATTGTATGTCCAAGATATCATGATTTTATGATCGACTTCTCTCAACTTGAAAGAAAAATGTCCTATCATAATCAAATGGTTGTCAAATTTAAGGTTGGGAATTTTTATTGGCATCTCACACGACTACCTATACCACCACCCCCTTGGTTGCTATTGTATGTTACACCTATATATATATAATTTTTACTACTACATATATATTAAATGTATTTATTTGAAAAATGCTTATACATATCAATCTGAAAGGTATCCCATCTTGGATTTTTCATATAGATTCATCAATTAGAGGGTTCTACATTAATTAATTAACCCATCACATTATTCCCAAATGTTCCATTAATTAGTGATAAATGGCCTAAATCTAACTACCATTAAGCTAAAAAAAAATATTTCTAATTAAAATTAACAACTTAAACTTTATTATTAAAATAATATATATATATTTAAAATCATCTATTTAGTTATATTCATTTTTCACACATTTAAGTTGTTTGATTTAGATTTTATGTTAAAATGAGGGTTTTTATGAACAATTTAATTAATAATTATTTTTGTGGAATTTTTACTCGTGCGATTTTTTCATTTGTGAAATTTTTACTTGTCATAAAAAATTATGAGCGAAACATTGTCAGTTAAATATGTTTTTTTAATTTCCCTAGTTTTAAAAGGAAAATTTTGTAAAATAGTGAGTTGACCTCTATGTAAACTAGGTATTTATTTTACTGAGAAATAAACTAAAACATAAAGTGTTATGATGTACTCAAAACCTTCACGACTCGTAGTTGCCTAGAATAGAGTAGTTTTAGATTTTTTAATTGTTTAATTTAATTTATATATAAATGCCTGCTAAAGACCAATGATGATTTATGGGATTGTAAGAGATACATTGTAAAGCAAAAAAGGAGTACAAAAGAGAAACAAAATTAAAAAAATGAAGTGAATAGGTTGTAACTCAATAATCGAACAAAGATATCATGAAGAAGATTATAAAGGGAGGAGTCTGGTGTAATGTCAGCTTCAACTACCACTTGAGACCAAGAAACAAACTAGGAAAATTATGGAATAATTTTTTTTATAGGAAGAGTCTACAACCAAGTTGCAAGACACTAGTTTGAAACTAAATAGGTTCCAGAACAAATTCTGATTAACCAAACACAAGATTTCCATTTTTATCTTATAACAAGTTTACAAGGCTCCAATTTGGAGGTTACAAGTTTTACTAAGGTTCAGGGATAAATTTATTGCAGGCCTGCTCTCTATCAAGCCCTAAAATTCAACTAGATTTTTCAAAAACATAGAGTTATCAAAACTTTCCTAAAGTAGGCTCATTGGATAGGAAATTTCCTCACCTTTCCAACCATATAAAGAAGTCCTCCTAACTCCTTGTAAAACTCAAGTTATGGCCAGACGGAGTTTTAGGGCAAATTTTTCCCTTGGAGATCGGCGGGGTTAGGGAGAGAATTGGGAAAATTTTCCCAAATGCCACGTGTCATCACGTGATTGGTGCGGGCGAGCGGGTCGTGGGGAAAAATTTGAAATTTTTTCCAAAACCAAAGTCTCAATTTTCCAAAGGAAAAATTTCCTCCATAACTCCGCACTTGCTCAAATGGCCATGTGGCGCTTTGTGATTGGCCGTGGGCCGGCGGAGGAAAAAGTGAAATTTTTCCAAAAGGGCAAAAAGTTAATTTTTTCCATTTTGATCCGCGCACCCCCTGCCACGTGTCAACACGTGATTGGTTGGGGGCCGCAGGGTTGCGGGGAAATTCGGGAAAATTTTCCCAAGGCAAAATTTTCAAAAAGTTAAGTTTTTTTATTAAGGGCCTGCCCCTCCAAGGTGCCACGTGGAAACTTCTGATAGGATGAAGGGTTGGCGGGGCCGCGAAATTTTTTAGGAAATTGTTCCAAAGTTCAAAATTTAAATTTTTCTAAGGTCGAATTATTTCATTTTTGGTTTGGGATGGCCATTTTGAAGTAAAACTTCAAATGGCCATAACTTTTGATAGGAAGCTCCATTTTTGGAAAACTTGGACTTTCCGGAAAGCTCTCGGAGTCCTCTTTGCACCAATTTTAGAATTTGGTGAATTTTAGAGGGTCAATTTTAAGAAATCGATCTGCAGGGTATATAATTTTAAAACTGACAGTTTCCAACTTATAAAATTCAATTCAATTTTGATATTTCTTCTCTTCAACATGTAATTGAACATGGAGGAATGCTATTGGGTGGAATTTAGATTAGTTTTAAGGTTCAATTTATGGATTGAGCTGCAACTGATATATTTTACATTCTTTGACGGGAAAGTGGTCCAGCAAGTTTAAAAAATTGATTTTGTAAAGTTATAAAATGTATTTCTCTGATGTTGAGGTCAAATTGAATTCCTTATAACATATTTCATCTAAATTGCATTGTTTCAATACTTAATTTAAGTTGTAGATCTGAACTGTACATTTATTAGATAAAATTTTTAATTGCCAGATTTAGAAAAGAAAAGGAATAGAGTTCATTTTTTAACAACTATAATGATTTATTTGCCACTTCCAAAACACGGTAAACTTATCAAATCTTTTCTAAGAAATCAATTTATCCATCTTCTCATTCAGACAATAAGGCAACATTCGGTATTTCAAATTTTAGTAATTACAAGGAACAAAATGTTGTATTTCTCTTCCATACGCATTTTCTTTTCACACAGAGATAACATTTCAAAACAGTAACTCCAATTTAAAGCAAAATTACAATTAAATCTAAATCCAACACTGCAATTGAGGAAGGAATATATTTCTTTCATTGATTTTCAACATTACATCAACAGATCATTTCTTCATTTGAATTTCAATGTTAAATCTACAATTGTATGACAGTCTTTTCCAATACAGAGAATAGAATGTTTCATCTTTACATTTCAATTAAATTTCAGACTTCCATCTACCATATAATGGCTTCACATTACAAAATTATACAACTCATCCACGTGATGTGGGAAGGGATTACAAGAGTTTTCTCAAAAAGGATGACTGTCAAACTGTATTCTTCTTTCTCCAAACAGTAGCTTGTTGATTTCTTCATTCTTGCAACTTGAATCACAACAAGGAAGGGGGAAAGGCAATGCTCTCCACCCAACCAAGACATCCAATGGGAAAAGAGAATCCATCTTTCACCATTGGCCCTCGAGCCCCAACCATATTGGAAAGGAACATGATGATACAACACATGGCAACATGGCTTCTTCACATACAAGCATAAATTCACAAACACAAATAAACACAAAGCAAGAAGATGTAGTTCTCAACTACAACAATCAATTCCAAACAAAACAAAGGCTCCTTCTCCAAGCAAGCAAGCCAAGCAAGAACAAGAACTATGGAGGTCTCCTTATGCCTCCCAAGTTGAATTTTGGGCATCCACCAAGAGCAAATTGCCAAGATCATAGCAATCCCATAAACCTTATCCCTCCTCCAAATTTATCCCTTATACCTCCCCCCAAGTAGGAAATGCAATCAATTTCCTTTCCTGGGTGGATCCCAAACCAACATTCCCTCCCAAGAACAAATAACAATGGAAAATCCCTTATCCCTCCTCTGATAACCTCATAGTCTTCTCTTCACACCATGCCCTAAGAATTCTACCCATCCCTCAAAAGAAATTACAACCACAACACATTTAAATTCATGCTAAAAGAGGAAAATACAACAGTTTTAAAAGAGTGGGAGCCTACCTCTCCATAATGGAGACTTGTTTCCAAAACAGCAGGTTCTTTGTTGCACAAAAACCAGTCCCAATCAGCAAGAGGAATGCATGCATAAGTAATTCCACTTCTTCCACCAAGCAAGCTCCCAAAAATGCAAGAAAATTTGACCCAAGAGTGAAATCTCCAACTTTCAACAACCACCAAATGAGAGGAAATTTTAATTTTTAAAGGAGATGGAGGGAGAGGATGATGTGGATTCCAAGTGGGATGCCACATCATTGTTCCTCATCCCAAAAGCATTCAACATCAAGGAAAAATAAATCAAAATAAATGAAAATGAAAAAATTACTTACATACACAATGTAGCCCATACCCCAAAAGGAAAAAGCATTTAAAATTTGTAAGACAAGTGCAATCACTTCTTTCATAAAATCATGTCAAAACATAATAAAATAAGTTGCTTTTGACTCTAAAATTATAATCATGGTTGGTGGAGGTTTTTGAGAGGTGTGGGACAAGTTTAACTTGTCCCACAAGCCTCCAAATTTGTCTTTCAAGGCCAAATTCGAATTTCAAAGAGGAAGGAGTGTTTGACCTTCCAAAATCAGCCTTACAACCTCTTACAAATTCTTACACAACCCATACTTGGTAACCTACACACTCTTCTGAAATACATTAACTTCTATGAAATTTATTTATGACAACCTTTTATAAAGATTTATTTATTTACCACATGGTTATAATATATATATATATATATATATATATATATATATATATATATATATATATATATATAAGTCAATTTTCATTTTCAACTAAGACAAGAACATTTAATTTATATTCCACATCCCAATTATTTTAATTAAATTTTAACTATATGACTCCCACATTATACTACCACTTTTAAATAATTAAAACCAAAAGCACATTACAAATAAAATACACACAACAATAATTAAAAAGGGAACAAATAAAAAAAACACACAAATCAAACACAGTTGCCATGGTGACCCTGTTGATTTCACACTGAATTCCAATATGGTTAGTCTCCAGTCCCCCAACATTGTTGTGATTTTAACCTGCAAAATGCAAAATACCTCATTCGGCCTCGTGGCCATATCAGAACATCCAAATGATATATATAAACATTAAATCCAATTCACAATAATATTAGGATTCAATATTTATCATTAAAATTCAATTTGTAACTATATCATCATCCAATAGATTTCTATACTAGAGTTATTCATAATAATCAATGTCACATGTCTAAAATTAAGATCAATAACCTGTCCATGTCAACTAGTATATCATCATCCACATAATAATAAAAATGTCTCAATGATCCTCAAGCAAAATATCTGAATCTAGATCAATATTAATCCAGGATCTAACATCTAACCATCATACTAATCAAAACATAATAATGTCCATAATAATCCTTGATACATCATACTACATCAAAATGTAATAATATCTAAAATGTGACCAATAGTGTCAGGATCAGTATCTGAATAGTGTCCAAGGAAAGTGGGCACTACATCCCCCTCCCCTTAGACTCGACTTCCTCCTGGAAGTCACTGGAACAAATGTGGAAACTGCACTCGTAAAGTAGTAGCATCCTCCCAGGTGGCTGCAGTCTCATCATATCTATCCCACTGCACTCGTACCTGATCAATCTCTCTGCCTCGAAGGCCCAGGGTCCTGCGATCGATGATACGGATGGGCTTCACCATCAACTGTCCCTGATCCTGCACCTGCAATGATGTCTAATCTAGCACATGAGAAGGATCTGTGATATATCTCCTAAGAACAGAAACATGAAACACATCATGTATGCGAGACAAGCTGGGTGGCAATGCTGAACGGTAGGCCAATGGGCCGATACGCTCAAAGATCTCAAAAGTTCCAACAAATCGAGGAGCTAACTTAGAACCTTTTCCATAACGGATCAGGCTCTTATGTGGCCTGACACGAAGGAAAACCTTCATGCCCACATCAAAATTACGCTCAGTTCTATGTTGATCAGCGCACTTCTTCTACCTATCTTGTGCCTCCTGCAATCTTTGCCCGATCAACACTACCTACTGCTCCGTGTCCTGCAAAAGAGTTGGTCTGAGAGATACTCTATCCTCCATCTTGTCCTAGCTAAGGGGTGTCCTACACTCCCTACCATATAAGGCCTGAAAAGGATCCATGCCTATAGAACTCTGGAAACTATTATTGTAGGCAAATTCCACAAGATATAGATACTCCTCCCACTTAGACTGCTGATCCATCACGTACATCCTGAGCATATCCTCCAATATCTGATTCACCCTCTCAGTCTGTCCATCCGTCTCAAGGTGATAAGTTGTGCTGAAGTTAATCTTCGTCCTGAGAACATACTGCATGGTGGTCCAGAAATGTGAAGTGTATAAGATCTACTTATGCATGTTAATTAGAAACACACTTAAAAATTAAAAGGGAATGAAATATGAATTCAGAAATAGTGAAATCATTTGGTGAACCTGACCTTCTCTAATCAAACATCGCAACTTTACCCATAACATTTTTAGGATTTTATTCTTTGGTTGTCGTATTCAATCTTTCTAAATCATTTCGCTTCCCAGCTAAATTATATGATCCTTATCTCCAACCTAAGTGTTCCTACAGTCATCATGCTAGTAGGGGATACTATCCCTCTCAACAGGTTCATGCCCTTACTATGCATTTGAATGAAGGGTCCTTATGTTGACATCGGTTGTTATATGGTTGATACTATCTCCTACTTACATTGACATTCAATATGAAATCACTCCTATTAATATTTATCATTCACCTCAGTTTCATCCTACTACGATCAATGTGGTAACCACACAACATAATAAACAACCTATTGGGGGTAATCCACCTTTTCCTCCCCCACCTTTCAATCATATGCCTAAATATAATGTTTCATCTAAAGGGTTTGATTTAATTGAACAACTCATCAATATCCCTACTAAGATACGCATATACACGCACAGCACACGCACACACAAAAACGCACCGCACATTTACAAAGCACACACATATTACAAGATACTTTACGCTCTTTCACATTAGTTAATTATACCCATCTAGTTTCCTTCACTTCTTTCATGGATGTATTTAAGGTACTTGACAAGACTATTATATTTACATCATCTAATATCCCACCTAATACTAATATGACTTGATTTCCACCTTTATTCATCACTTCATGTATTTAAGGATTCTTTCTCAAAATGGTTTTAATAGGATAACTGATCGAGTATATATCCTAAATAATTTATTATAAAGATGAGCATTTCTCCTCTTGCAATCAATCATTCTCCCACTATTGTTGGATTTGATGACATCACTTGTTCTACACTTGGCACTATCAATTTTTACCTACTTGTTTTTCCTAAGACATCACCCACTACATTTCATATTATGGACACTAATTTTCAATACAATTTACTTTTGGGACATCCTTGGCTTTATGGTATACAAGTTGACTCCTCTACTTTCCATCACTGCATTAAGTTTTTACATAATGGCACTAAATATATTTTCCATGTTAATGCTAATCTTATCAATATTGCAAAGTAGATATGTCTAATACACAAGCACCTTTAATCACTCCTCCACCACAACCTATTCCTATGGACAAGCTAGATACATATTTTTTGGTGAGAGTAGTGCTCCTACTAAGCATTCATTGGATGTACCTCCATACATTGAGTTGTAGGTCGACATTCCCCTTCTGAATCCATTGGCATATTCTCTCCCTAGCACACCATCCCATGATCCTTATAATTTATTAGATGGTGCTGTGTAACAACATGATGTACTTGAATACACTGTTGATAGTGGCGAAGATACAATCAAGCTCATAAATGAGAATTTACATAAACTCAATTTTAATCTAATTGATGTAGATGAATATATGTTTCATTCCCTTTTTATCTCCACTAGACCCAGACATTTTCATCTCAAATTTGACTTCCCCTAGTGCTAGTAGTTCATCTCCTCCTAATCTTATTGAATATAGTAATACACACATTGATCTTATGGTCAATATAGTCAATACACTAGATGCTTCACCTCTTATTACAATACCACCTTATCTTGATACCCCACATGAATTAATTTCCATTTTACTTTATCAAGGTATTAAATAATTTCCCTCTATTTCCCTCTAAGAACTCATTATTCTTCTTGCAAGTTTTCTAGGTATCCAAGTCATCCTTTTTTGTATTACCACCATGTCACAGGTCATGACACTAATAATTGCTAGGATTTAATCAATAAAATCAACACTCTCAAGAATAATGGCATTATTAGTATCTTAGATGATAAACTTGATCCTCCTTATGGGACTCCTCATTTTGATATATTTACTAGCACTGTGTATATCCATAACTAATATTGGCCACATGTGCCTCTCAAATTTAACCACAACAAGAACATTTGCACTTATGAGGCTTTGAATACTCTAGGACTCACACTATCTAACATTACACCTTCCCTCACTCTTATTATCAAGTTTCAAGGATATATTACACTCATGATAGATTTTGGGTTGCGCTTTATCACTACTAAAGTTTGGTTTCTCTTAAACCCCAACCTACCTCATTGGCATTTGGTAGATCTTGGTTGCGCATATTTATGGTACCGTCGATGAGCACAATACTAGCATCACTTTCCCACTTACTGTTGGCATGATCACTATTTGCAATGATTACTTTTCCTGAATATTAGTCCAATATGACACATTGGACTCATGTTATGCATGTACAAGGTCCCTCTTACACTGATGAGGAGTATATTATGACACTCAATCACTTTCATGAGAGAGGATTGTTTATTGATAGATGTTTCAACAAATTTACTAAAATGGAAATCCTAGACTGGTTGGGTTTAGTCTTGTCATTGATGACCTCCTTGACAATATTTGGTAGTGCTCATGATATTCCCAAATCCCCCCTTGCATCCTAATGACACACTCTATTTATAGGTTAAACTTGACTACTGAGGGAGCAGTTCTACAGATGAACCTCACTTTGCATACACACACTGGGAGGAAATCTTATTTCTCATCCTTTAGTTACATAATATCTATATCTTTCCCTCCATGGGGGAATTCTCGAATAATCCTTCCTTCTCTTTAGAGAATAGTTTTTCATTTATGCCCTCGTAGAGGGCCTCAAAAACACAAAAACATTCAAATATTTGCAAAAATACAAAATCAGGGCTTATGTTTATAGCATATATTTTTGCACTTTACATTATACTTGTTGTTTAATCCTTTTATTTTATAGATAGCATTTTTCTTTACACACGTGCGTTCATGTGGTATATTGAGCATGATGTAGGAATTAAATTGAGTGGTACACAATTACAAGTGCTGGCATTTCCTTTGCCAAGACTTCTAACCTATTGGGGCATCTACCTTTTCATATACGACATCCATGTGTTATATTTCCATTATAGTTCCTTTCTTTCCTCATTACACTTGGTTATATATATATATATATATATATATCGGAATAAAAGGAGTAACACACATTTTTTTTAGTGCTTACAATCATTTCTAGCTCTTTTTATATCATATGAACTTCATTCCTTTAAATACACTTTCTTTTCATACATGATTGTTAGTTTGTGTGTGTATTCTTGTTTTCTACTCTGCTCTTGGCCTAAGGGCCTTGATTGTTTTGCGAAATTGTGGGTTTCCCATCTTCATGGAATTATGCCTTGTATGTGGTTGTGTATCTCTTATTTGCATGATCAAGGGCCTTAATTGTCTTTTGATACCATGGGTGTCCCATATTTGCATGCATTTTTTTCCTTTTGTGTTACATTGTTTTCCATGTTTGCACTTTTTTTTTGACATTATATGCACTTATTTTCTACTGATACACATCATGTCCTATTACTCTTATTGTTGTTATTGTTATTGACATTATTGCTTGTTATCATTGTTCTTGTTCCTTGTTGTTATTGTTTTACGCCATGGTTTCTCCCATGTGCATCCCCTTTTGTGGGTATTTTTTCTTCTTGGTGCTCACCACAACATCTTTTCATAGGTTATATACAAGTTCTCAACATCTCAAACATGGGTATACATATTTTGTTTTGAGCTCACACTCTCAATTCTTCATTCACATGAAACCTCAAAAGAGGGGGAAAACCATCTAGGGTTTTATTCTACATTTCCAATAGACACAAACATATTTCTAGGGTACATATCGAGGGGCAGGTAAACAATCCTCAAAATTGGAATCAGACATAGGATTTTTAAAAAATCTATAGTGGTTAAAACTGTACATTCCAGTACAGAAGGTTCTAACCCTATCATATTGTTTTTCCCGGGGAAATTTTCTCCAGATTTGTCAACATCATTAGGTTTTTCATCACTGGCACAACAATTTCATATGGTTTCATACTCAGATTGACTTAGTTTGGCATATATTCATGAGATGTGAAGTATTTCATTCTCTCTTTCCCCATGATACTCAATTTCATTTCTAGTTTTAAACACATTAGGGGCATGGGTATTTTTTCTCCACTCATATTTTAGAAAGCAATCAATTATGCTCATTTTTGCGACACATGGGTAGAGAATGGGGAAACTTATTTCTTTTTTCTATTATGTTTCTTAAGTTACAAAATTGGGCTTATAACCATCTCTAGTGGTATGGTGTGTGGGGTTATGGAGGCATCAAAATGGATAATGTCTTCATAAACATAACTTTCCTTTCCTCTTTGCACTTAAGGGGAAGATATCATAATTGTTGAATGATATTTGATACACGGTCTTCCTCCTTGGAAGGGGTACTTTCGTCTCTTCTTTTTGGTTCTTCTCATCATGGAATTCATGCGTTTGTATTAGTAAACCTAGCACATTGACCTCTCCATAGCACAAATTGGGGACTGAATGACCCCAAATACTTCATCAGAGTTTCAGTAAAATCCATAATCTCCAAGAAACAATAATGGGAACACATTCCCTCTGCAAGCAATACAAGTAGGTGTATTCCTTCCATGTTTTTCATCTCTTTTGGAATTTCTTTTTGCACATTTCTTTTCAGTAATTTTATTTTCCTATCTTGGGCCCTAATTATAATTTGTGTTTTGAGTTTCATTTTGGAGCATGCCAACACCAACACAACGGGAAACTATAAAACTAAGTTATTGCGAGAAAAGACAAAGTGTGTCTACACAATTATGTATCTTTTCCTTTAAGAATGTAATTTCATTTCATACTTAAGGGGATGGAATATAGACACTCAAATTTGGAAATATATCCTTTAACACTATTAATATTGACATTACACACTTACATGTACAAATGCACTCTCCTCATTCTTTCTTAGCACACCCTGATAGATATTTGATTTCTTTCTTGTCCTTACACACCTCTCTAATCCTCATCTCATTATATTTTCATTTTCCTAACTCTTCTAATCACCATGAATCATCATTAATTAATTTTAATCTCCACCTAATTCATCTCTCATCCCTAAGTCTCCTATTTCTCATCCCTAAGCTTCTAATTTGTAATTTCTAGGCCTCTATTTAATAAATCTACCTATCAAGGGCCTTTATTTACTCATCTTGCTCTCCCACCTAATCATTTCTCTTCCCTATACAACCCTAGCTCGTCTCTATCCATCTAAACCCTAATCCTACTTCATTTGGGCCTCAATGCCTCAAGTTAGGAATCATCCCACCACCCTAATGGATGGCTCCATTCAATCGGTGGCGACCCACCTAGGTCGTCATCCACCCTATAATTATGCCCTTTCCCCCTCCTTTCTCAAGGATGCAACATTGAGGATTTTGGGATATCTTGCGATCTTGTTTACATTTTGAGTAATGAATTGTATCTATCTTACACATCTGGTAGTCTTATTAGAGCTATTGTGCATCTACTTTGGTGGCCTAGGGATACCTCTCTTTCTTTGTCATTTTCAAGTGCTTCCATTATCATATTGTTGTATTTTGTTATCCCTAACATATTGTGCAAGTTCAGGTAGCTTTAGGGGCCTCTCATCATTTCATTTTAGCCTTCAGTTATATCTACAAGTCTTTGTTTTGGTCACTCCATCTTCATCTATACCCTAACCAGTATCCATCGATTCAGTCAGAACTCCATTAAACCAACCCCCATTCAACTTGTTTTTGTCACTCAAATATCCAACAGTCTCTATTTCTAATTTCTATCTGCCTCTATTGTCCACATCTTGTCATTCTACCACTCTATCATTATGATCTATTTTCTAAGACCCTAGTCACCTTCGATTTACCCTGGTCAATTTCAACCATCCATGTCACATCACCATTTTCCATAATTTTCTTGCATCTTTTCACCCGTTTACATGTCAAGTTTGATCTACAGGTGTCTGTGTTCATCTTAAGTCTATTTACAAGTACCATTTAGTTTAGATTCATCCACAAGAGCTTTCAGGTCTGTTTTTGGTACATATCTTTCTTATATATCCCCAGTCATTGTCGACTTGCTCATTGTGTTCTCTGGTCATCGACGACCCTTGTCAGGTTTTCCTCATTTTGTTATATTTGAATTAGATTTCTTCATTGTCATCTCGGATCAATTTTAAGGGTTTTGTTTAAGATATTACATGATTTTATCAGATCCATCACCAGGTTTTATATTTCATATCATATATAAGATGGTTTACATCCATCCAAGTAATTTCACACTTCCTGGAACCGACTTAGTCGGGCAGCCCTCCATACAATCTACTAATCCATTATTTTCTTCTAGTGTTCTTTGTTTTACAGATCATTGAACTTGCAGCAAGGATTTTTTCATCATTTACACCCATCCATACCACCATTTTGAGGTATCATAAACCCTCCACATTTTGATTTGCTATTTTCTTTCATTACTAGTCATTAATTTGAGTAGGAAATAAGAAATATTGGTCAACATTTTGGAACGCCTAGCCGGACTCGAACCTCTTTAGGTGAGTATTTTTGTTTATTTTTCATTCCCACTCATTTCCACTAACTTTGCAAGGAAGTAGTATACCTTGCATTGTGTTTTCTTGATTGATTTACATTGTAGATTTCTTGTATTGGATTTTTCTTGTATGCTAGTTTGAAGATCAGATAAAAAGGAAAAACGTACCCCAGGTATTCCCCTTTTTTCTTAGTTTCTCCTTTTTCATCATACTTTCTTGTTCTTGATTTCTTGTTCTCATAAAACTTCACACTTGGTTTTAGATTTAAAATGAACCCTTACATCCTTGTTTGAAAATCTAGTTTAACATGGGTTTAACACATTACATTTCACTTCATCACACACAACCAAACTGTGTAGAGTAAATTTTACCTCTTCAACTTAAAATAATAAGTAAGATGATAAATCTTAACAAACCTCAAAATGGAGGGGTTTAGAGGTACCCACGGATTTGGATGGACAATGTTTGATTGTTGCGATCCGTATAAGAAATGAACCTGCTCATGTCCTACCAAGAAAACCTGTAATCATAGAAACTACACAAGACATGATTAAAAAAATGTATGGAGGATTTTATGGAAAAGGCAAGTCCCTGGAAGTCAATGGACTTCCCTATAAATATTTTAATCTGATTTTGAGAAATTAATCTGATAATGATACTATAAATCAATAATTGATGATAAAATAAAAGCAGACGATATAACCATTCAATGAAAATGTAAAGGGACTGACGTGGTCCAAGGTTATATGTTGGTTTGATGGTGATTCCTGATCCAAAGGGAATATAGGAAATAATAGTATGACTCAATAGAGCTAGGATGTCTATAGTCTATGCACTCACAAAGGTACACGGAATTATGTATCTAATTAGCCGATAGATGGATTAAAGAAGATAATGTAATGATAGATGTATGCTTACAAAGGAAAGTTGAATAATGTGTTTGATTTAATACAATTAATGAGATACTACGGCCGGCCCAAAGGAGATGGATATGGCTCAAAGGAGCTGACAGAACTGCAAGGTAATCACAGAGATAGAATGTTGGTTAGAATTGAAGGCTGGATGTTTGAAAGATAAAATTTAGTGGTAAAGGAGTATAACATACAAGAATCACCAGAAATTGGGAAAATCGTTGGTGATTGGGGGAAGATACACACAGATTGAAAAATGTCAAGAGATATTTGATAAAAACTTTTACATGGTGGATGATTAAAGTAATGATGTGAAAATAAGGTGCATACCTGGTTCACATGATATTAAGGTTAATAGTAGATATTACCCAAAGTTGTAGACATTCAAAGGAATCACTGATTTGAGCTTTAAAATGTGTTGATGAAGTCTACTGATTGAGTGATACAAACTTGGCTACAAGTGATAAAAATGTCTCCAAGATACTCAATAGAGATAAATGATAACACTTGGTGTTGATTTTACCGTCTCAGTGTTCAATGACGATGTATAGAAGGTTGTAGAAATCAAAATGAAAACAAGAATTCATGAAATGAAGTCTGAGGAGCCCAAGGTTGCTGTGGAATGATGATTTATTGGTCCTTGACAGGCTCCAAAATGATCTCCAAAATTGATTGATGGATATGAATGCTAATATTGAATAATAATACATTGACGTTGATGTAACACAACAATAATGAACCTTGATGGAAGACTTAGACTCGAAAGTGTGAGAAGAAGATCCTATAAAGAGGCTACAATTTGGGCTTAAATAATTACTGGCGATTTAACAAATCACCGATGATTTCAGGATTCTTGAGTTAACAAATTCCTAATTTTATCCTTTTGTTCGAAATTTCAAAGGATGGGTTTTTTGGTTAGTTATCAAAGTGTTGTGTTGTCTAATGAGATATCGGGGAAAGGATTTTATTATTTTGATATGTTCTAATTTAGCCTATGTTTGTTTAGGACATGTATTAGGTTGTTTGATTAAGATATATTAAATGTACAAATATATGATTCTTTTTTATAATATAATATTTTGATAAGATAATGGGGGATTTATAAAAATACCCATGATAGAGTATCGGGATAAGGAATTACAAGAAATTTTAAATAATATTTTAAAGAGCTTACTTATGTGGATTAAAATATCATGAGATATAATATTAGTGTATCTGAGGAAATATTTTATTTAATCATGATTAATGTAATGTGATGATATAATTAATCTCTTGCAAATCAGATGATTAAATGAAGATAGGCGAGTGTAAATTTTTAGTGTCTACATTTTCCCCCTTTTTTCTAGCATCTTTATGGATAAAACTTCAGACAAAAATGATGAAAATTTGTAAGGGTGAACTACAAGGAACACCAATGTTTGTGTGTTATGTGTTTCGTAAAAAGGTGCCCCAATCCTAGGGGTTACCAAAATAATATGTTCTACCAATGAGTCAAATGATAGGGGAACCAAGGGGTTTGACACATATAGATGTATGATCCATAAAAGTAGGCTAAAAGAGCGGGAAAGCCAAATGATGAGGACCAAAGGGAAAATTCCCTATAGACAAATGCCAGATCCCAATGTAAATTTAGTTTATTTGTTTTAATGCTTTAAGGAATAGGGTCCATTAAAAATTGGACACACTTGTGGAAAAGTGTGATTGCCATGATTTAGGTCAGAAATGGGCACACATGCCAATAGGGTATGATTTGCAAGTGAGTAGAGGAAAATCACTCGCGATTGAGATAATCATCGAAAATTTCCTCAATGTAAAAATTGGGCTATAAAAATCCAATTCACGTGCTCATTTCACCATACAGTGAAAACGATTCGATAGAGAAATCCAGGAGAGGAAAATATGCTTTCAAGGATAAAAAGGTGAATTTTTGATGGAATGGCGACTTCAAGCAGGCAACGGAAGCCCACGATGGGAAAGGTAGGTGGTGTATCCTTGTTTATGTCATTTTTGTGGATTTTTTATAGTTTTAGGGTTGTATTACCATTGTTTTGGGTGGCATGGATGCCCTAGGGACAAAACACATGGATCATCAATGATTCATGAAATCGCAGACGATAAAAGTGAATCATTAGTGATTAACCTATTTTATTGGAAATTTCTTCTTGTCGTTATTATCATGATTTAGAAGTAATGTTTTTGGCTTTGACATGGTGTTCATAGTTCCATTAATGGCATAAGTATTGAATGTGATTTCTATTGATGAAACGTTTTTTTGTGATGTCATTAAATTTGATACTAAGCAATTTTGTGTAACTTGCATTTTGTTTTCAAATATGGAATTTTTGTTTTTAGATGGAGATGTACCGTTTAATTTCAATGTTTTAGATGTTGCTGGCACTTAGGTGATGATGTTGATGTGGATGAATTTTTGATATGTTTTGGATGATGATTTTTATCATTTCTTTTTTATAACAATACTAATTATTGATATGTTTTCATTTTACAAGTGGATGCAAAGTTGACGCTCCGTGATGGTATACCATTGATTTTAGATAAGGTGAGGGATGATATGTTTGATGATGATTGGGAACATGTTGAGGCCGTAGGCTTCAGTTCCATGAGGTATTATCATTGGTTACACAAGTCTCAAAGTTTTATGTTGGCCTTGTTAGAGCGGTGGAACCCTTCTACTAATACTTTATGGTTTCCTATTCGTGAGATCACGATTAATTTGGAGGATGCACACCACATCATGAGAGTACCCATTCAAGGAGAGGGGGAATATATTATTACTAAGGAGGAGAGGGATGGGGTGATGACTAGGTTACATGGAACAAATGCAAATGATGTTAGATATAAGTTAGGAGCATTTTTCTATGGCCAATTTTATTCACCTAACACAGAGGGCCATACTTGAATGACCATGATGATGATGGCCATAATTTATTATGATCTACCAGATTCAGGAGGTGGATGATTTCCTTGGATGATGATAAGGGTTGTGACTGAGATCATGAATCACCATACTATTTTTAAGTGGACTCCTACCCTAATTACACAGATATATAGAGAGTTTTGGGCCTAGAAGTTCCACAAGAGATATTGTATTGATATTGCATTTTTACTACAAGCTTGGGCCTTTGAGTACATTACAATTGTTCTACCATTGGGAGTACCTTGTGGGATTGGTGATAAGCACCATATTTTTATGAGATGGAGGGAGGATGTCGGCCATAGGCTGAAGAGGAGGAGGTCAAGATACTATAGAGAGATATTGTTTGGATTATAGGTGGGATATGTGGTATAGAGGCCGTATCTAGATTTTCATGTTTGGCCTGAATTTTATGATGAGGTGGTTACTTTACAAAAGCCTATATGGGTGTAGGATTTATGACTAGGTGAGCATGATCTGCTCCATTTTGATCATGTTAGGAAATATTTTGGATTGGTGCAGGAGGCTCCCGTAGAGCCTGCATAGTATAGATGGGAGGATGGAGACACTGAGACACCAATAACAGTGGTGACAAAGCCCGAGGACATCGTGGATCAGCCAGGAGCCATGGGTCCTGATGATGAGGGTCAGATTGTTCTAATTGATGATGTAGGGGTTACCCTTGATTATACACCATGGTGGACCCATGCATTTAGGATGTTTGATAGGGATCAATTTTCTAAGAGATAAGTATAGAGAGTTAAACGAGTACGTGCTTGGGCAGCGAGAGGAGTACCAACACAAGTGGTAGTGGAGGGTAGAGGATGATAGTGAGGATGATGGTGATGATGATGTTGCAGCTATTAGTAGTGATGGACCGAGAAGGCCATAGTTGAGGGAGAGAGATATGTGGAAAGGAGGGAGAGGGACGACCTCATTGGTATCCGAGAAACATTAATTGTCAAGCGGGATAGTTTGATCAATGAGTGAGATGGATTTAGTGCACAACTAGCTCAGGATATTGCAAATAGAGATTAGTATAAGGGTCAGAGATACTTGATGAGTAAGGCCCTAGGGATTACTGGGCCTTCTATTTCCATTGCAAATTTATCAAATATGGCTCAGAGAGTGCAAGCCAGTGGGAAGAGACCGAGGACTAGTGGAGCGAGGCCACATGCTAGTGGACATAGGCCACCTATAGGGTCTAGGATGGTTTTATAGGGCTCACTATGAGGTGGTATGGTTGGAGAGTGATTATTATGTTGATATGATTATGAATTACTACCATGATGTCATTGTGTATGTTTGCTACTTGGTCGGTAAGGCAGGAGGCCCTACTACTAGTGGTGCAAGTGTGGGTCACTCACCTCAGAGACCTGAGTGAGTAGGTGATAGCGATGGGATTGTTAGAGGAGATATTTATGTTGTGGGTGGTATAGAAGTAGCTAGAGGTGGAGGTTCTCATGGATTTGAGGGTAGTACAACTCCTCGTCACTAGTCCCTAAGATATTTTTAGTTTACTGATTCATGATATGTAGTTGATAATATATGTATGGATCATGGAAGCCCATTTTTTTATGACATTGATATGATGTATTTTGATGATATGGCTTATAGAAGCTTATTTTTGATACTGATGTATATGGAATTGATAAATATATATGATGATGATGATGAGGTTTTATGATTTATATTGTTTATCTTTCATGTGTAATTGATCTTAATGTTTATGGTTATGTATGTTTTTAATTTGAATGTGTTAGTATTAGATGGAAGTATGGTATTTGAAAAGTATGGATAAATTGAACAACTTAAAATGTGATCTCAAATTAAATTATATCAAAATGTGGCTCAATAAAATAGGATAAACATGAAATGATTATCCTGTCAAGGATTTGGTACATATGCGACGGGTTTTGAGAGCTTGAACACTCTTGCACTTATAGCCTTTAACAAGTGTTAAATATGATCATCAATAGGTAGTTATATGATACTTAATAAAATTTAGAATGATTCATATTAGGATGAACGGGGATTTGAACATGTATAGGTCAATGAGGGGAAACATATTCTCCTTTTCTATAGGTCTAAAGAGATATGCCCCAACTTTATTTTTGATTTTGAAGTAAAATGATCAATGTGAGAAGTTTTCTATAAAGGGAAAGTTGATCAATGCGGGAAAATTTCCTGGATGCTTTTGATATTTGATATTTTTAAAGGTTGATCAATGCAGGAAGTCCTTTTTTTATGGATAACCATCCCTCAAGGGTATGGTATATGCTTTTAATTGGTAGTTGTCCATCAAGGGATCAATCTACTTCTTACTTTTGATTTTTTTTATGGATAATCATCCTTCATGGGATCAATCTATTATTTTGATGGATAAATTTCATTCAAGGGATCAGTCTACCATGTATTTTTACTTTTGATAAATGCATCCAAATGATTTACATGTATTTTTAGCTGAGGGAAAATCCCCAATAAAATATTTCAAGGAGGGGGAAGAGATGTGTACAACATACACACACATGCCCCAAGAAATGTCTTTGGTTGGTAGACAAGGTAGATGGAAGTAATTATTATGGGGTTCCTACTAAGGAGGAACTTTTCCATGTGAAATATGTGATGAATAGAGCCATGGATCCCATCTTTTAGGTTTTTTTAGGATAATGATAGATGACGACATGCTTTTAAATCACTATTGCGATATGATGGATGGTTTTGATGGGATGATAAGATGTAACTATTGTCATGATCATCTAGTAGTTAATAGTAGAAGGGTGGTAAGTGTAAGGCATTCCAAGGTTCTGCTTTAGGTTCACCATTAAGAGAAGCAAGATGGTACACTCCTGACCCATATTTATGAGTAATGATGTATGGATTGATCCAATTAGGGGAAAAATTTCCACGTTTACTCTATTCTAATTGAGTGACATTTTGATTTTCTTTAAGCACAAGATCACCAACTTTAAAGTCACGTTCTTTGATATGTTTTTTATATACTGTTTTAATGTGTTCTTGATAAACTTGATGGTGTTCAAGGGCCATTAGATATTTTCATCTAATAGTTCAAGTTGTGCTAGATAGTCTTGTCGATATTCTTCCTCTTAGATGAAGTCCTTGAGGGATACATGAAGTGATGAGATTTGGATTTCAAGAGGCACAATGGCTTCAGAGCCAAATACAAGTGAATAGGACATAGCACCTGTAGGTGTGTGGATGTTACTCTGATAATACCAAAGAGAAAATGAGATTTAGAGATGTCAATTCCTTCCTGCATCATTTTCCATTTTCTTAATGATTTTGTTGAGTGTTTTATTAGAGGCTTCAACCTACCCATTTACTTAAGGATAATATGGCGATGAAAAATTGAGTTTAATGTTGAAGGTGTCACAAATATTTTTAACTTCTTTATTTTTAATATATTTTCCATTATCTGTTATAAGTTTACGTGGGATGCCCAAACGACTTATAATGTGTTGATATATGAAATTAATAATAGGTCCTGATTTAGTTGACATCAAAAGCATAGCTTCAACCCATTTGGTGGAATATTTAGTTGTTGTGATAATGGAATGATGTTGCTGAGATGACTTGGGATTGATGGCCCCAATGAGGTCTAATCCCCATTGGGAGAAAAGCCATAGGTCATGAGCGGGTTGTAATACTTAACTGGGGACATGGATGAGATCTGAATGAATTTGAAATTTCACACATTTCTTAACATACTCACAACAATCCTTGGTGAGAGTGGGCCATTAATACCCTAGTCATATAACATGTTTAGCAATAACATTTCCACTTAAATGACCTCCAAAATAACCTTCATGGACTTATTTGATGGCTTTAATTGACTCATGTGACTTAAGGCACCTTAATAGGATACTATCAAAACTATGCTTATAGAGTATACCACCAATGATGATGAAGCGAGTGATACATTGAAGGAATGACCATTTAACATTATGTGATAAATTAGATGGGATTTTGGATTCAACAAGATATTCATAGATTTGAGTATACCACAAATCAGTTGGACTATCGTCAAAAATGTTTGTAGGAGGAACTTCATTTTTATGTGAAGGGTAATCCAATCATTGAATGATAATAGATAGTTTAGTGATATCTTTTAATTCTTCAATTTTTAGTGGGATGAGGGCTTCTAAAGAGGCCATTGTATTTGAAAACCTAATAGAAGATTATAGGATGGCTTAGATGGTGTAGTGATCAAAAGCACCAAGGATAAATTCAATGTTAGCTTTATATTTTTATAAGATCTTGTTTTTACATTGATATTATTCCTTGATTTGACTGATAATAAGTTGTGAATCTCGGTAGACGTCTAAGATGTGAAAACCTAGGATATTAGCGGTGGTGATATCCATGATTAAAGCTTCATATTCCAAAATATTATTAGTGCATTAGAAATTGAGTTTAAATGATAATGGAATAGGAATATCCTAAGGAGGGATGATAAAAATACTAGCTTCTCCCCCCTCTTTACATTTATAACCATTGAAGAAGAGAGTCATCTTGACAGGGATGAATTTGTATTCATCGACTAACGAGGAAGTTTATTATCTAGTAAGGGAGCATCAATGAGCTAATATGAAATGACTTGGCCCTTAATAGATTTTGGTGATATGAATTCCAAGTATAAATCAGTCATAATTGTAAGCCATCGAGTGATACTATCACTATGATATGGTTTAGAGTGTATATTTTTGAGGGGATTGAAGTTGGTGACAACATATGTCTTATGATTAAGAGGATAATAACGCAACTTGGAAGTGGCGAAGTATAAAGTGCAACATAGCTTTTCAACTTCAGTGTAACAGGTTTCATATTCATGGAGTATACGGATAATATAATATATATCATGTTCTGATCCCTTATTATCACGATGAGTAAGCATAGCTCCAAGAGCGTGTTCTGAATCAAATATGTGTAAGTAAAATGGCTCTCCTTCATGTGGTGGAGTGAGAACAAGTGGTGATAAGAGATAATGCTTATTTTCATCAAAGGCCTTCTAAAAATCATAATTTGAATAAAATTATATGTCCTTATGGAGGAGGTGATGAAAAGGCTGAAAATGATTATAGATTTTTTATATGAAACATCGTATATACAACATTTTTCCCTGAAGGATACGTAGTTGTGTAAGATTAGATGTTGGAGGAATTTCAATGATGGCCTTAACCTTAGCTGGGTCAACTTCAATACCTCGAATAGATATGATAAATCCTAAAATTTTAGTAGTGAGGACATTGAAAACACATTTTGCATGGTTGAGATGAAGACAATATTGGATGAGACAAGTAAATATTGAATCAAGGATGGTAAGATGGTCTATACGTTGTTTGGAATTTCCTAAAAGGTAATCAACATAATCTTTAACTATTTAATGAATGAAATCATGAAAAATGTAGGTCATGACTTGCTGATAGGTAGCTCCTGTATTTTTGAGGCCAAATGACATGACATGGTAACAAAAATTTTCCCAAGGGGTGATGAAAGAGGTTTTGTGTTGTTCATCAGTGGTGATAAGAATTTAATTATAGCCTAAAAAACCATCCATGAGGGAAAGCGTTTCATGACTAGCTGTTAGGTCAATGAGCTGATCTATGTTTGGAAGGGGAAATCATCTTTCAGACAAGTGAGATTAATATCCCTAAAATTTGGGCAGATATGTAACTTACCTGATGCTTTAGTTACATGAAAAATATTAGAAACCCATTATGGATAATCAATGGGTATGATGAAATTAGTGGATAAAATACGTTGTAACTCTTATTTAACAAGAAGAACTATGTAGGGATGCATTTTGTAGATTTTTCGGTTAACTAGCTTAACGTTTGGATATATGACAATATTGTGTACTACAATATTGGGATCAATTCCACACATATCACTATATGACTAGGCAAAGGATTGATAATATTTTGATAAAAATGAGGTGAATTCATCTAGTTCTTGTGGACTCAATGAATGGCTGACTTTAACTATACGATGATCTTGAGAGGTTCCTAATATAACATTGATGGTGGATTCATTAAGGAGAGTTAATGTTTCAGATGGTAAGGTTTTCTGAAGGAAATTATCTTCAGCTCCCATATGCGAAAGGATGTATTGATCATCATGACATTGAAGGAAATTTATAATAGGCAAATCTTTCTCAACCATGTATGGCCAAGGAAGAGGTATTTGTTTAGTGATGTGATTAGATTGATAAGTGAGAGGTTCTAAATATATGGTATTGACTAAAAAAAGTTATATGGGATGGGCACAACGTTGTCTAGGTCCATAGGGTCTTCAAAGGATGTTGGTGATGATGGGTTTAATCCAGTAATGATCACAGATTTAGCCGATTTGGATGTAGTAGCCTCAAATTCTTTTGAACCGAATTTCATATAACCTAAACCATATTTTTCATGAAATTTAAGGGAACATTGGATGACCACATCATGTATTCCTTGTTCATAATGTCCAAGACCAAAATCTCTCCATGCATAATGGTGAAGATACATATGGGAAAATTTTGGATTATCTAAAGACTTGAAATCTAATGTGAAACACATGGCACAATATTTATCAATAGTATAAGATGAAGGATGATTGATTCCCCCATAGACAAAATTCATTTTCTAATAAGTTGGGTTGCAAGAGATAACATATCCCACATTAGGGTCATACACGGGTTGTTTTTCGGGGTGACTATAAGTTTTTGGTGAAGGAATGTGATTAAGCATAAGGATACGATATCCATCAAGTGTGAGCCTTTGTACAACATCACTAAGGGAAGAATCATCTTGTAATTTAGACGAGGGAATATATGCGCTAGTGGAAGCTTCATTGGATGACTAGGACATAGATTTGGGAATAAGTACATCATTTGGACGATACATCATGTAAAAATTGTAAAGTGTTTGGATTTGCGGGAATAGTGAATGTTTGACCCTCATGTTCATACTTGAGATAGTGATGAAGAGTTGATAGAATGCACTGCATAGTGCGTAACCATGGGTGCCCTAATAACATATTATTTTGAAACTCTCCTTCTATGATATAAAAGAGCTCTGGGAGAGTTTTAAAACCAAATTTTAGTGGTAGGATGACAATGCGTTATGTTGTTGTAATAGTGTCGTTGAAGGATCACAGTAAGATGGACATTTGGGTGAAAACAATATTGGGTAGTTTAATTTGATCAAAAGCAAGGGAGGAGATAATGTTAATAGCCGAACCACTATCAAAAATTACTCTTTTACTACAAACATCATTAATTTAAACTGTGATGAAAAGTGGTAAGTCATGATCTTCTGGTTCAAGGGAAGGTATTTTGGATGGTTTGAATGATATGGCGGTATATGTTTTAAGAGATCTCACAAATTTTGTAAGAGATGATGGATCATATGAAGGTATTGTTATTGATTAGAGGGATTCTATCATTTATTTTTTGTAAAGTGATGATGTTTGTATCAGTTGATATTTAATGACATTTTAACAAGAGCTTGATGTAATCCACCTTTTTCATCACAGTGGATGATGAAGGTGGTACAAAGAGGATATAAACCTTGATCTTTGGTGACATTGCTAGACCATATGTTTTGGGAGCCACTGGGATGGATAATTTGGGTTTATTTAAAGGAGGGGTTACTTCTGGTGTTGGAGGTATAGCTATGTAGGTTTTATCTCTCTTAGGTTGATATGGATCCGTGTCATAGTTCTATGAATGAGTAGTAATATGTACAACATAAAACTGATGGAAAGGTATTTTTGACATGGGTTCCTTAGATTTTGATAAAGGTGATGATGATGCTGATGTTAATGTTGCATGTGGTTTGGAGGGAAGAGAATATGTTAATGTTGTATGTGATTTAACTAGAAGGAAATCCAGATTTTCTAGTTTCTGTGCAATCATGTGGAAGGCTTTACAATCCTCAATGGAATGAATTTGTGTTCTATGATATTCACATGAGGTGTTGAAGTCATACCAAATAGGTTTCCATCCTTGTTTGTCGGATGGTTTGAGAGGTGGTAATTTTATTAGTGATTGCTGAAGGAGGTCTTACAAAATAGTTGCATAATGCCCTTTCAGTGCATATGCAAATGATGATGGAGTTTCAGATATGTTATCTTCCAATGGAAGTAATATTTTGGTCATGGGTTGTCATTTTATTGGTTGTGAAGTGCTATTCAGTGTCGTGATGGATGAGGGACAAGAGCTACTTATGGAATATTTATAGAAAGGTTTATGAACCAAAATAATGGGGTGATTCCTAGATATAATGGATCTAGGACCACGTAGGGGATTCTGATCTTGGGGAACATAATAGGGGCATTTAAAATCTTGAATGGAGTCTTGTTTATGAGGTCCCATTGTGGAAGTTGGGTAGGTATGTCATCACCTTGGCATGACAATAAGATCACTAAGAGTGGAAATGGTCTTTCTAGGAGGAGATGGAAGAAAAGATGGAGGGCCATGGAAATGGTATGTTTCATCATAGTAAGGACTCCTAAAGACATGAACTGTGCCATGTTTGTTAGGTCATTTTGAGGTTTTAGATGTACTAGGTGAGTTTATTAAATTTGATGCTAATAGAGGAAGAGGAGTTTCAATAACGTAGTTAATGTAATCCAAATGATTTGTGGGTTTTGTCTATTTCAGATGGTGTGTTTTTGTAGGAGGAGGACGAACATGGCCCAAAATCAGTTTAGGCAGAGATGGTTGTGTTAAGAATGTTTCGAGAGCTATCATACTTATGTTTGGGAATTACTTTGTAGTTATAGGGGTATCTACACTAGAGGATGGAATTGGTAAGGGAATATGATTGGTAATGACTTATGATAGTAATGGCAAGATAGTGGAAAATGATTCGGTAGATACATGTTTAGGTTGAATGAGCATCGTCATTGAGTGTGTCATTGTTGATTATATGGATGTATATGTTTCTTCAAAAGGTGTGTTTGTTGGTTCAATAGATGTGGATGTTGATTCAATAGATATAAGTGTTATTTCAGATTTAAGAACATGTGTTACTTTAGTAATGGCATTGATGGTATGAAGAGTATGGATAACATTTGTTTATGGTTGATCAGTTGAAGAAGGATGATTTAGAAAGGGTTGTTTGAAATCTGTCAATATTTTGGTTTGGGGGTGCATTGGGGTTATCTAAGTGAAGTTCACCCTTATCTATCAAGTCTTGAAGAACATTGTGGAATGTATGACACCTTTCAATATCACATCCTTTGACCCTATGGTATTTTCAATAGTCATTGTCCCAATACCACAAGGGCTTAGATATGAATGTATCGATGCGTCAAATAGAAGGGAGGATTATCATATTTGCAGCTAGTATATTTTCAAAGAATGCACTATAAGTCTCTCCAATTAGTGTGTAGTTACATTGTAGATGGGAACATTCAACGGTAAAAAATAATTTGGGATCAAACTTGACTACTATGGCATTAGCGGCTGATTTAGATTTTTCAGGACTAAAGGATGACTTAGATGGAAACTCAATTCATGGTTTCTTAGGTCAAAGCATAAAACAACCATCTTCTAGAGCACATAATTATAATTAATGGTCCACAGTAAAGGCTTCATCAAAAGTCTAGAATGATTGAAATTGTAATGTTGACAAAATATGTTTGGCACATGATTGACATAAAACTTCAATTTACTCATTTTATGGTAATGAAAAGGATAATTGATCGATTATAACCCTCCACTAGGAAACATAATCAACAATGGACTCATCCTCAAATTGTTTGATAGTGTAAATATTGATGGTGACGTTGCAGTCTATGTTTATAGAGAAGTGTTCTAAGAACAATTGTGCAATTTGGGTGAAGGAGAAAAGGGAATATTACAGAATGTTATTGTACCAATCCAGTGCAGGGCCGACGAGGGACAAGAAATATTCCCAACATGAGGTCTTGGTGATGAGCTATTAAATAACATGTGTGACAAAATGCATAAATGTGTTGCTAGGGGTCTTCCTTGCTGTAAAAATTAATGAATTTTGGAAGCTCCCAGTGAGGAGGGTATTCTTTGTATGGGACTGATGGGTGAGTGGGTTCATTACAGATTTGATCGTAAGAGAGGAAATTTTTGGGTGCAGATGAGGATGCTTCCATACTTGATATACAATTCATAGGGGCTTAAAGAGGTCCATTCTGTTATGGTTATTGTGAAGATGGACTAGGTTGGAATGCAAACTAGTTGGGCTATGAGTATATTTGGTATTGCTAAGGGATTTTTTGTTGATAAGGGGTGTTTTGTTGTGGAATATTGTATTGTTGTGGAATATTTTTTTGGGGAATGTATTTATAGGAAGGAATGATTGGTTATTGTGGGATATTTTATTGAGGGATATATTGTTGAGAAGGGGTGTTTTGTTGTAAAGGACTAGTTTGTTGTGAAATGTATGTTGAGAAGGGATATTTTTTTGTAAAGGAGTAGTGTTTTTGTGGAATACATTGTTGAGAAGGGATGTTTTGTTGTAAATGAATAGTTAGTTATGGAATGTATTGTTGAGATGCCAAAGGTTGCGAAGATTGTATATACTGGTAAGGAAACGGTTGTGAGTAAGGAGGTGGTTTTTGAAAAACCATAACAGAGGCCACAAAGGATGGTGCTTGTTATGGAACATATTGAGTAGGAGTAGATTGTGGTATAGAGATTAATGGTAATGATTACGGTGGAATGTATTGTGAAATAGGGTGAATGGTAACAACTGCACTAGTATTGATTAAATGACTTAATGCCAGAATAGAAATGGTAATATTCTGAAAGCTCCTAGCTAGCTGAGGCAGAATAGTAAAAGCAACAATGGAACTCATTGGAAGTGTTTGAGTAACCAAGGATGCTAGAGGGGTAGATAATGAAGTACTAGTATTGCTTTGTAGAGGTTTTGAACCAGTAGAAAGGTCAGGTGATGATGTATGTTGTTTGGAGGTTGTGTCCTGAGAGGAAACCATATGAAGACTAAGAATATGAATGGAAGATGCAACTTCATATGTTTCAGTTTGAATCAAAGGTGGATATGAATTTAATTTTTGAATGACATGTTCCTGATTCGAAATAAGCCTTGTAATGGTAGAGGAAGGATTATATGGAGATGGTGGTTAGGATATAGATTGTTGATTTGAATAAATAGGATGTGGAGAGCTAGGAACACCTGAAAATGGTTGGGATTCAAGCTGTTATGAGGAGCCATACAAAGTATCAGGAATGTTTGACGATGGCTATGGTGTGAATGATTATATTTGAACACCCCTAGCTGTCAGATAGGCATTAAGGGAAATGAGATTTGAATCCAACATTTCTTCGAAAACAGGGTCTCCTCTTTCAAAGAAAGTGGTGTAAGAAGATTTTGATTGTGAGTTGGGGGAGTATGGTTATTCATATTTTTCTTGTTAAGATGTATTGTATTCTTGATTTCAAAACTGAAATGTATAATTTAAAAGACATTGTCTCATTTCTTCATTATATTGTTCTTCAGGCTCACTGATCATTAGTTAGAGTAGTTGATGCAATTAGTTAATGGAAAGGGTATGGTTGTCGTAATGGCATAGTAAATGATGGTGTCAATACAATAGTAAAAAAGGTGCAGGAAATGGTGTAGATAAGGGGATTTATTGCTGCAAGGGTGTGGTTATTGGTTGAGACATATTTTCAGCAGTTTGATTGCGAGCTTGTTATCTTGTTTGTACCATTGTAAACAAACACACACACAAAAATTATCTACAATGAACTAAAATGGATTAATTACAAATAACAATCAATGGTAAGCAAGATATATTTTTTAAAATTCTCTTGATTTAATTATAAGGTGAAATGTTTAAGATGGTTAACGAGGGTCCTAGGAAATGGAAAACTATGGTTGGTTTTAGGTATGTTTAAGGGCAGAGTCCTTGATAAACCCGAAGGTATGTGAGGCCCAGCTCTGTACTACTGTTGATATAGATGTGGTATTGGGGCCTACCCCCCTCACTTCAAAGTCCTGCAATGATACAGGTGTTGGGTGCTTAGCCAATATATACCGACAGATAGATGATTATACTCAGCTAGAACATCGAGTCGACTTCTCCTCTTGGTGATCAAATCCAAGTAGGTATCCACCTGGGTAGGAATTTTTTAAAATGCATTTTTGATTCATAATTGGTTAGGATGTGTGGGGGAGATAAAAGTGAATATAAAAGATTATCCTCCTAATAAATTCTATGTGAAACAAGAAGGATGAAATTTTCATTTTAAAATACAAATCAAAATGTTGTTTTTGATGAAAACAATTAAACAAAATGCAAAATTGAAAGAAAAAATAAGTTTTTAGGACTCATCGTTAAACACTCCTTTTTATTTTTTTTAATTTTTAGCAATGTTTAAAGAAAACAATCTAGCACATGATCTTTTCAGGATCAATTCCCTACAAACAAGTGAGGAAAAATAACAAGCAAAAAGCAACAAACAAGAAGGAAAATACAAATTGTTAGGATTTGAAAAATAATTAGAGAAATCCCAAGTAATTTTCCCAATCATAGGTAATTTTTACACAGAGAAAAAGAAAAATAGAAAAATGATACTATTTTGATGAAATGAATCAAAGAAACAAGGGACAATGTCACACCGGGCATGCCAAGATGTTTAGAGTAAATTATATCTCTTCAACTTAACCTAATAAGCAATATGATCAAGCTTTCCAAACCTCTAAATGGCAAGGTTTAGAGGTACCCATAGATGTGTATGGATGATGTTTGATTGTTGTGCTTTGTATAAGAAATGAAGTAGCTCATGTCCTGCCAATAAAACCTAAAATCACATACACTACATAAGACAATATTAAAAAAATATATGGTGGATTTCTTGGTAAAAGCCGGTCCCCGGAATTCAATGGAATTCCTTGCAAGGATGTCAATCCACTTTTGAGAAATTAATCTAATAATGATACTATAAATTGATAACTGACAATAAAATAAAAAATAGATGATATAACCATTCAATACAAAGGCAAAGGGACTGACACAACCCAAGGTTATATGTTGGTCTAATGGTGATTCCTGGTCCAAAGAGAGTTTAGGAAATCACAATATGACTCAATTGAGCTAGGATTTCTATAGTCTATGCACTCACAAAGGTAAGAGGAATGATATATCTTATTAACCGATAGATGGCTCAAAGAAGCTAAGGTAATGATAAATGTATGATTACAAAGGAAAGTTGAAAAATGTGTTTGAGTTAAGATAATTGATGAGATACTAAGTCCGGCCCAAAGGAGGTGGATATTGCTTAGGGGATCATAACAGAACTGAAAGGTAATCACAGAGACAGAGTATTGGTTAGAATTGAATGCTAAATGTATGAAAGATAAGATGAAATGGTAAAAGGGTATAGCAGACAAGAATCATTGGTGATTGGATAAATCACTTGAAATTGGGGGAAGATACACATAGATTAACAAATGTTGAGACAGAATTGATCAAAACTTTTAAACGATGAATGATTAAAGTAATGAAGTGAAAAAGAGGTTCATACCTGGTTCACATCCAAAGGCATCACTGATTTGAGCTTCAAAATGTATTGATGAAGTATGCATATTGAGTGATACGAAGCTGGCTACAAGTGATCCAAAATAACTCCAAAATACTCAATAAAGATAAATGATAACACTTGATGTTGAATTTATTGTCTCAATGTTCAATGATAATGTATAGAAGGTTGTAGAAATCACATTGAAAATATGATTTTGTGAAATAAATTATGAGGAGCCTGAAGTTGTTGTTGAATGATGATTTATTGGTCCCTGACAAGCTCCAAAATGATCACCAAAATTGATTGATGTATATAAATGCTAATACTAAATAAAAATACATTAACATTGATGTAACACAATAGTAATAAACCTTGATGGAATATTTAGGCTCTAATGTGTGAGAAGAAGATCCTGTAAAGAGGCTACAATTTGGGCTTAAATAATCGCTAGCGATTTAACAAATCGCCAATGATTTCAGGATTATTGAGTTTGTTTGGGAATAAATTCCTGATTTGAGCCTTTTGTTAAAATTTTCAAAGGATAGGTTTATTGGTCAGTTTTGAAAGTTTTGTATTGTCTAATAAGGTATCCGAGAAAGGATTTTATTAGTTAGATATGTTCTTATTTATCCTAGGTTTGTTTAGGATATGTATTAGGTTGTTTGATTAAGATATATAAAATATACAAATATATGATTCTTTGTGATAGTATAATATTTTGATAAGATAATGGGGGATTTATAAAAATACCCATGATAGAGTGTCGGGATAAGGAATTAGAGGAATTTTTAAATAATATTTTAGAGAGCTTACTTAGATGAATTAAAATATCATGGGATATAATATTAGTGTATATGAGGAAATATTTTATATAATCGTGATTAATGTAATGTGATGATATAATTAATCTATTGCAACTGGGATAAGTAAATGAAGATAGGTGAGTGCAAATTTTTAGTGTCTACACAAACTCACGAATTAACTTACACATCTAGACATTCCCTACTAGGTGTAACTGATTGAGATTTCATCACCCAACAGGACAACCACTGCGGTGTTTTGGTCGTGTTATAAAAATTACACAAATTCACACCTCACTTACCTTCAGATATATTGAGGAATCCACAACCATAACTACCTGAAACCATCCATATCTTTCCATTTCCTACGTACCCCATCAACCTATTTTTCATTTCTTTTTCACATCTTAAGTTAATCAAGATAAGCAAAAACTTGTTGTGCGACTTGCTTGTTTTAAGTAAAAATCAGAATAGTTTTAGCTTTGTTTATTTCATGTCAGTTATCACTAGATCGCAATATAAGAAAATGGAACAAAACATGTCAAAAAATGTCTCGATCCACGTTACCGTTCAACCAACCTCCGCGTTTTCCATTCTCACTTCTAAACCTTTAGTCATTTCAACCATAGTTACCCAACCTATTGTCACCATTCCTCCTCTTTAGGAGGTACAGTTGTTTCAATCCTATCCCCATGAGGAAACCAATCCTTTTATTCATCATTCCATCCCTTATAGACCAACCAATCCTCCATCTGCTTCCTCTATTGATGCTTATGGGCCTCCCCTCATCCCTCATGGGTATGTGGATTTTCAAGAGCTTCTTGATGCAAATCTAGCCGCTCTCCACGATTATCTTCTTCGCAAGACCACTAATATTTCGTTTGATGGACCCCATTTACAAAAAATTTATGCTTATCATTCTAATCTGAAGTCCACTCAAGTGCTTACCTCCCAACTCATAGTTTTCTTTCCAAGAGCCATGAGCGAGCTTTCCAAATCCCAACATGAATTTGACCCTAATCAATCATCTTCTTCTAATCCAACCAATCATCAAACTACTCAATTGGTGGTTTTAATTTCATCCAATCTACCTCATTTCAAACTACCATCCCTTCTTCCATCCCCATCACTTCAATTTCTACCACTATCACCTCCCTTCCTATTCAATCATCACAAGAGTCATTTTTTCTTCCTCCTATATCCAAACAACATCATACTACATTACCTCTCATTTCTACATCACACATTTATGCTAACATGTTCATTTCGTAATCTCTTCCATCCGAATAAATACAGACTAATGGCCCACCCCCTCAATGATATCACCATCACATCCCCATCCAATCAAATCAAACTTCCCAACCACCTATCATTTATGTACTAACTAATCCTACATCCAATCAATCATATGTTCCAATCTCACAATAACCTACTCAATCCAACCAATCATATCATATTCCCATATCCCCACACAAATTTGTGACTCAACCCATATAATCACAACCATTTAATTATATTCCCCCTCATCAACTACCTCCATTAGTTCCAACACACCGGCAAAACTATCAAACATATCAACAAACCCTTCCATCCACGTTACACACATCTCAAATTCTTATTATGACATCTCAACCATCCAATGATCCCCTACAATTTCTATTAAGTCAAATGGGCAATCTCAAATCCATAACCATGGGTTCTAAAATAATGTTTTCTTATGATAAAATTTGTAACTAACCTGTCAACCCATTTGTTCTAGTCAAACCTTATCCTCCTCATTAGGAAATTCCTAAATTTAATAAATTCAATAGTAAGGAGGATCCTCAACAACACCTTCATGTATTTAGACATGCATGTTATCTTATTTCCCATGATCAATATATCTTGCTTCATAAATTTCCCATGTCTTTGTCTAGACTGGCCCTAGATTGGTATAACAACATCCCACAACATTCTCTATTCATATTCACCCAACTTGCACAACTCTTCCACGAACACTTACCAATAAAAATTGTGCATTAAATTACCATCACCAAACTTTATACGATCTAACAATATGATGATGAATATATTTCCAAATTCATTACACGATGGCATAGCATCATCAACCAACTTTCATTTCCCCTTCCATGGACTGAACTCATCGAACTATTCTCATGGTCTTGAGTGAAGAATATTGCATCCACCCTTCAAATACAATCATTTAAAACCTTCAAGGAAGTGTTCACCATGGCTCACAAACTTGAAATTCGTGCCCTTGAGCAAGGTCATGTTAAAATATGATCCAAAACACCTAATACATAGTTCATAAAATAATTCACACATAATGAAAAATACAAAAAATTCACAAATACCATTGGGTTCAAATCATCATCCACATTTGATTCTCATGCGGAGCCTCCGAAAAGATCACCTAGACCAAATCCCAATTACACCCTTCTTGGGGGTTCATATAGTTGAATTTTTGACAAGTTAATGGAGGTTAATACCATTTGACTTCCACCCATTATACCATTCAATGAAACATGACCAAAACCAACATGGTACCACAAAGATAACTATAACATTTAAATATTTGGTTCAAAAACTCATAGAATCGGATCACCTTCAAGTGGAAAACCCTAACGCACTGCCTAATTAACCCTTCGATGTCTTCAAATAATCTTTCCTAAATAATCCACCCAATAATCAAACTCAACCTTCTTCATCACAAGCACTTAACGCACACATTATTAACACTATAGATCAAATTTCAACATTGACAACTCCATCATCTACGACACCTACATTTATTTCAGACCCCTCTCCAGCTATCATACCTTTATCACCATCAACCATGACCAAAAATTCTTCATACTTTATTATGCTCACTTCGGCATCTTCTCCATCTATAACTTCATCCATTGAACCCATTTCTTCACCAACATCCACTTCTATGGCTACGCCCATTTCCACATCAACCAAATCCCCTGACATAATTACATCTACATCTCAATTTGTAAGTATAACTATGGTACCCCTAGAAACATTTATGACACAACCACCCCCACCTAAGACAACCAAAAACTATATTCACCCCCCATATACAAAATCAATCATCTATATGACTACACCTTCACTTACTCCAATAATTGATACAAGTACAAGTGACACTTCTATCACATCAACAAAACCTATGAAAGCTACACACATTCATCCTAAGACCACACAACCAATCTCCCCTTTGGACCTTGTTAAACGCATCAAGAAAAAACCCCTCCCACCATCAATATTACAAGAATTTTTACCATAATCAGTCACTACAGATCCTCCAACTGAATATGCCACTACTTCTACTAAGGATAAATCTCCACAAGTGAAAACTAAAAACATTGGCATCCCCATTCAAAAAATATCTTACACATCTACATAAAAATTTAGAGCTTCATTTCCCTAAGACTAATAACCTCAATACTAAATTATCATCATCCTTAGGAACATCTTATTCTATCTTGGGGCCACTCCCTTCATCCAAAAATTCCACCACTATTAAGACAACACAACAATGACATTCTTCAAAGATAAATCATCCTCATAAACCATCTACCACTTCTATTCCCAAAACCAAATCCAATCCATCCACATCATCAACCAAGACTCAAGTTAAAACATAACCATATTCATTTTCCTCAAAATTGAATACAAAATCATAGGCTCGCATCAAAACACCTTAAACCAAGAAATCATCACCTTCATCATTACCCCCTTCATCTATAGCAACATCATCATCTAGTATTATACGACAATATTTTACCAATTACTCCAAGTTTCAGAAATCACTTTACCATCAATCAAGCCATTCAACAAAAACACACCATGACCTTCATGGTTTGATTATAATCCATTTTTTGCATACCATCATGCACTAGGTCATGACACTAAACATTACAAGGTCATTCAAACCATCATCCATAATCTCTTTGACCAATATGACCTCCTTAAGGAGGGAACAACTATTCCATCATCAAATTTTTCATCCACACCTATATCCACTAAGAAATCTAAGTCACCCCACTCATTTAAGACTTATGTCACCATCTCTCCACCCACTTCCACTCCTCTAGAGGAGTTTCCTCCACTATATATTGATATTGTTCAAGTTACCCCTCATTCTTCTCATGAATATCCTCCACCCACCTAATCAAAGTCCAAGGTGGTTGTCGCCACTCCTCCTAAAGAGTATACCCAACCATATTCATAATTAAAACCTAAGGTATCCATCTTAGCTTCCCCTTGGCTTGTTGCTCTTGTTGGGTTACTTACTACTAACTTCCATATATTTTGATGACACGGAGATTCCAAAAATCACACTAGACGAGAATGAGCTTCCCCTCTTCATTGTTGTTCGTGTCAAAGAAACCTTCATTCATCAATATATGATTGAAAATGGATCTAGCATTAACATCATATCATCCCATACTTTCAACCAACTCAAGCTCCCTAAATCCATTTTCATCCAATCACTCACATTTTTGTGCACTTTTAATAATGCTATTACACATTCCTTAGGCATGGTTATTCTTGCCATCCACATTGGCGAAAATATCCTTCATGATCTCTTCTATATCATAGAGGGGGAGTTTTAGTATAATTTCTTGTTAGGATGCCTTGGAGCTGTGTTATGTGTTGCATCCCTTCAACTCTCCACCAATGTATCACATATGAGTATAAGGGGAATATTTTGACTCTCCCCGTGGAAACTCCACCATTCATTGCATGTAAAATGACTTATCGTCCTAACGACATACTCATCCCCACACATAATTCATCTTAACCATCCACTAGCTCATATATTCATGCATTTAAGCTTCCCAATGACGATTCTATTGTTAAAGTAATGGAAAATCTCTCGTTGCGGGAGTATTAAATCCTTAGGCTAAACACTATTCCCAAACCAAATAGATATAGTAGACTAGACAAAGCACCTATATACCAACCAAATTTTGGGGATATCATTCCTTTTTTTCACCACATATTTACACCAATCTTATTTATAGTGACATCAATTTCCCTTCATCTCACATCGACATCCAACCTCGTACCAAACTATACACCAATAAATTTGGTTGTCTCTACAAGAAATAATTCTCTCACACCTATCTTCATCATTGCACCTTGAAAAGGATTTGGAATGGGGCATTATGAGCAGGGAATGCATGACCTTTTCATTGATCAATCTCATAAACCCCATGAAAAATTTAGACTAGGTTATAGAGTACAATCCACTGATCCCATTCCATCATCTATGATGCTGACGGACATGCCTTCTCCATCTTCACCATCCTATGAGACTATGGATATGGATTACACCGTTTCTATCTCTTCTGGTGTTTTTTAGTCTCCACCATCACCTTGGGACCGGTCACTTATTAGTGTGAAAATTAGACTAGATCCTTCCCTCTTCAACATCTAGAAATGATAGAAGAAGATTATTCTACCATCGACATTCTTCATTTTACTGATGATGATGCCATTCTTTCCCACATAGAGGCATAGGATTCTAATCTTCATAATACCTTATCATCTAACACATCCACTATTCTCAATGAATCCACCATTGACATCAATATCAGGAATTCTGAGGAGCCCTAAATTTGATAATGATATGATAGGCCTTGACCCATCCATAGTTGTCCACAAGATCTTTACTTTTCTCAATGCTAAGTCATTCAAGCAGAAGCTTCACCACGTGCACCCTCAAGTTTCCCTCCTTGTTAAAGAGGAGATGCAACAAATTCTTTCCACTAACTATCTCGAATGGGTTTCTAACACATTACCTATCCCAAAAGTGTTTGGAAAACTCCACATTTGCATAGAATTTCGAGATTTAAACCTCACTTTCCCTAAATATGAATTCCCCCTTCCTAACATTGATTAGCTTATATACCTTACTACAGCCGATGAGACATTTTCTCTTATGGATGGTTTCTCTGGGTATAATCCGATTCTTATCACACCAGAATATCAAAACCTCGTTTATCACTCCTTGGGGAACCTTTTTCTATCACATCATTCTCTTCGGTTTGACAAATACTAGAGCCACTTATCAGTGGGCCATGACTTCTATATTTCACGATATCATCCATAAAATCATTGAGGACTAAATTGATTATCTTTTTGGAAAATCTAAACATCGATGTGATCATCTCGTTGTTCTTGGGATCCTCTTTTAGTGCCTTATCCATTTATTTCTTCACCTTAATCCAGCCAAGTGTGTGTTTTGAGTGATAACTAGAAAACTCCTTGGCTTCATCATTTCTACCAGGGATATTAAATTTTAACCCACTAAGATTAAGGCCATCGTCAAGATGCATCCTCCCTCTAACTTGAAGAAGCTTCAAAGTCTTCAAGGTCATCTTTAATCCATTTTTCACTTCATCTTGCAATTATCTGATCATTGCCAGCATTTTTACTATCTTCTTCATAAAGATGTTGATTTCAATTGGGATCATGATTTTCAATAGGCCTTTAATATTCTTAATCAATATCTCTTAACTTCATCAGTGTTTACACCTCCATGTAAGGGGGGAACATTTATATCTTTATGTCTCCACCTCTAATCATGCTTTAGGAGCTATGTTGGTGCATCATGATGAGCAAGGCTGTGAGCAAGACGTCTACTACATCACCTGCACTCTTCATGATTATTATAATCACTATAATGAAGTTGAAAATTTATGTTGCACTCTTTTCTTTGCTACTTCCAATATTTGACATTATATTCTCAATCATAAGAATTATGTCATCACTAGATTTCATCTCCTCAATACCATGCACTCTAATCCGTATCACAATAATTGCATCACTTGATCGTAACTTCACATGACAGAGTTTGACCTAGAGTTCATCTCTCAAAATTTGATTAAGGGCCAAGCTATCACTGACTAGTTAGCTGACACCCCTCTTCTAGATAATTTTCTCCCTTGAAATCACTTCCCTGATGGGTCGATATTCAATTTCCAACACAAATTTCATCCAATAAATATGGCTCTCTTCTTTGATGGTTCTAAGTGTCAGTAAGGGGGAGGCATTGGCATCATCATCAGTCCTCCTTAGGATACTCATATGCTCATCACAAACATGCTTAATTTTGAGTGCACAAATAACATGGTCGAGTATCAAGCTCTCATCTTAGGTCTCAAAACCGCTATCTTTCTTCGTGTCCAAATCCTTGATATCTATGGGGACTCTCATCACATCATCAATCAAGTCAAAGGTATCTATCAGTGTAAAAAATGATGTCTTACAAATGTATAAGGATATCCTTGACTTCCTTCTTGAGGCATTGGATTTCTACAAATCCAAATTTTTGCTCAATCATCTAATCACTTCGCAGACACTATGACCTCCCTCACCTATCTCATCCCTTGGACAACTGAAGAGTACCTTCCTCTGTTGTTGTTCAACATTAGGATCAACCTGCCCATGTTTATGACCTACCTCATGTCAGCCATGTTGACACTAATCCACTTGACCTTTGGTATTCTCAAATATTCGATTATTTATCTCAATTTGTCATTCCCTTTGACTTGTCCAAAAATGGTAGGAGTTCCTTTCTTGAACGCATTAACCACTATGTCATCCTTAGTAGAATCATTTAAAAGCATAACTTTGACAGTGTTTTACTTTGTTGTCTTAAGTCTCATGAATCCACTTGCATTATCCAAGAGGTCCATGACAGTATATGTGGGGGATGTTTCAATGGTTTAGAGGTTGTCAAGTGTGTCCTTCATATGGGTTAATATTACCCCACACTCAATCATGATGGTTTTGAATATTTAAATAAGTATGTCAAATGTCAGCAACATTCCAATCTCATATGTATTCCTAGCTAGTTATTATAATTGGCTCAAAACCTTTGGCCCTTTTCACAATGGGGCTTGATCTCATTGGTCTCATCAACCCACATTATTCTCAACGTCATCATTCCATCGTCATCACTACTGAATACTTCACTAAGTGGGTGGAGTAAATTACAATCACATCAACTAAAGCTAATAAAATCATTAACTTCATCTATCATCAAATCATTTGTCACTTCGGCGTTCCTCACAAAAATGTCATGGACAGCGGAAAGTCCTTTAAAAACAAATATGTCAATAATTTTTTTGAATCCTTTAACATCAAGATTAATTTCTCTTCTCCATACTATCCTCAAACTAATGGTCAGGCTAAAGCCACTAATAAAACTCTTCACAACATCCTTGCTAAAACTATTGATAAATCAAGTCGTGATTGACACCTTCATATGTTGTCCGCTCTTTGGATTTATAGGACTAGTATCCACACTTCCATAGGTTCTAATCCCTTTTCTCTCATCTATGGATCTAAGGTCGTTATTCCACTTGAAGTTCAAATTCCATCCCTATGCCTGTCTCTTCACAACTTCATTTATGATGAAGATTATCACTAAGACTGTCTATCACAATGAGTTAGATGAATGAAACCTTCTCACTCTCAAACATCATCATGTTTATCAGGAGCGCATCAAATATGCTTATAAAAAATACCTTAAATAACATGAATTTAACATAGGTGACCTCATCTTTAAATAAAATTAGAACACCACTTCTCTAAAAAGGATCCAACATGGAAAGTTTCCTCCCAAATGGATCAAACCTTACATTATCGTGTATAAGTATGAGTCTAGGGCCTATCATTTAGCTTCCCTATATGGTAAACCAGAACCAGGACCCCTTAATGCATTGCACTAGTGGCCATTATATTATTAGCATATCTACTAATGAAACTTAGTATTTTGAATAATCATCCATCCACCCTTATCCACTTCCATCTCTCATCGTAATAAGATGGAATTATGTGATTTACCATCACTTTCCTAGTTATGACCTTGAATATGAGCACCACGGCTCTGCTCATGGTATATTCCACATGGATAGGTTCTACCTCCTTGGTGAGAACTCCACATTCATTACATCCATCACCATTTTGTTTACCTATTAGAACCATGCTAAGGGTCCAAGGGTGTCACTTTTACATTCATTCTCCCCTCTTATGTGGCCTACCTTGTTGTCCCCAACTCTTCCCCATTTAAAATTTAAATATTTCATGGATGCTCATCAAAATTATAAAAAAAGACTACTCCCTCGAGGACATTTTTTCATGTCAAAAATAATAGAGAGAGAAAGTCAAATAAATAGACTGATCCCTCGAAGGACAACTATCATAGGTATCATCTCTTCCATTCTATAAAAGTTATAAAATTATGAAGTAGACCATACTCTCGAAAGATGGCTACTCCCTTATATCATTGAAGTGAAGGATGCATGCATTGATCAGCCTTCTATCAACATCCTAAGAAAGCTTACCGCATCGATCAACTTTCTCATTCGTCACAAACTTCCCACATCGATTAGTTGTCTTTAGGCCTACCCATATATAGGGCATAGACATAGGGAAATCAACCTATGGATAACCTAGTTCCCACATACAAGTCACTTCTAAAACTCATTTTTTGTGTTGAAAATTGGTTTATGAGTTCACCTTCCACATCTCCCCATTAAAAGAGATGATAACCAGATCGTACCAAACCAAGAACACAATTGCTAATCAAACACCACGATCAATAAGATGAAAGTAATTCGTCAAAATAAATTTACATAAACCTTTGCAAACAAATGAGTAGTAATATCATATATTATCATGGAACTCAATGAGATACAATGAGAATGTACCTTGCTTATAAAGGCAAGGAATAACAATCTAAGAACCAGTCAAGGTCATAGATCAAGCCATAAATTATGGAAATAACTAGTCATCAAAGAACTAGTCAAAACCATAGATCAAGGAAATAACTATACCTAAAACTAGATAACATCTCCTGATATCTAAATAAGGTAAAATAAATATCCACACACATAAGTGGGTGAGGATAAATACAATAAAGGTAAATAAAGTACCTAGGTGAACATGAGCTAAGGAAAATACCTACTCTAACATCCATTTGATCCATGGAATAACTAACTATTGTTGGTTATGTGTTAACAATTATTATTCGATGGAAGTGCATTTCCTTAAGTGGTTGCCTTCTTGTTTACCTCTTATCCAGTTGAAGCATTTGATTCTTCGTGTGTTGTTTGTTACGATCGTGTGTCATTTAAATTTTATTTTGGGACATCTCCTAAATGAGTCATGTTTTATCTACTCATGGTTATTCATCCATTCCCACTTCATATTTGAAGGCTCGACTTGTTGTTTTACCTTGCATCATTCACTAACATCACATTCATTTCATAGCTATCACACCTAGTTAGATTTATTTCGCATTATGTATATACATAATCAACTCATCTCATTTTCTAAAATCATAAAGAAAATTCCATTCATCAACATCACATAAATAGTCATCAATATTGTATCACCATATCATCTACGTCTAAATGGGAATCATATCATAAGTTAACATATAATAAAATCACACTAATATTTAATCATATGTAATCCATAGTCTCATCATCATCATCATCAAATCAATATAAGAAACCATCTAAATTTAACATCCACATCATCAAATTTAAAACATAGTCATATCCTAATTATGTATATATCATCCACTATTTAAACATTCATCATCATACACATTAAAAATAATCAAATATATAAATCAAATCCTTAACATATTATCAACACAAGCCAAAATCATCATCTATATATCATAAGTCTAAATTTATCTGTACATCATACATCATTGGCCTCTAAGAGCCCTCTCTCAAAGTTGATATGTCATCAAAATCCATAAACTAGACCTCTGATAATCTCAAGTCCTCCCCTGTTAGGGAAGGTACTGTGATCAATCCCTAAGCATCATCTCCACCCTCATGCCTCCTCTCATTGTGGTTGTGCCACGCTAGTAGTTCTCCTAGATGGTGCGTCACTCTCTCCTCTAGCTCTCTATGTTTCTATATACTTTACATATCTCAATGTCCACACCAACTTGTGCATGAAAATCCTCTCGTAATACCTCGCCCTTGCCACTAATGTTGTGTAATGACTCAATGGCATAGTACCTAGAAGATCCATCTATCCAGGTACCTGTGATGGTCCTGGAGCACCACTCACCAAATAAGCTATAATTATCGAAGTGAGATCTCTAAATCTAGCCCTATATGCCTCTTGTTGCCTCCTATACTGATCCCTCTACTCCATAGGTTGATCCCTCTCATGCCGATCAGTATCCCTCTATATGCTCATCTGATCTAAATTCATGCATAGCCATGACATCTATGCAATCTTCTCACCATCATCCCCTCTCTCATATCTAGGAGTTACCTCCTCCTCCATAGGCACCTCCTCCTCATCCCCTCCCTCGGTAACCATTTCTATTGCCTAGGTCTTGGTCATCTAATCTGAAAACCCAACACCAACTCCCATGCCATCATCCTCATCCCATGATGTCCCTACCTTCTCCAGAGGATCATCCATCTGAGGACTCAACATATCCCTATCAAAATAATCTCACCTATAAACTATTGGATCTCTGGGAACTGTGTAGACAACTTCAAACTACATCCAGACTCTATCAAACTAGATGGCCTCGATCATCTCATGCCTCCACTTCTGCACCCATTGATTCCTCCTTATTCCTACCAAATTTACATCAACCCCTGACCATGCAAGAAAATCATAGTAAGGTTGTTACCTAATCTGCTCTACCTCAAGTTTTAGAAGTTTGTTTTTGTACCATGTGGAATCTCTCCTTCTTATCTTCATGAGCCTGATCGGCTTGCCATTGCAAAAATCCCAGTTTCAACTCTATTTGGTCACCTGTGACCCGTGATAATATTGGTGGTCTAATAACTGCTATGTGCTCATAGGCCCAGAAGTGTAGGAGGAATATGACATCTATCCTTGTCCTCCTCCCCTCCACATATCCTAAAATCTCAAGATAAATTTGTGCCAACAAAACTATCCCAAAAGAATAGACTTTTAGGTGATCTATAATATTAGCTAGGACTCCCACCACTATCCATGGAAATCAGATCCACTTGATTCTGGAACTGTATAACATGAAATTACCATCATCAATAAACATATCAACTAGCTCCATGTATCCCCGTGATCATATCTCATCTGATAATAAAATTCCCCTGATCAAAATTTAATTTGTGGGCATCGACTCCAAATATCTATGTCAAAACTGCTAATATGGTATTTATTATAATAGGGAATACCTAATCCCTCTGTATAGATAGCTTGAGGATGTAGTGTACATCCTCCATGGTCACTTTCATTTCCCCTATCTTGAACCAAAATGTGTCTGTATGCACATCCCATCTCTTGACCAGTGCGATCATCAAACCCGAATCTCATGGGATCATTTGATAATGTATAAATCCTCCCAATCCCACCACTACTAAGTGATCCCACTCAACGTCTAATAATCCCCCCTGATTTGATCATACAAGGCTATGAAATACAATGTCTCTTGTGCCTTCAAAATGGTTACAACATGCACTCATTAGAAATATAATTATCAAGTTTAATCCTTCTCCAAAATTAAAAATTTTGACCTACCCTACCCCTTATCGTTGCCAACCCCAATCGGATCAACGTGCCTAGGAAAAAAATTTCACCCTTCCAAGTTTGATCGATGATGACTGTGCCCATTTATCATCAACCACCATAGGTGTTGGGTGCAAAAATTTGACAAATGCCAAATAAATAAATAAATACATAAAAAATGCATTAAACAAGTTAGGTTTTCACTACTCACCATCCTCCAAGTTCTCTGGCACTTCTTCCCATCTCCTTTGTTCTCTATTTCATCCAATATCTCTCTCTCTTATCCTCAGAGCTCTTGATCATCATTCATTCGTGTGAAAATCAGCATTTTTGGTCGACCCAGGGGTTTTATACCCCACCAACCACAGTCATCATCGACTCCCTCAGGTCGCCACCAAATTCTCTTAGTTTTTGTTGAATAACCCTAGTTGTCATCAACCCGACCTTTATTTTCATTCATATCCACCTCTCGCCTTATTTTCCAATAAATTTCTATTCTTTTATTCCACTTTTTTTGGTGGCATACTTTTTTGGTTCCACCTAGGTTTTAATCCCTTTCCTTTACTATCATTTTTATGTTCCCTCTCAGGGCACCATTATTTTATATCTCCATTTCTTGTTGTCCCATGGGCTTCCTCATCTTTCCTTTATGACCTTTTTATTCCCCCTTGGGGCATATTTTTCTTGCATTAGCCTTCACCCCTCCCAAGACACTTTTTTCCCCCACCCGTCTTCATGTTGTTACAGCATTTTCCTCGACTCTTTTCACATTTATTTGCACATGTTGGATCCTTTCCTTCGAACCGTTTCTCCTAAGGCATGTTTGATCCCTCTGAGTGGATTCCCATTGGTTTTCCTCCATTTCTACAATGATTTTCACCCACTCACTAGTCCGTAGAACATTGTCGTTGTCTCCATTGATATCGTCATTTGTTCCCTACCAAAGTGATATTAGAATCACCACCATCGTTTACTTTTTTTTCAATCCTTATCTGGAATATTTTATCCCTCATCCATCTATCTCTTTCAAAATCATGATCAACTTCCTTTGATTTGTCCATCTCAAGTTTAAGGGGGAGCACCCAATCATTCACCTTTTCTTCTCCCTTATTTTTTCATTGTGGCTTTCCCAACGCAAATCATTGGCCAAAAAAGGGTAGATGCAGACACTAATTTTGGGTATCGTTCCTCCACTTCACCCTGTGTTCACTCTCGTTCACCTTGACCACCCATTCAAAATTCATTTTCTTTCTTAAAATAAATTTATCCCATTAATTCTTATTTTCCCAAATTTAATCATGCATTATCCATAATTTATTCTAATCCTCGTCTCATTATATTTTCATTATCCTAAATCCTTATAATCACCCTTAATCATCATTAATTAATTTTAATCTCCACTTAATTAATCTCTCATCCCTAAATCTCCTATTTCTCATATCTAAGCTTCTAATATTAAATTTATAGGCCTATATTTAATAAATTTACCTATCAAGGGAATTTATTTACTCATCATAATCTGACACCTACTCATTTCTCTTCCCTATGCAACCCTAGCTCATCTCTATCCATCTAAACCCTAATCCTGATTCATTTAGGCCTCAATTCCTTGAGTTAGGCATTATCCCATTTCCGTAATGGACATATCCCCGCAATCATTGGTAACCCGCCTAGTTTTTCATTGAACCTATAAATATGCCATCACCCTCACCTTTCTCAAGGATGCAACATTGATATTTTTAGGCTATCTTGAAATTGTTATTACATTTTGAGTACTCTTGCAACTATATTACACATCTGGCAGTCTTCTTGGAGCTATTGTGCATTGACTTTGTTGACCTAGGGATACCTCACTTGTCCTATCATTTTCATGTTCTTTCATTATCAAATTAGTGCATTTAGTTATCCCTAACATCTTGCGCAACTTCAGGTAGCATTAGGAACCTCTCATCATTCCATTTAATCCTTCAGTTATGTATGTAGGTATTCATTTTGGTCACTCCATCTTCATCCATACCCTAACCAGTCCAGGTTATCGTCGATTTAGTCTGAGTGCCATCGACCCAACCCCCATTCAGCTTGTTTCTGTCACTCATATCTTCAGCAATTTTTGTTTCTAATTTATATCTGCCTTTGTTGTCCATATATTTTCATTCTATCACTCTGTCATTTTGATATGTTTTCTTTGACTCTAGTCATCATCGATTTACCCTAGTCACCATCAACCAACCTTATCACTTCACTATTTACCATCATTTTTCATAGATTTCTTACATCCTTTCACCCATTTACAAGTCCAGACTATTCTACAGGTGTCTGTGTTCATCTCAGATATTTTTTCATGTATTGTTTAGTTCATATTCATCCATAGCAGATTGTAGGTCTATTTTTGGTACAAATATTTCTCATCTATCCCTTATCATCATCAAATGGCCCACTATGTCTTTGGGTCACCATCGACCCCTATTAGGTTTGCCTCATTTTGTTATATTTGAATTAGATTTCTTCATTATCATCTCATACCTATTTTCAGGGTTCTGTTTTAGATATTACATTCTTTTATCAGATACATCACTAGGTTTTATATTTCATATCATATACAAGAGGGTTGACATCTATCCAAGCAAGTTCATGCTTTTTAGAACCGACTTATTCGGACAACCCTCCATCCAATCTACTAATCCATTTGTTTCTTCTAGTGTTCTTTATTGTGAAGATCATTGAAATTGTAACAAGGAGTTTTTCATCATTTGTGCCCATCCATACCATCACTTTGAGGTACCATAAAACCCCTATGTTTTGAGTATGTAGTTTCTTTCATTACTAGTCATTAATTTGAATAGGAAAGAAGAAATATTGGTCAACACCATCTATATGTTTGAAGTATCCTTTTAGGTATAGGAGTCTCCATTTTCATTCTAAAAGTAAGAAAAATGACCGTTCCCAAGTGTTTAAGCAAGTTTGAAACTCAAGAAAATCATTTTCAAAGCATGATTGTAAATTTATAATTGCACTACACTAGATATCACATTTTAGGAGAATGATGTTTAGTTTGAGCCCTCTTCAAAGTAGTGGTGATGTTTCTGATGGACATGAGTGCTCATAACTACCTTATATTTATTTTACAAGGACTACTTTCACTTTAAGGGTTCTAGGGTTCAAGTAGATTTTACAGAGCCATTTTGAAGGTGAGGAAATAATATCGACACATAAAAACATTCATTTCTAAGAAGGATAAGTTCCCACAAAGTTACATACCTATATTTCAAGTCGGTCCAATACCATACAGGTCAGGACCATACAAAAAATCTTGACCTAATTGTACAGTTTTGAACAGGATCAGTTTCATGTGTTTGTTTTTGTAACAAAGCATTTTTAGTCTCGGATTAGCTGTTCTTACACTTAGAATACTCAGAATCTCCCAGATCCACACATAATAAATACCCTTTATATTTTTGATAGTTGTTAAGTCAATATTCATTTTGAAAAGTGTTATTATGATTCGTGCAAGTAATGTTGGAAGTTAATTAAATGAGAATATCCACTTGTTGCATTATTTCATCCTTTTTGTATGTCAATTAGAAACACAATAAAACTTAAAGGGGAATGAAATATAATTCACATAATAATTGAAATCAATAAGTAGTGTTGAATTTTTTAGGTGAAAAATTCCTTAAATTGAATCCATGTGGACTTTAGATATTCTATGTAAATATTAGTATGAATGTTATTATTTATCTCTCTCTTTGAGAGATGAGGAACATCCATGAGAAATCTATATGGGGGTGACATGTCGATATCAATATCAATGAGGATGTTATTTCATACCAAAATGAACCAACTCCATGCTTTTCTTTCTCTATAAATTATGTGAGAGAACTGTATGGATACCTAATTCCAACCACTGTAGGATCTACCTAATTATACGCGTCTATGCATCATAGTCACCTACAAACTATCACTAAAGAAATAAATAATGTTGTCTCAAGTTATGTAAGTATGATTTCTTGGGGCACTAATCATTTGGCATGAATATGTTTGTATAACATTGTGACCATCACTCTCTATTCATTTTTATCCTCAACTCGAAGGTATGCTCACTAAACGTCAAATCTATACAAGAGGGTAGGTGTGACAATTGAGTGATTGAGATGGATGTTTGTCTAAATGTCTTGAAACTAGATCTAAAATTTGAGATTTTCAAGGATAGTGATATTTGCAAACCCCTTATTCAATATGGAATCTATACCCAAATTCAAGATAAATCACTTCCCCGAGAAGATGAATCCTAAATATACATATGAAGATACTATCTCAAACCTCTCCCCTCTATAAGTAAGAATCACCTCACTTAGTTTATAGATAGATATGTTGAACTCAATGAATTTTGTTTAACCCAAATTAACTTGAAGTCCATAAGTATAATAAAGGGGGGCTATAATATCAAGTTATTTTTAAAGGCCTCTCATAAAGTGAGTCGTCAGAATAATTTTATCTATAAATAGGAGAATTACAATAGAGAATCCAAAGAGTAAGCAAACATTTGTTACACCTAATGTATTTGTAATTATTCCCTCTAGATCTTCAATGTAAAGACCAAAAAGTGTAGGAGAGAGTGGGAAACCATATTTATTACCTATGGTACTCTATAAATCCTCTATATCATAGTTTTTTCTTCATACCTTATAAATAATGGTATCATAAAGTGTTATAATAAGTGAAACTATGTAATGAAATTACTTAGATAGATCTAAATATCAATAGAAATATAACACCAAATAATACCAAAATGTAGAGAAATGATTGCAAGATGCAAGTAAATAACGTATCCACTTTCAGGGGGTAACCTAAAAACCATAATATAAGACTCAAGTTGTCAAATGATGATAGTATCCTACTCTCCAACTCCTATATATATCCTATTATACTACCTGGAGCCCTAAAGCTAACCCTCTAAACATACGAAAGCGTATATATAAATATGATATGACATGATAAGAGATTATGTTAGCCACAAGTCGTCGATCCATATCCTAATATATGACCTAGGGTTTATGGCATAGTATGCCCCTCCCATTTAAAGCAACATTTTCCTCAATGTTGGCCTAATTTAGATGTTGTTTCACATAAGTGCAGTTCAAATGTTGATGATAGTTGAATGTAGGTACAATAAATCTTCCTCCTCCCAAGTTTTTGTTTCCTTGTCTTCAATCTTCCTCTTGATTTTATACTCATATATTGTCTCCTCCTACTAGTGTGCACTTTTTTCTTTAACTAATTTAACCTTTTGGGTGGATCTTCAAGGTTGATATGGTGGGTAGTGGCTTGAAATGAGGAAATATTTTAGGAAAAATGTCTGGCTTAGGTATCTTGACTAATGGCATATCCTCAACAATAACATAATATTTTTTCTCCTCCTGAGAATATGGTGGTATATAGGAATTTTTATTTTTAATCTTCCACTATAATCAAATTTGATTTAGGCCCCTTGATTAATTTAATTTATGAGAGATCACCCTTTTAGCATAACTTACACGTAACCTTGTCAACTCAAACATATTTTCTTATGAACAAAAACACATGAATAATTCCTATAAGTTTATTTCAATTTCTCCTAAGGTTTTGACCCATTGGACTCCCAAAACAATATCTACTCCACCCACAGGAATAGAAAACATAGGGAATTTATCTTGTAGTCTCCCATGTCAAGTTTGATATTATGGCATTTCCCGGAACAATTAATTATACCTACATCTACAACCATGACCTTAAAGGGTTGTGTGGAGAGAAAACCTTGTTTTCGTTTATGTTAAAGTATGATGTTGTAGGATTTTTAATTTATTTCATTATTCCAAAAGAGGGAAGAAACATGAAGGTTGATTGGTAGTGTCATGCCAAGTTGTATGTGTTGTTGATATTGATTGGTATTACATGGGTTCTAGAGCAGTGTAGTGGCTTGTAGGAGTGTTATGCTGGCTTGTAGATCTATGGAGGATGGTGTCATGATTTCATGTATTTTTTTAACGTCCTAATAGTTGTACAAGTGTGCCAAAGTGATTAGGAGGTCAGTTGTGGTGAAGCAAACATGTTTAAGCTGCTTGTTATAAAGGCCTACAGAACATAATGAGGTATGGTATGAAGTGATGGAGTACATGTACATATCATATGGATATGTATGGTGAGAGTGGGGATCATGATTATGATGTGTTGAGACACTCACAAGTTTATTATAGTGTTGGATCAAGTGTTACACATGGTTTTAAGGTCTACACTAGACCTATTATTAAGAACTATGTGACCTAATGAGGTGTGGAGGCATAAATTCATCTTGAAAATGCTAGTATGATCTACGTAATATTTTTGGTAAGTTTTTGGTGAAGTTTGAGATCATTACTTTGATCATTTTACATGGAAAGTTTTTTTTAGGTATGTTCTTAGACTTAGCTCCTTGAGCAAGCATGCCCTAGTGAGATGGAGTCAAAATATTTGAGTGTATTGGAGAAAATTAAAGAATTGGAAAATTTGTAGGAGGTTGATATGAAGGTATGGTCCAAATTTTAAGACCTAATGTTGCATATTTTGTAAGTTATGACATGTTTACCTCTACCGATTTTTGGAAGAGAGAAACCAAGGTCGAATTTAGATAGTTTGATGTTCATTGGCATGTGTGTTCTTTGCATGGGAACCCAGTATCTTGGGTATAGTTGAATAGGTCTACTGAAAATGTTTATCAAGTGGAATTAGGTCATTTGATTGTTATATTTAATTAAAAAAATGTTAAGAAGGTAAACAACTTTTAAACCCTCTCAAAACCCTAGTTAAGAAGCGAATGGAGAGACCTTGGTTGTAGTGGCCAAGAATGGAATTTTTTTTAAAATATGATTATTTAATGTTGTATACGAATCCTCTTACTTTCTCCAGGTGTAAGTTATAATTTTTGGTTGTGTGTGTACCCCACTCAAAAAGGAAAGTTTCTAAAAAAAATATTTTCTCTTAGGTTTTACATTGCACCAGGTGAATAAATTAGTTTTTTAGGAATTATAGGAGCTATACTTCATTTATAGAGTGGTTTTTTCCCTTATAATGATTTTAGAAGTCCACTTTGAATGACATATTTTGGGGCAGTTTCAGGTGTCCTGTTAGCATAAGATCTATGGAGGTGCTACAATCTAATTTATGTAATCCTATGTATTTTTTGATGATCTTGAGGTCATAATATTTCCATTGGTATATTACACTTACATCGATGAGGTCATTTATGTTGGTTTGAGCTTCATTTTTGAAGACTAGTTTTGGGGCAGCTTAGTTGTGCTTGTTCTCAAAAGAGTTTCATGTTATAAGATGTTGATGTAGGGTGTTTCATGGTTTTTGGAGTTTTCTGAAGACTTATACAACATTTCTAAGTGGTTTATGTGTTTCGGTGAGGGTTTTTGTCTCTATAACATTCCATTTTTAGTGAGTAGGTATTTTTGGTGTTTTAGGGCTTCTTAAGTCCTAATAGAGGTCTAGATGATTCCAGAGGCTATAGCCAAACTATATGGTTCTTTGTAGAATTTTTAAGGGTTTTTTATGTTGAAAATATGTTATTATCCCTATGATGGCCAACATATATGTTATAATGTCAATATTTAGGTATAAAAGTAAAGTTAGAAAGCTCATTTGAGCTAGTTGTAAATGTGAGAGAAAATGTGAGCTAGAGGGAAGTATAAGGAGGTGTAACAGGTAATGTTGAGCATCATGAGATGGAAATGAATATTTTATGATGTTATAGGGAGAGAGAGAGATCATATGTTGGAAATATAGGTTAGGTGTTGAAATCAGCTTGAAGTAAGAAGTTCTTGGGCATGGAGGCTAGAACGCAGTTTTGAGGAAAATAGAGATGAGAGTGTGCTTCATGATGTCATCATTAGTTGTTGGTACAACATTTCAGAGATGCATAATCAATTAGGTGGAGTTTGTTGGTGGTTATTCATCTAAGAGGTTGGTGCCTCCTTGTAGGGTTAGTTCTCTACTAAAACAAAGGATTAGTGCCTCACTAAACCTATAGGTTGGTGCTCCTTGTTGAGTTGGTGATCAAATAAATTTAAAACTTGGCTATAATAAAATTTTGTTTCAGTGGGTTTTCTTCCCCTTGAGGGTTTCCCACTTAAATTTTGTGTTCATGTGTTGTTGTGTTCTCATTTTATCATCTAAAGGGTTATGTTTCTTAAAAATTCATGTTTAAATATTAAGTTGAATTAAATAGTTGATGGATCTTAATATTAAAGTGAAAGAATGTTTTAATGCCCACTAGTTCTCCCCCCAATTGTTTATGCTCCAAAAAATCGGTATCATAGCAGGGTCTTTGAAGCAAGTTGAATAAGATTGAGGTGATCCTCTAAAGCACAAAGATGTTTCAAAGAAAGAAGAACCAAATATTGGAGTCCTTGGTCAAGGGATATGAAGAAAAAATTAGTTGTATGAATTTTTATCATGATCATATCAACAAAGAGTTAGAACCTCAAATTGGTTTGGTGAAAACTACTCTAAATGGCAAGGATTATGAATGTAGCAAGCTCAAAGAATATATAGAAGCCCTAAAAGCTATAGAGTATAAATCCATCAGGAATGAATAAAAAATAAGGTCCTTGAGAGTAGAATTGGAGTAGGTATCCATCAGGTTAAATAAATTTGAAAGTTTTGAGAAGAACACTATTTCTCTATATGATAGCTTGAGTAGTCAAAAGTCAACTAGTGATAAATCAGGTCTTGGTTTCAATCAAGATGATAATAAGTATAAAATTTCAAGTCAGCAAGAAGACCCTAGTTCCAAATAAGGTCAAAATGAAGATGTATATGCCAATAAGGTCTTTCCCAAGAGAAATTCAAGGTTTAAATTCATCATGCAACCAAATTTTATGAGGTATGTTGATTCTTTTCATGGTTATTATTATGTTTGCAGTGAATTTGTTCATAGAGAAAAGGAGTGTGGAAAAGGTTCTGCAAGAGTGAATACCCATGGAGTAATGGAATAAATCACGGTCATAATCATTTAAGAGGTATGCATCATGTTGTTTTCTATAGTTATGACTAAGAAGGTCATATTATAAAGTTTTTTCACCATGAGTCTCCAAGGAAAGTTGAGAATTTTGATGTTCCCAAAGTCAAAGAAGTATGGTTGCCAAATTCTAATCATGTAAAAGAGGTCAAGAAATATTGACCTAATTCTATCAAGCATTCCAAATAATATGGTCATGTTAATACAATCAAGAAGTCACTTATTGTAGACAAGGCTGAGAAGGAGAAGGAGACAATCAAGAAGTTATATCGGTTAGCAAGTAAGGAAGGGATTTTTTCCATGATTAAGAATGATCCAAAGGTTGAAGAATTGTCAACCCAATGTATGAAAGTTTGTTGAAAAAGGTATGGAGATTTGGGAATCATCTGAGTCTGTGTTCTTCTAGTGACCTAAGATTCTTTGGGGTGTCTTCATTAGCATTTATGGAGACATTATTCATTCAAAAGAAGTAATGAGGTTTTTTTGTCAGGTTGTCATTTTCATGTGTCTTGTAACAACCTCAAGAGGGTCTGTGAAGTTTTGTATACTTTATGTGAGTTATTTGGGTATGCTTGGTGACTTATATGTTCCTGATATTTTTACAAAAATAGGTATGATAACTAGATGGAGTCCTATCATTTATTTAACATCAAGAAGATCTAGATATTCATAATGAAGTTGTAGTACTAAAACATCATCATAAAAAGGTAAGTGATATGTTTCAGGGAGGTTTCTTAGTTATTTCATGAGGTGAGTTACCATGTATAATTTCATATAGCTATGAATAAGGTGTTCATCTAATCATAGATGTGTTTAAAGGTATGTTTTTTCCATGATAGTATTTTGAAGATCATCTAGATGATGTACGAAGGCATGTAGTGCAGTTTAAATTTTTTAAGAGTCAAGATATGCAATGTTGATTGAGTTACGTTAAGACTATGAGAGGTTTTGAAGGCCTTAAAAGACTAAAATATGCTTTGATGGGTAGATAATTGTGCTTTGTGACCTAACTCATGTTTATATCTCATATGAAGACCCATCAATTTCGTGATAGGAGACACTTTTTTGTCTTGAATATTGACATAAAGGATTGAGTATTATTTAAGCTTCAAATATGAGAATAAAGACCCAGTAGGTATACATTCATTTTGAAAAGGTAAGGTAAGTAAATTGGTGTCTAAATATAGTGTCTTGAGATATTAAGGGTATTTTTGTGTATGAGTTATTTTATGGTGGCTTGAAAAGTCAAGGAAGGTGGTTTGAGAAGTTTAATACACATATTTGATCCTATGAGAACATCTTAAAGTTGGTTGACATCCTTGGAGTAGGACTGATATGCATTTTTTTGACTATAATTGTGTCTTGAGACCCATACTAGTCTATGAACATTTGAGAACAAATTTTGGGTGTCTCATGGATTTCAAGTACATGTGTCAAGTTTTCTTGGGAATCTACAAGACTTGGTAGTAACAATGATATATGAGAGAAGTTTGATGCACATATGGATCTTGAGACTATGTTTTAAGATCAAATTTTGGTTTGTGTCAATATAGTGCAATTGAAAAATCATGGTGTAATATTTCAAAAGAAGCATAAAAGGTGGCTTGAAGGTCTGAGTTTTTTGGCAAATTAGGTTGATAAATGTGATAATCAATATAAAGAATAATGTAGGAGCTTAGGGTTTACGTATCAATACCTAATTCAATTTTGTGTCTCTTAAAGAGGTGGAGATTGGTCTGCCATACCAATATGTTCTTATATCATATATGGTTATAAAGGTCATGGTATGTTCTATTTAGGCATGATCAGGTATGTTGAGAAAGAGTCAAAACATCAAGTCAAATCTAGGTTTTTAGGACATATATGAAGACTTGTCATTATGAAATGTATCGAAAAGGGTTTTGAAAAGGTTTTTGATAAATGTTATACCACTTGAAAATATGGGCAATGGTTGGTCTAATCTGGGTATGCATAGATGAAGAGTTGATATGAGGATGATAGACATTGTTTACAAGTTGTATCAATTTGTAGTTATGAGTTTATCCAAGAAAGGTTGCTGAGATTCAAAAACTGAGTGTCCCTTTATTTTTAATAAATGAATATCAAGTTTGTGGTGTGAGATAAAATTCAGGTTTTTGATAGACCAATATGTGTTTGAGCTTATATAAATGACATGGAGAAATAAAGCGTACATCTGCTTGAGTTTTGGGTTTGCATGTAGTCAGTGAAAAGAGGTGTCTCTAGAAGAATTTTGAAATTCTTGAAGCATGTTCACCTTAGAAAAATATGATTGAATATGGGATTTATGTTTTTGTATGTAATGTGATAGTATGAGAAGTATTGTATTTCATGAGGCATGATGATCAAGTTGAGCAGGTATAGTCAAGATGAATTATTGTAAAGAAAGGAGCATCAAGGTGGTTTTTCCAGATCTTAAGTATTTACTAAAGGTATGATGGTTTTTTAAAGAACAAATAACATGACTAAGGACATATAAATATGTTCAAAGTACTCTTAGGTCATGGTTTCAGGTAATATTTTTTGAAAAATGCATGTCATAAAGGAATTTTTTCTTATTCTTATCATATGGTATAATAAAGGGGTTAAAGAAGGTATGTTGTGCTTCATGAAGGTGGTCTGAATGTTTGAGGATAATGACTGTCTACTTGAATTTTTTTTGAAACTATAAGTACAGTCAAGAAGATTCATATTGTTCTTTGAAAAGCTTGAAAGTTTGATATTTTCTTGATTGAGCTATAGGTGTGAAGTTTATGAGGTATTGAAGCCTAGATAGTATTAAAGATTAGTGTGTTGGTTTAAATATGCATTTGGAATGCTTGAGTGAGTGTTTCTTGAAGGAATTTGTTTCATAGGTTCAAATACAGTCATTGCAAGATTAAAGTTAAGTTTATGGTCAAAGGTTTGTCAAATTGGTTTGTATTGTTTTCTTTTCATAAGGTATGAGTGCTTCCCAAACAAGTCAAGAAGGTGTTCTTATTCTAAAGGAAAGTGTATGATAGTTTTGGCATGAATTATGAGTTTGCACATTTGTATAAGTCAAAATGAAATCTATATCAGTTGAGGGAAAGATAGTGTAGTATCCAAGATCTTGTTATCATTTTTGTGTCTCATGAAGAAAAATGAGTCTATAGTTATGTCTTTAGATAAAAGTTAGGTGTGTAAGAAGTTTGTAGTGTCAAGTCAAAAAGAGAATAGGGTTATTGAAAGGTGTCTAGAATTCATGGGGAGATAGTGGTATGACTAACATGCGAAAGGTAAGAAAAAATACATTGGTTCTTATTTCAAGCAGTTAGGTTTTGTGGATTTGTATCAGTTATGTGTTACCAGCAAGTCAAGGACTTGAGGGAGTCATTAAGGTGTAATTCTCAGCCCAATAAAGAAGTTAATGTTGGTTATTTGGTTTCAATCATAAGGTAAGTAGAGATGCTCATGGTTTTTAGCACTTGGTATCAGTTTTAGTGCATGATAAAGGTCTGAAGTCAGTTTGGAAAGTATGCATTTACTAAGGAGTTGATTTTCTTAAAGAGTCGAATCAAAGTTGTATATAAAGAATGAATCTTGATTGATTTGGTTGATGTTTCCAACCAAAAGGTGAGCCTAGTGTTGTCACAAGAAGTTTTTGAAGGTAATCATATTTTTCATCAATATAAAAAGGGAGAGAATGAGATAATGGCATGTGATTTCCTTAGGGGGAGATGTTTTTTTTGTGTTTTTTTCCATCAATGACAAAGGGGGATATTTTTGACATTGCATTGTTATTGATTTCAAAGTATGATGTTGTAGGATTTTTCGTTGATTAAATTGATGTAAAAAGAGGGAAGAAACATGAAGTTTGATGTTAGGTTGTGGAGCCTATTTTCATGTGTGAAAATGTTAAAGAATATACACTAAGAGTATTGTACACTTTCCACAAATGTCATGCGGGGTTACAGGGCCAGGCTAGGCCCCGAATGGAGGTTCGAGGGTGCAGCCCCGAGAAAAAAAAATTGGGCCTCAAAAAAACATGGTCTTCTCATATGGGTGGAATTTTTGACCCATAGGTTTATAGGGAGGTTTTGGCCCATGGTTTTGATACCCACGGTTTTGTAAAACTACTTAATAATTATTCTGCTTATGTGGTTTTGTGCATATGGTAGGGTTTGATGTAACATTGCAGATGTGTTTGAATTTGGGTGTGAATTCTGTAGAGTTTTTTGAGCATAGCTCCAAGCAGATCTGGGTATTGTATTAAGAGAGTGTTGTCTTGTAATAAAATATATGCAAGTGATTCTTGGTGGACGTAGCCCAAATTGGGTGAACCACGTTAAATATTGTCTCTTTGTGTTGTGTTATTTTATCATGCACTTTTATTTGAGATCTGAAATATTTTCTACATATTAGTTTCTACTGTTACAATTCTGTGAGAGATTATTCCACATATTTTATCCCTTATTTCCTAACAATTGGTATCAGAGCCTGGTTTGGTTTGCTGAAGTATTGAATAATAGGAAAAGTTTTAGCTTGAGTGGGAGCTAAGGAAGATGATGGAAGATCAAGAGTTGATGAATTCAATGGGAAAAATTTTAGTCTTTGGAAGATGTATATGGAAGATTACCTTTATCAGACAGATATTTATATTCCGTTGTATGAGAAGGTGAATAAACCCTCGAGCATGATAGATGTGGAATGGGATTTTATGGATAGGAAGGCACTTGGGATAATCCGGTTGTGTCTTGTGTCTTCGCTATTATTTAATGTTTCAAAGGAAAAGACTTAAAAAAACTGAAGGATGCATTAGGGAATTTGTATGAAAAACACTTTTCCTCTAATAAGATATTTTTAATTAAAAAATTGTTTAATATGAAGATGTCTGAGAATGGTTCAGTAGCATATCATTTAAATGATTTTAATATGGTTGTAAATATGCTAGCTTTGGTTACAATAGAATTTGATGAATAAGTTAGGGATTTATTAATTTTGTGCTCTTTACCTAAGAGTTAGAATAGCCTGGTAATGATGGTAAGAAACTTGGTTCCAGCTAACTCAAAGTTGAAGTTTGAGGATGTTGTAGTGGTGATTCTAAGTGAGGAAATGTGAAGAAAAAGATATGGGGAATCTTCTACTTCAGGGAATTCTTTAATAGTGGAAACTAGAAGGAGAAAGGAGAACAGAGGAAGCCATGGAAAATCGAAGGATCGGGCAAGGTCAAAATCCAAAAGTAAGATAGTATGTTGGCATTGTGGAAAGTCTGGGCATGCAAAGAAGGATTGTTGGGAGCTTCAGTACAAGAAGAAACAACAAGAAGAAGATAAGGAGGAAAATGTGGCAACAGGTAATGTATGTCAGGATGTTTTGATTCTTTCTTTGCACAATATTACTGAATCTTGGGTTTTAGATTCAAGGGCTTCTTTCCATGCTATTCCACATAGGCATTATTTTATTGATTATGGTCAAGGAGATTTTAGGCATGTTTTTCTTGGTGGCGATGAGCCTTGCAGAATAGTTAGAAAAGGTTTTGTTTGGGTTAAGATTCAGAATGGGAATAGTTGGCTATTAAAGGATGTCAGACATGTGCTTACATTAAGACAAAGTTTGAAATCGGCATGTCAGTTGGGAAGTGATGGTTGTACTGTGATATTTATAGCGGAATCTTAAAAGGTTACCAAGGGTGCTCTTGTGGTTGCAAGAAGATTAGAACCTCATATTTAACCACTTATAGCACTAATGTTTGTAATCTTGTGGCTTCAAAAGTAGATACATCATTGTGGCACTATAGGCTTCGTCATATGAGCCATAAGGGAATGGAGATCATAAAGAAGGATTTTCCTGGATATACAAAAACATGTTTGGAGTTATGTGAGGACTGAATATATGGGAAATAGAAGTGAGTAAGGTTTCTCAAGGTTGGACCTACAAAGAAAGAGGGTAAGTTAGAGCTGGTGCATTTTGATGTGTGGGGGCCGGCACAGGTATCATATCTAGGGGGTTCAAGTTATTATGTTACTTTTATTGATGATGCAACAAGGAAAGTTTTGGTTTATTGTATCAGAAGAAAATCTGATGTATTTGACACTTTTGTTAAATGGAAAGCCTTACTAGAGAATGAAACATGTCTTAAGCTAAAATGTCTCAAGTCAGATAATGAAAGGGAGTATTAAAACAATGAATTTGATGATTACTGTTCTAAGAATGGAATCCGCAAGAAAAAGACAATTCTAGGAACTCCACAACAGAATGGGGTGTTAGAAAGAATGAAAAAAAAATAATAGAACGTGCTAGGAGCATGAGGTTACATGCAAGACTGCCTCTTTCTTTTTGGGTAGAAGAGGTGAGCATAGCTATGTACTTAATAAATAGAGGATCCTCAAGTTCCTTAGATGGAGGCATACATGAGGAGGCTTGGTATGGTAAGAAAGTTGATTATTCATTTCTTAGATTATTTGGATGTGAAGTGTTTTTCCATATAGACAAGAATGATAGAACCAAGCTAGAGGCTAAATCAGAAAAATGTACTTTAATTAGTTATGGTGGTGATGACTTTGGATATAAATGTTGGAGTATTAAGGACAAGAAAATCATTCAATCTAAGGATTTGGTCTTTAATGAGAAAGTCATGTATAATCAGTAGTTGTAGGAAAACAGATAAGAATCAAATAAAGAATATGTTGTGGTAGAGGATATTCTAGATGGGAAAGTGACACATGAATCAGTTCAGGAACCTCCTAAACAGGAACCCCAAACTCCTATATTGAGGAGATCTTATAGGGTAAGAAGAGAACCTAAACGTTTTTCTCCTCTTTATTATTTATTACTCACTAAAAATGGAGATCCATAGATCGTTGATGAAGAAATAAATGTAAATGCTTGGAAGAAGTGGAAGTAAGCCATGGATGAGGAGTATCAGACTCTCATGGAGAACCAGAGATGGGATTTGGTGAAGCTACCCAAAGGAAAAATAGTATTACAGAATAATTGGGTGTACACAGTCAAAGAGGAACAAGGAGGCAAGAAAAGATACAAGGCTCGGCTTGTGGTCAAAGGGTTTGTACAGAAAAAGGGTATAGATTTTGATGATATTTTTTCTCCTGTAGTAAAAATGACTTCTATTAGAACTGTTCTTGGAATAGCTGCATTAGAATACTTGCACTTAGAGAAACTTGATGTAAAGACTGTATTTCTCCATGGTGATTTGGAGGAGGATTTATATATGCAATAGAAAGAGGGCTATGAGGTCAAAGGTAAAGAGGAGATGGTTTGGAAACTGAAGAAGAACTTGTATGGCTTGAAACAAGCTCCACATCAATGGTATAAGAAATTTGATAGCTTTGTGATGGAGCAAGGTTATATTAGAATACATTCTGACCATTGCATGTATAAAAAGAAATTTGAGGATGGAAGTTATATTATCATGTGTTTGTATGTGGATGACATGTTAGTTGTAGGTAAAAACATGTAGGAAATAAAAGTACTCAAGAAAAAGCTAAGTGAATCCTTTCCTATGAAGGATTTGGGGGAAGCCAAACACATAATTGGTATGAGGATATCTCAAGATATGAAGGAACAAAAGCTAAATTTATCTCAGGAAGAGTACATTAAGAAGGTCTTTGAGAGGTTTAATATGCAGGACGATAAACCAGTTAGGACTCCTTTGGAAGGCCATTTCAAGTTATCAAAGGAGCAGTGTCCTAAGAAAAAGTAGGAGAGAAACCAGGTGTCCAAGGTACCTTACTCATTAGTAGTTGGTAGTTTTATGTATGCCATGGTGTGCACCAGGCATGATATTTCCCATGAAAAAGGAGTGGTGAGTAGATTTATGAGTGATCCAGATAGAGATCACTGGCAGGCAGTAAAGTGGATCCTTCGGTATTTGAAAGGGACCCTGGGGACAGTTTTGTGCTACATTGGATCAGACACCACTTTACATGGTTATGTAGATTCAGATATGGCTAGAGATGTAGACAGTGGGAGAAGCACGATAGGTTATATTAACACTATAGGTGGGACAATAGTGAAATGGATTTCACAACTACAGAAGTTGGTGGCATTGTCAACCATGGAAGCTGAGTATGTTACTTCCACAGAGGAAATTAAATAGATGATTTGATACAAGAATTGTTTGAGTTAGGACATAAGAAGGAGGAAGGGAAGTTGCATAGTGATAGTCATATTGATATACACCTAGCTAAGAACTCTGCTTTCCACTCTAGGATGAAACATATACAACTTAGGTACCATTTCATCAGGACAAATTTAGAGGAAGAGAAGTTGAAGCTAGAGAATATTCATACCAGTTAGAATCCTACAGACATGATGAACAAGGTGGCCACAAGGGAAAAACTGAAGTTGTGTTCAACTTTGGTTGGTCTTGATGGAAACTAGTGAAGGGTTGAGAAGCTTGTTCAGAGGAAAACTAGTCTCCAAGTGGGAGATTGTTAGGTTTTGGAGCATGTTTTCATGTGTGAAAATGTTGAAGACTATACACTAAGAGTACTGTACACATTCCACAATTGTCTCATCCGGGTTTGGGGGTGCATCCCCTGAGAAAAAAAAATTGGACCTCAAAAAAATGTGCTCTTCTCATATGGGTGGAATTTTTGACCCATGATTTTGATACCCATGGTTTTGTAAAATTGCTTAAGAAACTATCTACTTATGTGGTTTTGTGTATATGGTAGGGTTTGATGTAATATTACAGATGTGTCTGAATTGGGGTGTGAATTCTGTAGAGTTTGTTGAGCATAGCTCCAAATAGATCTAGGTATTGTATTGAGAGAGCAGTGGCTTGTAATAAAATTTGAGCAACTGATTCTTAGTGGATGTAGCCCAAATTGGGTGAACCATGTTAAATACTATCTCTTTATGTTGTGTTATTTTATTCTACACTTTTATTTGAGATCTATAATATTTTCTGCATATTAGTTTCTACTATTGTGATTCTATGAGGGATTATTCCACATATTTTATCCCTTATTTCCTAACAATTGATTCGTCGTGTCGGGTCAAGTTGTATGTCTTGTTTAGATTGTTTAGTGTTGCATGGGTTCTTGAGTAGTGTAGTGGATTGTAGGAGTATGATGGTGACCTTAAGAGGTATGGAGGATGGTGTGATGATTTCATGTAGTGTTTTGAATTTTCTATTAGGTTTACAAGTGTGCCAAAGTGATGAGGAGGTCAATTGTGGTAAAGAAAGCATGTTCAAGGTGCTTGTTCTTGAGGCCTACAGAGCATAATGAGGTATGGTATGAAGTAATGGAGCACATGTACATGACATCTATATATGTATGGTGATATCATGGGGATAATCAGTATGATGTGTTGAGATACTCACAAGTGTATTATAGTGTTGTATCAGGTGTTAGACATGGTTTATAGGTCTACACTAGACCTATTCTTAATCCCTATGTAACCTAATGAGGTATGCAAGCATGGTTTCATCTAGAAATGAAAATATGAGATATGGCATATCTATGGTAAGTTGTTTCTAGAATTTTGGTGAATTTTTAGGTCATTACTTTGAGCATTTTACATGGAAAGTTATTTTTAGGACTGTTTCTAGACCTAACTCCTTGAGAAAGCATGCCCTAGTGAGAAGGAGTCAAATATTTTGAGTGTATTTAATAAAATTTGAGCATTGGGAATGTGTAGGAGGTTGTTATGATGGTGTGGTCCAAATTTTAGGACTTAGTGTTGAATATTTTTCAAGTTATGGTATTTTTACTTCTACTAAGTTTGGGAAGTGAGAAACCAAGGTCGAATTTGCACAGTTTTATGCTCATTGGCACATGTGTGATTTTCATGAGTACCCAAGCTCTTGGGGATAGTATAATAGGTCTACGAATAATGTTTTCCAATTTTAATGAGGTCATTTTATCATCAAATTTTTATGAACAATCATTAAAAAGGTAAACAACTATTAAACCCTCTCAAAACCCTAGTTAAGCAGTGACTAGAGAGAACTTCGTTGTAGTGACCCATAATGGATTGTTTGTGTAAATATGATGATTTTATGTTGTATATGAATCCTCTTGATTTATCCAGGTATAAGTTATAGGTTTTTTTTGTGTGGACCTGTCATCACCAATCCGGCACTATGATAATTCTTCACCGGGAACTCCTCGTGCTATGATTATTTACTAATGCACAGTGTTTAGTTTGGTGGATGTAATCTAGAAACAAAACAACAACCGAACACAAGAATACCATCGACTATGATAAGACGGAATGATGAAAAATCTGAAATATCAAAGTAAATTATAATATTAACATGAAATTGTTACAATCTCACCCATGAGGTACTTCAACAAGACTATGGGAGAAACTTTACAATCACACCTCTCGATGGCTTCTTCAACACACCTTTAACTGATGGCTTCCTTTGCACACTTCTACAATATTTCTCACTAATTCTTTCTATGCTAAATGAGGGGGGTGGCCTCTCTATTTATAGAACTTCCAGGCTTATCCATCCTATCTCTAAGATAGGATAAGAAATCCACTCTGATGAATCATATTCCATACCTTAACTCTTATCTGTACATGTAAGCTTATCTCTTAAGATAAGATAAACCTTATCATTTTACATGGGTTCCACATTTTTAGACTTTTTACAAATAAAATACACAAAATATTTATGACCTCACTCCTTGTCCTTATTACCAATATAATATTTCTAATTCCTAATCATGTAGACCCTACTTCTCTAATTACCCAAACTTTGACATTCTAACATTACCGGACCACTTATGACAAATATTTACTTTTTACAACATTCCTATTGTACTTTGACTGTTACCGTACTCCACATTATTGGCGACACCGTACTGACAGCACCGTTATCTTCTATCAGACGCTACTACTAATTATATTAACAACATCCTATTCATAATACATACATTAATGAAATAGAAATTATGGAGGAAAATTTTAGTGTTGACATCTTCCCCCTTCCTAGCTTCTACTCCGTCCTTGGAGTAGACTATTCTGGTGCTTGGAAAATCTTCAACTTGTCATGGTTGACCCATTTCGTAATGGGAGTGCCATCCAATTCCTCCAGTCGGTACGTACCATTTTCATGCACAGCTACTATTTTGTAGGGTCCCATCCATTTTGGAAGAAATTTTCTCTGTCTTCTTTTTTTGTATCTGGAATCATATACTAGAACCAAGTCATTCACATGAAATGGAGACCACCGGATCTTTTGATCAAAGTACTCCTTCTGCCTCATTTTCTTCTTATGGCTTCTATCCTTTGCTATTTCCCTCATTTCCTCTAGCAAATGAAGATGTACCAACCTTTCTTTTACTGAATCACTTTCATCCATCCTTTCATTTTTCATAACTCTCACAGTGGGAATATCAAACTCAATAGGAAGAACTGGATCAATGTCATAGGCCAACTGAAATGGGGAGTATCATGTTGCTGACTTTGATGTTGCCCTATATGCCCACAATGTTGCATGAATCCTTTTATCCCATTTATGTACCTGCAAGGTTGCATCTTTTGCTAGAATTTGACATAGCACAAAATTTGTTCGTTCCACCTGTCCATTTGTGCTTTGCTTGTATGTTGTTACCTTCCTGTGCTTAATAGAAAACTTATTGACTAGGGCTTTTACCACCTCATTAATGAAGTGGCTTCCTTGATCTGTTACAATTTCTAATGGACAACCAAATCTGGTGACAATGCATTCATACATGAACCTTGCCACTTCATCCATGGAAGCTATTTTTAATGGCCTAGCTTCAACCCACTTGGCTAAATAATCTGTGGCAACTACAATATACTTATTTTGGCGTGATGTAGTTGGAAGTGGACCTACAATGTCTATTCCCCACTTTTCAAAGGGACCAAGGGGAAGAATAGGACATAATGGAGCTGATGAAGTCTTACGGTTACCATGTGTTTGACAAATATCACATGTCTTACAATAATTATAAAAATCTTTAAAAAGAGTGGGCCAGTGATAACCTGCATCCAAGATCCTTCTTGCTGTAAGTTTTCCAGAGAAGTGCCCTCCACATGTACCATTGTGGAATTCTTCTAGCAGCTCCTTTCCTTGATCACGTCCAACTGCCCTCTTGTACTTTCCATCAGGTCCTATTCGAAATAATGCTCCATGCAGAATAGAATATGGACGACTGGCTTGAGTAATCTTTCTCTTAGTCTTTGCATTGGCACCATCATGAAACTTGAATTCATTCAGATAATTCCAAATATCTATGTATTCACTAGGGATTGTGTCAAGGGATAACAATGATGCATCGAGGAAAGCATCATGATCACAAGATGATCCTAAACCATCATAGGCTCGAGAGAGTGCATCTGCATTGACATGCTTCTTTCCTGGCCTATCTATAATATCAAATTCAAACTCTTGTAGCAAAATTATCCATCTTGCTATCCTCCCTGATGGGTTAGGCTTATTTACAATATATTTTAGAGCCTGATGATCTATTACAACTAGAAATTTCTGCCCTAGCAAGTAATTTCTAAACTTCTTTACAGCAAAAATGATAGCCAGAGCCTTTTTTTCAGTTACAGTATAATTTACCTCAGCACTACTCATTTGTCTGCTCCCAAAGTAAATTGGATGTTCATTCCCATTTTCATCCTTTTGGCTCAAAGTAATTCCTAGTGTTGTATCTGAGGCATCAGTGTACACAATGAATGGCTTTCTCCAATCTGGATTCTTCAAAACAGGTGAAGACACCAGGGCTTCCTTCATTTGTCCAAAAGTTTCATGCACCTTATTTCCTGGTTCATAAGTAACATCCTTCTTCAAGAACTGGGTTAGTGGCTGTGCAATCTTTGAGAAATACTTGATGAACCTTCTATAGTAACCCACATGGCCTAAAAATGATCTCAACTTACTTCTATTAAGAGGAAATGGTAAATCTTTGATTTTTGAAACTTTATCAGGATCAGTACCAATACCATCTCTGGATACAACATGCCCTAACAAAACGCCTTTAGAACATCCAAAGACACACTTTGTAGGGTTTAATGAGGCTTGTGCTTCATCTAACCTTTGAAATGTTGTCTCCATTTGGTGCAGGTGGTCCAACTTGCTCCCATAGATGTAAAAATCATCCAAAAATACTTTGATGAAGGTCCCAATGTAGGGTTCGAACACCCTATTCATCAAATGCTGGAATGTTGCTGGAGCATTACACAACCCAAAAGGCATAACTCTATAAGCAAACATTCCCCAAGGAGTGGTGAACGTGGTCTTCAGCTGATCTTTCTTTGCTATACGAACTTGGTTGTAGCCGCTATATCCATCAGCAAAACTATAGCACTCCTGGCCAGCTACTTCGTCCAAGATATGATCTGAAAATGGAAGAGGGTAATGATCCTTCTTTGTTGCCTTATTAAGCTTCCTGTAATCAACACAAATGCGTAGCTTCCCATTCTTTTTTATTGAGATCACAATGGGAGAAACCCATTCTGAATTCTCCACAGCAAATATGAATCCTGCATTAAGCAACTTATCTATTTCTTCTTTTACAGTCTTGGAAAAATTAGGATTCATTCTATATGGCATTTGCTTTATGGGTTTAGCACCATCTACCAGCTCAATACAATGTTCTACCCAACTTACTTGATGGAGTTCCTTGTAATAAAAAGTGAATAGGTGTATGTACCTTCGAAAGAGCTGGAGGTAGGATTCCTTCTCACTCTCCATCACAGCATCACCAATCTTTATTTGTTGGAGACAATCATCAACTTCTTCTTCAGATAATTTTATGGGGTCATGATTTGGTGTGACTAGCAGGATATCCATGACTGAAACATCCACCTCACTTTCTTCATCTTCAGTGTCCACTTCACTGGTACTAGAGTAATCAGAGGATGTCCAATCATCAGTTTCATCACTTGAATCCACAGGTTCTGCTTTATGATGTCGAGGGGACACGTTTATCTTCACCCTCTCTCTACCACGTCCAAGTGTCATGAAACCTTCATTCCAATAGTTTCTTGCATGAACTCTCCTTAGCCATGGTCTTCCCAGCAGCATTGGGTACGCAACAGTACCATTTTTCATCACCTGAAATTCTACCACACATACAACACCCATAACAGATATTGCCACATTTGAAACTACACCTTCTGGTTTATTTTTTCCCTTATTTAATGACCTTAACATAAGTGTTGAAGGGCGATCAATTTTTAAACCCAACATATTCATTACAGACTCGGTCATTACATTAACTGCAACACCTCCATCAACTAAGACATCATGAATTGAAATACCATTACATAATACCTCAGCTTGTGGAGCATAGGGATCTGCCTCTGCCTCCAAAATAGGGACCTCAACCTCCTTCCTTCTTTGAGCATTGAGTCCACCTCGCAACTCCCGCCTCTTCTCAGAAGACATAGCCAAGAGTTGACCATATGTAATATTTGCAGGCCTTTTGGACAGATCTTCCAAGATGGAGTATGGTCCTTGCCCATGTGAAATCAGAAAATCCTGCACACCCAACTTTCTTCTCCTATGTTTCTTACTAGTTTCTTCTTTCATCTTCTTAGGATCATTTCCATCTTGATTATCTTTTTCTTTCTTTCTTTTTGTTACAAACACATCTACTTCATTATTTCTGCTCTTATCTACTACATCAAAAGAATTCACAGGTGCTTTTCCTTTATCATTATCTCCTTTACCAGATGTAGAAGCTCTATCTGGACAATTATACTTATAATGACCCTTTTTATAACAACCATAACAAACAACTTCAGAAATATTTCTTTTTGGACCTCTATCTCCTCCCTGAGAACTAAATTCCTTTCCTTGAAGAAGATTAATAGTTAACTGACCCATCTTTTTGAGCAGATCTTCATACTCAGTAGATGTACTAGGAGAAATATTTGTGCTCACCGGGAGTGGTTGTGGATTCTGGACCAAAGGTGCTGGTGTAGGCTCTACTTTAGCAACAATTTCTTTGGGCTCCTCTTCCATGCTTTCTTCTTGCCTTCTTGCAATCTCCTTTGCTTGTTCAATGGCAGCTGGGCGGTCATACTTCACTCATTGTCTGATCTCTGGCTTCATCCCAAGAATGAAGTGCTTACAGAGGAGATTATCCACGCCATTCGTCAACCCATCCGCTAGTCCTTCCTTCCGGATCTGGGCATCGAGCTTCCTCCTTAGCTATAGAACACGAGCATGATAATCCCTTATCTTCTTCTTCTCTCCTTGGGATAGCTTTGTGATCTCGATCATGAGATCTGCATATTTCTGTTGTTCACCAAATTCTTCAAGAAAAATTTCAGTTAATAAATCCCATGAATTTTTTACATTATCGCCTAGTGTTTCAAACCACCTAAGTGCTAAACCATCCAAAAAGGTAGGAAAAAATTCAGTCCATTGTTCCCTTCTTATGAGGCCATTACAAATACAAGATCGTTTAAACTCTTGAATGAAAGAAGAAGCATCTTCATTAGATTGAGCTAAAAAAACATGAATCTTTCCCATTTTCAAAAGTAACCACCGTGAAATACCAACCCACAAGTACAATCAACAAGACTTATGTGCACAAATAATTAGAATTACTATAGAAATGACCACGGTAAACTATGGTAAAACTTGACTTACTACGGTAAAAACTGATTTTACTGTGGTAAACACTATTCACAGTAAAAAGTGAAGTTACTGCGGTAAATACTATTCACGGTAAAAAGTGACTTTACTGTGATAAATAATATTCACAGAAAAAATGACTTTATCATGGTAACTACTATTCACGATAAAAATGAATTTACCATGGTAACTACTATGCACAGTATAAACAAGGTTACCCTCTAATTGATTTTTGACTAAGTGGGAATATCTCTCCAGAAAATCCACCAATGAGGAATGGTCCCAGCAACAGAACCAAAATGTCATCACCGATCCGGCTCTATGATAATTATTCACCGGGAACTCCTCGTGCTATGATTATTTACTAATGCATAGCCTTTAGTTTGGTGGATGTAATCTGGAAACAAAACAACAACCGAACACAAGAATACCATCGACTATGATAAGACGGAATGATGACAAATCTGAAATATCAAAGTAAATTATAATATTAACATGAAATTGTTACAATCTCACCCATGAGGTACTTCAACAAGACTATGGGAGAAACTTTACAATTACACCTCTCGATGGCTTCTTCAACACACGTTTAACTGATGGCTTTCTTTGCACACTTCCTACAATATTTCTCACTACTTCTTTCTATGCTAAATGAGGGGGGTGGCCTCTCTATTTATAGAACTTCCAGGCTTATCCATCCTATCTCTAAGATAGGATAAGAAATCCACTCTGACGAATCATATTCCATACCTTAACTCTTATCTGTACATATAAGCTTATCTCTTAAGATAAGATAAACCTTATCATTTTACATGGGTTCCACATTTTTAGACTTTTTACAAATAAAATACACAAAATATTTATGACCTCACTCCTTGTCCTTATTACCAATATAATATTTCTAATTCCTAATCATGTAGACCCTACTTCTCTAATTACCCAAACTTTGACATTTTAACATTACCGGACCACTTACGACAAATATTTACTTTTTACAACATTCCTATTGTACTTTGACTGTTACCGTACTCCACATTATTGGCGACACCGTACTGACGGTGTCGTTATCTTTTATCAGACACTACTACTAATTATACTTAACAACATCCTATTCCTAATACATACATTAATGAAATAGAAATTATGGAGGAAAATTTTAGTGTCGACAGACCCCACTCAAAAATGCAAGTTTCTGGAAAAGGTTTGTTTTCTCTTAGGTTTTTCATTAGACCGGGTGACTAAATTGGTTGTGGATGAATCATCGGAGATATAATTCATTTCTAGAGTGTTTTAATAACAATTTTGAGCCCTTAAAAGGTTTTTTTAAGTTCATTTTTCTTGACTGGTTTTGGGTAGTTTTAGGGTCCTGTTACCAGAGCCTTTTTAAAGGCCATCAAGTCTTATTTATGGAATCCTACAAACTTGGTAATTACCTTGAGGTCATAAAATTTCTATTGGTATATTTCACTTGCATGGATGAGGTCATTTGATGTTGGTTTGAGCTTCATTTCTGAAGACTAGTTATGTTTGTTCTCAAAAGGGTTTCATGGCACGAGATGTTGATGCAGTGTGTTTCATGGTTGCTGGAGTTTTTTGAAGGCTTAGAAAACATTTCTAAGTAGTATATGTGTTTTTTGAAGGTTTTTTCTGTATAACATTCCATTTGTGGTGAGTATGTCTTTTTGGTGCTTTAGGGCTTCTCGATTCTTAATGGAGGTCTAGATGGTTCTAGAGGTTATTGCCAACCTTATATCGTTCTTTGTATAATGTTTTTAGGATGTTTTATGTTTTCAAGATGTTATTTTCCCTATGATGGCTGACCTATATGATATTATGTCAAGATGCAGGTATAAAAGCAAAGTTAGAAAGCTCATTTGAGCTAGTTGTGAATGTGAGAGAAAATGTGAGCTATAAGTATAATGAGGTATAAGAGGCATTTGTGACCACCATGAGAGGGAAATGAAGATGTGATTATGTTCTAGAGAGAGATTATATGTTGGCAAGCTAGTTTAGATGTTTAAATCAACTTGAAGGAAGAAGTTCTTGGGCATGGAGGCTAGAAGATAGTTTTGAGGAAGATAGAGAGGAGAGTGAGCTTGATAATGTCATGATCAGTTGTTGGTGCACTATTTCAGAGATGAAAAACAAATCAGTTGGCTTTGGTTGGTACTTCGTATGTTTTTTGCTCTACTAAAATCAGGTGTTGGTGCTCCTTGTGGGTTTCATGTCTCATTAAACCTAGGGGTTGGTGCTCCTTGTTGAGTTGGTGCTCAACTAAATTTGAAACACGGATATAATAAAGTTTTTTTCATTGGTTTTTCGTCCCCTTGAGTTTTTCCCACTTAAATTTTGTGTTCATATATTATTGTGTTCTCATTTTCTCATCTAAATGGTTATGTTTCTCAAGAATGCATGTTTAAAGATTAAGTTGAATGAAATCATTGATGGATTTGAATGTTAAAGTGAAATATTGTTTTACTACCCAATTATTCACCCCCAATGGTTGTGCTTCCAACACAACTAAAAAATAATGATAATAAATATTAGGTTGGGAATCCCCAAACCCTAGTTCATCCATAACCTTGACTTATTTTTCATTTTGACTTTATCATCAATGGCCTCTATGTAGAAGAACTTATTTTTAGCAAATGGATGTCCTTTATTGTATTTTTTGTCATAATTAAAACAGAAGCCTTTTTATCTTTTCTCTTCAACTTGTTAAAGAGACAATCTAGTAGGTTGATGGAGTGATGGTGTGGGATTGCTATAATTTTTGAATGTGTTCCCTTCATTAGAAAAGATTTTTTCCTTTTCCCTACGTTTCATGATAATAGAATCATAAAACTTAAGTGAATTAAATATATGCACCTCATGCTCAATGTGATTCTTAAACCCCCAAGAAATAGGTCATTCATATTCCCTTCTGTAATATTCTCCACACATAAGGAGAGGTTTTGGAATTAATGAACATAATCTTTTATTGATCTTATTTGTCATATCTTTACGAATTGGTTGAATTAATTATCTAACACACTAGAACTATAGTAAAATTGCATATCTTTAGTAAAAAAATTCCATGTGATATTGAGACCATTCTTATGTATTTGAGCACATAGCCATTGATACCAGGTGATTTGGTTTGGTTCGAGACACAAGGATGCCATGGTCACCTTTTGTCCATATTGGATTTGATGTAGATAAAATAAATTCTCAATTTGGTTAATTTAATTGATTGGATCCTTTCCATCAAACTTATGCATCTCCACTTTTGGAATCATGTTCTGAGATTGTAAAGTATTGGGATTTCGATTGGGTTGGGTAGAAGATCCATCCTAGCCAGTTTTTCCATTACTTTGACCTGAAGATCTACCTTGGTTGATCTGAGTAGGATTGAGTTATAAATTATTTTGAATATGATGATTAACCTTTAGATTGGTACTGAGTTTTTCCATGGTATCATCCAATCTACATCCCCTTTTTTGGCCATCTCATACTATAGGATTTACATATCATACTCAAGTTGGCTCATCTTATGATCCACCAAAGTAAACTTTGGCACTAAGGATACCTTTGTTACCCCATATAACTCCAAATCCTCAATATTACCTCATCCTTGTCTCGATTTTTACCTAAAGTGATCAAATTATTTTTTCTTCTTATGGATTGCCCCGCTATGATGCCCCAAAATAGTAATATTTAGGGATCAAGTCTTAAATTTAGGGTTTGTGGTTTCAAGAGGATGTCGACCAAATATTTAAAAACCCAAAGAACATACACAAACTAATTTTTTATCATCTTTTCTAAACTGTAAAGAATTTGGAAAAAATCCACAATTTACAACCTATAGAGTGAATTTACGAAGAAAAAAAACCCTAAAATTGAGATAAATTTTTCAAAATTGAGAAAAAAAAATCTGAAATTTTTAGGGAACCTTACTTGTAATGTGTTATAACCTTGGTAAAACAATTGCTAATAAATTCGCAACCTTGCACAAGATATATCCAAAACAAAAAATAGGATTTTTTGCACAATTTTGGAAAAGATCAAGCTATGATACCACTTGTAATGAAATTAATTAAATATATCTAAATATCATAATAAATATAAAACAAAATAACACTAAAATGTAGAGAAATGGTCATAATAAATAAGTAGAGTAGCTTATCCACTTTGATGGGGCAACCACCAAATCATACAATAAGACTCAAATGCTCAATATGATGACAATATCTTATTCTCTAGCCCCTATATATACCCTAGTATACTACTTAGATCCGTAAGGCCAACCCAATAAATATATGAAAGCAAAAATAAATATGATATGACATGATAAGATATTATGTTGGCTATTCATATCCCGATATATGACCTAGGGTTGAGGGAATAACAAACTACCAAGGGTGGAGGACTGAAATCCTTAAGCTTTTCAACTAACAAGTGTGGAGGAAATGTATCAAAATTATTGTGAAAGCTAAAAAATATATATACCATGCTTATTTTCCTTATATATGAGAATTCAATCTTGTAACATGTCAAAAATAATTTCTAGACAAGTTTAGAAATGATGATGACTCAAGGAAACTCAACAATGTAAATACATCATCCAAATATGTGATTCATAATAAGAGGGTTAACACTAATGAGAACATTGTATTAATATAATAATGGAATATAAAGGCTAATTTGGGACCATAAAGGTTGTTTAGTTGTTGTTTATGTTGGTAGAATGGGGATTCAGACTAATCATTATGCAGAAGCCCTTGCTACTCTATGGGAGCTAAGGATTTCCAAAGATTATAATATATAGAACTTAATTTTGGAAGGAGATTCACTAAACATCATCAATCACCTAAATCAAATTTCTCCTCCTAGCTGGACTGTCAAGGACTTTATTATGGAATCCATAAGTATTTGTAAAAATTTCAAGAATATCATCATTAGGCATACTTATAGGGAGGGGAATAAGGTTACAGATACCTTGGCCAATGTTGGCATCAACAATAATCTAACCATATGGGATAATTAAAATTACATCCCTAATAAGGTACATAATAGCATTAATGTGGATAAATATGGGCATTCAAACATGAAGTAGAAATAATAATGGTATGGAGCGGGCTTTAGTGGAGGTGAAAGATCCGACATGTGAGAATTATCATCCTAACCACAGGCCATATTAACGCCCATGAAATTCACATTGGTGGATGGGTTCTTAAAAACCGGGACAGACATAAGGAAGAAAAAGATTCAAACGAGGGTTTTGAGAAGAAAATTTATAGGAATAGCAGGGAGAAGAAGAAAATGGGAGGAGCCCCATGCCAATTGGAGCCCTGTAGTGATCTGGCCTGGAAGAACAATGAGGATCTATGGAACCTCTTACATAAGGGTGACATTTCCAATTTTATAGAATGCATCCAGGGCCACGATTAGAATATCTCGGTTCATTTTGCAATGGAATGGAAGGATAGAAAGGTGAAATATGGTGGCCATCGTGTTACTATTAATGAAGAGTTGATTGTTGAGGATACAAGCCTCGAGTTTGAGGGTTACTATTTTTTAAGCAAAAGGATTGACAGGGTCGTAAAGGCTAAGAAATTATCTGATGTGGGAGAGGAGTTTGAATTTTTTCTGTGGGTATTAGGGTAAGTGTTATCCCCAAGCCATTAGATGAAGTAAAAAATATGATGGTTAGGTATATTTCTCTGGAAGGGCGATACAAAACTATCACTATTAAGCACATAGTTTTTCTTAATCATTTTAGAAGGCAATTTGCAATCTACTTCCCACACGACCTACTAAATTCCCTTCAGCGCTCCATTTTGGACTTTCAAAAGCACTCCCTTGCTATCCCTCTCCACTAGGGCCTCAGCTTCCTACTCCATAAGATTTGTGTCTCCAAATTCCCCGGCTTCCTGACCACTCCCAACGATCTGCACATCACTACCTTCACTGCTCCCACTCCCATACTGGACACCTCTTCCAAACCCAATACCAAGAACCCTAAGCTTCCAAAAAACGACACCCCTCACTCTGCCCGGGTTCTTAAAAGCACCAAAGAGCTGGAAGTTGCACAAAATTTACTGCATATAAGCAATATTGGCCTAGATATGGCCCTGCATCAGGAGGGGAATAACGTACCTCACAGACTGGAGTCTCTGGAGAAAGATATGAAATAGCTTAAGAAGGATATGTAGCGCATGGACAAGCAGAAAGGAAAAAGAAAAATTGATGATGATAATGACATTAGGAAGGATCATATTGCTGACATTTATAAGAAGTTGGACTCTCTAGATAGTAGATTGGGGAGAGAAAAAGACATGTATGATCACAACATGGCTATCTTCAATGTCATTAGTGACTTATTAGAGCAGTAGGTTTGAAGCATTACCATGTTTAGCGGGATCCCTGACACTATTTGGGGGAATGAAAAAGATAGAATCTAGACCATCTCGCAACTGAATGCAACTGACCCAACGCACATCACCACATTGGTGTTGTTCACCTCGCTACAAAATATCTAGTATAGAATCGACATAGTGTCTAAGAAGTAAACTCACTCGGGCTGGTAAGCATCATTTTAGTCACTGCTCTTTTTTGGTCTTTTTGTTGTTTCTATGTTGCTCTTGTGTTGTATTGTTGCAGTTTATGTTTTTTTTTGTTTCTTGCTTGTAACTATCTTTTGGTTACTATTGGACATAGTGTTTTATCTGGATTTTTATCCTCTCTTGTTGTTCCTTTATAGCTATATTTGGTTGTTGAGCCCTTTTTTTAACAGGGTATAGTCCCTTTAAAACTATTTACCAATAATAAAAATAATAATAATAATAATGGAATATATAATTTAGAAAGTGAAACCAAAGAATATTTAGTACACCAAAACAATGTCTCATTAGAGAGAATGTTTTATCCAACTCATGATGATATCTCTAAGCTCCTCTTTTCACATAATGGACCCAATGGTTCCTTATATAGAAAAGGTAAGAGATAGGTAGGAGATGATTATTGGTGGAGTGAAAGGTGGAAACATTAATTAAATTTCATCTTAATTCACTTAAGCCTTCTCACATATGTGAGAGAAGGAATACCACATTAATTTTTACACATCAACAACTTATTTCACCTAACTATTTTTCATGTCTAGAGATAATACAAATACCGAATGTGGGATTCAAATTGAGTGTGAACATGACACACACAAAAAACCTCCTTGGATATTAGCTTAGGTGATTTGGTAAAAGAGAATAAATCCTTAATTGCATATATATGTGAAGCAAGAGCATCAGAGAGAGAGAAGAATTCAAAATGTGAATTATCATCTTCACTATGTCATGAGATCATTAGAGAGGGATTTGGCATCATTTCACAATTCTAGGTAGAGTCTAGAGAGTTCAAATTTTCAAATTTGGTATTTTCCCTCCATTATTATGTTCAAATGTCTAAGGTTGTGAAAGTGAAGCTAAAAGGTTGTCAAAGAATGGAAAGTATGTTTGATGGTCCTTAAGTATGTGTACTAAGTGTCTAAACTTATTAAATGATTCCTAGAGTGAGTGGGATCAATAAATGTCTTAAACAATGCAATATGCCTGTATTGACCATGTAAGAGCATTATGGAGTTCATAAAGTCGGTTAGGGTTTGTAAAATGGGAAAATAAATGAGATAAAATTTGAATGAAATTTAGTTAGAAGGGGGTTCTTAGAGGGTGAATAGGATGGAGGGAGGTAAGAGGTATGAATTTCGTAAGAGAGATATATGTTAATATAAAAATACTTTGTTTTTTCACGAAAAGGGATTGTAAATCCAAAAATACAATTTTAAAAGAGTGTATTAGAACAATAAATCCCCATTTCCTTGAAGTGCATGGTTAATTCTTGGTCTCTTTATACCTATCCAGGTGTATAGAAGTATGTTATTGATGATGAATCTCTGTATGTGGGAAATAGTTGTATGGTGATGTCGATCTCTATGAAGTAATGCTTTGTTTTTACTGTGTTTGCAAGTTTTAGGTATGACCATATTAAAATATTATTGTTAGAGACTCCTTTTGATTGTATAACGTGGTAAGAAGTGATTGCAAGATGTTTTAAGGTGGAATGCATAGTATTCTCAAATGTAATGTTGAAAACATCAAGTGTTCAGGACTGTAATTATGCATGTTTGAAAAACAAGACTCTGAAACTATGTTTATGATAAGATTTTGAGGAAGGGTGTTTATTTATTTGTGAATAATTGATTAATATCTATTTCATGAGTTGTGTAGCATGATTTGAATGTGTAAGACTACATCAGAAGTTTCAAGGAAGACTAAGGTATCAAGAATAATTTGTGACTGTGTATGAAGACTGGTTGAACTTTGTTAGACTGTGTTTTAAGTTTTTTCACGTGATTGGTGTGGAATCAAGACTTGAATTCATTTATGTATTGGTATAATGTTGAAATAAATATCTCCATGTATTTTTCAGATCTTGAAACTTAAAAAATCACTAGTCAATACACTTTTATCTCTTCCGGGTCTATTCTAAAACCCTATCTAGGGTTTATTCCAAGTTTGGTTTTGAAAGGCTTAAGCTTTGAGTGGCGACTCAAACATGTTAAAAAATAATAATAGCAAACCCTTTAACTATATTGTGGGGGAATGTGGATTTTATTGTGCTCAAGAACTCGGTTAATCATGACAGTCTCCTTGTAAGTTATAGGTGCTCATTGAGGAACCTAATGTGATAGTGTAAAAAAGATGAAAAGAAGGGATTAGGTAAGATTTTATAAGCTAAGACTTGAAATAATTCATTTAAGGTGGATGAAGTAAAGGAATGTTGAAGAATTAAATCTTTTCATTTTCTATTTTTAACAAAATTTGTACCAATGGTAGTTAGGAATTGATCGTCTTACCTTGAGGGATAAAATGAAGATGACAAGATAGTAGAAAGGAGGTTTAATCATTGAGTTTGGAAATAAAACTTAACAAGAATCTGGAATAAGAAAAAGGATATCCAGAAAGTCAAATAGTGATATCTCAAACCTTCTAAATCATAATCTAATCATGAAAAACTCCTAACTAAGGCTAGAAAGGAAGAAGGAATGGATGAGGGAGCATGATAGTGAAAAATGATTTGCATTGTGAACTAAGACATGAAAATTTTCTCACACCATAAGAAGATTAATAAGTACCTAAAAATGGTCTTGGTTGGTCTTAGGTTTATGTGGATTGTTCTAACCATGAATTCACCAGTGGAATGCTTTTAAGAAGCCTAGTGAAGGCAATTTTGACTAAAACAAGGTAAGTTGGTGATTTCTTTTGCATTGTACCACTTTGATGATTGAGTAAGCATTTTATGAGGTCTAGAAACATGTAAGTGAAGAAGGTAAGATCAAATTGAGTTTTATGATTAAATTTTGCTTAAGGAGAGTTTTGAGCTTGAGAAAGTGAGTATTTTTCTTATGCAAGAGGTCAGTTGTTGAAAATTGTGTACACTAACCTTAGTGAATAGTGATATTGTAATTATCTTTGCATCAATATGGATCCTAGAACAAATAATTATGAGGTACCCATTTACAAATAAAGTGAAAAAGAACAATAAATATTTTGTATTAGATGATTAATCTGACATTGAAGGATAAAGATAAACTCAAATTGCATGAGTCGAGGGAATCCATTTTTTTGAATTATTTTTAGATATTATATCAATTATAAATTATTCTAACCTAATGACTAGAGATATGGTAGAGATATTATAAATGTCATTGATGAGGTACATATTACCTTCAGGAATTTGTTCAAACCATTCACCCAAGTGTAAGAAGCTAAAGGTAAAAACGATAATATTTCATCCACTACCAAGGGATATGTAAGTGATTTTATAGAGTTGGAAAGGAAACTAGATAGGCTCAAGGATGTATCAAGAAGAAATTTATTTCCCAATGTGGACTTAGTTAATTTTGAATAGATAATCTTCTACGATAATATATTTATTAAGGTGAAATTGGTTCTAAGTGATTTAGTCAAGTTCCATTCTATTACTCAACTTGAATCTTTCTTGGGCACTATTGTGTCATTTTTTGTTAGTGGCTAGCTTCCCCAATTATACAAAGATGATTATTGAATTTATACATTAGAATAATTTGAAGAAATCTTAGGTGAATTTGTTAAGTCAGATGTAAAATAGGTCACACTTGAAATCAAGGAAATTTGCATACACGTGATTTTATTTTCGACATTACGAGAAAGGTAGAAAAGGATAGTATGGTTAACAAGTTCCTTTTCTTGAGAGGTTTTAAACAATAATATCAAGTTATTTTTATATTTTTAATTAATTTTAGGTGGTCAATTATAAATGTGGATAAGATTGAAGCAAATTATGATATTCGCATGCTTGTGAGAGATAAATGGAAGTAGCCTTTGTCATAAGGAAAATATATTTTCTTAACCATATGTGGTCTTGTCTTATTTCTAGTTCAAGATATTACTATGCATTGTTACAGTCAAGCATGATTGTTTATTTTCAGACTATTTTAAAGTTGTTAAAGATGGTGTTGTAAAAGTATCATGCATTAGCTTTATTTTTAATTTAGTTTATTTTATTTTCATATAGTTATGAGATGAGGTAATAACCCATATTTTATGTGTCAAATAAACATTAGTACATAAAATCCTGGAAAAATTCAATCTTGTTATAAGAAACCCACATTATATTAGTTAATTATTACTTTTAATTAACTTTCTATTCATTTTTTTATATGTCATACAAGGGAAACACTCCAATTTATAATTTTATAATAATCTTATAATACCAATATTAATTTTTGAATGATCCAATTCAATAGTATACGCCTCATAATTATTAGTTTTGATACCAAAGCTTGTGATTAACATTTTGATGGCATCACCCCTTTTGATTATAAATTTGATGTCACATCACATTATTATAAATGTATAAATTTAAACAAATTCAATAATTATAAAATGTGATTAACATTATTTCCTATGTTTATGCTCCCCGCCACAAATTTCATCCTATAGTTATTTAAACTAGCAATCATAATGAAGGGGTGTAATGGAAATGTCGATGGGTGAAAAATAACTAATTGTTTCTTGTAGATAGGAGGATGTGAAAGCCAAATGTTTTGAGGAAATTCACCCTTCAATGTAGTCGAGTGAAGATATAGAAGGGAGTGCATTGCAACAATATCTTAATAAGAAGGAAAGATCAAATCTTGAATATGGAGAAACAAGAAATTGTTGAAGTAAAAGAGAAAGATAATTTCATATTATGTGAAGGCAGAAGGAGGAACCAATGATTTGGAGACATAAATATTTGAAGAAGTGTAAAAGGGGTACAAAGCTAAGATGTGATTGTAACTATTTTTTCCTAAGATGGATAATGGCCCCATGAGACATCTTGGATGACATTTTGAATGAATAATTTGGAAATATATGTAGGTGATTTTCACTTTGGACTTTTTAAATGTCATTGAATAAAAAAACCATGTCATTCTTTGTTTCTAATGTTAATAGTTTTACATATCCTTATAACAAGAATTAAAAGAGAAGAGGATGATAAAGAGAATGCCTTCGAAAGGTAAACTTGAAAGGTATGATTCTTATAAAAGATGGTGAATTTTATGAAAACACTATAATTGGCCATGGGTTTTAACTTTCTATTTCGATTATCTCCCAAAAAATCAAGACAAGACAAGAACACACTAACATGAATCACTTTTAAATTTGGTTTTGGCTATTTACGAAGTGTATTTCGTAGAGGGAATAAAGGTGGATGTGGGGGAGATATCACTTTCTTAAGGCTTGGAGACCTAAAAGAATAGGATAAGATAGATTGAATTTTGGTCAAAGCGAGATCTCATCGGAGGTTAGGTTATTGCATAGAAGTACTACCGATGCAAAAATTGAAGAGTGGTGGGAATAAGGTGGTGGGGGAGTTTTCACCACTTCAACACCTCATTAATGTCTATGAAAATAAAATTGGGTGAGGTATTTCTTGACCTAGGGATACCTTGACACTGAGAGCACCAATGAAAGTTTGGGGAAGGTCTCACCCACACAAGATATTATTGCAATGGGAATTTGAGTTTTATTTCCTCCACCCTTATTAATAAGGTGTCATCCCTACCACCAATTGCAAATTAACCATTCAATATATTCTATATATCCATGTGGAATATCGTTGATATTTATATTTGAATGCAAATTTTATACCTTAAAATATTATTAATAAAATATACCTTCTAAACATTGAAACATATGGGATATTAATTATTGATACAAAAGTAATCAAAAACATTTCTCTGGCTACTATATAATCCAAAATCTTGGAGAAATAACTACATAATTGAATCTTCAATGTTGTTAAAATATTTAGAAGGAAAAACACATGTACAATGATGCAACACCCAAAGGTGAATCATGGAGAGGCTAAAAACATTCCATTAGCCACATTGGTATCCTAGGTGGAGAGGTGGGATCACGATAGGTGGGGACCAAATGGATGTAATAATGACAGCTCTATCACCACCCTTTATAGATACTGAAGGTTGTATTTGTCCATATTTTTAACCTTTCCTTCAAGTGTTGCTATAAATTTTCTTGATCTAGAATTCAAAAAGTTCTTTTTGGCTTGTTATTTAAATAGAAAAAATAATTATTTATTGATTCAAAAATTTAAACTGATAAGGAGTGTGTTGTTACAGGATTTCATGGTGCAAAATCCCATGTCAATTTAACCTTTTTCAAGGGGAAGGGACAAATTATGTTGTCTTGGCATCAACAATGGCACAATATGTGGCATAATTACAACACATGCTCTGGCATACTTAGAAGATGTGTAGAAGTACAATCCCAGGAACCTCGAAGTTGTCATTGCTAACTATTTTGAAGTAGTGGCCAATATAGGTAGTGTGAGTAAATTGGAAATTTTTATCTTTCCAACAACAATACATAAAATAAAGGATGATGATGAAACAACATGAAATGGAAATGTCATCTCAAAATACCACTCAAAGGTCATAGGAAGATCCACGAGAAGTTTACAATTTGGAAGTCAATAGAAATGATGCAACACTTGAAGGTAAAAGTTGAAGAGGCCAAGAAAATTCCATTAACCATGTTAGTTACATGGGTGGTGGATTAATTCGCATTAGTTCCTTCATCACCCCCTGTAAAACCCCATTGGTGTCAGTCGATGTTTCCTCCACATTAGTTAATTATATATATCGAACCAAGGCAACATCGAAATCTATCTTCAATACTCAACATGATGAAATATATTTCCAATAATCCCACCATATAATCTAAAAAATAAAGATTGGAAAACTCAAGAAAAATAGTAATCTAAGAAACAACAATAAACCATTAAACCAAATGCATAATAGAAATGAATAAAAAATTTAACTGAACTATTTACTCTAACATTTCTACAATTCTTTCAAATGAAAATAACAGGAAATAAAACTAACTACGAAAATACCAAAAATATCCTCATCCTTGGGTGAGAGCATCCTTTTATCTCCCCCTTAGATTTGGATTCGAATTAATAAAAAATTATTGACACATGAATGTAAAATGTTTTATTATATTAATTCAATGTTCCTTACAAAATAAATGAAAACATGATCAACTCCCTTTAATCTTACAATGAGGTATATGTAATAGATGCTTGAAATTTGTAACTTTTAGCCTCTCATGAATGTCAAACTACCTCTTGCATTTATGGAGGGTTATTTGCATAAAAATTCCTACTACAACCATATTATTAATCCAATTTTTCAATTGAAAAATAGAAGCTACTACAACTATCCTATTACTAAGTAAAATACTTTTCAATATGAAAGTTACATTAAGACTCTCTTTTCCATGAGATGGGAAAGTGTCATTTCTTTCCTTCTTACTAATTTTTTTTCATGGATTTACACTACCATTTGTTGAAATAAATAACTCTTCTTCATGGTCTCCTTAGACTTTAAAATCCTTCTCAACCCTCTCTTTTTTCTTGGCTTGACAGTTGAGTACATTTGTAGCAAGTTTATAGCTTTCAGGTTGTAGTCCTGAGCCTAGAGGTATGAGTTTTGAGGATTTTTTCAGAAGTCCTACGCTTTTATCATAAGTCTCACACTTATGCACTATCAATTTGGAGAAAATTAATTTAATTTTAAGCTTCATTCCTTAGTCAAAATTGATGTCTTTGATCAACTCATTACTTGTTTTCATCTTTATTTCCCTTTTTTACATGATCAAACATCTATTTCACAAGAAATTTAGGAGTTAGGTGAAAAATAAGTTACAACTACTTCAAGGTCAATTCATCGTATATGCATCATAATCAATCTCTAAAATAGATAAAATAATTTCAAACATGATTAATTATGTTCCAACTTACTCAAAAAATGAGGAATTAAACTTCAAAATGATGAGATTATTTAAGTCTCATCACCCACGTCAAAGAATTTTGTTTGAAGTGAGAGGCACAAATAATGCATCCTCGAAATGTATTTCATCATAGTGTGAGGCATAATTATGGTGTGGGATCTATCCCACTTTGAATATATTATCAAACATAATCCCAAAAACCTTGACAACACCATCGTCAAATATTTTAACACTGTTATTTGTAAATAGTATTGCATTTGTAATAAGGTACCTGTTGTTTAGTGTGGATGAAGCAAGGATCAACAAAAAATCCAGAACACTCCATTCAAAAGGCACAAATTTACATACAAACCCTACATTCCTATTATGTCATGTGGAAGTAGATTTTTATGCTAAGAATCTAAATCCTTCATATTGGAAAATTAACACTTAGATTCAATATCCTTGAACCCTACATTTAAATATTAAAAGAGAGGATATTATCCTAGTTTTGACAGGTTCATTTGAAAGTGTGGAGGATGTAGTGAAAATTAATTTCAAATTTGGAGGAAAATTGATACACCATCGAAATGTGAGCTTTATTTTCATCCCTTTTGTTTTTTTCCCTTTTTGTGAAGATGCCTTATTGAGCACTAGATGAAATCCTTGAAACAAAATGTGATTTATCAAAAAGTGGTGTATTTTTCTTGAATAGGAGAATATATGGCCCATAGATAGGAATAGTAATGTCGACGACAAACACCGATGGTTATGATTGACCTAGAACCCTTACCCACGGTGTACCCAAAGATAATGTTATGTGACAAACTACCCATGGTTTAAAATTTATGTGGTAACATTTAAAGTACATAGAGTAATATTTTAAAAATGTTAAAACACCCAAATTTATATGGGTATTGGGGTTAAAGAAAAGAATTAGGTAACAGAAAAAAATTGAAACAGAAATAAAATATAATTGTGTGATCACCCGATAACATGGGTGAATATTGTAGACAAAAAATCATGCACTTGGATACATTTCTAGGTCCTAAAATCATGCTAGCATTTATATGATTCTTAAGAAAGAAAACTAGTGCTTGACAATTATCTTTGGCATATTTTATTTGTCTCTTGTTTTCTATTTTGTCTTACACACCCTATAGCCTATTCAGAACTTTACTAATTTATCTTTTTTGTCTTCAGACACCAAAACCTAGCCAGGCCAACAATGCCTAGGAACTCTTGTCCCCTTTGGGTGCCCTTGACCTTTTTCTACCTTACTCGCTCTTTTTGGGCCTCTTTTATCTTTTGGGAATTGTTTTAACTTATGGATCAACCTTCTAGTTGTCAATTTCAAAATTTAAACAAGGGAATCATATAAATAGGGGACAAAGCACTAAGCATTACTATCATCACCTAAGCTTGCATTCTAAAGGCACTAAATTTCTTCAAATGCATCCATCTAGCATCCATTCAAGGGAAAAGGGATGCATCAACTATGTATAAACTGTATAGGAAGGGGGAGTTCATTTTATTCCATTCACACATGTTATACATTTCTACATTCTAGATACAGCCTATTATCAAGTGCAACTTGAACAAGGGCATCTCAGGGCATCATTCTTACAAACACACACACACACCATAACTACAGGGAATTTGAGATGTAGTGCAGTGTGTAATCATAATTTCACTCTCGGGGTTACCGTTGGGGTCAACGTAACTCCCCATTATGAATTTTCCATTTTAGGTTTGATGCACTTTGTGGGATTGTGCAGGTGAACTTCTCTTTTGCAGGTTACATGTATCATCAGCGATGATATTGTAAACATCAACAGATAAAAAAGGAGAAACCGTAAAATCCTAGCGACACAGGAGAAACTAGATCTTGAGCATTTATATAGTTATTAGCACCCAGTTCCGGTCTCCAACATCTAGGTGCCTTTGTCCTACTACAGGTGCCCATGTCAAGCTATGTTCCCGCACTCTAGATTTTTTAGTGACCAGTGATGACCCTATTTGAAGTATGTTCATTAGCCCCATTTTCCCATATCACTTCTTGTTCATTCGGAAATCAACTAAGTCCTCTTACATCTCCTTCTTTCTTAGGTTACATACTTTACATGTTATTTTTCTTATGTCATACTATATTTTAGCATTTATAAATTATTTATTTCAATAGTTATTCTGTAATTAAATTTAATTCAAATTACATTAAATCAAAAATGAATAATTATGTGAGCATCCACTAAAACGGGTGTTTGAATTAATGTAATATTGTTATGAAAATATTTGTGAAGGGGTGGGATCCTTTGGCATATTATAAATAATGGAGAGGATCCTTTGTGGATGGACATATGAAATTATAAGGATGGAAATATGTGAATATGAAATGATATATAAATTGAAGTATGTAAAATACTTATTAAATGATGGCCTCAAACGGAAAATTAGGAGAAAGTACCCTATGATTGATATGGGGTGCATAGCTTACATGCATTTGGATTACAAAGTACACCCTAGACACCCATGGTGGGCGTTGTATGTATGTGGTTTGAATTTAATATTATAGTCCTCATTGAGCAAGATGTTACTATAAATATCGCTTCTACTTGATGGGTTAAATGGCCGTCAACAAATTTCATCTAAAATATATGTAACATAAACCCTTTTTTGAATTAATACAATAAGCCTATTATGTGTGTTGTAAAATTTACATTAGTTACTTTCATTATTTTTATACTTATTTTTTCTAAAAGATAGATTCTTAGTCATTATGATTTAAAATTAATATTTTACATCATTAATCAATTATAAAATAGATTAGGTTTTCTTGTTATCTTTTTGGAAAAATTCCATCACATTTAGTATCAGATCATAAGTCAATAAATATATGAATTATATAATAATACACTAGTCTCATTGTAAAAGAATTTACTGGTACATGTATTATTGCATATAATGTGCTTGTAAATATATTATTGCCTAATAGTCAAATCATATGAAAAGACATATGGAAAGACTGGAATAAGAAAATTTTCAACAATAAAAAACCTTCCATCAACAAGTTGTTCAATGAACTTTTGGAAGGCAACAAACATGATATTTCCATATATAAGCCTAAAAATAATCTCATTCAGAACAAGGAGTCAAATATTCTAAAAAAATGGATTGTATTTTGTTTTATTAACATCATCCCTTCTACAAATATTTACATAACCCTTTTTAGTTGGTCCCCTCCTACTCTTGGCTACTTTAAACTTAACTTTGATGGGGCCTCTAAGGGCAACCCTACGATTTTTTGAGGTGGGGGGTGTATTCGTGGGGAAAGATGACATTTTATAGATGCTTTTGTTGGACCTATGGGTACATATACCAATCACTTTGTGAAAGCTTTGGCATCTCTTTGGGGTATTAGATTATCCTCTTCTCTCAACTTACAGAATATGGTTATTGAGGGTGATTCTATGAATGTTGTAAATTGTCTGAATGGAAAGACCAAATCTTGTTGGTCTATTAAAAAATTCATTGAAGAGTATATCCAATTAGCCAAGTCTTGCTCTAGTTGTACATTCAATCATGCCTATAAGGAAGGCAAAAAAATTATTAATTCAGTTGCCAACGTGGGGGTTCTTTCTCATAACTACACTACTTGACATCACTTTGATTCATTACCTCCTAATGTCCAAACTATCATTAACTCAGAAACATGCTAGCCTGCAAGGGGTTAATGTTGATTTTATGTGGGTGTTAATTCCTTCTATTAATTCCAATTTCAAGATTTTCTATCTTACCATTCTGACTCCCACGACCCACACTCCTTCTCACGGTGATTCTAGAGTTTTCAACATAGCTATGGGGGATATATTCGTAAGGTCGAGCCAGTAAACAATACTCAATGGAAGGAGGATACGAAATTATGGGATATTATGAAGAAAAGGGGCTTCAACCAATTCTTGAATGTGGTTCGAGGGCACGATCTCCATTTGTATCAACAGTTCGTGAAGAATTGGAAAGATAGAGGATGATATACAAGAATAGATAATTTCTCATCACAAAGGAGATGATATCTAGCATCACCGACCTCCACCCCAAAGGCATGAGGTATTTTAAAAATAATTGTGATAAGAAAGAAGAGGAAATCAAATTTCTAGAGGAAAATGAGGGCCTCACGCATGTCAAGAGAGGTTTCTTGCGGGAGTCTTTACCAAAACCATATAACAAGGTCAGTCTGGTTTTAATGTAATATCTTACTCTTGAAGGTCAATTTAAAGTCACTCCCTACTTTATTTTGGTGTTTCTTAATCACTTTAGGAGGAATGTTGTTGTTAACTTTCCCTTTTACATGCTACACTCCCTTGAAATTTCTGTGAAATTGGTAATCTAATGGAAAAGATCCTTTCCTTTGCACCATGTTGTTATCCTCCTATTATACAAGCACTTTGATCTCATTATTGTGAACTCCATACCTACGGCCCCCTTGTTCCACCCTTTACACCTGCTAAGAGAACCCTTCCTCGGCATCTGATAAATCCCTTTGCAGCAAGAAGGCTAATATCAACCCTATTAGAATTCCTAACCCTCCTTCTTCCCCACTTGGAGAGGGTATTAGTATTCTCAGTCTATTGTTCATGGGAGATAAGAGACCTAAAAATAGAAAACCCTAGATCGGAAGCATGAGAAATGACTTGGACCTGCATAATGATATGATAACTTAGATAAGAAAGGAGTGTAGAGTTTTAAAAGATAAAGTTAGGGGATGTAAAATTTCCATTGAAAGTGGTAGTAAGGATGATCATTTGCTGCAAAAAATGGAAAAAGGATTTCACTCGTTGAAAAAGAGCAAGGAATTTTTAGAAGCAAACAATTTGATATCATTTCCATGGTGAAGGGTAATTTTGATATTCTTTCCTACATTATTCATGTGCTGGAGACTAACAAGGGGAAATAAAAGGCAAAGAATGATACTTCTTTCAAATACATCAGGGATAAATTAGAGAATCTCAAAAATAACTTTGCAAAGATCATGAAATAGAAACCAGGGTATGTCTAGTTCCATGGTTATTATTGATTGTATCTTTTAGATCTTGGTTTGTAGTTTTTTTATGGTACTGTTGTGGTTATGTTGTATTTTGGTTTTTGTACTACTGTGGTTTTGTTGCAGTTTCTATTGTTTCTTTGTGGCGTTTTTCCTTCGATGTGTTTTTGTATTTTTTGATGATACTTCATGAGTATTTGGGCTTAGGGCCCATTGTAATCTGGGTAGGATCCCAATGAAAAAAACTATGACCAATAATTAAAAAATTATATGAAAATAAAAACATTTGATATTGTAAGGGTTTGTATTACCTTATGGCACTATGTACATCAATTAAGTTAAAACATAATAAGTAACCCAAGTGGTTTCAAGTTAATGTCTCAGCTTTAAAATCAATGTGCTAACTTTTTAAACTTTATACATATCAACTCGGAACCAAAATAAAATTTTAGTTCCAAAGAAATTTAAAACAAATCTTTATATTATATAGAACAATAATTAATAGAAGACAAGTGATTAATATGAATAGTATACTTATAACACTATCAAATTATTAATATAGTGAATTAATTCTATAGATACTATAATGAATGATGATATAATTTAAGATATTGAAAAAAAAAGTGATTAAGGTAAATAAAAATTTGTAGTGGGATAAAAACATAGTTTAACGTAGACTAAAGGATGTCGATTTTTCACCCTGATAAATTTTCTTAATTTATCACCATCATTTTTCACATAATCCCGTACTATTGTAAATATATCATAAAATATAGATCCTGAAAAGAAAAAAATTCCAACTAAGAGAAATTATTTTAAAATGAAAAAGGTGGGAACTAATAAAAATGGTGTGAATTGTCCATTAGTCTGGGAAATATTCTATTGGACGATATATCAATTTCTTTTGGAAAGAAATCATAAAAGTAAGGAGATAAAGATACAACGTTAAAATAAGACCATTATAATCTTTCATTATGGGAGTATAGTAAACTATTTAGATAAATAAGTAATAGAAAAGTGGAAAAATAAAGAAAATGATTTTATTTCAAAAAATAAATGTTTGGAAATAGATATTTTAATGAATGTTGATTTTTCTTTGAAAGTGAATATTAATATAAAATTTAATACACGTGTCTAAAAATGTATATAGCCATACTTTAAATGAATTCATTTTATATAATTGATATTTAAAGAAAGAGGAAGTTATGGTTATTGATGGATTCCAAAAGGGAAAATTCTTATTAGGACTTTAAAATGTGTAGGCTTATGTTAAGCTTTCATATTGACACCTTAAATATGAAAAAATATTCCATCAAGTGAAAAATACACTAGGGTGTAATATTGAGTATATGGATTATCCTAGAAATTACCCTTGTGTAATATGTCCCCCTTGTTTTCTTGGACTCCATGATTGCACTACATCCCATATCATTTTGTAAGTCAGTTGTGTGTGATGTAAACCATATGGGAAAAGTCTTCTCAAATGTAGGATGTAAAATTACTTTCATTGTCATTGCCAATTATTCTAGATTAAAATTAAAATTAAATTAAAATAAATTATAAAGTATGATGACTATTTATAACAATGTTTAACGAAAATGATTTGTAGAAATTACCATATTTTATCTTTTAACATATATTTCATCACAAGTGTGAATTTCCTAATTGTTAGGTCAACTACATTTCTAACCTCATCGCTTCAAGAGGGCTTGGTAAAGGATTTAATCTATTATTTTCCCAAGTCCAAGAAACATTTTCATTTAGAATAGTTTCTCAAGGCATTAAATCTAATTTTGGATAGGTTTATCAAATTAGTCCCTTTTTCAATAATCAAGATATAAGTCTTTGGTTTAATATCCCTAATGTAATGGTGCTACAAATTTATAGAGGTAATAACAATATGAGAATCATACATGGAGGATTTTTAATATATTTATTTATTTATTTGTGTGTGTGACATTGTGATGTAAAATTGCACATATATCCTCTAAATGAGAGGGGATGTTTTACATTTATATTTATTTATATTTATAATCATATAATGATTTTTATTAAAAAAATAAATTGATAGATAAAATTTAAAAAATAGTAAAGAGATTTAACCATCATAGCTCAAATTACCCATATCTAAGAGAAAAAATGGAACTAAGAATATTATGTCAATGGTAGATAGGACCTTAGAACTTTGAGATGCCTTCATTGCCCTATATCCCCCCAATTTTGGTTTTGGTATATAATAATATCCCCCAATGATATTTCCAAGAATGGATAGTTTTTTATTAATATGTTACTCACATGAAAGTGAATACTTACATAATGAGTATTTAAGTCAATAATGGGAATAGGTTTATGTTAGTTTTTTTTATAAAATTATTTTGTAACTCCAGTGTAGATAGTGAAAATAATTTTAAAAAATTTAAGTGTCATTTTAAAAATGAAAACACAAAGAAAAATATAAAATATCCTTAAGAATTATTTGTTTCCATTATATATAACATGTGTACGTAGAGGAGGACAACATCCTAATTTAAGAAAAAATTGTAAGGAAAATTATTACTAGTAGATTTTAGGTGGAGACTATGACTTAGTATAATTACAAATTTCCTCTACACTTTATGAAACTAAATAATAAATAAATAAATAAATAAATTTTTTATGACATCATTTGCATACCACGTTTGACATGAATGTTTTATTATTATTTATAAACCTATATACAAGTTATATTGATATATATAATAATTAGATTGTTTTTTAAGTATGCACAAAGTGGGTACTTAGGACGTGGTTATTATATTCATATTTTTGAAATTAATACATTTTTAAGAAGGCACCAAATAAACTTATTAAAACCAAGAAAAATTATAAAATAATCAAGGAGGAATAATTAATAAAGTTGTGGTGCTTGAGGGATTCATTTTGAGGAAGATAAGGAGGATACATAAATATTCTATTGTAGGTTAAGTGGTCATTTCTATTGGTGAATTTGTTTGATTTATAAAAAAAATCCAATAGAGATCAATTGTTACTCAGAGTAAATGAATTTATCTTTTAAAAATTGTGGCATCTAAACAATGAGTTAAAAAAAAAAGTTTGTGATCAATATTGAAGGATTATATGCGTATCACAAGACATTTAGGGATGCCCAACTTTTCTATACTAGAGATGTTTAATATTGAACTACATACATTATTTTCTATGTTGACCATAAAGAAATGAGAATATTTAAGATATTACAATGGGAGAGACACGTTAAACCAAGTCTACAATTTAAAAAAATGTTGCATTATGGAAATTTAATAGACTTTTATATCAATTTAATAGTAATAAACTTGAGTTCGATATCAATATTAGACTTATAGTGATAAACTTAGATGTTTATGTTGTGCGTGTAGAATGCCTATATCATGCTAATAGCAAGTTCATATGACCTAATATTTAAAAAAATGATTGATAAATGAACTAAAAAACTAAGGAATTTATGGATTGATGAATTGTAATGGAAATTTTGTGATGTTGATAATGTTAAATGTATAAAACTAAGTATGTCCTTTGACTAAGTAGTGTTGTTTATGATATGTGTTTCAGATAAACTTTGGACTAATGAAGACACTAGCTAAATTTACAGGGAGAGAATGTTATGTGACTAATTACATGTGGTTTAAAATTTATGTGGTAATATTTAAACTACATGAAATAACATTTAATAAAATTAAAAACACCTAGAGTTATTTTGGTATGGGGTGAAACAAAATATTTAGTAATAAAAAGAAGTTAAAACACAAATAAAAGATAATTATGTGATCGCTTGATAACATGGGTCAACATGAATAAATATATGGTCACCACCTAACATCTAGGTCTGTAAATTAATGAATAATGTTATGAAAATGTGTGTAAAGGGGTTGGGGCCTTTGGCTAATTATAAATAATGGAGATGAATCTTTGTGGATGCACATATGAAATTATATGGATCGAATACATGTGAATGTGAAATGAATATAAAAATGTATGTATATAAAGGACTTATTAAATGACAACCACAAGTGTAAAGTTGGAGGGAAGTACCTTGTGATTGAGATAGGGTGCACAAAGTGCATCCAACTAAAGGTACAGAGTACACCCCATACATCCTTGGTCGAGGTTATATGTATGTGTTTTGAATTGAATATTGGATTCGCCATTATACAAGACATGAATGTGCCTATTTCTTCCACTAGTTGGGTTAAACGGTCATCCACGAGGTTCCTCCTGAAGAAATGTAACATAAATCCTCTTTCAAATTATATGATAAAATTAATGTGTGTGCTGTAAAATTTACCTTAGTTAATTTCATTACTTTTATACTTATACATGTTTTATAGGCTATATTATTATTATGATTTAATATTAATATTTGACATCTTTAATCAATTATAAAATAAATAAGGTTATCATATAATCTTCCTAGAAAAAGGCTTGTCATAGGAAAAGACAAGGTTTAGAAAAAAAAAATCATTAATGTTAATGTGGATTAATTTCCCATTTGAATGAAAAGTTCCAGAACACTCCACGGTCATGTGTAATGTGGGTTTGGTAGAGATGAAAATATTCAAGAGGATTCTTGGAAATGCTACTAAAAAATATCAGGGTTATTAATAACTAAGCCTACTTTTGTCATACTCATAAAGATTTTGTTGTGGTTTTTTTTGTTTCCCATATTTTGTCTCTTTAGAAATAGGATATCACTAAAACCCGAAGAAATGGGAGAAAACACTCCACCTTTTTCATATTTAGGTGCTTCCATAAGCATATGCTAGTTGTTGTGGAGGATTAAAATACCTTTTTCTAAAGCTCCCATTTTGATAGACATTGAGATGATGTTAGAAACTATTGTGGAATTTGGCCTTACAAATTTCGATTGCATTTGTGTGAAAGTTTTCAAGGAATTTTCAAAAAATCCAAATTTTTCCATATCCCATAATCATTACATTCCACGAGACCACATATCGTTTAGGATTTTTTTCGAACAAATTGCATGCTTCCACATGTGTGAGACATATTTTCAAGGGCACTTGCAACTTGAACAGTTGTCTAAACTCTATTCTTCATAATTCTTTGGTGGATGTCCACACCTTATTTTGAAGTTCCATTTTCGGTATAGACTAAAAACATGTTAGCGAAGTAAAAGTGATCGCATCGAACACCTATTGGCCAAGAAACCCCTCTTCTCAAAATTACTTTTTAGAATCCCAAATATCTTGGTTGTGTGTGATAGACCACATGTTGACCATGGAGGTAGTAGTTTTTGGAATAAAAAACACTCCATCAACCATATAGTATGGGAGCACGAAAATGCAATCGCAGAGTCTCAAAAACCATTGAATTTTTCATATGTCTGAATCCCATTTCCAGTGACTCACATATTATTTTTAAAGGGAAAGAAAACTTTTTTAAAATAGTATTATGTTAGACAAGCGTTGAAAACTTTTAAGGGCCGGATTGAATTTGTACTTCAACGCATTCAAAATCAATGTCTCCTATTAGCTAGAATATGTTAGTTACAGGCACCCCCTGTTCCATAGTAAGATTCATATCAACGTAACTAGGAAATTAAAAACCATTTATAAAACTTTTCTTTCTTTTAGATACATATTTATCTCATGGTTATTTCGTATTATAATTGATTTCCATCGAGAGATAATAGTTTTTTTTTTTTTTTTTTTTTAAAGGAGGATTACTTTTTTCTTATTTAATTTTCATGGTTTTTTATTTTTTGGATGAATTTGGATTTATACAACATATACATAAATTTTATTTCTACACCTCACACATTCATATAATTCTAAAGAATCGAGGAGGAGGCCTTGTGCACTTGGTGATTTTGATCTTGGGTAGAGAACATGACACTCCATCTTACACAACTGTAAACCAACCAACCTAGGACCCCATGTGTAGAGAAAAATATTTTTAATAACAATAACAAATTGGATTAAATTGTGTGAGATATTTTCACTTGATGTTTTGGATCATTTTGTGATCCGTCATCAAGTAAAAACAAACTTGGTTTTTTGAATTGCTTTTTGATCTATCATGAGGTAAAAATATACTCAAAATTTAGGATCTCTTTATGATCTATCATGAAGTGAAAACATAAATATAATCAATATTTTGCATCAGTTTATGATCCATCAAAATGGATTACGACACGATCCAAACCATAGAGTGAAAATATCTCCCACAACTTAATTCAAAAAAAAAAATTTATCCTTGAATTTAGACTAATTATCTTCCCTTTTAACAAATTTTATAGATTATTTTTTTAAAATATAGTTTAAAAAATAGAAGATTTATTCACTATGTCACATGATCCATTCTATAATGACATCTCAGGGTACAAGAGGGGTATTGGTGATATTTTTTATTATTATTATTGGCAAATAATTTTTTGAAAGGGACTATACCCTTATACAAGAAGGCTCAAAAATCCATATTTATATAGTTAAAGCACAAAAAGATCAAAATCTAGATAAAACATGAACGCCTAGTAGTAGAGAACATTATGCTCAGAATAATACCAAAAATGAGCAACTTATCAACAAAAAAAGTTGATGCACAGTGACCAAACAACTATTTCCCGGCAAAGACATGGCCAAGCAATAATAAAGAACTAAATCATCCAGGCAGAGAAGCGATGTTATTAGAAATATATTTTTTCTTTTTATCCACTGTTACCCAACCTGATGGGGCCTCCGTGACTGGAGGATTAAACAAAGGAGGGTTATTTTCCTTATCCACAATGATTCCAAGTAGGACAACAACATTGTCATCCTGAGTTAAATCTTTTGGATTTTCCTTGTTGCCAACAACTGAATGAGATAAGTCTTTTACATTTATTTTTCTGTCAACAACTAGAATTTTTGATAGAGGGGTTTTTGAGACAGAATCAAATTCATCTTCTGTATCTGCATTTGAGTCTAGATCTTCTTTGGCTTTGAAAACCAGGTGTTCCGGGAGGACATATTTCCACCAGTTATGTCTCTCATATTGGTGATTTCCCATCCCATAATCAATATAGGTATGGCCTAAACAGAAACACATCCTACATCTAAATGGTATGCCTTCATAATATAAAAGTTGTGACCAAGTTTTGTTTTGCACCCTAAGATCAATGGTAGTAGGAAGGTTTTTAACAATGTCAAGTTCCACCAAGATCCGGGCATAGGTAGTATGGGTGTAATCAGAGGTTTGAGGATCTATATAGAGGATAGTACCCAAGGTGTTTTAAATAGATACCAGATAATTGTGACTCCAAAATTTAAGAGGTAAATGGGGCATCCTGATCCATACAAGTTTGCAGGAAAATGATTCGGTGAGTGGGTTAAAAGAGGGGAACCAAGGTTTCATGACCAAGTACCTAGATTGACAAACCAAATCTTGGATTTGATGGTGTTCTTATCAGCTATTGAAGAAAAATCTACAATGGAAATTCTTGTAACACACTTTAATACAGATCTAACCTTCTAGTTAGCATCGGAGTCCAATACTTGGAGATCCAATTGTGAAGTGTAGGAAGACTGGGCCATAGTACCCAAAATTTGTAGATTAACATGTGTTCGTTGTAGTATTTTTTAGATAAAATAACCTCTTCCCCAAATGTAATGCATGGGATAATGTCTGCAGGTTTCTTGGGTGATCCCTTGGCATTCAATGCAACTTTGAGGTTCATGGAAGAGGCTCCCTTGCCAACCCTGTCAGCCTTTGGAGGGCCATCATTGCCACTAGAGGGAGCATGAGAACCTCCTCCATCTTTTACTACATCCATACCATAAGTATGAGATCCATTTCTCGTGTCCACACCAGAAACCTAAGGACCACGACTAGAGTTTGTGTCACCACCATGAGACAGGGACAAAGGTTAAGCAAGAGCACTGAAGGCCAGATTAATCCAAGATAAAGGTGGATCACTTGAATCGATCCCCTTTATAGAGCCACCTTCAACCTTAAATTTGATTTCCATTTGACTGCCAATAAAAACTTTTCCCTTTTACTTAGAGAATTCAATTGAAAATTTGTAATATTTTGGTCACATGGTGGAATTTGGAGCCTATTTTTGTCTGTATAAGTATGTTTTTGATCCTTACACATTAGTATAGAGAATGAGGCAGTAGATTGACACCATTTATCACCATTCAGTGAGTTTTTTGAAGAAGATAATGAAAGTAATAATAATGATATGATAAAAATGTAAGATAAGGGCCTGAAGATTGATATCTCTCGATATTTTTCAAGATAAATGTATTTAGCATATTTGTACTAATATTTTGTTTTAGATCGTGCTCAAGGTATCTATCCATCATATTTTATTATTGTGTTAGGATAGAGTAAATGAACATCATCATGAAAAAGAGTTAATGCTCAAGGTGGCCTTTTCACCAATAGTGAATCCCTTTGTACATTGAATTCTAGGAAAGCATTGGCATGGGAATCTTTGTATTTTCCTTTTAATTTCAATGGCATATGAATAAGAAAAATATTGTAAATTTTATGGAGAAGATTCTCTTTCTTTACAATCACTCATTTTTTTTATTATATCAAAATTTATCAGGAAGAAATATGAGGTGAAAAGGATGATATCTTAGGGTTGTTTATAGGATGTGGAGAAATGAACTTAGTGATTTTCTTTATGGATTTGTTCTTTTTTTCTAAAGGGTGAAAATAAACCCTAGGTTGTGTATTTGAAAGAAAAGGTTGGATTCATAAAAATATAATAGTAAAATTAAGTTATGAACATAATAATATCACTACTTTGAAAGAATAATTTAGACTAATAAAGTGCATTCATAATACAATCTAAATTAAAAAAGACTTGAGATTAGAAAGTACCAATCACTTTAAAGATAGAAGAGAATTAATTAGGGCATGTAAACTGTCCATTATGAACTCACTGATTTAAACTTGTAGATGATGACATAATATGCTTCAGATGTTGTATAGCAAGGGTTTTTAAAAATAACATTAAGATGCTATAAAAATTGGGGGTTGATGTTAATAATTGGACAGGTTTGAAAATTGGCATATAAGATTCAAAAAATTTGAATGGATCTAAAATAGACATAAACTAAATTCAAATTAATTAAATACTATGAGGCTCTCAAAACTGTATGGAATTGATTGTGCAAAGTTTACCTTTCCCAAAGTGCATGTTTTTCATGGTACTTTCTTCTAGTTTCTAGCATTGGAAAGCTAGAATAACTATGTGACATAGCTGAATTATCTTCTTCTTTTACCAAACTTCCTAGCTTATGGCTCACCGATGAGAAATCATATTGAAAAAAGGGTTGGCATTTTGATTTAGACTAACCACAACCACCCCAATGTCTAAGTAGTATGTATCATAACAAGTGTTAATACAAAGAGACCTTAGACTCATGTAGTTCTCTCACAACCTATGATTAGATCCAACCATATCACGTTATAGATATAAATGGAGAATAAAACCCTCAATTTGACCATGGAACTTGAAAGCATTACTAATTTCAGCCTTTGTAAATGCTTTATATTTTTTTTTTTGGTTTATCTAAGACCATTCTTCGAATATTTGGTTATTTGTGTGTAGTGTCTTCAAGTAGTGAGGTTAAGTCCGAAAATGATTCAGGTAAATGCTTTGTAATGGCTTAGGGTGTTTTACTCATATAACCAAACTTTTGTTTGTTTCCCTCTCAATTGAGTACCCTAATATCATACTAATGTTGACCTTAACATTAGTTATGTATTTTAATTCTGACTGTTAGGCATGAAAAGGACTTGTTCATGACACATGGAGAGGTTTAAGACCAATCTTGTCTAGGGCCCATGAACCCATCTAATAACTATAATACATATGAATAGAAAAAGATGTGATGTATGTTTAGGATGTAACTATATAGCTCTTGTATAGACCGAAATGATTATGGTGACATAAAATTAATAGAATAAATTCATACCTAGTAAAATTTAGAGGGTATTTATATGATGAAAATTTTCATGAGTAATTACCATGTTATGTATTTACGAACCAAATATCAAGAAAAAGCACATTTTTAAAGCCAATTCAACTGTCAAAGGTATCTGAGAGACCGAATTTAATGTACTACAAATTATAGAGTAGGTTTGTGTCAAAAGCAACTATTTACAAGACCTTAATGTTAAAGGCCTATATTACTTAACAAAAAAATATGTTTCATATATACTGACAAAAAACTGCTACAAGTTAATTATTGCATGATTTAAAAGTTAAAGTTATCACTTACTAAAATATTTAAAATTTAGGGCTACAAAAAGTTATTAAATTTGATTTTACTATACTTGTTTATATGTATCATGGAATGTGGGTGAGAACATATTTCAGCACTCAATTACTATGGGTAAATGCTTTTGAGTGGAGTTATGAATTTTTGGAAAACACTTTTGGTTGGAGCCATGAACTAGATATGGGATATAAATGAGAGGCCCAGTCCCTAGAAATCTCAAAACTTGCACAAACTGCAACCATTGGCCACAGAAACTGGGTCATATATAGCCCCAAGAAAACAACTATTAAAACAAGATGCCAATGTCAGGGATCTATAAAACTAGTAAGAAGGAAAATATCACAAAGTGCGCTCCGCGAATCAATAACAAAATTGCAAGAAACCTTTAGCATAAACATAACAGACTAAATTGTCTACAAAGGCAAAGTAACATGGAAATATGACCCACAAGGGTATGAAACTCCCAAAGTGATGCAACCCTTAGAAAGTTAGTCATCTGTAGTGGCATCTGGAAAACCTTCTCCCTCTTTGGGATATTGAAAAGGTTCTACATCATCCACTAAACTCCATCTTTCACCATCTCTTTTGCTTTTGATTTTAATCTATCAACCTTCATTCTTCATCCTTTGTACCATAGAGCCCAAATTCGCCTTGGGATTTTCTCCTTTGGACAGGTGGGGGTAGAGCCTAAACAATGTTCTTCAACAACTAGAGGCACCTTAGTGAAAAAGTACAAAACCTTGCAATCTAAACCTTCCAATGTCAATTGTTGAAACACGAACCACCACACCTAACCTTCTCATTGACCACTTGTTAAGAGGGGATCATGGAGTTGATAGAGGTAGAAGGAGAAGGGGTGGGAGATGGATGACTAATGAAGAAATTTCCATAGTTGCGCCACAAAAATCCCACATTTAGGCACTTGTTCATTTTCCTCCTAACCAACAACAAGGAGGGGGTAAGGTGGACGACAAACACTAGAAGAACATAAGATCCCTTGGTACCCAATAACATCATAGTGAAAACCCCTGAACGTAAGACTCTATTGAAAAATTAAATCCACGATGCTTATGAAAAAATCAATCAAAACAAAAGCTCTCACAATCTACTCTCTAAAGAGCTACCATCAATTTTAACAAAAAAAAAAGACCCTACCTTATTAACCATCAATTTAATATGATCTTTCTCTTTGTAAAAAAGGTGTGTAAGGACATAATGGTAGAGACATTCAATTCCTAATTAACAATTGTAAATAGTTAATTCTAATCATAACATTTATGGGTTGTGGTTTGGAGGTAAAAGGGAAAGTTTATGTTTATTTGTTTTTTTTAAACAAATATTAGTACACGAATAATTAGTTTTGTTTAGAATTCATAATTTAACTCATAAAATCAAAATTTGAACACTCTTTCTAACCGACCATGAGTCGAATTTCACCCCCTTCATATTTTCAAATTATCTCTTGATATGTTTAATAATTAATAATTAATAATTCGCCGGAGGCATTTACTTTGAAGAAGGCATTGCTGGAAAGTGTCAAATTCCGGTGGCTTAACTTTAAAGGTTGCCGGATTTTAGATATTTTTCTACAGTCCTAGATATTTACTATTTTAGATATTCATCTCTGACTCCACATCCTTTAAATGACATTTTAGACTTGGCAATAACCATTCTTTGGTGCTCTTGATTTTGGGAGTGGCCGGTCTGAGACCATCATGAGTGCAATCTATTTCCTTACTTCCTTGACATGTGCCGTGAAGGAGAGCCCGGTAATGGAAACATGGACTAGCTTGTACATGTTTGGATGAGATTCGTTGATCTTCTCTTTGTAATCTGTGACCTGGTCTTTCTTTGCTTTTAAGAGAAGGAAAATAAATTAATGATAGGATGGAAAAACTGCCCTTACCAATTTCATAGCCTTGCTTCATAAGTCCATCTTGCAGACAATGCAACGGATGCTCTCCTTACTAAACCTTACTTTGGACAGCTCCTTTAATTTTGTAGAAATTAAAAAACGTAGTAGCACCTGTGCTAGTGTGTGGCACCATATTAATACTTCCATTTTCATTAGTCCAGCTTGGCTGTGTAAGGGGTATTAATGAAATCAATTTTTTGTTTGCTTCCTTGTCTTTTATCGTCTCATAGCACTTTTATTAGAGAAAAATTGTCCTCGGATGAGGTGGTTTTTAATATGTTTTTTATTTGAAGAAGATAATTGTCTAGGTTTGTGATAAATGCGTAGCATCTGTCGGTTGTATACATTTGGCAGGAGAACTAGGATATCTCCAATGGCATGTAGAAGAATCCCGAACTCCTCTGTCAGAGGAAGAGTGTAGGGCAACAATAGATGAATTGTGGCCTAACAGATTTAAGCAAGCCATTATGGAAACACTCTAGTAGAAGATATGACTTAAATCGACAAAAAACATTGCATTGATTTTGTGAAGGATTGAGAGAAATCTGATTCTCAAGCTTGACTACAGAAGACACAACTGCCAACTCTGTGTCGGTCAGTTTGTTGTAGACAGTCTCAAACTCTTTGAAAATCTCACCAATCAAGTCAATCCTTTTCTTGTCAATAAGAATGTAGAGAAAATTTAATGTATAAGGCTGAAACTTGGCATCATTTGTAATGTCTTCGAGAATACCCTTTTTCTTCTCGTCTGGTATGATTGGATTAACAAGGAAATTAAAAAAAAAACCTTATTGGTTATGTACTGAGAGAGCTTATTGATGTCTCTACTGATAACATCTAGGGACTTCACAGATTGGGCCAATTCTACTAGGGTTGTGGCATATGACCCCGCAGCACTGTCTTGCATAACAATATGAGTTTTGTTTTTGCGAGCCACTTGAGAAACTTTGGAAGGGAAGGCACTGTGTGTCTTGAAGAGCCTTGTCCCAAAAAGACCAGATTTTAAGGATATGTGGTAGTTTGATCCGTTAGCGCCTTTCAAAAGGGCTCTCACAGATGGTGCACACTAGACATTTAGGGCCAAGGGAGACTATTTCAATGATTCCATCTAACAAAAAACAGAACCAAATCTTTGGAGATCATGTATCCACCAAGAAATTTTTGTTAGATCATGTGAAGAAGCAATGTTAATTAAGAGCCAAAGCATTTTCTCTGGAATTCAATTACTTTATGAAGAATCCGATGCAATTCTAAATGAGTTGCAATTTACGCCGGAGAGGATAACAATGTTTAGTTTATTAGAGTTGTAATTTTTCTGTTTTAAGTTTGTGTGATGGGGAGAGGACAATATAGTAACTTCCAATTAAAAAAAACATTGCCTACTATGCCTTGATGGATGTCTGTATGTTGCTATAAACCTTGTATTTTGTAATGGGCCACACATATGTTGGTATAGGTGAGTTGATCGGGGTGAATATACAGTTGTTTTATTTGATGAAACAATCACAATGTCTCTTGACGATGACCATGTCTTCTGTAAGATACAATTATGATATTCATTTAAAAGATAACATGTTGTATCATTTGGTTGAACACTTGGCGTTTATTTACAAAAGTTCATATTTTGGCATTTAAATGTTCCCAAAGCGTAGACAACAATCCCATTTTGTCAGTATCCTTCAATCACTTCATTCCATGAGATGACACATCTCTAGGGAATATTATGTTTAGTGGGTAGATGAGATTAAGAAACCTGCCAATGATACCCAAGATGTTGTAGCGGAAGAGCATCTCCACGCTTCTTATAAACGAGGCTTCCATCTTTGTGTTCTTATCCATCTGATTCTACTTCCGTTGTACATATTCGTCAGCTTTTGTAACTGCTTGCACCACTCAGGTACAGATAGTGGTTTCCTGTTTACATTTGCCAGCATAATATTCGCCTTGTTTCACCATATGCAACAAACAGGGCTCCAACCCAATTAGTTTAAATTTTCCAAAGTACTCCCAACTTGTGCCAAAATATATAGGAATTTTGTTAGATATAGTTGCAAATGTTTTGATAGACATGTATGCAGAATGTGGAACCTTACATAAAGACATGTGAACTGTTTAGCAAAATGTAACTTATGTTCTTCGCTCAAACATCTATCATAGATCATAGAATATATTTTACATCCAAACCATATTATACACATAAAATTCAAGCCCTCTCCGGCATAACTTGCAACTCATTTGCAATTGTTTGTAAGAATAGAGTATGTATGTCTCATATTTAAAAGTGAAGCCAAGGGATACCGTAATAAGGGATGGCGTTGGGATCGTGCCCTGAGCGAATTTGGCAAAATAGAAACCTTTCAATGCTTAGCCGTTTAGTCGAAAAAGTCTGTCCAACTCAACCATGGGATATGGTGGTCTATGACTTGGCAGGTTTCAAAAAAAAAAACAAGATGCCCAACATCGTAAACTATAAAATCAATTATTATTATATCATATACAACTTTCATTTAGGATTACTTAAAATAAGCGAAACTTACGAAATTAAAGATATATACTTGGTTGGGGCAGTTTTGACTTATGATTGAGTGTTATGAGAAATTTTTTTTTACTAAGTTCTTTCAAAAAAATGAATTAATTTGTACGAAAAAAAATCCCCTGATATATTAGATAAATTTATGATATCATTAAGTAAAACCATACTTGATATTTTGAATCACTTTATAATAGATCATTAATAAAAATATATTTAATATTTCACATCGCTCCATAATTTATTACACATAAATATACTTACATTTTGGAACATTCTAATTTATTATAAAATAAAAAAATATAAATACACTCTATATTTTCCTCCATCAGAATAGATTATGTGGTAATGCCAAACATAAATCTCTTTCACGAAGCATTCCACGAGAAGGTGTTGGTACTTTACAATATTTATTGACGAACTTATTTTAATTTCATGTGTCAATTTAATGTCTATTTAATTATCGTTAAAATCATAATTATTTTAAAAAATTATGGAAAATATATGCGTAAACATTAATAATTATAATATTCTAAAAGTTTAGAATAAATGGTGCTCAAGGTATTTGTCCGTCAAACGTGTTTAAACATCATCACGAAAAAGACTAGGCAAGAATTGTCCTTTTATCTAGAAGATCCTTTTCCTAAGCAATCATTCATTTTGTATACTGCATCAAACTTTATAGGGAAGAAATACCAAGTGAAAATGATTCCAGGTTGAGGTTGTTTATAGGATGTGTTCATATGAACCTACTTATTTTCTTTAAGGATCTACCCGTTTTTTTAATTGGACACAATTGAGTTGTATTGATACTGGTGTCTATCATTATTTATTTATATTCTAAATAAATTATAATATGTTGATTAAGTGGGTCTCTAAATTATTATTTTTTGGTTAAGTTATCATGACAAGGGAGAATCTAATCCATCAACATCATTTATAAATTGAACGTGGCTTTATATATATTTGTGTGTTTAATTTGAATAAATAAATTAATTTGTGTTATAGTAAATGGCGTAATAAATCATCATCTTTACGAATCAAATTGCAATCCTTTATATAAAGATGTTTTTTTTTTTTTTTTAATATATATTTATGTGCGAACAAAACAATATATGTGTAAAGGGACAATCAACAAAATAACCAAGAAATACCAAGATCAAAGTATACCTATGAGAAGGAAGAATTTAAAAAATATATGTTGCACATTATAATTATTCAATATTGGAGTCTATCTTCGAGAGAAAAACCAACAAATAGAATCACTACACATTAGAGAAGGTCGTGGTCCACCTCCATAGCCAAGAAGACATCGTCTTATTTAATTAGGATAGTGTCAGTGGGTCATCAGTGGAGAAGAAGGAAGGTACACCTTCATCTTCAAGTCCCACATCATGGTCATCCCAGAGAATAGGTCCTCAACAATAGGTCCCTCTAGACATCCACAATTGGAATCGGATCCCATAGTAAGAAGAGCCTCATGAGTCCTTCTAGTCACACGGGAACCAAACATGGTCTTATCCACTCTTATACATCTAATTGGAGTAACTTTAAAAGAATATTTACTATACTAAATGATGTAACAAACCATCATTGTCACAAGTCAAATTACAACCCTTTCAATAGCTTCTGGATGTACATTTTTTTATATTGACGAGCATAACAAAATCATATATGTTCTGAGAGACAATTAAAAAACTAACCAAGTGGTACCAATATCAAAATAGGCCTCTGAGAGGGAGGATTTAAAAAATACTACATTAAATATTATAAATATTTGATATATAGACAATGTTTGAAAGAAGAACCAATAAATAAAAGCACTACACATTAGGGAAGGTCACAATCTGCCTCAATAGCTAAGAAGTCGTCATCTTGTTTAATTAGAACTGTGTTAAGCTGGTCATCAATGGAGAAGAAGGAAGGTATGCCTTCATCCTCAAGTCCCACAACATGGTCATCATGAAAAACATGTTCATCAACAATATTTCCTTTTGAACATCTACAATCAGAATTAGGTCTATATTAAGAAGATTCTCACGAGTCCTTCTAGTCACACCATCTAAACTAGGACCAGTAACATGAATTCAGGCGATCATATACCTTTTCAAAATTCCATGCACGGGCTATTGATTTCCATGTTCACGTTGTTTTGAATCACCCATCCACCTAAGAGGTACACCACCATAACTATGTTTTTTATAATATCGTTAAAAAGGGATGAAGAGGAAGATAAAGTCCAAATTATCCACCTTAGCAATTACGACCAAGGGAGACAAAGAGAGGATAAGGAGAATTTATACCCAATCCTTGGTCATAATTAGGCTCAAGAGAAGCTTCACATCCCTTGTTAGCCTCAATCTTGTGAAGGAAGCATAAATTACATCAATTACATAGAGATGCAAATTTTCAAATTATTATACCATTTTTTAGATACATGATATATACATTTCATTTAATACTTCTATTGTTATTATATGTAAATAATTCTTATAAATAAGAGTCGTGAAATGGCTTGTGCTTGCCAAGCATTGGCCAAATCTGCAAATGCAATTTTCTTGAAAAAATTTATTTCAAAAAATATCAAATTAAAAATTTTATAATGATCTGCATAACTATGAATAGAAAAAAATTCTTATAGTATCAATATTTTTAGTAAAAGAGCATCTGTATTTTTCAATATTAAAGGTGGTAAACAACATAAAAATTGTAACTGTGAAGTTCAAATCCAAGGAAATCATGAACATATAAAGGAGGCATTGTGCAAGAGCATGAGATGTTTGAAAAATTTGTTACTAGTCCTTTCGATATGTATCTCATCCTTCTCCAGCTTATAACTTGGATGTAGCATCCTATCGCAATCTAATTGTAAAAACTTGCACATGTTCTCTTAGTACTATTCATTGCCTTACCCCAGCAAGAATTAGTTATTATAAATTGGATAACATTAATTTTTGTAGTGGTAGCAAGCATAGATAAATTAAACATTAAAAAATGAATTGGATGGTGGATTCAATATTATAAATTATCAAAGTGTGGAATGGAAATACAAAGTGAATGAGGAGTTAGTTTTATTTTGTCCAAATGTAAAGTAAATTACATAACCTAACAAGGATGCATCTTTTAATGGGTCAAAGCTGAAGAGATAAAATGCAATGCCCAAAATTATAGTCCCAAAACAGAGATAAAATCCCATACATTATTTTGACACCTGTCCAGATTCATTTCACAACATAAACACCATCCATACAATTAATATGTTTTGTTATATTCCTAAACAAGTGTAGTTAATTTTTTGTAAGATAATAAGGTACACAAGGAAAAAAGATGGGTCCAAGTTGGTCCCAAGTTATGGAAGAAGAGAAACTCCTTTCTCTAAAATTCTATATATTGCTCTGTAAAGGACAAAAAGCTCCAAGGTGTCTCTCTATACAAAAGGGATAAGACCCAAGTGATCTATAAACAACATACGTGCTTTAAAGACCTTTTTACTTATCCAAAATTCTCTTAAAAATATTTTTGGAAACATGTTTTAATACCTACCTTGGAAAAATAGTTAGGGAAAAAATGATTCTTATTGTTTCCATAAAAATCATTAAAGGCTAAAAACGGAGTAAATTTGCCATACTTTTTCCATTTTTAAAGGGAGGAAGAAAACAATATTTTCAGAATTTTTTTAATTTCGTGTTGCATATTTTGTAAATTTTATTCCAATTTTATGTAAATTTTACAAAATTATTTAAAAATAAAACAGGTAAAATTCATATCTTTTGATCACAACAACATTTAGTATATAGAATGCCTTTGGTTCACATTTACGAGTAAAGTCGTTGCACTTAAACTAATGCATTTAATGTCTAATATAGTTACAACAATGAAATTTATGGCATTATCCCTATGAATTATTGGGGATAAATATGATTACCTTATTGGATCACTAAACCATCCCTCTGTTACCCATTCACCCATGATTTTTACGCATAAATCCTAAAATCGTGAAAAATTGAGTATATATGGCTAACACCCATGTATGATGGTTCCCATTTAAGAAGGTGTCATTGATTAGATGAATCCTTCTCACATACTATATAATCATCATGTATCATTCTCCTCTTTCATGCATTAACATTTATCTCTCATAAGCCCATGTATATATCAATGGGATGATCTTCTTCTATATACCAATGGGTATATCGTAAGGGCATGTAGATTGAGAGGTTTGGTATATTGGAATGATAATATATAGAGGGGGTAACATTTTTTGGAGAGATAAAGGACCAGTCCATCACCTTGATACGATTTATACACAAAAAATAATAAATAGTCCAAAATTCTTCTTATCGGATTCACAACTCCTACGTGGAGAATCCTATGCTACATGCAAAAATAAGATGGAGAATTGTTTGGAATTTTAGGATATTTGGAATTTGGTTGATGGATATTTCATTATGCATGCAACAAGAACTGATTAGCAACGTAATTTTGATATATCTAATCAAAAATATAATCTCATCATCATGTTTAGAGTAACTGATTAGGTCCAACCTTACATACGGGATGCTGAAACTATCAAATCCGCTTAGGAAAAACTCAAGACAGTGTATGAGGCACAAAACCAAAACATAGTCCTACATATCCAAATTCAACTACACAGTCTCAAACACAAGTCCACTAATACAATTGAGGATTTTTGAGACGTGTTACAATATTAAGGGCCTCACTCCTAGTATTTGGAGAACCATTGTAAGATAAAACACTTATATCCATAGTGTTGAGAGGATCACAAAAATTATATAAATTGTTTTTCACAGCATTAAACCTCATGGACAAGAAACTAAATTTTGAATAGTTGGCCAACATGTTACAACAAGAATATTCCATGCACAATTATGTGGACAATGAAGACCATGCACTTGATTCTAACTCCAAGGGAAAGATTACACAAATGTTCTTCAAGAAGCAAAGAAAAAATCAGCAGTAAAATACATAAAATATAAAGGTTCATCCAATAAGAAATGTCCTATTTGTGGAAAATGGCATGATGTACAAGATTGTTGGTACAATGGTTTGACCCAAGGATCTTCAATTAAGAATCCTAACAAAAAAAAATCATTTCAAAACTAACAAAAGTCTCGTAGACAGAACAAGGGAAATTCGAAGAAGAAACAACATCACCAAGGGAAAATTTTTTATTAAGAGAAATAAAATTCTAACATAATATATAGACTCAGGAGCCACCTAACATATAAGTTGAATAAAGCATCAGTTCATTAGCTTAGATCCTTCACCTAACAAGAATCATGCTCCATAGGGTGATGACACTTACTAGTAAGTTCAAGGAAGGTAAATATCAAGTTACCTCTTAACAAACATGATTGTGTTATACATGAGTCATATATGTTCCCAAAATAACTAAGAATCTTCTATCATTCGATAAATTGCTAGATCACAATTTGAAGGTTGAACTTGAATGTAAAAGTGGCAAGTAATTTAATTTAATCTATATTTCAGATTAAATAATATAAACAGTGTTATACAAGTGATAATATATAGTGATATAGAAGTGCTAAGTATTCAATAGTGTAAAAATCTAAGTAAATGAGAGAGAGAGATGACTTAGTTGATTTCTATGTAACCTGGAGGTAGTCGGGACTGTGTACCTACTAGATCTTACTAGAAATGATGTCACAATTGCTAGAAGAGAGTTTTGGGACTCTGTATTGTGCTAGATAGAATCTCCTATAGAAGAACATGAGCACCCAAATGCTAGTTTCCATTTTGGGGTCTAGTGTATGTGTAAATAATCAGTATCTGGTCTCTTTCTAGGTCTAAGGGTCTTCTCTCCAATATATGTGTTTTCTCTTTGACTTCACTATTAAGGTTTTTATAACACTTGTAACCTGTAAAAAAAACCCTAGTTATCTGCACAAGTCACAAACACATTAATTATGAATAAAATATGCAATATGTGAAGCTAGATTGACCCCAACGGTCATCTGATGAGTGATCTTAGTACCGAGCACTGCACCACATTTTAGACACCATGTAGTTTTTTGTTCTTGTGTGTGAAATAGTGTCCTTAGGTTTTCCCTCGCGCTAATAGTGCCAAGATATTGGGCTATAGCTAACTTTGATGCAAATGTGTGGTATGGAATTCAAGACTTCCCCTTCCTATGTAGTGTATGCAATCCAAAAAAGTAGTCCCTTTGATAATAGTGATAGTATGTAGATGTGATATCCATATTGAATTGTTAGCTAGAATAATAGTGTATGTGTTGTGTATATATATGAGTCTCGTGTTTGAATTTCGACACTAGTGACACAAAAGGACAACTAGGAACTCAGGATAATGATAAGAAAAGTAACAAGGCTGACCAAAAATGTTTAAAATGTGTAAAAATAATAAACAGAACAGAAGCGCCCATAATGGACACAAGCACCCAGGCGCTAGTGTCCAAAGTGGGTGCTCTTGTCCTAGGATATATAAAAAAAGATGTGAAAAGACATATAGACAACAATCCCTTTGACCTGACCAGAAGTGCATAGATAAATGAAAATATGTAGATGAAATTTATAATAAAAATTAAGCAAAGACATATATGGACAAGATATAGTGTCACCAGTGAATACTTTTCTTACTTATGATTTATGCATATAACAACATACTGACGACATAGTAAAATATTAATATGTGTGTGATTTTGTGTCTACAACAAGAAAGTGTTCTTAATAAGGGATAACAAGAGAAAATGTCAAATTATTACTCTTGCATTAGGTATTGGCAACATGTTTCAACTTGACTTTTTCTCACACAACATTTGGTCACTCATTGCAAAGAATCAAAACTCCACAAACTTGTGGCATCGATGATTTGGGCACATGAGTTTTGGATGCCTAGTTTCACCTAGCCAACACAATATGGCTTGATGATTACCACATATAAACAATAATATAGATATATTTTAATGTCTCCTAGTATAAAAGTATATTGGTAACCATTCCCATATAATCCAAGTAGATCTATATGCCTATTAGACTTAGTTCAATCAAACTATTTTAAAAAATGACTAAAAGCTCAAATGGATATTAGTATTTTCAGCTCTTTATTAATCATTATTCATGCAAAATGTGGATATACTTAGAAAATGGATCACTCCTTTCAAGAATTTAAATAGTTTAAGGCTTTTATTGAAACTCAAATTGGGTGAAAAATAAAATTATTATGTTCAGATTGAGGAAGGAATTCACCAATCATGCATTCTCTACCTATTTGAAAGAATATGACATTCATCAAAAAATGACTACACCCTATAGTGCATAGCATAATGGTGTTGCAGAATGAAAAAATTGCATTTTCATGGGAATGGTGCATTTTATGATTTAGGGTGCAAGTTTGGAAATAACATACTTAGTAGAAATCACAAAAAGCAATAGTATACCTTTTAAACAAGTCACCAACATGGTTACTTGACAACATGACTACACATGAAACAGGGTTAGATGATAATCTATCAATTAAGAATATTTAGGTTTTAGAATAAAATATCACATGATAGTTTCCAAATAGAAAAAAATTAAGTTGTACAACATGTCTGCACCTTAAATATTTATTGTATATGATGAATAATCGATCGGATACAAACTTGTGGATCCAAAACAATAAATATGTACATAATTAAGGAGGTTAAGTTTGATGAAACAATTTGTTCAATTTCATCTTACACATACTCACATATAAAAATAGAAAATAGATATGTGATACTGATCATTTTATATGATGTAGAACATCAATAATAATATGATTGATGATAACCAAACTCCACAACCCATATATCAATGTATGCCAAGGTGATGTACAAGTTTTATTATAGATGTTAAATTAGATGGTGCTCCAAACATATCTACTCCTAAACTTATCACTCATAAAAAATAAAGAGAATAAGTCAACATGGCACTAAAGAGTAGGTTTATTGAAACAAATGGAACCGCTAAGATTTAATGAGCAATAGATTCAAAACCTTGGAATTAAGCCATGGTGATTGAAAATCAGTCCCTAATAAAGCAAAACATGGTAGCTTGTAGATCTTCCACCTAGAAAAAATCTAATTGGATGAAAATGGGTCTTCAAAACCTAGTAAAAGGTATATTAAAGTATTAACAAGCAGAAGTCAAGGCTAACTGCAAAGAGGTATGCACAAAAGGAAGGTATTTCTTATGGGGAGAAATTTTCACCCACTACTAAGATCAAATAATAAGTGTAATGTTATCTCTAGTTGCATAATCTAGATGGAGAATCCACCAAATGGATGTTAAAAGTTCCTTTCTCAATGATGATCTTACAAAATAATTCTATATGACTCAACCATAAGGTTTTGTCACACCGAAACAAGAAACATTTTTTTTGGATTGATAAAATCACTATATAATCTAAAATAGGAACCCTGATGATGGTACATCAAGATTGATGAACATCTCATTAAAAATGGATTCAAGATGAATCCTTACAATCCCAATCCTACCTAAAAAAATAAGGGGGAGTTGGTGATTGTTATAGTCTATGTTGATGATCTAGTAATCATTGGAATTTTATTGAGCATGATTGATATAAAAAAAAGGAGAAAAATAAAATCTTGTTTGATAGGACTTATCTCATGCTTTTCCATTATTTTCTTGCAATGGATGTATGGTAAGAAGAGAATCACTTTTTTTGAGTCAAATAAAGTATGCTAATACAACATGCTCAAGAAATTAAATATGACAAACTACAAACCTATCATTACACCTATGGAGGAAAGGCTTCATTTTTCTCAATCAAATCTATCACTCCAAGTAAATGCAACTCTATATTGACAGTTGATTAGAAGTCTTATAAAGTTGACCTATACTAATCTAGATATTAGCTATGTAGTGAGTTATCTCTCTCAATTCATGCAAGATCTAAAATAAAGTCACTGTAAAGTAGAAAAACAAACTCTAAGGTATATCAAAAGTACAATTTACTTTTAACTAGATTACAATAAGAAGGGCCAATTGTTTTTTATAGGATATGTGGATCCAGACCATGTTATAAATATGGATGAAAAGAAGTACACATCTAGATATTCCTTATCTTTTCATTATGGTCCAATATCATTAGGGGGAAAGAAATAAAATGTTACTTTTCATTCTTCTACTAAAGCAAAATATCATGTTGCATGAGGAGTTGTTTGTGAAGTGATATGGATAAGTCATATTATTGAAGGTTTGGGTGTTTCACAAAAGCAACCTACCATCTTACATTATGAAAATTAAGGTTTAATCAAACTTGTTCATAATATAGTATTTCATGAGCACACTGAGCATATTGAAGTAAAAATTCACTACACACATGAATTTGTTCATCAGAAAAACATTCAACTCTAGTATTTCCCGACAAAAGAACAACATGTAGATATTTTTTGAAAATATCTTACAGGTGTTAAAAATTTCAGGCACTTAGATAGCCTCTCACTTTTTCACTTGAGATAATGTTGAATTAAGGTGGAAATGATAGAATTAGAATTACACACACACACACACACACACACACACACACACACACACACACACACACACACACACACACACACACACACACACACACACACACACACACACACACACACACACACACACACACACATATTATCTAAGTTAATATGTTTTAATTCATCTTAATTCTCAAAAACACATGTTTAGTGTGTTAATTAGGTTTTAATGTAATAGTGTTATACTTATATTAGATTTTTGAATCATCTAGTGAGTCATCATGTTGTATTCAATTAGGATATTGTACTTGCAAATATCGTCACTCTATTTTTAGTGATTTTGACACTTATTATAAAGTTGTTTAGATGTTATATATGATAGTAATTCAGATTTATAATATCTATAAATATTATAGCTTGTTTTCTTCAATAATAACATTCATATTTGTTGAGAAAATTTGTAAAGGTATCATATTTATTTCAAACAGGACCTTTTTCTTGAGTTATAGAGCTAGAATAGCAGTGATTACATCTTTAACCTATTTCTCATCAATGTGTTTGTGTCATTGAGACAACATAGTTTTACGTCATAACACATAATTGGTGACTTTATCATTTGGTTTTTATTGATTTGAGAAGTTTGTGTGAAGGAAACTCATTGGATAATTTTCACCGCAAAGTGAGATAGATACCTATCAACCAAGAGATGGAATGAGTGTACTTAACCTTAAGGGATAGTGTAAAACCAATCTAGTTCATACTCCTTAATACTATGTGGGAAGAGTTTGATTTAAAATATTCCATTACATACATAGTCCATACATGATGAGATAAATCGTCTAAGATGTTATATGAGATTATTCTTTCCATCATTTAGGGATATTGTGGGTGAAACAAATCATGTAGGAAAGGCATATTAAGAATTGTAGGTGTTAATGGATTGTCTAATAAACCAATAGAATTTATGGTATCATGTAACTTTCCTTGTGTGAAGAAATTTGATTGATATTGTATAGCTTGTATTTATTGATCATAAACACCATTTAATGGATCCGTTACTACAATAGAAGAGTTAGATGTGACTATAAAAGTAGTAGGGTGTGTAGGAATAGGCATGGTGAATTGAAAGGCACATTAGGATTTCCCCATAGTATAAATACTAGGTTTAGGAAATTCTTGTGTAGATACTCGGGATGATTCCCTTAAAGAGATATTATAGAAGGCGGTTTTTTAAATCAAGGGTTTGAATGTGACATCCCTAAGCTTAATTTTTTGAATAAGCTCATATTTTACTTTTTTAGTAGCATATATTCATTTAGGGATTTTATCATGGTTTTCCAAGATACATTGAACTAGCTCATTCATCATACCTTTATCAACATTAAAGATATGCTTATATATGATTTCAACATTTTCATGTTAGGACCTATGGAAGAATAATAATCAATATTGACCATTTTGCAAATATAAAGAATATATAAGTGGTGATTTTTATAAATATGAATATGAGACCTTAAAGGTGAAGAATGAGACCTTGGGCTAGAATGGCTTGAGAGATATGTGGTTTCACAAAAATATAATACAAATTAATTTTTTATTCCTAATTAAATATATTATGCAAAAATGATAATTGAGAACCTAAAAGTCCTAAATTATGTTGCTCTTGCATATGCCAATAGATTTTCCACAGATAATAAATGGAACTACAATTAAGGTTTATGGTTTAGAGAGAATCACTTTCCCATGTTTAGATGATGTGATGAATATCTCATAATGTATAAAGAATAATATCAATATCTTGTAAATTTTTCTATAAAATATAAGGATCATAAAATGTATATAGTAAAATTTTGTGAGAGGTTGTATAGATTCATTGTCCAATGTTATCATAAGGCTATGAATTCAACCTCTAGTGTTAAGAGTTGGATCTAGATTCTCCAATTTTCTTTTCTTTTCTTTGGGTATATATGTTTTGGTATACTTTATGTGAAATAATTTTCATCTATTAAGATATCATTTATCCTTTCTTGTATCCTTAAAAATGGTTTATTAATGAATAGGATAAACTATTTCACCACACCCCACTTATGTGATGAGTGTTGTACTACATACCACTACTTCAAAGAGGAATCAAGACACATGTAGTTATATTAACACTTGATCATGCAAATATTGAAATAAATAAATGTTAAATCTAAATTATGTAACCATTTCTTCATATACCTTATTTCTACCCCAAGCGCATCGACCTATCACCCAGTGTGCATAGGTGCTCACACCAAGGCACGTGCGTAGGTGTCGAGCCCCTCCTTTATGTGAGATTCATGAGAATGATCCATCATTGATGGAGAATGAGTTGCAAGAATGGAAATATAGACATTCACTCAAAAATAGAAGATACATATAATAGATCCGTGCATAGATGCATCATAAATGGGAATGAACATTGTAAATAAGCATAATGAAACTAGATCTGACTCATAATAATATGAAGAACATAAGGGTTTACACTTCTTGAACATGAATAACCAGAATCACACACATATATTGATTTATAAACATTTACAGTGGCCTCATTACATCATAAGGATCATACAGACCAAATACATCAAGGAATATTATCTTAAACCCTACAAAAATACTTTCTGCAGAGAGAGAGTTCTTAGCTATTCTACCCATTACAACTATTGTTCAGACCCAAACCCATGCATATATGCTCAATAACATCCTTGCAAGTATTCCTGCACCACCTTATTTACCACTTAAAACCCTCTTTAACCCTTCATTTCCCCAGCACTTCATTATCACTCTCATCTCCTCTATTTCAGACCCAAGCACTCCTTTAAATAGGATATGGATGCACCACCTTGGTTTCCTTCATGAATAGATTGCATGCCAAGTGGAAGTGTGGTCCTCCATGGTCGAATGCCTATGCTAGCTTATAAATGCCTCCACTACCTGTAATGATCATCTGGGAATATCCCTTTATGTGGAATATTCTTTTCTTGACCTCCAAGGCTCCAGGCTGGCACCTTATCCATTCATCATGCCTACTTGGGATTTTCACGTGTTTCTCCTGTGAAAACTCCTTCAAAATATGGCTAAGTCCCTAAACCTTCCTACTCCCACGTGCGCCAACCTCTTCTCCCATGCGCCTTTCCCTTGCGCACTTTTTCTTGAGTTCCTTCCTTCTTTATTACGTCCCACCCGTGCTTACCTCTTCCTTGGGAATTAGTCAATTTTAGGGCCCAACATTACCCCACACTACGTGTGTTGTCCATCCTCGAAAACACTCTTCCCTTCCACCAAAGAATAAAGAATAGAGGAAATGAAAGAATCTACGATTGAATAAAGAATGGAAGAATGGAAGAATCCTGCTACTGCTGCATGAGAAGTGGGAAATATTTCTTCATGGGGGCTTAAATATTAACCCAAGCATCCATGTCATTCTACACCTGTTGAAGTAAGTTACCCACCATCATGCTAACCTCATCAAAACTCATCTCATCCCCCTTAGCCTTCAACGTATCTTCAATGCTTTCCATCTGCTTGCTAAGGTCTCCCAGCGCGTCCATCCTGTGAGTGACTTGGGGGTACAACTCTTTCAGTTTATTTTTAATTGAAACCCTTAAGGTTTTGATCACCTCTAATTTCTTCTCTACCTCAGCCAAGATCTTGTCCCCCTCCACCCTATTGCCCTTATTTTTCTCTTGAAATTATTTCAGATCCGCTTCATGGCTAGCAACTAATATGCTTGCTACTTTTTCCCTATCACCACAGTTGTTCATATACAACTTCTTCCATTTGTGTCATGGTTTTCACTAAGGCAAGGAGCTCAGAGTACCGAGTTAGTATCTCCCTAGTATTCAACTTCTCTTCCTTCTTCTGGCATGCCATTACTTCTTCCTTTGATTCTAATGCAAGTGGATTCCTTTCCATGGTGAGTATGCACGTTAAGTCTTCCAAGCAATGCAAGGTTGACTCATATTTTTGTTCAGGAGGGGCCAGGTTTGGGTGCTTCAAGATAATGGCATCTGAAATGGCCTCTATCTTCTTGTGGACTTCGTGCACCTTCACCTTTTCATCCCTCAGCTCACGCCTTAACTACGCATTGATCAAATCCTTTTTCTTTATCTCCCTATCCCTCTCAATGATCTCCTCATTCTTCTTTTCAAGTTCCTCCTCCAAGGATCTTATTCTATCATTTCTGCCAAAAATTCTTGCCTCCACTTCTACTGACACGTTAAGCGCGTTGCCAACTTGCTCATCTGATAGCTGTTGAGTATTTTACAAGGGTTTACTCTTTTGGCACCTGGTGCCTTCATCAATGCGCCATTATCTACCTTGAATTTGGGCTCATTGATGTGGGACTCAAAATCCCAAGCCAACATTTTTCTTATGTGCGGGTACGCACTCTCTTCATCAAAAGAATGACCAAGATGAGGAGTTGTCTGTGGGCAACTGTACTTTGGAAGAGTGCATGCACAGTACCTTGCTTGGATCATTAATATAGGTCATGGTGTGTTCCTGCATTGCTACTATGCCCTTCCCACTTGTGCGCACTACCGTGGGGAAACTAACTGCTAAGTTTTGGTCTCTGCCCATACTTCCATACTCATTACCTACACTTATGCTCTCTTCGTTTTCCTTAATACTTCATCAATGCTGCACTGACCTCTTGGTCCACTAGATCTCGTATAATGCTTGCTACCTCCTTTTCAACTATATCATTTTTTTGTTCCTTGGTATGGGTCAAGGTCTTCTGACAATTCATATTTACTTCCTCATTTCCTCCTTTGTCATGGGTTCCCTCTTCATATTATTTCTCCTCTTCATCCCCTTCTTCACCAAACTCGTGTACATTATACATAGGAGGATTTTGAGCTTCCTCACACTCTTCATTGTCTTCAGTTTCATCTCCTTTCATGCTCTCCATCTCCTCCGAGTCCAAACCTTGCGCCACCCTTTTCTTTTTCTTCACTTGTGACTCCAACACAGGGGACTCCTCCTTCTCAGGTGACTCTTCTCTCCTAGGAGACTCTTCTTTCTCTAGAAAATCCTTCCTAGTGGGAGACTTATTTTGTTGAACGAAGGTGCTTGTACCCACTCCTGACTCTTGCGCCCTTACGGTTTGCATTGTATACATGCTTGGTGCCTTTTATGCAGGAGTCTCTTCTCATTCTCTCTTCTTAATTACTACTTTCTTCTTTCTCCTGGTGGGGTCTTCTGGGATAGAGACATCATCCTCAACATAAGCACCCTTCTCAAACTTTTTCCTTAGCCACACATACACCCTTAACATTGTCCTACCTACAATAGGAAATGTCACTGGTTTTATCATGTGTACATCATGAGATATGTACATCTCTACATATGCTTGCTTCTTGGGATACACCAAGGTTTCGGCGCATCTCGTGGTATCTTGATCAACTACACTTACATCAAAACAAATATTTTTGGCTTCCTTGAACCTATTAACAATGCTTTGAAAGTACTGCGTTGTGAAGGAGAAGGGTAATTTACACCAAGGACCCTTGGTGCCATCTGTCAAGGTAAACCTGTCGATATAGAAATGTTGGTATATGAAAAATTCAACTTCTCCATCCACCAGTGCAGGAAGTTGTTCTGGTATCCTCCATTCAGATCTGAATGTGTCACGCATCCATTTATACCATTTCTCCAAGTGGGCTTTGTGAGTGGCCATCATGGTGCCACAAGTATAGGATTCAAACCTCTTCGCAGGAGAGGGGTTCTCATCTCGATACTACCAAACAAAATTATATGGCCCATTGGGCACTTTAATCTCTGAAAATACAATGGTAAAGAGGACATTACCGAACATGATCTTCTCCCCATCACGTGTGGCATCAATAATCCTCCACAATAAAAATTTGAGAGGTTGTAAATGGTGCCCTCTAAGATCTTGATGGTAGACATTCAACCAACCTTTGTTTATTTGTGTCCATCTCTCTTGCCCATACAGCTTTGTCACCAAGTGCGCAGCCATCCTCATAACATGGTCGGTGATTACAGTGATGTCAAAGTACCGTGAACCCTTCTTATAGTCATATGCCTCAATATCTTTTTAATGGTCTCCTTGTCACTTAAATCATTTTCCAGTAACTCCCCTTCATAGATCAAGCCATTGAAATTAAAAATCAACTGTGGGGTTATGCACATCCACCTTCCTGTGAAATAAAAGTACTCCTCATACATGTGACATTAACCACTGGTATAGTCACTCAGGTTTTCCAAAATAGGGAAACTCATAAAGTTGCAGAAGCCCAACCTTTTCTAACTTCACTTTTACTTCATCATCATAGATGGGTTTCCCATCTAGTGTCCTCTTCTCCATTGGGTGAACCAACTCCAAGGTCATCTCCTTTTCTGTGGTGTTTGTGTGATAATTGTAATCGCTCACCTCCATATTCCTTATATGTCACACCCACTCTTTCCCTAGAAGGCAAACCATCTAGGTACTACATCTCTGCATACCATTCTTCATTGAAACTGGTGGAAATGGTCAGTTTTCCTTTTCCCTTTCCCTTGCCCTTCTTTGGTGAAGTGGTCATATCCTTTCCTTGGTGCCATTTTTCTCTTCCTCAGTCCTCTCAAATAGTTTCTCCCTTGCATCAAGTTCTATTACTTACTCAAACCCTTGGCTCTAATTCTCCATGAAATTTCCATAAAAAATGTGCCCTAGCTTTAAACCCTAACCTAGAGCACTTCCTTTCCACAAGACAAGTGTATCCACCCATGGGTAACCTCACAAAAAAACTCCTCTCGTACATGCTTGTGTACACTTTTCTTCCACACTGGTTCACAAGTCCTTGATTTCTTCAACTTCACACACTCCTCAAATAATTCTTTCACAAGAATCACCTTAAAATGCAAGAACTTATTTGATAACAAAATGCAAGGTGAAAGAATACTTCACCCCTGAACCTTCTATTTATAACTTTTTTGATTTTCCACATAACTCTGATGTCACCTACCAACATATGAATGCATTAAAGTTCATATTTTTCCAATCCATCATTCCGTGTTTTTCCAACACTTTCCCTCCATGTGCAAACCTCACACAAAAATTTTCACAACCTTTTGACGCATGCAAGAATTATTTGATATCATAAGTCTATCTGCACACTTCTCTCTCCTGTCAATTAGTCAACCTCTGTGTCCTTTACCAATTTATTTCCTTCACCTACCTTCTGTTACTCCTACACTTCCTACCCTTGTACATGGTTTCTCAAATCCTTTTGACACCAATCTTCTCATGTTCACCTTTGCTACATGCGCTCTTTTGATCCCATGCACCTTTGACTTTACAACCTGAGAAACTACTTCAACATTGCTCATTACTTTTCCAACTCTTACCATGTCCTTCCTTTTCATGTTCCACCCCACAGTAAACAAATGTGTGGTCCTCTGCACATAACACCTTGATGATGTAATTATCCACCAGTGCACACATGTGCCCAAAACAAACCAAAAGGAAGAAAGCAATGAGAAAGGGAAACACAAAGAAAGGAAATTGCATTAAGGGAAATCCTAAGCTAACTCGAAATAATGCCTTATTTACAAACACCTAGAAGCCTTATTTATAGTAGGGCTTTAGCCTACTTCCATTGAAATACCTGGGAAGTCACGTTCCATCCAATGCATGTAGCTAGAAAGCACCTGAATCAAGTATATGGGTAATATAATATGGTCCCAACCAATGGACCTTGAGCTTCCCAGGATGGTGCAGAAACTTAGAATCATAAAGTAAAACCATCTGCCCAACCTCAAATTGTTTATTCTTTATGTGATGATCATGTCAGGCCTTTTGTCTCACCTTCTCAGTCTTCTGACTCCACTTAGCAAGTGATCACCTTTCGTCTAACATCATTATCTTGTCAATGTGTTCTTGTAATTCTTGTTTGACAGTCAATCCTCCTATGCACACAATACACAGAGAGGGTAGCATAAAATCTACCGGAAAAATAGCTTCCATGCCAAACACCAATTGGAATGGTGTGGCTTTGTTCAATCTCTTGTAAGTTGTTCTATACACCCATAGCACAGCTGAGACTTTGTCATCCCAATCCTTCCTCCCAACATCACAAATCTTGGTAAGTGTATGACTCAATATCTTGTTAAATGCCTCAGTAGTCCCATTAGCCTGAGGGTGATAAGGAGTAGTCTTGTGATGAGCCACCATGAACTCTGCCAACAAAATCCTTGATGGTCTCATTCAAAAATGAGTACCTAGTCACTAGTCAAACTCAGAGGGCACCCATACCTGCTGATTATATTTTCCCACATGAATCTTCCTATTGTGGCCATCGTGTAATCCCTTGTAGGTGCTACCTCTTTCCACCTTGTTAGATAATCATTGCAAGTAATGATATAACGTGAACCCATCCTTTGTGTAGTAGGTGATATAGGGCCTACACAATCAATTTACCATTTCTTGAATGGTTCAACACTAGCTATTGGTCTCAATGAAATTTCATCCCTTTTTCTTGGCTTTCCAAGGTACTGGACAATGATCACAGGCCTTGCAATACTCAATACAATCCTTGGTAAAGGGTCTCCCACCAAAGGCCTACCAAGAGGATCTTGCACAGTGGCATTTCCTACATAGTGCCCTCCTGTAATTCCACCATGTGCTTCCTCCATGACTTCAACACACTCATGCTCAGTACACACCGACGCAAGACCTCATCCAACCTAACTTATATAGGTCTCCATTGATTAACATGTAGGGTGTGGCGTGCATACAACTAACTGTTTCCTTTCCAAGGCCTTCATTCCCTTCGGTGCCATACCCATTTTGAGAAACATAAACAATATCTTCCAAGTCAGAGGGTGCATGCACCACAATCTGAACAGTTGCGCATCCGGCATTGTATCCTCAATGCTCTGCGCGTCCTCTCATGAGTCAATCCTTGATAAATGGTCAGGCCCCAAATTACTCTTACCTAGTTTTACAACAACCGTAAACTCAAACTCCTTAAACAATAGGACCCACCTGCATATGCACCCTTACAAGACAGGCTTGTTCACCAAGTACTTTAATGCCATGTGGTCCATGTAGAATATAAAGGGTGTTGTTAAAAAATACTGCCTAAATTTTTGCAATGCATAAATCATCGACAATGCCTTGTGCTCAGTGGTAGTATGATTCTGTTCTGTTGGGGTTAGCTTCTTACTAGCAAAGCACAAGGGATGGTCAACAATCCCTCTCCAGGTTGTGCTAAAGACTGCTCTAATCACCATCCATGAAGCATCAAAATGTACATGGAATGGCTTATCCCAAGAAATAAATCGTAATATGGGTGGAGTAATAATCCTATTCTTCAATGTGTCAAATGCCATCTATTGCAGCCTCTCCCCAATGAAATGTACTTTTTTGCTTCAGCAACTCCTCCAACGGTGCGAAAATCTTGGCATACCCATTAATAAATTTCCTGGTAATACCCTGTATGCCTAAGGAATCCTGTGCACCGTGCTCTGGCTGGTAGGCTCCCCCAAACCCACAATAACGGACAACTTTGGTAGGATCCACTAGCAAAGCCTTCTTTACATATGATATGTCCCAACAGGGTGCCAAATGGAGTAGCAAAAACACATTTCTTAATGTTGAGAGATATACTCAACTATCCAACATCTCTCAAACATCAGTCTCAAATTGTCACAATGGTCCCTCACCAATCCATATATTGTCCAATCATCCAGGTAGACTTGTAGAAATTTATGGATGAAGTCCTGAAATGCCTGAACCATAATGCGTGAAAACACAACAGGCGCGTTCTTCAGTCCAAAAGGCATGACCGTATAGGAAAAAATTCCCCATTCAGTGGAGAAATTTGTCTTTTCTTGGTCCTCCTTTGCAATTCTAACATGATGATATCCTGAGCATCCATCTATGAAAGAATAGATCTCACCTAGCTACTCCTTCCAGGATATCCTTAGTGAAGGGGGTTGGAAAAGGATCAATGACACACACCACATTCAAATCCCTGTAATCAATGCAAATCCTTATCCTCCCATCCTTCTTAATGTTGATGACCATCAAACTTATCCACTTTGATTCCTTAACAACCTCAATGATTCCTGATGTGATCATCTTTTCAATCTCCTACTTGACCTTGACTCTCAAATTCAGATTCATTCGATAAGGTCTCTTCCGAATTGGACATGCACCTTCCTTTAGCTTGATTTTCATTTCTCCCTAGGAGTGGTGAACTCTTTTAAGCTCATGGTACCCACATGGAATAAATCCTAGAAGTTTCTCAACAATAATATCAATAATATTTGAAACCTCCCTTTCTTCGATCTAGTAATCTCCAATAGTAGATTCTTTAGGTTCCACCTCTGAGCCAATGTTAACCTTCTTGGTTTTTAATGGTTCATGGTAACGTGCATGCTTGCTCATCAGCACTATCCATAACCTTACATGTACCGATGGTATGGTTAGTATCCAAGTTTTCCACCTCTTCACCATCTATCAAGTAGACCAAATTTCCTTTCTCTTTTTACATGCAAGTGTGCTCAAGTTGTACTTCCTCTAATTCTTCCTCATCGAAGAGTACTTCTCAGTTAGGTTCTTCTAATAACTCCAGTATTCTATCCTCCACCATGAAACTATCTCCCATAGTTAGGCGCTTAACAACCTACATAACCTTATCCACTGATGGCTTAGTATTCTGATACTCAAAATATTGAATGAGATCAATCGTCAACTCCTACCAATTTATTATCTGACGGCACAACTTTGAATGAATTGTACCACATGCACACGCAACCTTGTAAGGTGGAGTAAATCTTATGCACCCATCAAAAGATGGAGGCAAGGATTTCATGCCTTCCATCTAAGCCTTCTAACATGCCTGGACGTGAAATTAGGTGGGTTCCTTCCCATGATAGTATTGTATAGCAGTAGGTGCATTGCTTCAGAGAAACCTAACAGAGAATGTGATTCTCACCTCACACCACTCTAGAAGGTTATCTTAATGGTCACCCACCAACGTGTTGTCATTCCGAGAAAATTATAGCTAAGCATACTTCTCATTTCAATCTCACATCTCCATTGGGTCTCCATTACTCATAGGAAAACATCATGGTTTCCTCCCCCAGTGTAACTTGGCAACTTGTCTTCCTCCCAAGTGTCCTGACTGAGTGTGCCTTTTTTACTCTCATCACATAGCCTCTTAACTACCTTTCAGCTGACTCATAGGTCCCGTGCGCCCAATTGTCACGTGCCACACTAGTTGTATCACTTATAGATTTAGCATCTTCTGACTGAATAACGCCTTATTTTGTTGGTTACACAACCTCAGGGTCCCTGATAGTGTGCACATAGATTTTTTCTAGGTCTTCTTCTCCCAAGGGCTTAGTATAGGGTGTTGACTTTCCATCCATCAAAGGAATGATAACACATTCCTCCTTGTTCTCAAAACTTATATACCCCTTATTGAAATGTAAGTCAACATTGTTCTTATAGCACCAGGGGTGCCCAAGTAATGCTGAAAAGTTTTTTTACCTCAGCAAGCACCAAGACTTCGAAGTCTCCAGTGAATTTCACCCCTTGGATAGTGATAGTAGCATCCTTTAAAACACCAATGGGCATCACCTTTGTCTTATTAGCCATATAAATCACATTTGAAGATGGTTGTAATGGAGGTCTTCCCATTTGATTCCATGCATCCAAGGTGAGAACATTAACTTCCACACCCATGTCAATCAGAATATTACTTAGGATCCATCCATCAACAACTGCATTCAAGGTAATCTCCTTATCATAGTCAAGATTGTGAGGAGGTAGATTAGCATGCAAAACCTACCTCTCATGCTCTCCTTCAGCTCTTGGTCCTTTTCCTCTAAGCCAATATCCTAATATAGGGATGATATTATCTTGTCTTATCATCTTGCATACCTCCCTGAATTCATCCAGATCCTTCTATGGAGCCTTAGACACTCTTCTTCTTCTCTAACTACTGTGAATCCTCCTTCAAGCACTGGATCTCTCCTTGTAGGCTTCAAATAACATCCATGGTTTCTTGATAAACTTCCTTCTAATGCGTAGGCTTGGAATACTTTCCATGTAACACTTCTTCCCTTGTAACCAGCGGTATCTAATTTGGTATCTCCTTGGCACATGTAGCCTCAGCTCTCATCATCACCAGTACAGGTTCTAACTCTGACTCACGCACCACCCTTGGCATTCACTGTTGATAAGTATGTTTTATGCTCACCTTTCCAATGCCCTTATCCTTCCACTACTTCTAGCTCATGTGCTCATATAAATTTGGGGCATTCCTCATACTTTTCTTTTTCCCACACCAAGAGAACTATAAAAAATCAAGACACTTACACTTGTAATGTTCTGTAGACCCATAGTTATAATAGGTTCCACTAGGAAATTCACTTCTTCCCCCTCTATAATTTCCATGGCCTCATAATCCACCCCAAAATCCTCTTCTGTGACCTCCTCCATCCGCACACCCTTCATAATGATGACCATCATCCTTGGAACTACTGACAACGTTGGTCTGGCGCACACTAGTATCAATGACATCATGTATCTAGTCAATCAATCTATAATCCTTAGTGTCATGAGTAGTAGATAAATTTTGTCAATAGCAGGACACATTCTTATGGATCACGTGTTGTAGCAATGGGAATATACTTACATCATGATATCCATGGAAAATCTCACAGTCCTGCTGAAAAGGTGCACACTGATCTTCATGGGAAACTGTCCTTTGTATGTCCCTCTACTTCGTAGTCCATGAACCATAGCCACATGTGAGTCTCATGAGCCGAGTTCACAAACAATTTCTCAAGCTATCTTTTCCATGAAATATAATCTGGCCTTTAAGAAATGGAATAACGTCGGTGTTAACACTTCCCATGGCCTCAATGCGCAAGGCATGATTTTGGGCCTCGCACAGATCTATAAAAGGTCTTATGTGAAAGTTCCCTTTTGAATGGAGTGAACAGCCCTCCGAAAAACCACTAAGCATGTTGAGATGGGTGAATATCATAAGACAACTTGGACAAGAGAGTTTTGAAGTATGTGTCATACTCCCGCACACCCTCCATTATTCCTTGTTGAATCTCCTTCAATGCGTTGATGCTCTCCTGTTCAAACTCAGGAATGTGGAACTCTACCAAAAATGCATCACCCAACATGATGTAATCCACCACCATGTCTAGTGTAGATCATACTTTCATGTACCCCCTATGTGTGCGCCCTTACAATGTGGTTATAAAAACTAACTTGCAACTTCCTGCTATGGGGAATTGATACCCTTCACACGCCATAGAGACTTGCAATTGTGCACATGCTCTACAACGTCTTCCACACCCTTGTAATCAAGAAAATGCAAAGACATCTCAAAAACTACTTGTTGAGGTTATTGAGGCCATTTCCCACTAGATCCATAACCTTTTCCTCCTCTAATATTTCCACCACCTCTAGCACCACTAGCTCCACTAGTGCCAAACTCCTCCGGATCCACCAGATCCTCCTCTTGTCATAGGTAAGAGGTGTAATGTAGTTTCTTCCTATGATCCGACCGTCGCACTAAACTATGTGCCAACATTCTATGAAGTTCAACCCTTCTCCCAGATGTGTGGCACTCAACCTTTACGTACCCACACCTTTCCCAAATTTTGTACCAGATAGGATCCTTTTGAACATAGGAAATGATTGATGAAACCATAAATGTACCAAATGAAAAATTATATCTCCTAGGTGTCGCTCTCGACCGCCAATATCAACACTACTAACAACTGAATGAGAATACTTTTCCTAAAAAAATTGGAAGGCTAAGAACCATAGGGGTTTGGTAACCAGGTGGGCCAAGGGGTGCAAACCTATGACTCTTCTTTCCTCATGTAACAACGATCTATCACTAGAATCCGAGGGATTAAACTCTCCTGCACTTTCCAAGATGGGGTAGCACTGACTGTCTCAGGTTCTACATGCCTTCCATGCAGACCTCAAATTCCTTCCCACATCATTTTCCTCTATAAATCCATCACTCTTGTAACCTCGTGTTATCTCCTCATACTCCCTCTCCTGAGCTTCATTATACTTGAGTCACCTCTCCTCTCTCTCCATTCTCTGCCATAGGTATCCGCCATCGTCTCACCACACCAGATTTTGTGCCCCATGCCTAGAAGGAGTTTTTAACCAGCCATGGGAAAGGATTCTAAACTCAAAGTAATAACCAATATCTTGATATCTAGTGGAATAACACATGCAAGAGTGATCCTCTAAGCTCCCTCAAGAACTCAAACTTAGCAATATCCAGGTAAGAATACGTAGAAATAACATATTTCCAAGGTATAAATAGTCAACACTCTACTCCACCGAGTGATAAACAACACGGATCTAGGTTATATCGGCATCATGCAACATCTGATACTCATCTTGGGTCCATAGACAAGGTCTATAGTACCAAGCTTACCTAGATGCATATGCTAAAAGTTCATTCATATAACTCTACTGGGAAACAACAAAAGAATGTTTCATACAACTCATAATACAGGTGGTCCTCTACCCATTGACATGCATCAAACTCATGTCCAGTGTTGAATCTCTGAGAAAAATCATCCTCTATGATTCTAAGCCATGGCTTCAACATTGATAAACAAGGTCCAGCGCTCTGTTATCACACCTCATTCTCACAACAGATTCAAAAAGAGGTCCCTACAATGGAACCAAAATGTAGTCATTTCTTCATATACCTCCTTTCTACCCCAAGCGCATCGGCCTATCACCAGTGTATGCATTGGGTGCTCACCCAAGGAATGCACACAGGGCACCAAGCCCCTTCTTTATTTGAGACTTTGTGAGAGTGATTCTGTCATTGATGAATAATGAGTTGCAAGAATGGAAATATAGACATTCACTCAAAAAATAGAAGATACAGATAACAGATTTGTGCACAAATGCATCATAAATGGGAATTAACATTGTAAATAAGCATAATGAAACTACATCCAACTCAGAGTAATATGAATAACACACGAGTTTATACTTAAAAACATGAATAACCAGAATCACACACACATATTGATTTATAAACATTTACAGTGGCCTCATTACATCATAAGGGTCATACAAACCGAATACATACAAAGAATATTATCTTAAACCCTACAATAATACTCTGTAGAGAGATTTCTTATCTATTATACCCATTACAACCCTTTTTCATACCCAAATCCATGCGTAATATGCTTTAAATAACCTTCTTGCAAGCATTCTTGCAATGCACCTTGTTACTACTTAAAACCCTCTTTAACCCTACTAGCATTCTAACAACACTTCGTTACATCCTTCAACTCTCCATTTACCTAGTACTTTAATTATTACTCTCCTCTCTCTTCTATTTTAGACCCAAGTTCTCCTTTAAATAGGATTTGGATACACCTCCTTGGTTTCCTTCATGAACAGATCACATGCCAAGTGGAAGTGTGATCCTCCATGGTTGAATGCCTATGTCATCTTGCAAATGCATCCACTACCTGTAATGATCATCCTAGGAATATTATTTTTCATGGAATATTATTTTCTTGACCTCCAAGGCTCCAGGTTGGCACCTTATCCATTTTTCACGCCTACTCAGGCTTTTTCATGTGTCTCTTTTGTGACAACTTCTTCAAAATATTGCTAAGTCCCCAAACCTCCCTGTTCTTGTGCGCACCAACCTCTTCTCCCATGTGCTTTTCCCTTGCACACTTTTTCCTGAGCGTACTTTCCTTCTTTACTACCTCCCACATGTGTTGAATTCTTCCTTGGGACTTAGTCAATTCAGAGCCCAAAAAGGGTGCCCAGATAGAGTCAAGGGCACCTAGGGTCTGTAAACCTCCTTTGGAAACCTATGAATTCTCAGAACCTCAGAAAACCAACTTAGTAAGGTCACTAGATATTCGTTTGATGACAATTTTAATCACCTGTACTTTATTTCTTGATCTCTGAATTCACTTGAAAACTTACAAGAAGAAAGAACACCTACAAAACCCCAAAACACATCAAATCCTAAAAAGAAAAATATTTAAATAGGGTTTCAGCCTTACCCTGGAGGTCACCAAAATGAGTGAACTTATGATTCAGGTGTTGCACTACATTTCAGACTCCATGTATTATTTTTGTGTGTGTGTGCAGAATCATGCCCTAGGTGGCTCTTATGCCAGATACACTTTAATAACAAGAATAGATAGATGTAGATATATGTGTGCATAGAAAAATTTTCCCCTCCTATGAAGTGTATGTAGAAGAATGCAGTCCCTTATCCCTTGAATGGATGCTAGATGGATGCTTTGATGCTCTTAGAATTCCTTTGGATGCAACCTTAAGCTGTGATAATAGATGCTTAGTATTTGGTCCTTTATTATGATCACATAACTTTGTATTTATATGATTCCCTTGGTTGAATTTCCTAATTAACCACTAAAAGGATGACTAGTAATAAATAAGATGCCCAAACAGTTAAAAAGGACCCAAAATATGAGAGCAAGATACAATGAGGTCAGGGGTGCCCAGAGGCAATGGGGGCACTGTTGTCCTGGCTGAATGTTGGTGTCCAGACTTAGAAAAATTGTAGTTTCAAAGATCAGTCTGAGCAAGAAAGTGTGTGAGACCAATAAGGAAACTAAAAAACAAGCAAAGAGGCCAAAGATAGTGGTCAATTTGTACTTTTCTCTCTTAGGAATCATATGAATAGTGGTATGTGATCAGGACTAGAAATATACCCAAAGTGCGTGATTTAATGTCTACATTTTCCCCCACTTTATGTTGTTGATTGAATGCTCGATAACATAAAGTATATAATAAATGTGTACTTTATAACCATGTAGATCGATAGCAAAAAGCATGCCGAGGAGATAAGAAAAAGTGTGGAATGATAAAGGTGAAGAGGGGAAGCTAGAGAAGAGGAAGTGAAAATGAACCTAGTCGTGAAAGAATATGTGTGATGTCGCATTATACCTATTTTTGTGTTACTTAATGGTTGATAACGTGACTTGTTGATTCCCATAAGGAAATACCTGCAAAAGAGAAGAACAAATGAGTATTCAAATATGTGTGTATGAAAAATTTGAGCAAAACACGTGAAAAAGTGTGAAAAAGTATGTAAAAATGGGGAAAAGGAACATGTCCACCTGATTTGTGATGAGTGAAAGGAGATAGAAAGGATCCTAAAAATGTTGTAGAAGAATGATTTTTTTGGGAAATCTCACGACAGTTACACCAAGTGAAAGTTTTTTGGGTGATCTCACGCCAGTTGTAGAAGAAGTGCAGAAGAATTGTAGGGAGAAAGGTCTAGTGTTATTCTCCAACCTTTGACTACTTCCTGAAGTGTAACCACCACTGTAGATGGTGTGTGAAAATATGATACATTTCGATTCAATGCGATCCAACATGAAAGTAAAAAAGAATCTAAAATGCATGCATGGCGAGTGGTAAAGGATTGTGTATGTCATGTAAAATTTATTATGTAAATTGTTGTGAACTGTGCCAAAGTAAGAAAAAACTTGTAACTTCCCCTGGTCATAAGCACCTAGGAAGGTTTAGGGGCTCCTAGGTGCTACTGTCTAGTGTTGGGCACTGCTGTTTGTGTTGTGTTGAGGACCCAAGTCATATTTTGAGTCATTTTTTAGACCTTATACTCTGTTGTATCGGTATTGAACTGTGTTAAAATGTGAATGTAAACTATTGTACATGGTGAATGCTTCACCTAATGATGCCCCCCTCATTTGAGTTGAATGTGACATCACAAGGAGGATGCGGCCTAAAAGAGGACCGCACGTTGTGATGAAAATGATGCCCTTCAGGGGGAGGAGGGAGTATGCTTGGTAGAAACCAAGACACACACAAAAAAAATGGCTAGGAAATAAGTGTTAGTACAAACAAGACAATCACGTGTATAGAAGATGTACGCTTAGCAAGAAAGAAGATAATAGATAAGAAGAAAATGTAGACCATGAAAAGTGGGTTACAAACATGGGACATCACTCACAATTTCACAAGAAAATCAAGGCTGACATGGCCAAAATCATACATTGTGCACAAAAAAAATGGCGCAGCCCATAAATAATGGCATACAATTTAGCAAGCAATGAAAATAAGTGACAAGCAAGATATCAGACAACCATGATAGAAAATAATTCCTGCAAGACAAATGTTGCACATAAAGCACCTGTTATCATGTTAGGTAGATAGAAATTATGTCAAAAGTTGTATAAGTTGATATAATGTAGTGTGCTAATATGAATAAAATGTAGTATAAATCGAAACAATAGCACATGTTATGTGTATGAAAGTGGATTCCCTCGGGAGTCTTCTGCGGGACTAGTAAGAGGTATAGTGCCAAGTATCCATGTTGCGTGTAATAATTTGTGTAAATTCTGTGATCACAACTAGAAGGAAAGTTAACACATATGTGTATATAGAAAATATAATGACATACAATCTATCCAGCTAAGATAGTAAGTGAGATGTATTATGCGAGTATAAGTAAACAAGCACAATGTGCAACCAAGATATGTAGTATGTTGTGAGTGTGAAATGGAATGGAATGTAGATTAAATGTGATAGGAGTAGTGTTCCCCCCACCCTTGAGATAATGTGAATGATTATTTGTGATATGATGTTCATTTATAAAATACCCCTCAGTAGTCAAGAATGAACCATAGAACAAGAGTAAGTCATTGGGAAATGGTTTGAATTATTCTCTATAAATATATGATCGATAAAGCATAGAGTGTAGATATTGAATGAGTGTGGTGAGGTTCATTTCAGATTTATACCCTCAGGAGTCGAGTATGAACCATGGAACTAGAGTGCATCATAAGGTAGTGTGTTGTGTTTAATTTGTTTGAGAGAGATGTGTTGTAAATGATGATGTGAGGTTCATCAATGTAGTAAGCCCTCAAAATTCAAGTGTGAACCATATCACAAGAGTGCATCATCGAGTAATGATGATACAAATGTATCAAGATATGTAATATGTGTGCGAATGATTAGATGTGAAGTTTAGAGTTAGCAAGTACAAATGCAAGACAACTAATAATACTAGAAGGGAGGAATAAGTATGATGCCCCCCAAGTGTATGCTTATAAGTGTGATCAAGTAACATCATCTAAGAGATTTTAATTTTCATGGTGATTCATCCAAGACTTGGTAAGCTATAGTGTATGGTTAATCATATAAAGATCCATTTCATCATAAATTATACATGCCTAATGCATATTCTTCATCGGTGAACAGTGTTGGTGGACATCCATGTGTATACTAATGAGTGATGTTTTGTGAATATCCAAGAAATGAATCATTTTAGATATAAACATGGCCAAATGGCATAGGAAATTTGATACTAGTATGATTAGGGTTCAAATTGCCCCCAATGTAGTCAAGCCAAGACTACCCAAGTATGAGTGAAGAAGTGCAAGGAGTGTGTGCAATGAAGACTGTTAGATAGAAGAAACGAAGACCATAGGAAGCCGTAATATGAACATATCCATGATAGATATGTGTTAAATGAGGTTGAGGTAAGATATCATCTAGTTTAAACCCAAGCTAAGTCAAGTTGTTGAGCGTGCAAACAGTGTCAGAGAAAGTAGGGTCGAATGCAATATGATTCTAATAACAATTATTCATGAAAAGAATGTATATAAACAGAGAAAATACATATGTGGATTGCCTATGAGAGGGTGAAGAAGGTGAAATCACATCCAGAGGATGGAAATACCCCCAATAAAGTACCATAGCATTAGAAGGAGGGGGTTGTTTGAATTGATAATCACCATGGCCAACATCAACGAAAGTGTCATTGAAATATGAATCATCTATCTCAATAGGAGTGAAATTAATATTGCAAAAAATTTCATCAATGAGCTCAAAGGTATTGACCTCATCCTTAGAATCGTCAGTGGTAACATTATCATGTTGGATAGTAGTATTAAGCATGTTGGTAGGATGTGCACTAAATTCAGGAGTGAGATGAGCCTTAGCGAGTGGAGCAGTAATGCTTAATATGGAAAACACGGTGAGTGAAATGATATAAATAATATGAGTGGAAATAGGTGGAGTGCTTAGAGTGGTGGAAGGAGGATGTGAAGTGTTAGATTGATCAATATCATATGTGTCAATATTACTATAGGGAATAGGTTGTGATGGAGGAATGGGCAGAGCAGTGATAGGGTCTATGTGACATAACTTGAATTGATCAAGGTCTGTAACAACGATATGTTCATAGCCATCATCTAATAATTTGACACATCCATGAAAATTGGATGGGACCATGTGCATTACACTAGGGTCTTCCCAACAAAATATTAAACTGAAACAAAACATCAATAATGAATAATTCAGTAAGGACAATTTTAGGCCCATGTTGTATAGGAAATGTGAGAGTGCCTAAGCATGTCCGAGTAATTGAATCATAACCACATATGAAAGTGGAATTATTAGAGATTAGATTATTTGTAATGCCAATTTTCTTTGAAAGGGAATAAGTACATAAATTAACAGTAGATCCATGTCAATGAGCACGCATTTCATAAATATGGTGCCAATAATAGTAGTGATAAGGAGGGGAGCACATGGATTGTCAACAATAGATGATGATATGTCCCCATCACAAAATGATATAACACATGGTTGATTTTTGAGAGAATGAATAAGGTGTGTAAATACCACCAAAGAATTTCTACTTTCAATTTTAATAGAATGAAGGGTTTCCTTTAATGTATGCCAATAATCAAGTGCATTATGCAATAAGTCATAGAGAGATATCTTAGCCGGCATATTCTAATTTTCTCGATAATATCATAGCCTTTAGAAGTGGTGGGAGGATTCGTAGAAGTGATAGGTGGTGGGATAGAAATAGGATGATCCATAGGAGGGTGAGTATAGTGAGAGGTGACTACAGTGATAGTTGGATCAGCCATATGTGTAATAAAGTGAGGAGGATGTTGAGTACAAATTTGTCTGAAATTAGTAGTAGTAGTAGTAACCATGTCAGAAACCTTAGTTGGAGAGAAATAAGGATAAGAATATTAATCCATGACTCGAGAAGATGAAAACATACTCATAAGGTAGGGTTTGAAACTTTGACTTCACCAAATGATTATGCAAACATTGAAATTAATAAATGCTAAATATAAATTATGTAACATGGCAGTAAATATGCAATAAATTATAGTTTTTTGACACAAGCAAGTAGGATAGAAAAATTTGAAACCCTAGGTGCAAAAGAGAGGGCAAGATACTTATTTGATTCGTAACAAATCTGAAGTTGTATCAAGTTGGAAAATTGATGAAGCAGGAAAGCAAAGTGTCACAACCAAGCACAGAAAATTGTCCGAATACTAGAAATTTTAGAACTAGGGCACCTAGATAGTGTCAAGGATGTTTGGGGAACTGCAAACCTCCTCTGGGCACATGTGACTACTCATAACCTTAGAAAAAAAACTTCACAGGGTCGTAAAATGTTCACTGGATGTCACCTTTAATCACATGTACTTCAATGCTTGATCACTGAATTCACCTAAAGACCTACAAGAAGAAGGAGCACCTCTAAAACCCCAAAACTAATCAAATCCTAAAAAGGAAAAGATGCAAATATGGGGTCAGATCGATCCTAATAGTCACCCAAATGAGTTAACTTACAATCCAAGTGTTACACTACATTTTATACTCCATGTAGTTATGTGTGTGTGTGTGTATAATCATTCCCTAGGTGGCTCTTGTGCCAGATGGACTTGAATATCAAGCAATATCTAAATGTAGAAAATATAGATAGATGTGTGCATGGGAAAATGAACTTCCCCTCTAATGAAGTGTATGTAGAATAATTTAATCTATCATCCCTTGAATGGATGTTAGATGGATGCTTTGATGCTCTTGCAATGCCTTTGGATGCAACCTTAGGTGGTGATAATAGATGTCTAGTGATTGGTCCTTTATTATGATCACATAGCTTTGTATTTATATGATTCCCTTAGTTGAATTTTGTAATAAACCACTACAAAGCCGACTAATAAGAAATAAGATGCCTAAATGGATAGAAAGGACCCAAAATATGTGAGCAAGATACAAAGAGGTTGGGGTGCCCAGAGGGGATGGGGGCACCAGGACGTTGGCATTCTGGTTGGGCGTTAGTGTCCAGACTAAAAAAAATTTAAGTGTCAAAGGTCATACTGGGAAAGAATGTTTGTAACACCAAGAAGAAAACCAAAAAGCAAGCAAAGAGGCAAAAGACAGTGGTCAATTAGTACTTTTACTTCTTAGAAATCATATGAACAGTGGTATGTGATCAGGACTAAAAATATACCCAAAGTGTGTGATTTAATGTCTACAACATTATACTAATAATCATGTGATATAAAATAAAATAATAGGATACAGAGCCCTTGATTCAACCCTCACAATTGGAAACACATACTTTACAATTCAATTTTGGCTAATGATTGATCTAGGGAAGCAATAAATGTATTAAAATTTTAGTGGCTTATTATTGTGATAATGCTCTAAGGAATTGGATGATTCATTTGTTTATCTCTTTTCATTCTTAGAGAGGGTGAAATATATAATCCCTACATGCCCCTAATAATTTAGGGTAGATGTTTTTGTATATGTGTAGACATCTCAATTTGGTACTGAAAACTTTGACCTTACACCTTAAACATGTCTTATACATGCATTCTAAACCTTTTAACTCCATTTCATGGCTTGCTTATCTATGCACACTACTCAGCCACTCACAGAACCAATCACACCATTCACAATAGTATAATATTTGTAAGAATCTCTCCTAGAATCTTACATAATACCTTGAATTTGTTTTTTGGGACCTTACGTGTGGGATAAAATGGTCATGTTTCCCACTACCCAATGGTCATATTTTGAATTTAAATATTTTTATGGGTAGTTTCACATATTATATTTCAATCATGATTCAATATTCGACCTATGAAATCCTATATAAGCAAGTCTAATGCACTTATTAACTCATCTGGTACTTTTAAGAGAACTCCTTGAAAAAATCATTCCTAAATCACTACAAGATATATTGAATTCCCTCAATGAAACAACACAACCTAGGATCATCCCATACATAAGTCTAAATCTACGAAAAATAGGCTTAGCATCTAAGATTCTCATTATCAAAGTTTCTAAGGCTCGAAGGAATCAGTCTATCATTTTAAATTACAACACAATATATCACAATCATAAAGGGTACATTATACTTTATCTATAGTTATGCTTGATATCTTTGTGTCAAGAGACATAAGGGAAAGATATGGGTCGGCTTAGAATTGTATACATAATTACACATAATCTAGGATAATTACATGAAGTCTTCTCCCACCTTTGAGGGGATGTAGTGCAACAACTAGACTATGTTAGTGTGATTTGACCATCAAGCTCAATCCAAATCCACCACACATAGATTTATCTCCCTTTTATATAATTGTGTTATGAAGTGTTTGTGCAGGAATCTAGGGTTTTCATCTATTGAAATTCATTGTAGTAATTATTGCACATATTTATGAACACTAACATAAGACCTCAAAGTATATTTATATGCCATCAACGACCATTAAAATTTATAGAGTACTATCATATCCCTATCCAACACCATATATATCAAGACCATATTGTACCACACTCCAAGACAAGTCATACAGTTCCATACCAACTCAGTTTTTAGTCATAAATCTAGAGATGAATCACCTCCAAGTCATTTCTATACTTCTGAGTAATTTTCCACTTCTATATCACAACTCTACTTTTGTAATCAACTAAATGCACTTACCCTTTTTTTAAAGTAAGCATGTCTATCATTATATCTTGAAAATTTATTTGGGAGTTATATTTTGCTTTGTGTATGAAGTTTTATTAATTAATCATAATATACATGTATTACTCTCACAACTTAAATAAATAATAAATTAATCTACGGTCTTAAACCTTATTTATTTATTTAGGGTGCAATGAATATGTGAAAATTCAAGTGATATACCACTAAATCAACCCAAAATCACCACCTAGGATAACTATGTTAAATTGTGCATTTGAAAAGATCATTGTTAGAAGTAAAAGGGACAAGTTCATAGTAGGTGGGACATGCTATTGACCTTTCATATATCTGTGAACCTATCCAAGGAATTCAAGGAATCAATTATATAATAAGCATAATTATGTAGAATTAGTAGTGATTCCTAATATGTTGATCTAGAAAATATCTTGGATTTATTGGAATTAAAACATGAAAAAGAGTGGGAGGGTTCCTTATTTTTCTGTGTATACATAGGATTAATGTCAAGATAAGTACCAAATTTTGTAGTGTTAAGTGCTCAAATCACATTTCGAATACTACACATCTCTTATTTATTTTCTTTAGTTTCTAAGTTTTTTATAGTGTGGAATTGATATATGTTGTTTTATCATTCTTGTTTATAATTCAAGATAATGTCTTGCATATTATGTTCATAAAATGTAATATGTTATTTTCGTTAACAATAAGAATAATTGACGACACTAAATTTATGTGTGTCTACATATACATACATACGTACATGAATACATACATACATACATACATACATACATGCATGCATGCATGCATATATTCATACATACATACATACATACATACATGCATGCACACATGCATACATTCATACCTACATACATACATATGAGTGTATGTGTGTGTGTGTGTGTGTGTATTTTAGAAAGTACTATAATTATTTGATATTTTATCAAATAATTTTTTTGTTTTTTGTTTTTTCATTTTCATAGTGGCGTAAACATGGATCAAATATGGAAAAAAGAGTGGCACAAAAGTGTGCAAAGGTGATATAAAACTAATGCATGCATGCATATACATACATGCATGTATGCATGCATTCATACCTACATACATACATGCATACATGCATACGTGCATGCATACATTCATACCTACATACATACATATGAGTCTATGTGTGTGTGTGTATTTTAAAAAGTACTATAATTATTTGATATTTTATCGAATAATTTTATTATATTTTGTTTTTTCATTTTCATAGTGTTGAAAACATGGATCAAAGATGGCAAAAAAGTGTGGCACAAAAGTGGTGCAAAGGTGATATAAAACTAACATGATAAAAAATTATTAATTCCTTTGTTTTTGTCATCAAAAGTGATGTAAGTTCCTCAAAGTCTCACGTGAAAAACATCCAAAACCATCAATTTTTGATGCACTGTCAACCCAAATTTTGGCACAATGACACTTTATGTAGTAATGCATGTACAACATTACTTCTATTATAGTCATATTGTTAATACATGGGCTATCAAATATTGTTACAGTACCTTGAATGTTTTTTATTATATTTGTAAGATATCATTAAGTAAGTTGATGCAGTAGGAAAACAAGGTTGTTATGCTGAATTTTTAATCTAGAAGAATTTTCCTTGGTGAAATTTTGTCTATATCTACTGTGTCACATGTGTGTGTATGTGTATATATGTAGGTATGTACACACACACACACACACACACACACACACACACACACACACACACACACACACACACACACACAGACACAAGTACATGTATATGTGTGTGTGTGTGTGTGTATATAATATTTGGATAAATTTCTCTTGTGTGTTTACTTCTAGCACAAAGACTCTAAATTATAACAAAAAGATCATAAATCCAAGATGAAATTCATGGATTCTCCCTCTCTAATTCCTGTATATATCATTTATGTTTTGTATGTCATATCCTCCATAGAAAATACCTATAATCATCACAAGTAATCATAACCATCATTTAACACTAATATATATATATATATATATATATATATATATATATATATATATATATATATATATATATCGTTTTAGACTCGTAATATTACGATAAAAATAAAAAACAATATAGATTACCGTACAAAAAAATTAAGATTCATTACCTTAGTTCAAGAAATTAAAATAGACTATCAATAAACAAATATATGCTCATTATTAGAGTGTACAGTGATACCCACCACACTTTCATTCTTTATTTCTTGTTACTATATAAAATTAACATCACCCGGTTATTAATATTTCCTTTATTATAATATATATATATATATATATATATATATATATATATATATAGGGTCCAAATTAATTTTAAAAATTTAACATGTTGAGCTCTTAAAGTGGTGAAAATTTCACGTTGGAGTGTAGTATTATGATTCATCTAATAAATATTTTTTTTAAATAATTTATAAATTTCCATAATAAAATGTCTCACCCTATCTAAAGTGAAGCCTTAAAATGGTAAAATAATATACAAGCACAAATTGGAAAAACTAGAATAAGACATATTTACAAGAATTAATTCAAAAATGATGCATAATATATCTTCATCTAAAAATATGTTGGAAAAATTTTGACAAATGGTTAAATTTTGGGGTATTCATGATGAAATAAATTTCTTGTATGATTTAAACATAAAAACTAAATATCGGAGAGAAATCATATGACAACCTCGTAAAACATGATGAATTCAAAAATAAAAGAAAATTATCTTATCACAAAAATATCATTAATCTTAAACTCAAACATCCATCATATCAATATATAAGGTTGTTACCATCAAGAAAAACATTATGATTATAAAATAAACAAATCATATACATTATCTAGTGAAAATGGTAGGTGGATACTCTCGTAAATACATTGGGAAAAAATAATACATAAACAATGTAACTTAATAAAACTGAAGGAAAAGTTTATTTTCTCCTATCATACCCAATATAAAATGATATAATGCATTCTTACATAGATTTTTTGTAATTATATTTTGTATTTTAACACCCACCAAAAGAAACATCTACGCAAGAAAACATGGTTATTGATTATCCAAGTTTTGTTTTGAAAAATATGGTGTTAAAAAACATTTATCTCTCTTTCTCCCTCATTAGGTTTAATTAGTTATTATCTCAAGAAAATTTTCTAATTCATTGTTGTTTTTCCTAAGCAGTTCATATAGGAAGAGTACAAGGATTGCAAAGTAATTTCAACTGTGAAGAATCCAAAAATTACAAAGGTTGATGTTAGTAAAGACGAATACAAATCACAGTTTATAAAAAGGATTCAAAGTGAAATTGATTCTACTACACACTTTGTTGGGTTCTATCAACTACTCTATCCTAATAGAGATTAAGATTCTTCATCATCACAAAGATAAAAATAATATTCATGAGACACAATATAATCAAACCAAATAGTTATAGGTTACACCATTGGTGCAGCTTTATCACCAAAAGTATATCATATGTGTTGAAGTTGACAAGAGTAATATGATTATTTAATAATAAGCAAGATTTTTTAATTTTGTTTAGATATTGAAAAATCAATCTCTCTATGTACATATTGAATAAAAAAGAGTCAATAAAATTATACAAGAGAAACATGCTAACAAAATTTTTATGCTAAACAAGAATAGGAAAATTTGCATACACACAAGATCTCACTTGGAAAACAACTTATAGAAAAAAAAACCCACATAGTAACCTTATTCCTTATTGCATTAACTCAACCATATACAATACAAAAATACACTTCAAAGTTATGTTTTAAAGTAATGCACATGTGCAAGTATTTGTAGGCACATAAATAGGAAATTTTATATATATTATTATAATACAATGTCTTCAATTGAGAATAGTGCTAGACTCAAAAATCAAAGTATAATTTGCAACAATGACCAAATCTCCAGGAGTATTTGTTGATAAGGTTAAGAGGAATTTTTTTGAAGATTTCCCCAAATCCAATGCAAAGGTGTGTGTAAAGGACCATGTACAACTCCAAACAGTAAACTATGTGCCCTACACTAATAATTTCAAGTCAGAGATCAAGATGGATTTCTTTGCAAAGTACATGGTCAAGGGCCCATCTAAGTTATTACAAGCTTCAATGAATATCTATTTATTCCTCTTCAAGTTCTTCATCCTCTTATTTGTATAAATCTTCCTATTATAACTCCCTTCCAAGAACATACTTTTTAGTTGCTTCATAGTTGATCCAAAATCATAAGAAGATTGAACACTTTTATTAAATTTTTCTTTAAACGATGATTTTTTGAATGGATTTAAACATTACGACATTTCAACATTTTTAATTATTTTTAAAAATATGCAAGTACTATGGAATTAGAAATAAAAACAAAGATAAAAAATGCAAGAAAATAACACCATCCATGATAACAGATTTTGGCGTAAAGCCTACATCTTCGGGTCCATTTCAATGGGACCGATCTATTTAAAATCACTTAAAATTTACACTTACAAAGGTGTATAAAATGATTCATACCTCTAGGAATTTTCACAGTATTCTTCTTGTAAAAACAACTCATGCTTTCTTTGGAAATTTTCCTCCAATCTACTTCTAACTCCCACAATAAGCTCTTAGGCATACACATTCCTCACACACTTAACCCTCAAATAGAACGTAGCCCCTTTTACATTGTTTCATCACCATGAGCACATTAGTGAGGCACTTATCCTTTTTCCACCATGTGCTAGGCTTGAGCCTCCCCAAGCTCTACCCAGTTTCCAACTTGGGAGATTAATCCCAAATATGTCAGTTAGGGATAGTGTTAGGTGTTTGAATGATATTCAGTGGCTTGGTTATATTGGCTTGAAAGTTGTTTTTGTTGGTTAGCTTCAATTCCTTGCTAAGTTAGGTGGTTGGTGAGGTATGCACCAAGTTGGAGATGTTAATGAGTAGTTAGAGGGAACTGGAAGATGAGTTAGAGGTGTTGGAAGATAAGGCAAGGTGGTTAGTGCGGCGAGTTAGCACTTGGCGTAGCAGTAAGATAGCAAATAGATAGCATGGGGAGCTGGCAGGTGGCATGCTGGCTCATTCGGATGAGTTGGGATATCTCAACTCACTGAGTCACGTTATTCCCTAGGCAGCTCGGCCTGTAATATAAAGCCATACAAAGCATAATTTCAATATATTATAATGAATTACTCCCACATTCATCCTAATATGGATAACAAAATCAATTATATATAAAATCTCTAATATGGTAATGTGAAGATCAAAGGAAAAGACACCTCTCTGTTAAAAAAGTGTGTCAACCCTGACTGAGGGCTCCCAGCCAGCAAATAGAGGGGCCCACCCGTCTGTAAATGAGTGTTAAAGACCGGCATCACAAAACAAATTTTTCTTCAATACCACATGTGTCACTTGTCATAATTTCATTAGTCCACTTTTTATATGTGCACACATCCATGTCACCTGCATGCAGTCCATTATTTTTTCCAATTGGCCAAAAAAATTAGCAGTCTATATCTTCTGCATACAACATTTATTTTTTGCATATAAGATACCATCTGAAAGCTCTCAATTTTCTCTACATAGTGCAACTGACTGCGACATATTCTGAGAAGATAATAGAATGGTGTTTCTCAATAAGGATATTCTAGATCACTCCTCCCCACTGAGAAACTTCTGGACCTCCAGAAGTAATTTCAATTGATAAACATGTGAGGGTACTTCTCCCTCACCTTTCTAGTTTTTATTTAAAAAATATAGAATTTACGCTAATCGATGGTGAAAATTAACTTGCTGCAATTACCATGTTATTTATCAATCTATGGTAATTTAATAATAAGGCCAAGGGATGTAAAATTTCAATAGTATCAGTGTTGTATGCACAACTACAAATATTTGGTAGGTGTAAAGGTAAATTATTTTCACTACAATTAAGAAATAACAATGTTGGAAATGAACTAGATTCTGACTGAAAGTAAATACTATGGCTAATGAAAAAGCATGAAAAAATATAACATGGATAAAGGAATGAAATGTTGTTAATCTAATCATGCAATGAATTAAATCAATAAACAAAGGATAGGGCTAGCGAATCACAAGTGGATCCTGCCTTGGGTACTAATCCCTCCTAAGGCTTGTGACTACAATGAATAAACAAAACTCAAACTTTTATTTCATTAGCATGAATATTAAAGTTGGAAAATATAGTAAATTCTCTATCTATGGATCGGTCCCTTCATTCAGTGTTAGCATTTCCTTTTTATATCATTCATTATAGCAAAGGCGTGAAGAGATAGATTTCTACTAGGAGTTCCAATTAGGTTAATTAAAATATATTAACCAAATAATCTAGAGAATACATGCATTTAATAGAACTACTCAGTAGTTGTCTACATAATAATCACATAGCTTAACTAACCGATCAGTTAATCAACAAGTTATTAAATTATGAATTAAATCATCTAGTTCTTTGTTAAGTTGTAACACATAATAAGATGATGTCATTGTGTTCTCCCATGAATCTCATAACTACTTCTTCCATTGACATGTGTAAACTTAGGTGTGATGTCCACGTTGCACAAAATCCTTAGAATCGTGACTTTATTTTATGTGTGTGACCTCCTTTAGCTATGGATGCTTTTCTGCAAACGAGTTCCTTTAGCTAGATATTATTTGTTGTGGATGAACCCTTCACTGTGAATGATTTCCTTTGGCCGCATGTTAGTTGTTGCATATAACCAATTTCTTGCAAACAAGGCTGGAATTATATAAAGAATCATTTAAACATTATATTGTAATCAAAAAAATAAATGCATACTCATAATACCACAAAATAAAGTAAACTAGTAATAATTATATTAAGTAATATTAAAGCCAAGATTTCAAGTTATCATGAAAATGTCTAGCAGTATCACAGGGAAATACAAGTTCATGGCTACAAATGGCTTAACAAAGTACAAAAGATGAGGTGTTTTAAAATGGAAATAAAATGACTCATCACAAAACCCTAATTAAAGAGTCGCATATGATAAATAAATGTTAAAGAACAAATTTGACGCAAGTAATAAGATAATGAAAATTCAAACCCTAAGTGCAAGATAGGGAATACAAGACTTATTTGATATTCACCTAATATTGAAGTGTTCTGGATTGTAAAACTAATGAACAAGAGGAAGATAATGTTGCAATTGTACTCAGAAATTTTTTTAGCTACCAGATTAGAGTGGACTAGGGCACCTAGATTGGGGAAAGGGATCTTAGGTGTCAATTCATGTGACTGGGTAGGAGATCAAAAATTGATTTTTTTAGTGTTGCACAAGTGTCACTAAACTTCATTTTTTGTCTCCTATATGTGATTGGATGATCACATAATTCGCATGTACCTAAAAAACAAATGATCCTATAAAACCCTAAACTACATCAAATCCTAAAAAATAAATATGCAAATGGGAATTCGAAATGAACTTATGAATGAATGGTATAAAAAACTGAGTGAAATTACAACCTATCACTACACTACATATCAGAATCCATGTAGTTCTCGTGCGTGTGTGTATAAATCATGCCCTAGGAGTCTTTTGTGCAAGATGTAGTTGATAGCAAGAGATAGCTAGATATACCAATGTAGATAAATGTGTGGATATAAAAATGAACTTCCCCTCCTATGCATGCATGCATAAAATTCAGTCTCTTGTCCCTTCAATGAGTGTTATATGAATGTCTTTGATGATCTTAGAATTCCTTTGGATGCAAACTTAGGTGAATATAGTAGATGCTTAGAGATTGGTCCTTTATTATGGTCAGATAGCTTTGAATTTATATGATTCTCTTGTTTGAATTTCATAATTGAAAACTAAAAGGCTGACCAATGAGAAAACAAGATTCCCAAAAGATAAAAGAGGCCCAAAAGGGTCGAGTAAGGTACAAAGAGGTTGGGGCACACAGAGAGGATGAGGGTCCCTAGGCACTGGCATCCTAGCTGGGTGTTGGTGTCTAAAGTCAAGAAAGATAAAGCAATAAATATCAGATTGGGTTGTGGGGTGTGCAAGACCAGAGAAAAATTAAGAAAGAAAAGAAAGAGGCCAAAGACAGTAGTCAATTACTTGTTTTCTCACTTCAGAATCATATGAATAGTAGTATGTGATTAGGAACTAGAAATGTACCCAAGTTCTTGATTTTATGTATACATTTTCCCCCATTTTGTGTTTTTGAGTGAATATTTGATAACATAAAGTAGATAAAATATGTGCACCTAATAACCATGCAGATCGATGGTGAAAGTGTGTTGAAGAGACAAGTGAAAGCGTGGAGTGATAAAAATGAAACGTGGAAGCTAAAGAAGAGGAAGTGATCCTGGGGGTGATGTTTATGCATTGTACCATGTTGTACATGTTTTTTTCACTTGTTCTTATTGATGTGGGGTTGCTTATTATTGTGTATTAAGGATGGGTCTGCAAAATAAGAGCAAAAGAGTAGTCAAAGTCATGGGTTATGAAAATTTTGTAAAAACTATGCAAAAGTATGTAAAAATGTGAAAAAGTAGTAAAAGGAACATGTGCACTTGATCTTTGATGATTGAAAAGGATATAAAGTGTCCTAAACTGATGTATATGAGTGATATTTTTGGGATATCTCACACCAAGAACGAGGTTTTTGGGCAATATTATGCCAAGCATGAGTTTTTTTTGGTAATCTCACGCTAAGTGCAAGTTTTTTGGGTGATCACATGCCACAAAAGAAGAATGTTGGGGAGAAAGGTCTAGTGTTATTCTCCATCCCTGTATACTTCCCGAATTTATACACCACTAAAGACGGTGTGATCCTACTTTGTTTTGTACTTATTCTAATTTGATCCAAGAAAATAGAACAAGGAGCTAAAATGCATTCTAATTGTTGGGGGAGTGTGCCTGTACTGTGAAGAATGTAATGTGAACTGCTAAAAAATGTGCCAATTTGAGCAAGTAATTATAATTTCCCCTGGGTATAGGCACCCAGGAAATGTCAGAATCACCTAGGCACTAGTGTCTGTATCTGGGCATTGGTGTCTGTGTTAAACTGAGAACCCAAGTTAGAGTTTAGGTCATTCTGTAACTGTAACTTTATTTTGTTCCTGTACTGTGTAGACCTGTACCAAAGCTATGATCTGTTGTATGGGGTGACTGATTCACCTAATATATTCCCCCTCATTTGGGGTGTATGTGACATTGCTAGGAGTATGTGACCCAAAGAGAGGACCCAATTTTGAACTGAACGGTATCCCTTCAGGGGGGAATGTGCATGGTAGAAACCAATTCACATACAAACAAAGTGGCTAGATGCATGTGTTAGTAGAAAAGTAGCAAACATGTAATAGAAAATAGTGTAATAAACAATATTACAGATATAGTAGGCCATGAAAAGTGGGTTTCAAACATTGGATATCTCACATAATGTCACAATAAAATCATGGCTGAAACAACTAAAAAATGCAATTACTGAACAAGAAAGACAAAGGTCAAAGTCGGTAATTAATGGCATACAATGGCAAACAGTATCAAGCAAAGTATCATACAACCATGGTAGCAAATAGTTCTTGCAAATCAAATGTTGCACATGAGGCACCTGTTAGCATGTTAGATAGATAAAAAGTATGTCAATATGTGTATAGATCGATAAAGTAGTGTGCTAGTAAGAATAGGAAATAGTAAAAAAATGAAATAATAGCAACTGTAGTGTATACGAAATTAGATGCCTTAGGAGCCTCAGTGGGACTAGTAAGAGGTATAATGCTAAGAATCAATGATGTGTGTAAGGATCTGTAAAAATTTTACATTCACAAGCAGATAAAAATATAACTTGCATGTGTATATAGAAAGGATAATGACATATAAAGTATTTGTCTATCATGTGAAAAAAAGTGTACATGTAACTATTATAAGCAAACAATAATAAATGCAACCAAGATATGTAGTATGATGTGAATGAGTGAAATGGAATGGAATGCAATATGAATGTGATAGGAGCATTGTGCCCCCTGAGTGGATGTATATGATGAGATGTGATTCATTTATAAAATAACCCTCAACAATCAATAATGAACCATAGAAAAAGAGTTCGTCATCGGGAAATGGTTTTAACATGTGTGCTAGAAAGATATATCAATGAAGCATAGAGCATATATTTTTAAAGATGATGGTATGATGTCTGAAAATAAAATGTTGGGACTATGTATCACAAAGTGTGGAGCATGAAATGTGCAATGTGTGAGGTTCATGCATAAAGTATGCCCTCAACAGGCAAGTGTGAACCTTATCACAAGAGTGTGTTATAGGGTAATGAATGTGGTTTATGCATAATATCATTTAAGATGCATAATGTTAAGTGGGTTCTTAAATGGCTTACCTAGGAGAGTAACAAGATGATAGACTCCACCCCCATGTTTTTCTGTGATGACATAAGGACCGATCCAATTAGGTTTTAATTTTCCCTTTAAGGGAGCTTCGGCGTTTGTGTTTTTCTGAGTTTCTTTTAACATGAGATCACCCACATTAAAATCACGAGGAAAAAATTTGTGATTGCATGATTAGGATATTTGAGATTGATATAATTGAAGATGCTCAAGAGCTTACAAATAGTGAGACTCAATCCTTTTAAGCTCATATAGGTGGTTTTCACTTTTTACAATATTCATTGTCTTTTAGTATGCCTTTGAGTGAGACCTATAATGACAGTATTTCAAGGTCTAGTGGAATGACGGCCTCAATATCGTAAACTAGCGAGAATGGTGTAGCATTGGTGGGTGTGTGCACACTAGTATTGTAATCCTAAAGAGCATATATGATTTTATTATGCCAATCATCACCACTATTCTCAACAGTCTTGTGTAAGATTTTGAAAATGTTTTTATTGGTGGCCTTTGTTTGGCCATTACCCGATGGGTAATAAGGAGTAGAGAATGATTGTTTAATTTGGAATCTTGTGCAGATCCTTTTAATATCCTTATTTTTTAAAGAAGACTCATTGCCAATGATAATAGCAGAGGTAATTCCAAAGTGCGTAATGATGTGAGTAGTGATGAAATGATAGATATCAGGACTAGTTATAGTTTGTAATGGTGTTTCTTTGACCAACTTAGTAAAATATTCAATGGCAGTAATAATATAATTTTGACCATCACGTGATTCTAGATTGATCATGCAAATAATATCAAATACCCCATAATGAGAACGGTCATGATGGAGCATTTGGTTGAAGGTGATATGCAGGTGCATGGTGGATATTTCCATGTTTTTGGTAATTATCATAGTTCTTAGCATATTCTAGGAAATCTTGCTCCATGGTAAGCTAGTAGTGGCCTTGACATAGGGTAAGTGCAGCAAGTTGGGGGACAAAAAAGGGGTCATAAGTGGACGTCATATTGCAAATAACAACATAATATCAACTTGTAGGGATTATTAGCAATACATAAACCCAAAATTAGAAAAAATTATATTAATATGAATCGTAGCATCCAGAATCTAGTTTTTAAAATACTAATTTTTTAAAAATGGACAAGATTAGCTATATTAAACACTCAAAATTCAATGACTTGGTATTTTTTTTTAAAACGCCTATAAGATTATAGTCCGTTTGCCCATGATTTGGATGACAAAAAATTGATATATATTTTTCTCCTTTGGTGAGAAGTCATATGCCACTATCTACCTTGGGATGAATTTAATTTTGTATTTTTTTGAGAAATATTTTATTTTTTATGTTTTTTTCCGTGAAAGTGGTATGAAAACCTAAAGAAAACAGAGCACTTTCTGTTTGCCCGCCATAACTTCATCAAAAAATATTGAAATCAAATAATTTTTTTGAACATGTATATAATTTCACCACGGTTGGGATGGTATAAGTTTTATCACATTCTAATAAGTGAAACAAAATTTATAGTCTTAAATGTAGACATAAACATTCACGGGAAAAAGTGTCTTAAAGACCTATTATTAGTAAAAAACCTTGTATTTATAGGGAGATGAAATTTAATTACCCTAAGCCAACATGTGTGGGGTAGTTGGGCATTAAATTCCTTTAGAGGTTAAACTCTGGACTTCACCACACAAACCATATGTCCTACCTAGCAAGGGTAACTTGCAAAAGTTAAAAAATACTTTGAGAGAGGATGTTTGAGTGCTTATGGAAGAGAGACATGGATTCCTCGACCTTGTCCATAGTTTTAGACCTGATGTGGGTGCTACCCTAATGAATTCATATGTGAGTATGAGATTTATGGAGGTTTGGATGCCTTTTGTATAGTGTATTGTGTACCTGAGATACATCTAGTGGTTTTTTCTTATGAGTCCTAAACATCATAGAAAAAGAGGTAGTCAAATGACTTGCTTATATAGGGTCTCTACACTAATGATGACATGTCACATGACTTTAAGTTAAAGGAGTTGACCTAGATGAAGTATGGAGACCATCGAAAAAGATATTTTTATAAATGAAATTTGCAGATTGGAGTGACATGCCACTCTAAGATATGGTACATTAGTACGTGTCATGGACACAGATGTACAGTCCTGACTAGGTGAGCACGAAATCATGTACAGGGTTATCACAACTGTTATATTTGATAAACCGATGTTTTTCTATTTATTTCACTACATTATATTTTTAGAATGTGTTGACATGTCAGTATAAAGTTAAAAAAGTAAATAATAGCACCTGCATGACGATTATCTTAAGCGAGAAAGGAAAATTTGTATTTATCATAAAAAGAGTGAATATTCAAATCAAAGCTTTCCAAAATTTAGCCTTAACAAAATTATGATATGACTACACTAGCATCCCCACTACATTAATTGTGTTGCACGTGTCATTCACTTGATTACCAGAATGTGTTTCTGAATCCACTGATCTATATTTCATATGTTTAAATAAAGAGCTTCCGAGCTAGTGGTAAAAATTGTGTTTTCATGCAAGGACGTATTCAGATAAACCAATCCAGTGATTCCATATGGTGCATGAAAATACTAAATGATATGCAAAGGGGAGATTAACTCAATGCTATTGATCTAAGGTAGAATGCTATCCTAATTTCAAGGATATTTTCTTGAATAAAAGACCTGTCCTATGATAACATTTTAACTAGTGATTTAATGACTCCATGATGAAAAAGTAGCTGAAATCATGTTAGACATAACAAGCACATATAGTTGACTTCATCTATGTCTTCATGTCCCAGCTCTCTGATCGGAGATGACTTGGCCTAACATTAATTAATTTTATGGAATGAATGTAAAGTGAAACTCTGTAAGTAACATGACCCATGGTGACGATACATCATGAAAGGTGTGTGTAGAGATAATGAGGTTTATTTGGAAGTTGATTGAAATCCATTGTTGGGATGCTACATAAGAGCTGTCCACATTGGTTGTATCCAAGGTAGTGGCATCTACATAATATCGGCCACAATAGTACAAGGCCAAAACATCATATTCATGATGTAACTATAATTCCATTTTTACTCAGTATTGATGTCAGACTAATGTAATTTTCTTAACCATCTAGAACAATGTGAATTTTGCAGTGTTGCACTGAAGTTTCACTCTTTTTTTTTTATTATGTGGATGTCATTTTACTAATTTATGAATGATACACTTGGAACATGGGAGGTACCATGGTTAATTGTATTCAAGAGATATGCTATTATTTTGTCATTGACATTATTGTTATATGACTAACTTGTCGTGCATCCTTTTTTTATTTGGACGATGGGGCCTGGTTCATGGTTTTATTATCAAGTTATGCGTATAATTATGACAGTGTTGATTTTGGATTCTTCCTTGTATTGGGTAGACTAACTTTTATGCATGTATTAGAAGGTGGAGTAAATGTGTCAATAATAGCATGGATTTTATCGTGATTGCTAATCATTTTCTACCTGGTGGATGTACGATAATGTAACTATTTGGAGCTTAGTTAATGTCTAATTCCAAAAACAGACTTGTTTGAGATGTGGATTATTGCATTACTTTAGTGTTGTCATAAATCGAGCAAAGTATGATGTTACGGAGATCTTGAACATGTGCAAGTGACAAGGTTTTGATTTGATGAGAATTCATGCTCATATTACAAGTTAATGCTTTAAGGGATACAAGAAATCAAGAAACATAAAATATATGAGAGGCATTTAAGTGACCTCCTAATGTGGCCATGACGTTTTTTTAAGATGGTTGATGGAAACATGATGGTGTAACAAAAGGACCTCTCATGGTGTACGTAAATAAGTTTTTCGATGATCTTCTACACTAATAAAGATTTTATACATAACACGGAAAAGTCATCCAGAAAATGAAAGAATGGTGGGTCTCAACAGTGGAATCAAGGTTAGTCCCAAGATGCGGTAATGGAAAGCTATCCTAGAATGGATGTCAACCCACATTGAGATCACCATAAATCTATGCAATAACATGACAACTACCATCCAAAGGATGTACTGGAATAATATTTTGACACCCACTAGAGATTTAATTTAAGATAGAGATGATATAAATGCCAACGATCTAATAATGTGGAATTATGATACCATAAATTGGGTCACACTCCCCCTTGAGTGATTTGACAAACAACCACCTCATACTATACTGGTATAATCATGGCCCCTTTCACCCCACTAGTCACCATTAATCTGAGAAGAAGAAGTACATAAATAGTCCTCGCTGAGATGTTAATATCTGATGCAGGGATAATGATTAATAAAGGTCCACCTGCAACTAGACAGGTAAATCTAATGCCACCTCACCCTAGTACCTATTTTATGGCATGTTTCCATGGCCGAGAAGACTAGACTCAGTGTTGAAAAACATACCTGGGTGGCTGAGCTAGAGTGCTTTGGATCTAATGGTAAAAGCTATGCAGTAGGGGAAGATGATGATGTAGAGATAAAATCCCAGGGATAAAAAGGATGAAGTTGACGATTCGAATGGACATGGGTCGATGGTGACTGGGAATAGTATATCAGTAGTATGATCTACCCATGAAAGGATGAATAAAGGGGGATTTGAAATTAACTCAAAAAAGTCAACTGATGAGAACCGTCGTGAGATACCAAGTTATTCACTGCAAACAACCTTGCTTTTGGGAAAGCACATTTTGAAAAATAAAAAAAGTGAGATTAGAGCTACATGCAAGTAAAACTTAAGATCTTCAAGCTTTCACGGATCCAGACATGCAGAGCCATCTCCAGGATAGATTTTGGAAACCAAGTTGTACTCATTGAATCATTCTACGAGCCACTACTATGATATTTAACACCAAAATTGGGTTATCAACAAATACCTCCATTCAGTCCTTTTTCGAATATGTACATCACAGTAAACATATTCACCTAACCATGACCCTTGTCTATTTCAGCATTAGTATTAAGTTTAATCATTCTTATAATTAAAATAGTACTTTGCATCCTCAATTCATTCCATTATTTAATTAGCCTCTAATTAAAAAAATTTCCACCTCACCCCACCACCTCACCTAGATCACCATTCCAATCATAATATCCTATTTATTAGCATACTTGAGATCTCCTTTTACTAGGACTCTTATCATCCACTCACCATAACTAACATAAGACCTCAGATCCTACCTACCTGTCAAGTAATCTATTTGATTTTATTTTACCTTGACCATACCGACGCCGACTATCCACATGCCTATTCGTCGGTTCTACCTAAATCAGCATCATTCCCAATTAGCTGAAGTGCCAAACACCATGTTTTAGACCTTGACACCAATGGGCAGAACTGGAAAAAGATCACCTTAGGAGTCTGACCTATTTTGGGCAACCTAGGATAATCACGACCTTAACCAGTCTCAAGTCAACCTTGACATTGACATCGGTCATCCTAAACCATCGTTGGTAACCATATATTCACTTTGGTAACCTTATTAGAGAGGTTGGACACATTCTCAATTTTTTTTGGAACGAAAGAGATCTGCATGCAAGTAAGAACCATATCCCTTTCACACACTCAAACAACCATAGCCAACAGTGGATTGACAACCATCTACAAAGGTATTTGCATTCACGGTAGCATTCCAGGAAGAACTTCCATAGAACTAGGCACCATTCCATAGATTAACCATCACCATCATCTAACCATCAAATCTGTGAACACTAGTAAGTGTATCTCTAACTTGCATCATTTAATACTTATTCAGATTATAAAGTTTCTTCATCTTTGTTTATTAGCATTTATTTGCATTTTTCATCCCCACCCTTTTTACCTTCATGTGAATCCAACTATTCCATCACCCATAATCATTCAATCACCTTATATGTTTTGTCATTCCTGAAAAGGTACAAAATCTGAGTGAACCCCCAGTAGTCCATTGCATTTATTCCTAGCCATTGTAGTCCCCACACTCACTTCCTTACCTGTAAAATAGGTTCTGAACAATTTTTTATACCCATTTTATTGAAAGATTTCTAGGCATCCCGCCTTAACCATAATCGGTTCCCTACTTAACCATCGTCAGTCATATTCCTCATGCAACGATGGTCTTTATATTCATGAAGAATCTTGTTGAATAACATCTTTATTGATATGTGTAACAGACCTAGCATAACAAGAAACCCAAGCTACCCTGAATCTGGTAGTAGTGACGATGTTCTAGCACCTTGACTACCTGACCCTACTTCCAGATCTAGATCAGTTAACCTAGTCCTGTTATATGTATGGTTTACTTATTGTATGGTGTCAGGATGCATCGATACTTTCAGTAGGCATATCAGATTCTCCACAGTAGGAAATGGTATTTATTTACGACAGTGATTCTTACATTAAGTTGTATTAAATAGTGGGTTGACTAGCCACCAAGGAAGTACCACTCTTCCTAGATCTAGCACATGCTAGGTAGTCCTACTGTTACATACCATTGTTTAACTCTCATTTTGTGGTCTTGTTGTGTATTTCAGGTAGTTCCTTCTAGCTAAAAGGAAGCTCTCACAGTTAGCTATCGAATCAAGAAGTCAAGAACGATGTGCAACAAGCATTTAAACCAACCATCATTTAACAGGTATTCCTCCTTGGCCCATCACCTTATCTGTTTCGTAAAATCCATAAAGAAAGCGGTGAAACATTTTGGCGTGCCTGGTGGGACCCATCAGGGGTTCTTTTGCATTTTATTCATTCCTAGGTGAAATTTATGTCTTTGTTACACTTTTGAAAAGATTCCACATTAATTTTCTTCTCTGGAATATTCCCATCTTTCTATTGTTTAAAATTAATTGTGTTTTTGGTTCTTTAAAAAGAATACTTCTTTCTTTCATTAGTATTGCATTAGCAAAAGAGCATCCCTCTTCCCGTTCATCACTTGCTATATCGAATATCATGTTTTGATTTGGGTTTAAAACACTTACATGGAATTCTGATTTGTTTCATTATATCTCACATTAAAAATGATGGCAACCTATATGCTGGAAGTCATGCCCAGTTGATGGTTGACACAACTGAATCATAGAAAGCACATTATTATCTCTCTCTTTGTCTCATTGCCAAACTACACAAATTGAAATTTACACATCTTCTTAAACAAAATATTACCCAAAGGATACTGTCAACTATCACACGATAAGAGGATCAACAGTGGGCACCTAGATGGTTATCTCTGTCCAGTCATCACCTCAGAGATAGGCGCGCTCCTACCAAAACATAACCTGAAACCTCACCTTTAGAATTTCCTTCTTCGTAGGACAGCCTTCCTGACCAAATACACTCTATTTTGAATTCACACAGTCAGTCCTTAAATAACAAAAGCTAAACACACATAAGAAATTCACTTGTTAGGATTACGTGATTTTTCTTATCTTTGTTCTTGACATGCGTTGTGAGGTGTGAGGTCGTATTCTCCATTTTTCTTTCCTTTCATAATCCATAATCATAGTTGGTGTATTCTGAATATTTCTGATTATGTCAAGACTCATTTTTTTAACCATATCTAGACTTATAAGGTTGGTGTCTTCACTTCAACTTTAATTCACAAAACCAATTTAATCCATTTCTTTCTAATTTCATAGTCATCGATTTCAGTCCAGTAACTGACATCGGTTTACATCTGACCGTCATTGGTTAAACCCTAACCAGTGTCGACTTCCCTAAGCTTTCTGGTTAGTTTACCCAGAAGAGCATTTCATCATCATATTCTATCTATGTTTCTGGCCCTCAGGGCATCATCTAGATGTCTTCCATATCTTGATGCATTATTGTCATACATAGTTTTGACTAAGTATAGCATTCAACATTCTAGCTTGATTCTTTAAGACTAGTTTCTATCCACAGTCACCGGTATTGGTTTCAGAAACTGTCATCGGTGTTGCCCATAACCATAACTGACATCAGCTTAACTGTGACTGTCATTGGTTGGCCTCAACCGTCACCAGTCAACCTGACCATCATCAGGTACCTGTGTTTTATTTTCAATATCTAAATCACCTACTAAATTCACCTCTCCGGACCCAATTATTTTCCATCTTTACTATTTTCTATATCATTTATAGAATATAGTCTTACCAGGTCAACACTTATTCACATGGTGTTGACTCACAACCAAACTAACACCCTCATATTTCACACCAGCTGTCAGCCACTCCCGCCTAGTCCATCACTGTCATCTGACCTGTCACCTATGGATCCAAATCAACTTATCCCCATTACTACCAGTAATGAGGAGTTCTCAAGACTCCTTGATCAGAACCCCGCAGCCCTACAATACTTATCACCCACTCATCCACCAGGGTCTCCTGAGGACAGTTAGTATACAACATGCCCATATCTATCCCTCCTACTCTCTTATTCCCACCTACTACGTCAGCTAGCACCTAGCTAATGGCGGCATTACTGTCATCTTACTTTAATACCTCGGTGGTGTCTCAGCTAGGTCCCACATCTGCTATAACTGCAATGTTTACGTCATCTATCACACCTACGACGTTAGTGGTTCCTCTGATAGCCACCTTACAGACCATAGCCCCAGTCTACACCCATTGTCTCATAAATACCCGTTGCAACATAACCACATGTGGTGTCAGTGACCCCTACTCCATTCCATAATCTCATTCTATCCATCCCACAAACACTGGCCCTAATCGCTATCAGAGTCATGACAACCATCCCACCTACATACACCTACTATCAACAATCCCCTATCTTGTCTGTCACCCATTCTAGATATGTTTCTTCTATGTCGGTTCCTTATTATCAACCTCCCTATCAGGTTCAATATCCAACTCCTTATGCCACAAGATGTGTCCCTCCATCACAACCTACTAATGACATCATCAAGTTGATGATGGAAAAGATGTAGACACTAGAAGCATCAGTTTCCATCTCACGTAATTCCCTCACCTATGATGAAATTTGTAATGAGCCTATTCACCCATCCATTCCTATTCGACCATACCTCATACATTGGGAAATTCCAAATTTCAACCACTTCAATAGCAAAGAAGATCCGCAACAACATTTGTGTTCCTTTAAACATGGGTGTTACCTGATTGCCCACTATGATGCTTCACTTTCGAGGACTTTCCCAATGTCCTTGACAAGACCTACGTTGGACTGGTATAGTGGATTACCAAGACACTCCATTTAATCATTTAATCAAGTAGCCCAAGCCTTCCTAGATCACTTCTCCATCAACATTGTCAAGAAGGTTACCATGACTAATCTTTATTCCACATGATAGTATGATGATGAGTCTATCATTGACTTCGTCGCTCGCTATCATAGCCCCATTAACCATCTCACATTCTAATTACCTCAAACCAAGCTTATATAACTATTTACTCGGGCATGTGTTAGACACATCTCACCAACCCTACAAGTGTAAACTTTTCACACTTTTGATGAGGCATTCACCATGGCATGGAAATTGGAAATTCATGTTATTGAAGAAAAGAATATTCAACTTCGTAATAAGAACATCGTGTTCAAATCAAATGATGCTTCTTCATCTTCGAAACCCCAAAACAAATATTCAAATCCAAAATGGCCTGCTAATGGCGTAGTTCTCAAAGCTGGTCCTCCTCATCAATCAAACCCAGCCAAAACTCCTTCTAATCTCTCCCTCGTCCAAGCTTTCTGATTCAAACGAGAACAACAGAAGTACACTTCCATAGGAGAATCTTATTCTTCCATTTTGGAAAAGGTTGTTAAGGATGGTGTCATTACCCTTCCACCTATAAAACCACATATTGGTTTTGATCCTGAGTGACCCATGCCCACGTGGTATAAGGAACACGAATTTTGCAACTATCATCATGTCAAAGGTAACAATGACAATAATTGCATCACCTTCACGAATATCATCCAAGAAATGATAGATAACAAATATCTAGTCTTGGATAACCCGAATGCACCCGCAAATCAAAACTTGCATATCTTCAAGAAGCCATTCCCTAATCATGCCCCATCTTCCAACCAAGTGTGTGATACCTTAAACAATGATAGCAATGTCTGCGAGGTCCATGCTATTTTCAATGACATGCCTATTGCTTCCCAATTGCCTCATGCTCCTTCCATAGATGAAATCTTAGCCCATGCTCCCCTACCCACACCAAAATCTATTTCATCTACTCCTCTACCCACAAAGGAACCCCCTTCACGTTCCCCTTCACCCATGGAAGATCCTACAATCAGCACACCGCCTTTGACCCCTCAAAATTCTGAGCAGTTGTCAGTGGCACTTCTCTTACTCATAGAATATGCAAGTCCACTACGTACACCTACGTAAGGAGAGCCCAATTCAGCTGGCCCATCCTATCCTCTACCCATGTAGGATACTATAGAAGTACCACCGCCTGTAGATGACCATTCACCATCAGACCTTCAAGATTCTGTTGATCTGCTTTTGGCTGTCTTACCCAAAGATTTCGAGGCTAGACATTTCCCTATATCTCAAACAAATTTTATGGGGATTGAAACTCGATCCACATCGACCCCGCTTACAACAGTACCATTGTCATGCTTGGCCGATCACCTGGACTATGTCGATAGAGCCTTACTTTGGGGGTGTCTTCTACTTCTTATTTCAACACAAATGCATCTATCACTCACTGACACCTCCATTATCTATCCAAAAGTATTTCGAGCAACAAAACCAAACACAACAAAAACTATTACAATACCTTCCATGGCACCACTCATGGCCCAACTCACAACTCTACCTATAGCCTAGCATGTATCTATGCCCAAACCCATGCCTATATCATCTCCCTTACCTAAACCTATCACTACCTTAGGGCTCATACCGACAGCTAGCCTTATTAACCCACCCATAAAATTAGATTTAGCCACATCTTCAAAAACTAACACTAAACTTAACCCAGCCCCTAAAAAAAGATCTACTCTATTAGATCTCATACCCCAATCTCGCCATCCATGCCCTTATCACCTTCACCCCTTTCGTCCACCCTATGACCTCACCCCTCGACCCTAGAAAAGAAACCCCCATCTATCAATAAACCAAGAACGCAACAACCCATTTCCCCATCACAGGCCTATAATATACCCAAGTGAATCACACAACCTCCACCCTCACCCATAACATTCTTACCACCCATACCTCCAATACTGTCAATAACTTCTTCACTACCCACTACGCTTCCTTCTCTTTCACTCACGCCTCCTGCCCAACGCACACCATCTACCTCCACAACACCTCAATTACCCCTGTGGGTAACCCGAACTCTGCCACAATCTGATTTTCCCTCCACATCTTGTGTGCCAACATCATATTTACCCAAAAAGATGCAACCTAAAGCTAAAAATACACTACCCTCCAATAAGGTAGTTAAACCAACCACACCTTCCATTTCCAATTCATCTACCATTCCCCTACCCAAGCTGATATGACCAACACCTAAGACCACACCACACACCGAACTAGTAGCCCAACCTACTCCCCCTCTTGTAAAAACTCTTCCTCCACAGTCAGCCGCACCTATACACAAACCCACATTCATCTCCCATTGTGATCCATTAGCAGGGTCCTACGCCAAAATCCTAACCAATCTCCTTGAAACTTCTATCATCGCATTACCACCTCTTAGACCTTATGACCCACTCAAACCTAAACCAAAAGGGTTTGACAAAACCAAAAATTTTTCCTAGCATCATGTGCTAGGACATGATGTAGAGAACTGTAAGGATTTAAAAACCACTCTTATCCAATTATGTCCTCCTGAAGAAAACTTTGACAATGATGATCTTCTTGATGAGGAACCCATTTCACCTTTACCAATTTCCACAGATCTTCCCTCATTGTTTACGTAGTGACCAAAATCTTCACCCCCACAACTCTTTGATCCATTCCCAAGATTCGAAATTAACATGGTTTGCATAAGAGAGTTAGCCAAACCACCACCCAAATGCCAATGCACCCTACTCATCTCACAAGGCTCGTATCCACCACTAGGGTTTTGTCCCTCTTTCCACTATACCTTCCATGACACACCCTCTTCATCCACCTCCCCTCAAATTAACATGATCAACATTTCCACCCGTGCTCAGAAAGAAAAGGGAAAGGAGAAAGCAAGTGGCCCATCAACCAACCCTGTACCTAATATACCATCCGCACCCACACCCAAAGTCATCATTTGAGGTCCTGCATATCTGATTTATGACAGGGTCACATATTGCACAATGCTAAAATAACTACACCAATCCCCCCTCAAAATGTCTTTATATGACCTCTTCCAAATCTTAGAGTCACATCATCAATCCCTCATGGAGGTCCTTCAATCTATCGAAGTCTTACCAAATGATCCCACACCCGTAGCCTCTATCATTACCCCTCACCACGTAGCCTCTCTCACTAGGTCTTCGCCTTTCTCTACACCTCCACCCACTCACCAAGTGGTATCCCTCAACTTTGCAGATGAAGAGATCACTCCCTTCCAATTTGATGACCCTGACCCCACTCTTTTCATCTCCATCTTTATCTATAATATATGCATACAACGCATTATGATTGATGGTGGTGCTAGCATTAACATCATCTCCTCCCATGTGTATGACCAAATGTAAATTCATGCCCATTGCATGCATGGTAACCCCATTATGTTGCATTCCTTCAATGACCTCATAACCTCTACACTGGGTACCATTGTTCTCCATGTCTGCGTAGGTCCCCGCACTGTCCTGAAACTTTTGTATGTCCTAGAAGGGGAGTTCTAATATAACTTGCTTCTTGGCCAACCTTAGATCTGTGTTATGGATTATGTCCCTTTGACATTACATCGATGCTCAAATTTGAACATGAAGGACATAATTACACCATCCCTAATGACCCCTCACCTTTCAAGACCTGTAAAATGCTGTATCAACCTAATGATGTGCTTGTACCGGTCAAGGCATCTACCACCACAACCACTTCACCTCTACCCATGAGCCCATCCACCAAAATTTCCACTACTTCTGTTGCGTCTAACCTCACTATCCCTACTGCAGCTATAACTTCTACGGTTGGTGCCCCTGTCTCCCCTTCATCTAGCAAGCCATCTATACTCTCTACCCACATTCCAACTACTGATCCCTTAGAAGGTGTTTTTCAATGCCTCACTCTGGGGGAGTACCGCATATACAATATCGATATCTTCCTCACACCGCAAGAGTACGGGAATCTACGTTAACACCCCAGTTATGACATTTGTATCGGTGACATTTTCCCTTATGAATCTCCCCACCTTCACACCAATCTAATGTATGGGGGAATTGATATGACAACCTATAAACCACAACCTCCATCTCAAACCCAACCATTTTCATTTGACCTACACTCCCTCACTAATCATCATTTCACTCACACTTTCCTCTACTGGTGCGCATGGAAAGGATTTGGCTTTTCTTTTTATGAACAAGGCCGCCACACTGTCATTTCTTGTACCTCTCATAAACACAATGACAATAGTGGCATTGGTTTATACACTCCATCCTCTAATAAGGTTCGCATCAAACTTATCCATGACAAGAAACCTTCCCCCTCTCAATCACCCACATTACCATCTTCACCCACGGAGTCCATAGATCTTGAATCTATACCTCTTAACTTTTTTTCTTGTAAACACCATTTCCCTAGTACCACTGACCTATCAACTTGATGGTGAGGCTCCCTCTTCTCTCCCATTCCTATATCCTGACATGATCAATGACGATACGCCTTTAATTAACATCGTTCAATGTCAAGACGATGAGTCCATCCTCACCTATCTTGGTGCAGAAGACTCTTATATTCACCGGTCTTTACCCTCTAAGATGTAAACCATGTTGAATGAATTGACCATTGAAATCAACATTAATACTCAGGATGACCCGCACATTCTAAATATCGGCCAATCCGTAGACGCTACTGAACAGGAAGCCTTCACCTCTTTCCTTCGGGACCATAGCAATGCATTTGCATGGTCCTATGCCAATATGCCCAGTATTGACCCAAAAATCATGGTTCACAATATCGTAACCATTCCTGATGCCAAACCCATCAAACAGAAGCTACGGAAGATGCATCCTCACATTGATCTTCTGGTCAATGAATAAATTTAGTGCCTTCTCTCAGTTTCCTTCATTCTACCCATTGATTATCCCCAATGGATTTCTAACATTTTTCTTGTCACGAAAGTGACAGGGAGACTCCACATTTACATGGATTTCCGTGACCTCAACCTTGCATGTCCCAAAGATGATTTTCTACTACCAAGCATTGACCAATTAGTTGATCGCACTGCTAGCCATGAAATTTTATCACTCATAGATGGTTTCTCAAGCTACAAAAAAATATTACTAGCTCCCAAGGATCAACAGAAGACTACTTTCATCACCCCTTGGGGGACTTTCTGATATCATGTCAGGCCCTTTAGCCTCAAAAATTCTGGAGCTACATATCAGCGAGCCATGACTTACACCTTCCATGACATCATGCATCGCATATTGGAGTATTACGTAGATGATCTACTTGCAAAATCCAAGCATTGAACCAAACACCTACCCATTCTTAAGGTCATCTTTGACCACCTCATCAAGTATTGTGTTCATCTTCAACCAAAAAATTACATCTTTGCGGTACTTTCTGGGAAAATCCTAGGTTTCATCGTTTCATTGCACGGCATAGAATTTGATCCTGCTAAAGTCAAGGCTATCCTTGAAATGTTGTCACCCACTAATCTCTGTCAACTTCACATCCTACAGGGAAATTTGTAATCAATTTGTCATTTTATCTCCCATCTTTCCGACCGCTATCAACCATTCCATCATCTTCTCAAGAAAGACGTTTCATTCAAATGGGATGATGAATACCATAAAGCCTTCGAAGCCTTAAAAAAATACCTCCTTTAACCACCAATGCTCATTCCTCCTAAGGATGACCAACCCTTCTACCTATATATTTCTGCCACTGACCATTCTCTAGGTGTCATGGTCACGCATCGTGACAACCAACATCGAGAGAAAGCAATTTATTACATAATCCGTACCCTTCTTGACTATAAAACTTGATATACCCACGCTAATAAACTCTGCCTAGCCTTATTTTTCATTGCCACTAAACTCCTCCATTACCTACTCAACCACAAAACCTTCATCATTACTAATACTGACCCATTACACTACATGTATGCCAACCCTTATCAAAATCAATGTGCCGCATGCTGGCTTATGATTTTGGCCAACCTCAACCTCAAATTCATCCATCAAAATGCCATCAAGGGCCAAACTATTGCCTACCAATTGGCTGACGCACCTATTTCTAAGGATCAACTCTCTAACTTTGACTTTCTAGATGAGTCTATCGCTACCCTTTCTCTGGACAAACTTGCTTACCAAATGACACTCTTCTTCAATGGCTCTAAGTATCAATGTGGGCGTGGAGCTGATTGTATCCTCATTCCTCTTGATGGTGAACCTATGCCTCCATCTTTCAAACTCAATTTTTATTGTTCAAACAATATTTCTAAATACGAAGCACTCATATTGGGTCTTCAGGCTACTTATGCCTTAGACATTAAGTCAATCAACATCTTTGGTGATTCTCAGTTGGTCATAAACCAAGTCAATGGTATATACTAGTGTCATAATGAGATACTTCAAAAGTATAAGCATCACATAGACATGCTTTTGACCACCTTTTACCATTACGCACTTTAAACCACCCCATGATCTACCAATAAATTCACATATACCATGGCCTGCTTGGCTTCTCATATACCCGCTTCTCCCGCTGACTCTAAAATCTTTGTCACTGTAAAAAGGCTATAATCACCCTCTTATTTACCCCATGAAGTTTACTCCATCAGAACCATTACCCCTGACCCACGTGACCTTTGGTATAAGCAATATGCATACTATATTTCCCTTTCCATTTTACCCGCCAATATCACTCGTAATGGACAACGTGCCTTTCTTAAAAGTGTCTCTGATTATGTCATCATGGGTGGTCTTCTATACAAACGTAGTTTTGATAGCATTCTCTTGCGATGCCTTACAAGTTCTGAAATTCCTTACACCATTAAGTAAATCCATGATGGAATTTGTGGAGGAAACTTTAGTGGGCTCGCTATCGCAAAACGTATTATTCACCTAGGCTATTACTGGTCGACTCTAAACCGTGACTGTTGTGATTATGTCAAACACTACGTAAAATTCCAGCAACATGTTAATCTCCATCACACCCCTAGTCATGCCTTAAAGGTCACGCAAGACCTTTGGAATTTTTCTCAATGGGGTTTGGATCTTGTCGGTGATATCAACCCCCATTCTTCACAATGCCACCAATGGATCATAAGCACTACTTAATATTACACTAAATGGGTAGAATCCATTCCCCTCATTTCCACCAAAGCTAAGAAAATATGTGAATTCATCAACCATCACATCATCTGTCACTTTGGTGTCCATCACCGCATTATCACGGATAATGGAAAACATTTCAAAAACAAAACCCTAAGCAAAATTGGCAATGCTTTTGGCATCCAACTTAGTTTCTCATCACCTTATTACCTACAAACCAACGGGCAAGCTGGATCAACCAATAAAACCTTGAACAAAATTCTTATTAAGGTAGTCAACAATACTAGGAAGGATTGAAATATGCACATTCCTTTTGCCTTATGGGCTTATCATACTAGTATTTACACTTCGACTGCTGCCAACCCCTTTTCTCTGGTCTATGGTACTGAGGCTTTCTTACTCAAATTCCAAATTCCATCCCTCCACATCTCACTACAAGACATGCTCAACGATGATGACTTTCACCAGGATCATTTGGTGCAACTTGAATTATTAGATGAATGTTGTCTCAACGCTCTTGACCATCTCCAAATCTACCAAAAATGTATCTAACGTGCCTATGAAAAGCGTGTTCATGAATGAACCTTTCAAGTCAGTGACCTCGTCGTAAAAGAAAATCAACATGTAACCAAAGAGGAGAAAAGTAAATGGGGAAAATTTTCTCCTAATTGGTTTGTACCATATATAGTCACCCATGCCTATGGATCAAGTGCTTATCATTTTTCCTCACTTGAAGGTAAACATGAACCTGAGCCCCTTAATGCCTTGCATCTTCGACCATTTTATTATTGATATCAAGTCCTATACCACTTTCTGTCAATTGATCGCTCGTCCCTTGAGTGTTGTTCACCTTCCATAATTACCCATTTTGAGGATCCACGACTAAACAAGAATCATGTGATTACCCATCACCTTTTAGCCTTATCATCAATATGAGTACCACAGCTCTGCTCATAACATGATTCTCATGGATACTTTTCATCTTCTTCAAGATGGAATCTCATGGTTGTTCATCACTCAAAACCACCTCTTTCATAATTAATCTTTGTGTACTATGATCTTGCCTTCTAAAACAAGAACCTAATTGTCCTCTATAGTATTTTCCATAACTTAAACGTCTAAAAACAAAAAGGGATACAACTCCTTAAGTCAAACATCCAGAAAAAGATAACTCCCTCAAAAGGGACATCTCTTCTTTATATTCTACCACTATCAATAGACTACTCCCTTGAAGGACAGCTAAATACACTCATTACAAAAATATAATAACTATTCATAATCTTCCCGCATCGATGAGCTTCACGAATACCTCAAGGAGATAATATACCCATCCCATATAGACTTCCTGCGTCAATCAGTCTATTATTAAAATTTTAAACAAAGATGAAATTTTCATCATGGATTTGTTTATTTTGGATTTGGGGTTTCTTGTTCTAAAATACATGTCGTCGTACATTAAGTTACGCTAAACCTCCCATCCTCACCTCCTTTTCTTTTTCACCTAAATTCCTCGTTACTCAAGGGAATTTCTGCAAACACAACATTTCATGATCATGTGACTTCTCTTCACCCTTAGAATAGTCCATTATGCAAGGCCTATAGGGTCTTATGTTCATAAGCCAATCTGGATTATGGTAGACTCATTAGGGTTCTTATCAATTAGGCATCTCTTTTACCACCTCTTACCATTCGCCTTCCTCATTACTTATTGATTATCTTATACATGACCAGGTCCTCGACACCTATATTTAAAAATCACTCAACCATTCCTACAACCTAAACTCAATCATGCCTATGACCTATTAATCCATCCCTCTAATTCACCATAATCTTCCCTAGCTCATGGGAGAACTACATCGGCCTGACGTCCCTTTTCACCAGGACTATGTAGGCAACACTTCGAGGGCATGAGGCCCTTGGAGGTTAGCTCGGTCACTCTCTACCCTAACCAATTCCCTCTTCCCCTTTCCTATTCACATTCTACCCTTGTTAGTTTCCTTTTATATCAATAATTGGAAATTAAATCACACAAACAACAAATTTCTTAACATCTTTACCATCATCACTCATACATTCATTTCGTTTTTTCTTCAATTTCTTACCGTAATCATACATTTTCCTACAAAACATTTTAACATGATCCACATCATCATTAATTACACAAATTAATGAATTAGAAACTCAACCATGCCTAAAATAACATAACTCAGTAATACCCACAACCTAAACCCAATCATTCCTACGTCAACCTGACTCCATCCATGCCTAAGTCAACCTGACTCAATCCATTCCTATAACCTGACTCCATCATGCCTATGACCTGACTTCATCATGCCCGAACCGACCTGACTCCACCATGCCTACATGACTTTGTAACACCCTCTGCTTTCATTACTGAGATTAAAGGAATGATAGGACAAATGGTTTTATCCTTTATTGTTGGAACTTTTACATATCAAAAATTAAATGGAAACTTGATGTTAAGCTTGTTAACTCGGATTTTATCTTAATGATGAATTATTTTGTTAAAGTGACATTACGTCATTTGTAATGTAGGATGTCATGCAATCTCTGGTGTAAATTTAAGCCTTTAAAGTGATTTATGATGTTTTCATTTATCTCTAATAAATTGTGAGCATAATAGTTTTTAACTATGTATGTTAAGGCTTTTACAGCTGGATAGTTCACTTAACGACCAAAAATTAGAACTCAAATAAGATTTTATTTCGACTAGTAATATATTTCAAGCCAACCATTCAGTATTTTATGTCACCGGATGGCTAATACAAGCATGGACATATTTCCTTGGGTGAATGACTACAATATTCAATCAAGGAATTAATTATTGAGATTTAGGGAATCAACTCCCACGAATTATACATGAGAAAATTACTTGATCAACACTGATGTTATAACTACTTTGTATATATACATCTATATACATGAAAATATATATATAAAGTTTGAAGTAGTTAAACAACTACTACTGGTGAGGTATTAACTAGTGTAATCAGGGAAGGACAATCTAACCTTATGGTATAGTCCTTAACCTAGCATGAGAACTTATTGTATGAGAAGCTAGAAGTGGTAATTGTTCTAGCTATTTTAAAGGTTATATAATGTAAATATATATAATGGTTTGTATCCTTAAGTTATTAAAAAGAATAACATCGGATTATCATTGCATAGAGTATTGTTTGGACTCTTAAGTATTTTATACAATCGAAATTTTCGAATTGAACCAAGTGGTGAGTTAGCACCCCACCACCAATAAATCTATACTGAATTCTTTATTGTGTTATTTATTATCTCTGCCAACTAAGTTTAGGGAAATGATATTTCGGTTAACGAAAATTACAATTTCTTTGCATGGTATGAAGTGTGACTTTGCTAAATTTAAAAAAATCTAAAGATAACAGGTTTGTAAAACTCAGCGGAAAACTCAAAAGTAACTTCTGCATTAATGGCTTTTAATGCACAATAAAATCTCACCTCCCTTGGGTAATGCACAGATGGATTGAGGAAAATAAGGTGGTTTTGGTATCAATTCACTCCATTGCAAGTTTTTTGTAGAAGCTCTACATGCAAGAAAATTGAAACTCTCTGTTTTTGTGAGTTTGCATGATGAAAATAACAGTTGAATATTGGACAGCAAGCTACCATACTCTTTAAATATCACATAAACATTTTGATCTGTTGGATGAAGGAATTTGTTTCAAAGGTTTGGGGATTTTTCTGAGGATTCGTGAAAGCTTTGCAAGGAAAGAAGATACAGGCGTAACAGGCATGATACGCTCTTAACTCATCATAATCTCTTACTCTATTTAGAAATCTCACAAAAGGAACTTACTTACTTTGACTAAAATTCGTGTTCATAATTTTAGTGGTTTAGAATTGATTTACTTTACTTCTATAGAGAGTAGTTTACCTCTGTTTTGTGATGAATGTTGGTTGAAAGTAAATTAATGGTTGTTGGCTTCAATATGATTTATTATTATTCTGAACAACGTATTTCATGGGTTTGAATGAGTTTTACGGATTTATTCATTAAAGGTATTTGGCTATACACGTTCCTTTTTCTTGAATTTTTATCACAGATGTGATTTGGTAATTATCAAAACTATAGAAAACCTGGTTGGAATTCTACCCATCTCTTCTGAGGTTTTATACATAAAAATTAAACAAGATATGGAAGGAATCTAGAAACGAGTTTATGTGGTCATGTACTGTAGATGAACTTCTAATTCCAGGTACCTGTTAGAATTGATAAGACTTTGCTTTTTTCTTGGTAAAATATTTTCTACTTCACAGAGTATTGATTCTTCTGGTTATACGCATTGACTATTTGATAAGTCGACCAGAATTGAGTATAGTAAGGAAACATTGTTGAAGAAACAACTAACCTCACTATCTAAATTCAAGCTTTTATAGGATAAGTGTAGTTTCTATTAACCCAAATTCTACCTCTTTATTTAATGAATTGGGCATCTTTTGAATGGAGATATAGGGTCTGACTCCACAACTTTATAATGTGAATCAACTGAATACTATGCTATCTAGCAACATAATTGTGTAATGTTTCACAATTTTGATTCAACTGTTGCTATCTGACTGTTTGCAATCTGGTTGTCATAATTTTGGTTATTTCTTTTGGTCTCCTATTTTATCCCTCATCAATAACCTTGGTGGTAATCAGCTCTGTCTGGGTTCAATAATGGATGGGGATTTATTATGTTTTTGAGATGGGTTTCTGTGTGAAAGGAAAACTCTACCTTACCTTGCATTTTGATACTTCAATAGCGCCCTTGTAGCAGTAAATTAGTTGGGATTTTGTGAAATGATATTTAGTGAGTTAACTTATTAACCACTTCTGCAGCAAGTGAAGTCGATTTTGACTAAAAATCTCCTTTACCTTGGAAGAAGGGAAGCATATTGTTGTTCATTAGAAAAAAATCATAATAGGTCAGATATTCTCTAAGAAGTTTTGCTTTTGATCTTGTGTTCAAAGGAAACTGTTGAACAGTTCCTTTTATAGGGATCTTCATACCGTAGCATATGAGCTAGTAATATTAGTTGGGTTTGTTTCTTGAGGTCTTTACGTTCTTGACTATGGTTGTGGGGGTCATTGATTACCTTTTTTGAGGTTCAAAAATTTGTAGTGAAGGTAGTTGGTTATTTTTCGCTAGTAGTGATCTATTGTTAATAGTTGCTAGAAGGTTTGGGTAAGCAATTGGGAACATTTCCATAAGTCTAGTTGATTTATTGATGAGTTGTTTAGTTTTACCTTAAGTTGGTTTTATGTCTCTTATGTTTGAACTTGAGTCATCATGCATGATAAGATATTAAAGTTGATCAAGATCTAAATCCTCTTGACTTCTAGAGTGTTTATAATTGGTTGTTATTACACCTTCGTTGTAATCGGTGTAGAGAAAATCTTGATTGATTTGATGACCTTACCTTGATATTTAATTGAGAAACAGGATGTGTAGAGTTTCAGTTGAAAACCCACTTAAGGTCATAATATTTTAAGTAGCATACTCCTCATAATGATATGACAGGTTTTCTATCTAGCTAAGATCTTATAAAGTGCTAGATCCTTGATGGGTGTAAGTCCTATAAATGATTGAGTGTTATTTCTCCTCGCCCAAAATTTTGACTCCTTGACTCTTGCCATGTCGTATTTCGTTCTTCCTTCAGGATTATGGAGTTACCATGACATCTAAAGAGTCCATTATTGATTTCTTTTGGGTTTGTCATAAATAATTCGTTATGCTCCAACCTTGTCTAGTGGAATGGATAGGTAGAACTTTTTCATTGTTCTAATAGATTCTTTGACTTAGTGAGGAGTAATGAAACCTTTCATTTGAATTTTGTTATGAGAAAATTCATGTGATTATGAATTCCCAATTGGGATAATTGGTTTAATTATGGTCATGATATCATGACTCCCTTTCATTAAAACTTCTTGAAATGCTTTGGTAATTAATCGGTATTGATATGTCGATAACAAGGCTGGGGAAAGGAATTATGTTTTCTTTCCTAGTCTTGGAATGTTTAATAAATGCTAAATTTGAGGAAAGAATTGCTTATGTAACCTGTCACTCAAATTTTACATGTTTTATATATGGAAGGATGTCATGAATTCTCTCTCTCATCCTTAAGGTTAATCACTCTAATATTGTAATTTTAACTAAATACGTTTGATGTCTTAGTATTATTGTATGGACCTTTGCAGGCCTTATGGGAGTATGGAATCCTTGTTGGATCTATTAAGAATATTTGAGAGATTGCTTGAATGTGATTCTTGTTATATTTATGGTTACTTAATGAGTAAAAATGATTTTGGGCATGCAAGTATGGGATTGCATGAGTGGAATCTTGATACTCTTATGAGTAGTCTTTTGATTACTTATGATTATCAGGTACCTTATAATATAGGTGGTTGTTCTGAGTGACAGAAATGGTTGTATTGAAATGTAAGTTTGAAATTTATTTATTTCATGGCTCATGAAAGTGCTTGCTCTTAACATGTTATAGAAAGAATTGTTATCTTCTTGAGTTTTGTAATATTGATTCATAAAAATAATATAAGTTCTTTTTATGATATAATTAAGTAGAGTACGTTGTTATGATGAGTTGAGGATTATCATGCTTAGTTCATGTGAAATAACTCATGCTAACAATTTTGTAGATAAACGCAGTGAAGGAAGGGTGAAGTATTTAGTTTTAACTAAGCTTTTGATCGAGGAAAGTATGAAGTTATGATTTTTTTAATTTTCTTAAAAAAATACTCCTCTCCGTATATGAGAGTGTACTTACTATTTAATGTAACTATTATTCATTAAATGAAGGATTTTGATCAAGCTTATAAACATGAATTGTACTTAATCCTAGTAGGATTTAAAGGCAGATTGCCAGTTGCAATATATTGTATTATAAGAGAGTGATTGGCTAATGATGTGTTATGAGTTGGAAATCTATCAAGATACTTATTTAGTGTCTTCAATACTATTGTAATTAACATTAGTATAAATCAAGTAGTAAGAGATACACACAACATACGTATGCTAGGGAACATATAAGGAACTATGAGTGGAAGGTTGCCTAGAATATCATGTTCTAGCAAACCATACGTTAAGCATACTTGGAAATAGTTAAGGTTACTAATGGATAACTGCTTCAATATAAAATACAATATGTCAACCTACTTGTAAAGTTGTGTTATGTTCTCCAAAGGTTTTGTATAGGGTGTACTCAACCAGTCAAATATATCTAGAAATAGGACTGTCAAGTCTTAATTGCAGCTGCTAAGTAAGTAGCTAGATTATCATGAACCATGGTAAGGTTATGATAATCAGGTACATATGTGCTATGGTTGTTTTATAAACTCAAGTTATACTAACTTATAATAAAGAAATGAGAATGTAATATTTTTTTCTAAGTGAAATCAACATTAATTCCTATGCAAGGATGATACACAGAAGCAATAAGAGTAAGGGCTTAAGGTAATCTAATATGAAAATATATTGAGTATGGTTCCACTATTCAGGAATTACATAATTGTGATAAATTGTATTATGAAATATTTTACTCAATGAGATGAAATGTTTTTATTTAGGGGCTATTCCATGATGCATCATTATGAGCACGTAAGCATGTGGATACAATGGAAGTAAGAAGGCAACATGCATACTAAGTTAAAAAGAACAAACATTTGAATCTCATCCCTAGTCAATACTATAATTATCTCTAAAAAGAATTAGAGAGTGGTATTTTAAAAGGCTATGAAAGGGAAAGGTAAATGGGCTGGTTGTTTATTAAACCTATCATGTTGGACACCCCAAATATATCTTACTTGTTGGAGATAGTAAAATAAATTAATACTATTTACTGAGTTGCAATAAAGAAAAGTGATGTGCTTAAACTGAAAGAACGTTTGGCTTGGATAGCCTATGGTACTTAATACAAGAAATGAATCATACCCAATTTCCTAGCTTTATATAAGTACATATCCCTAGAATATGGAATAAGGAATATGAGTCTAAATGTTAAAGATGAGATAGTTTTTGAAACTGCAATAATGATCATAGACTTTGATAGTATTGATTATATCAATGGTTAACTTGGGTATGAAATTTGGAAAGGTAATTAAGTGTTATAGATATTGGGGGTTCTAAGATCAAATTAATCCAGACCTTAGGTATGACCCATTTGTGGAGAATATGTCATTAAACCCAAATATTCATTAATGATAATAATTACTTGAAAACATAGAACACTATAAACCAATGCAAAATTCTAGGTGGAAGAACTCGTTGCATATGCTACACAGCCGTATCCCTGTGATGATGATTATCACCATTTGGATACTATTGTGTAACAGATGTAATGAGTTGTCTCATCAAGAGGATGGATTGTAGTATGTTGTTGTCCTAAGTATAAATCTTGATAGAGTTACAATACAGATTGGACCTCCTGGGTACGCACCCTTATATCAATCTTTGATGGCTATGGGAAGAGATGTGGGCGAGTAACAAGGTGAATTGTTACGAGAACACTTTCTTTCCCATAGGCATCACAGGATGACATAGAGGTACATCTTCATGAAGGTTAATCTAGTTTGTACCTTATTCAAGGCTTGTAGCTGTTATAGTATCTAAGTTATGAATCCATATAAATAAATAAGTGATTAAGGTGAAACGAAAAATTTCATAATGATGAGTGTGATGTCATGGAATAGATCATGGTATACCTGACTCAAAAACCTTACGCAAAGTGGTGTAAGCTGCTGATTACACTGTTAAGCTTTCCCTTTAATCTAAATTGTTGGATGCCTATGGATTTCCTAGGTGGAACCCAGGTAGACACTTAGGAACATTCACTTATATATCATACCTTGACAAAGGAAAACCAAAGGACACAGTTTGTGTAAGGGCTCATAAAGTTGCACATGGTTAATGACAGTTATCGGAAATGAATTTCATTAAGGTTTATGTAGATTTAAATATATGGGTATTTTAATCAGCTGCAAAAAAAATTAAAAAATTCTAGAGACGAAGTGACAAAAGTGGATGTTACAGAATTTGACTCTAGCATGCCTAATCCACCTGATTTCCACCTATATATATAACAATGAAAACTAAAACATGTACACCATTCATACTATAAACACCATGATCTATAAATCAAAAAGTCTATGTAAAAATACATGTGAGCATATATCCTAATAATAATCACAATCATCTCAAATCTCTCAGATAAATCCTCACCATCTTTGGCACGTAGGCCGATATATCATCAAAATCTCATGTACATCCTCACTCTTTTTGGCACACAGGCTGGTATATATAAAAAATAAATAACTATACAAAACAGGAGGTACATACGGCTATCAGATATCACCCTACTAGATATCCTCCATATATATCTCATATGTCTCCTCATCCTCCTCCTTTTCCCCCATGGGACATCCAACTATCATTTCGCCACCCATCATCAGTCCTGGCTAGATCTCTACTGGTACCTCACCCGGGGTTGGCCTCTGTGAACTGGTGGCCTCACCTTGACCCTGTCTTGAGGCTTTATGGCCCCCTGTGCTCTCCACACTATGGTTGCATGACTTCATCCTCTCACTTGAGGCATGTTGTGCTCTATACTCCCCATAGGATATAAAATATATTTCTATAGCCATCAAAATGTCCTAATAATACTAGATCTCACCTAAGGCATCTCTCAACCAGCCTATTGGTACTGTCTATGGTGGTGCCATCGGCCTCAGCCCCTGTATCTATCTCTCGCTACCCCATCCCGCCGGTACCTATAAAGAGGGAACCTATCCATGTGCCTATGCCTAACCTAAGGGACCATGTCCCACCCCTGCATATATCTGGGTCTGAAGATTTGCTAGCTACGCCTGTCCAGTGGCTAGCTAGCTCTACAAACCTGTCATCTACGCCTGTAGGGAGGCCATCTATACCACATCTCCATCTCCACCTTGTGCAGGTACCTGTCCCTGCACTACCTGGGCTTGTAGAGTGGCCACCTGTGCCTGAAAAATAGCAACATGTGCCTCTGAGCTTGTCAACTTCCCGTGCACTATACCCAACTATGTAATCAGAGTCACCACCTTCCCCTGAAGGGCATCCCTCTGCACTGTGATGGTGGCTAAATCCAGTTGCCTTGGTCTCAGCGGTACTGCTCGTAAGTGTGCAGCTAACCACTGTCGGTATCTATCTATGACCTCGACATCATCAATCCACTAGTTTCTCACCTACTCCTCCTGCCCTGTCATTATGGTAGAGGAAAAGGCCTCTCCACATCATCCCTCCTGTACTATGGGAAAGGTGGTGGTATATCCTGAAGCAGTCTAAACTGTTGTCTAACCCTATCTATGGGTATCATCTTGTGTTCTCCTGCACAACACCCATCTATCCATCTGAGTAGCTATAATCCATCTAACTCCTTGGCCATCTATTTGTATGAGGGAAAACCCACATCAGAATGATGTCTACGTTAGATAACCCCTCCAATAAACACTTGTAGTAGGTGACATCATGAGTCACCCTGGTCATTTGACACTCTCCAATAATAGGAACCCATCACTTATAACCCACCTGAACCAAACCTGGCTTGAATGCATTAACCCAGAGCATACCAACTGGGTGCACACACATAATGTGCTCATATGCCCAACAATGAAGTAAGAAAGTGCAGCATAAGTTGAACCTCCGTAGCTGCCCATACGACCATAACTCCCTATATAGTTGCACTAAGAATGTTGGAGCCCATGTAAAATGGGTCTGGTCTATCACCATATCATGCAGGACCCCCATCAATGATCACAGGAATCTCCTACCCTCTGCATCTAGCAGTGCAAAATAGTAGACTACCTCCATCAGCAACACTACTAGCCTAGTCTCCTCTAGACGAGCCAAGTACATCTCTTCATAGCTCATGTTGGCACTGTGAAACCTCATCTCTGCCAACCTCTCACCAAATATTGTTAGCATAAACACCTCAGATGCCTCTGAGGAGATATAATATGCCTACATCCCCACTATCGTCAATCGCAAGATCTTGTACACATCCTCCAGGGTGGTTGTGATCTCACCCATTAGTAGATGGAATGTGTTGGTCATCGAATCCCATCTATCAATGAGGATGACCATCAAACTCAGCTTATGGACTACATGTCGGTAGCATCTGACCCCAATCGGGCCAACCTCTGTAACATGCCACCAATCCTCAGCTATCGCACCTCATCAAACCATCACGAATAGGGGTGGCACCCTATCTCGCATCTGCAACTAATCTCTCATATTCATCCAAAAAAACATCACATTAATACACCTTGATCATACCCACAACCATTATTGACACCTCACCTACACCTATTACCCTCCCTCTTTTTCCCCTCATAACTTAACTTCTTATCGCATATTCTATCTACCCACCTCAACCCTCACCCACTATCAATCAAACCATACCTATTTCAACCTCTTACCCATGTTATGTTTTTCATCAACAACATCTTCTTTTCCCACTATCGATCTCACCTAACCACCCTAGGGCTCTTTTAGACCCTTTTTCTCCACATGATGATTGGTATCGGTTACCCCTAACTGACCATTGTCTCTCCCAAACTGGAATCGATCACCTCATCCATGACCGATACTGACTCAGCACCACCGACACCAGCCACCCATTGACCGATGTCGGTCACTGTCGCGTAAAAATCCATGACACCCAAACTAAATCTACCTCACAAAAACAAAAGGTAGGAGATTGACTCTTACCTCATCACATTACCATCTTCGTGGTGCCACATCAGGCCACTACACCGGTGGTCCACCTAATCCCTCTCTCGCCTCTACCATGTCCAATCACCAAATCCAATCCTACTGACCTCCACCCAATCACAATCGATCACCTCGTGCTGGTAGACCCATCTACGTGGCTCCTCTAACCAACCAAATCTCTCCACCTCAACAGGATATCATCCCTTGTCCTTTCCTCCTGACAAAGCACAACTCATTCAGCACTCTATCATTTTCCCAAAATCCAAAATTTACAAATGAATCTGTATTATATGGATTTTTTATTTTATATACCCACGTCGACCTGACCAACGTCATTTATACCTAAACTGACATCGGTCATGTGCCCTAGAGAACTATGGTCGGTTATACCCAAACCAACATCAGTTATCTACCTTAATAAACCATGATTGGCTTACCTAGACCGTCACTAGTTACGTATGACTGGCATCGGTTACCTGTCATACTCTTGCTCATACCCTTTCCCTATTGCTGACCCAACTTAACCAACCCCACCTCCATTTGGCCTTACCCACCCTTATCAAAACCTACCTCCAAGCCTAAATTACATATACTTGTCTTTAATTATGTTTAGGGACTTGTTATTTTACCCATACCTCGGCCCTATCCATGCCATAACCTAGCTACTTGGACCCGACACATATTTAGTTACTTGTGAATGCATGTACTCATTATACCTTACGACACTGTTACCCATTTTGTTTGACCTAATGACCTTACCTTACCTCTTGTCATGACCTTTTATCCTGACCCAACCTTTAGTGTACTAGAACATGCCTAAACGTTCCTGCACCTGACCTGCGAAGTGCTTCCGCACCATATCCTATACCTTGGATACCAGAATCACCTCAACCTTATTTAGATAAACCTATCAACCTTAGACAATGTATATTTTACATGCTCTCCAACTTGGTACCGTTCCGCAGTTTATACGCGTACGTGCATTTGACTATTACTACCTTTGACCCTGGCCCATTACCTAGATTACCTGACTATACCTTTACTCAATTACCCTGATTTTCCACCTTCCTCTTCATCACATCCACCTTTTATCAAACCACTCACTAATTCTGTCTTCTACCTCATTCATTTCTAGTTTGAGGGGGATCACCTTCAGCCACACATGGGGCAACCACATCTTATTTTTGTCAGCGTTGCTTACCAATACAAGCTACACAACAAAAAGGGGAAAAATTTAGACACCAAAATTGGGTCACACTCCCCTTAGTCCCTTGTCAAATAACCACCTCAAACATACTCATCTAATCATGGCCCCTTTCACCCCACATCACCATTAATTTAATTAATTTAATTTAATTAATATATATCCTCACAATATTTAATATCTAGTTACCTTAATTTCTACCCCACCACCTCACCTAGACACCTCATCCAACCACCTCACTCTAGACCTATTCTTGGCATGTTTCCATAACCAACAATAACTAAGTCTTACCTACCTTAATGAGCTAAGATTTGGTCTAACCCTAAAAGAAATCCCTAAAATATCTCTAACCACATTCCCGCTCATTAGAAGGGAAGTTGTTGTTCTAATCCGTGAGAATAAACTAACTGGGCCCAAGAAATTAGAGAGATCTTCCCATTTTAGTAAACCTAGGGAATATCACCTTAACTGATGTTGGTCACACCTAAAATGACGCCGGTCAACCTAGAACCATCATCAGTTACCATTTATTCACCCAAACAGCCTTGTTTTTGGGTTGGCACATCCTGAGAGCAAGAAAAGGAGATCAGAGCTGCATGCAAGCAAAACCAACATCCTTTCATGTATCCAAACATCCAGAACCATCACCAGGATAGATTTTGGAAGCATTTCACTCACGGAATCATTCTAGGAGCCACTACTATGGTATCCAACACCATTCAGCCATCAAAATCTACATCATAGTAAGTATATCTCTACTAGCATAGATTAACTTTTTTCATTCATGTCATTAGTTTATACTTTGCATGTTCGTTATTATATTGCTTAATAGCTTCTAATCCCACCATTTCCCTTACCCACACTACCAAATCACCATTCTAACCTAATATCTATTTCTGAGTGTACTTGAGATCTCCACAGACCTTCTCATTCACTCCCCAACCACATTTGACCTTAGATCAGCCAATGCCATTTAATCTATTTGATTTTCTTTTACCTCGACCATACCGATGCTGATTATCCACATCCATCATCGGTTCTACCTAAATCAGCATCGGTCACACTCATCCGACATCGGTCTCTATGTTTTATACCTTGACCAAGAACAGACCCAAAAATCACCCTATCAGTTGACCTAAATAACCTAGAATCAGATCCTGACCAGTCCCAGTACCTTGACAGACACCTCATCTTTTAGATTTAACAATAGCTTTGCCTGTTGTGATTGGATTTTCTTATTGTACTTGAATGGAATACCTAAATCATATCAACTATAGTAGGACTTTACTTGTTTCTCTCATTAATTTGTTTTAAATAGTGGATTGATAGCCATCTAGGGAGTATCACACTTCCCGAAACTAGCATGCGCTAGGCAGTCCACTGTTATATACCATTTAACTATCATCTTGTGGTCTTGTTTTCTATTACAGGTAGTTCCTCCTATCCAAAAGGAAGTTCTCACATTTAGTTGTGGATCAAGAAGTCAAAGTGCATGTAACTACCATCAACCAACTAGCATTTAATAGGTATTCCTCCTTGGCCCTTACCCTTATCTGTTTCATCATTTCGAAAAGGTAAAGAAAACAGTGAAGCACTAATAGTCATTGTATTTCTTCTTTGACTAGCAGAGTGACCTTCAGATGCATATTACAAATTTTATTTGAACAATTTTTGTACCAAGGTTAAGAAAGATGTTAGGCATGAATACAAATGGATAAATACTAGGCATATCATTATATTCCCATGTGAAGATGTCTAAAAATTCATGAAGAATTTGTTGAATAACATCTTTCTCGATATGTGTAAGAGAAATAGCTAACAAAAAAATACATGGGTTGGTAGCAGTACCGAGGTTATATTGAATGGCATCTTCGTTTAGAATTGTTGACTAGTCCTCTATGTATGGGTTAGTAGGAATGGTGTCAGGAGCATCGGAACTTTTAGTAGGCCTATCAGATTCTCCAAAGTAGGTGGTATCATTAAGAAGTGACGGGGAGTGTTTGTTATGATGGAAATACGAGAGGTGATCGTAAACCCCCATGTATTCTAGAAGAGAATATTCAGTAGAAAAAGTTTCCAAATTAGGCCAAGCAACAAAAGTAGAGTCACTGATGAGTTCAACATAAATGAGAGGAAGTGAAGAAGTATGTAGAACAGTATAATCCTCTGAAGAAGATGTAGAGAGAAGATGATATCAGAGGCCAAAATTGTTAGATTGAGTGGAGATAGCACATGGTTCTATGACTCCTTGACCATGTGGGCCTAAAACATTACCATAGAAACTGTAATGAAGCAAATACTTATTGCCAAGACCATATTTGGAGAAATTTTGACTACATACAAAAGGGTTAGGAGTTTCTGTAGAATTCTCAATAGAATTACAATATTTGAAAGGCATCGGATCCACTGGAACATCATAGACAAATCCTTGATAAATTAATTTAAGTTATACATAAAGAGTGGAAGGAACCACATGCATGCCACGAATCTAAGGCCGCCTAAGGATAATATTATAATTAGGATTGTTGGGAATTTTGTGGCATGGAATAGGTAGCGTACATGTCTTGATGGTAATGGTGGGTGATATTACCTAAGACACACTTGGGGATATTGTCAAATCCATGAAAATAAATAAATGAAGGAGCCAAATAGGCCTCAGAGAGGCCAAGATGGTGGAGAAATGTGATATTACAAATATTAAGCCCCGATCCATTATCAACTAAGGCACATTTATCCCTAACAATATTGATGCAAACATGAATATAAAGTGGGGATCATTCTCTAACATCTATTGACAAGGAAACTCATCGGATGTGAAATTAATGTGGTCTTCATTAAAAAATAGAGCTGAAGTAAACTTATGATAGAATTATTTAGGTGAAGTATGAGGAAGAATATAAGTATTAGCTAAATAAGCTCTGATTTTATTGACACAATCAGGATGATCCTGCAAAAAGGCATGGATGGAGAAATCCTTGGGGGAATAATTGAATTAAGAAGAAAGAAAGATTCAGGAGTGTTCGAAAGACAGGTTCACCAAATGATTTAATAAATATAGAATTTATGCTAAACCCAAATTTTAAATTCACATATGATAAATAAATGCTAAAACATAGATTCGACACAAGTAATAAGCTAATAAAAAATTAAACCCTACGTGGAAGAGAGGGAATAGAAGATTTAATTCATATTCACTTAAACTCGAAGTGTTCTAGAGTGGAAAATTGATGAACTTGAGGAGGATACTGTCGCAATAAAAATCAGAAAATTATGTAACTTTCTGATGAGCCTACACTGGGGCGAGGGCACCTAGGCACCAAATACCTCTGTTGAGCACCTATGACTGAGAAGTAACTCAGAAACTAATTTTTCTAGTGTCACACAAGTTTCATTAAACTTTATTTTTGGCCACATGTATGTTTTTGGATGATCGCAAAATTCACATGTAACTTGTAAAACAAATGATATCCTACAAAACCCCAAATTACATCAAATCCTTAAAAAATAAAGATACAAATGGGGAGTTAAACTGACCCTGGTGATTACCTAATTAAGTGAACATACGACTGATTATTTCACTACATCTCAGACTCCATGTAGTTCTTGTGCGTGTGTGTAGAAATAATTCCCTAGGAGGCTCTTGTGTAAGATGTACTTGATAGTGAGCGATAGTAAGATGTACCAATGTATATAGATGTGTGGATGGAAAAATGAACTTCCCCTCTTATGCGCATATGCAGAAAATGTAGTCCTTTGTCCCTTGAGTGAGAGTTAGATGAATTCCCTTGATGATATTAGAATTCCTTTGGATGCAAACTTAGGTGATGATAGTATATTCTTAGAGATTGGTCCTTTATTATGCTCACATAGCTTTGTATTTATATGATTCCCTTGTTTGAATTTTGTAATTGACAATTGAAATTCTAATTCATAAGAAAACAAGATGCCCAAAAGATAAAAGAGGCTCAAATAGGGAAAGTAAGATATATAGAGGTTGGGGGTGCCCAAAGAGGATGAAGGTGCCTAGGTGCTAGCATCATGATTGGGTGTTGGTATCCAAATTCAAGAAAGATAAATCAATGAATATTATACTAGACTGTGGGGTGTGCAAGACTAGAGAAAAAGTAAGAAAGAAAAGAAAGAGGCCAAAGACAATAGTCGATTACTAGTCTTCTTGCTTACGAATCATATGAATAGTAGTATATGATTAGGACCTAGAAATTTACCCAAGTGTGTGATTTTATATCTACATTTTCCATCCATTTCACCTTTTTCAGATGCATGCCATTCAAACCCACATGAATATATTCAACATCACCCCTTCACGAGGTTCTAACCTTCCTATTTAAAATGACATATTCTAGCAACTCATTCAAATAATCAGAAGAAAAATAAAAAAATAGAAGTTTTAGAAACATTAACATAATGATCAATAATCATATAAATTTCATACAACTTCATATTTTCAGCATTTACAACTGAATAAATCTGCATGTAAAGTGGTGAATCTAGCCAGAAAGCATTATTACCAATTTTCTCCAAAATTTGGCGTGGACCATACTGAATTGGTTTAAATTTTTTACCTTCGCCTATCATTCTTTCCTTGCTGATGTGAAGCCAAACTGAATTACCCACTTGGAATTTGTATTTTTCTTATCTTGCCTAGCTTTTTATTTTTCTTGACTTTTCTCCAATTGTTCTCTAAAAAAATAATGGACCTGTTGTATCCTCTCCACAAATTTCTTATCTTTGTTAATATCACTAAGTCCACTAAAAATAGTTTCTTTTCCAAATATTAAATCTAATGGAGATTTAGGAAGATAACCAAAACAAGTCTCAAATGGATACTTCATAGTAAAACAATGAATTGAACGATTATAGGTATGATGTACATAACACAATTTAGGATGTTTACTATAATAACCCATGAGTAGATATACCATTGTACGGTTTACAACCTCTGTTTGACCATCGGTTTGTGGATGAAAAGTAGTTTTTTTATTCAGATTGGTATCTGTCAAGTCCCACAAGGTTGACTAAAATTCCCCAAGAAACATGGAATCCCGATTTGAAATAATAGAAGTGGGAAATCCACTATTATCCAATATAAACTTAAATAATAAATTTGTAGTCCCTTCACCATTTATTTTTTTAGTAAAAGGAATCAACACACATTTTTTTTAATTTTTCCACAACCACATATAAATACTCGTGTTTCATTTGTGACACAGGAAAACCTCCTACAAAATCCATGGAAATACTTTCCCACTGACATGTAGGGATAGGAAGAGGATTATAAAGTCCTAACTTCCTATTGCTAGGATTTCTTGTGGTACAAAGTACACATCCTTTTATATACATGGTTACATGTTCCTGCATTCAATGCCAACAACAATACATATGTAAATGTGCAACTATTTTACCAACACCAAAATGACCAAATATAAGATAAGTGTGATCTTCACTAATCATGTGCACTCTTTCATCATTCAGAATGTAAAGTTTACAAGAATTATACAAGAGTCCATCATGCACATGATAATCCAATTATCATAATTTTTTTCCACTCAACAAATCTTCAAACACTTATTTAAAATCAACATCATTAACATATTGTTCTTTATAACTATAATGAACCAAAGAACTATGTTGTAAAAGAACAGATGAAACAACAACTAAATGTCTAGATAACATATCAACAACCTTATTTTGTATACCTTTCTTATACTTGATCATAAGGTGGAACTGCTACAAGAATCCCATCCAATGGAAGCATCTAGAATGGTATAGCTTGGTTTTTGTTTGAAGTTACTGGAGGGGTTGATGATATGTATGAATTATTGTTTCCTTTCTTATCATGTAATGTTTCCATTTTTTACATTTTGAACTAATGCATATAACTCTTTATTATAGGTTGGATAGTTTCTTACTGCACTGGTGAACATCTCAGTATGGTAATGAAGAGGATTTTTATCATGCATCAATATAGTTCCCATTGCATATTCACTGGCATCTATCTTGATATCAAATGACTATTGTAAATCTGGAAGTGATAAAATAGGAGCAGTGTTGATTTTCTCTTTCAGTGTATAAAAATCTCTCTAATGTTTTCCACCCCACTAAGATACTTGTTTAGTGTTAATCAAAGAATGCGAAGGAGATGCAATAAATGAGAAATTAGCAGTAAATTTTCTCTAGTATTGAACCACACTGAGAAAGCTTCTAAATTATGTTACATTATTGGGTTTAGGCCAGTTAACAATGACCTCAATTTTTGCAGGGTCAATTTTCAATTTACCATGTCCCATAACATAACCCAAATAAACCAAATATGAATTCCCAAATTCACATTTAGATATCTTTAGAAATAGTTTCTCCTTTCTCAAAGCATCTAAGACTTTCTGAATATGAATGATATGATCATCCCATGATTTACTAAAAATCATAATATTATCTAAGTGGACTATCACAAAATCATCAATGAATAGCCTAAAAACATCATTCATAACACACATGAATGTAGTCGGTACATTTCACAATCCAAAAGGCATAACAATCCATTTAAATAAACCATGTTTTTTTTAAGAAATTTTCCAAATATCACCTTCCTTGATTCTTACCTGATGATGTCCACTTCTTAAGTATAACTTAGTGAAATAAATATCATTTTATAACTGATCCAGTAAATCATCAATGTGAGGAATAGGGTAACAATTTTTCACCTTAATTTTATTTAAGGCACTAAAAATAACACACACCATGTGTTATCTTTCTTAGGCACCAAAATGATAGGTGAACCATAAGGATATGAACTTGGAAGGATAATTCCTTTTGCCAAAATTTCTATCACTTGTTTCTTGATTTCCTCATTTTCAACCACAAATAATCTATACATACCAATGTTAGGAAGAGTTTCATTCAGTAACAACTGTATCTCATGTTGAACCCCTATTCTATGAGGTAGACCTTGTAGATCCTAAAAAAAAACATCATAGTCAGAAACAATTTTAACCAATTCATTATGATGTTCAATATCACAATCCTCAAAATCCTTTTTGTGATCTTTTTCTTTGGCTTTGATCACCATGAGTATAAATTTCTTGCTTGAATTTACAATCCTTTTCATTTGTCCTACACTAACTAAGGAAATACTTTGTTTCACACGATGATATCTAATAATATATTTAGTCCCATCTTTAGCAAGAAATTATATATTATATTCCTTATAAAATAATTCTTTACCATCATAAACATAAGGACTTCCCAAAACAACAAAACAAATATCTAAAATAACAACATCCAAATCAACCTCATCAATAAAATTGTCTGTAATGGAAAATCTGAATCTATAAGTTTTCATTACATGCAATTTTGCATCATCACAAACCCATCCCAAAGGACAAGGATTAGGATGTGGCTTGGTTTTGAGGCTCAATTTCTTCACAACCTCTTCTGAAATCAAATTATCTTGAGATCCACTGTCAAATAGAGTGTCTATTTTGTATGTATAGATACAAATCTAAGGTGGAAAATCTCATTTCTTTTCTTTTCATCATGCATATATTGTTGTTTATAAGAAGAAGCAACAATAGATGAACTAGTAATAGAAGAAGAGGAAGAATTACAACCTTGAAAACTCATGGCTGTGATTTTGGTTTCATCTCCGAAATCAGCTCCAATATCCAACACCACAGTATTGGTTTTCTTCTCTTTTACCTTCTTGTTATTAAACCATTTAGGCTTCATTTCTGTATGTAACTTCCAACACTTAGATTCATCGTAAAAAAATTTAGAATTATTGCAAGATGGTTTTTTTCCTTATTTATTAACAATATAATTATTCTTTTGCTTACCCTTTCCTTTACCTGATGATGTCCACTTCTTAAGTATAACTTAGTGAAATAAATATCATTTTATAACTGATCTAGTAAATCATCAATGTGAGGAAGAGGGTAACAATTTTTCACCTTGATTTTATTTAAGGCACGAAAACTAACACACACCATGTGTTATCTTTCTTAGGCACCAAAATGATAGGCGAACCATAAGGATATGAACTTGGAAGGATAATTCCTTTTGCCAAAAGTTCTATCACTTGTTTCTTGATTTCCTCATTTTCAACCACAGATAATCTATACATACCAATGTTCGGAAGAGTTTCATTCGGTAACAACTATATCTCATGTTGAACCCCTATTTTAGGAGGTAGACCTTGTAGATCCTAAAAAAAACATCATAGTTAGAAACAATTTTAACCAACTCATTATGATGTTTAGGATCACAATCCTCAAAATATTTTTTGTGATATTTTTATTTGGCTTTGATCACCATGAGTAAAAATTTATTGCTTGAATTTACAATCCTTTTCATTTTTCCTACACTAACTAAGGAAATACTTTGTTTCACACGATGATATCTAATAATATATTTAGTCCCATCTTTAGCAAGAAATTATCTATTATATTCCTTGTAAAAGAATTTTTTACCATCATAAACATAAGGACTTCTCAAAACCACATAACAAATATCTAAAATAACAACATCCAAATCAACCTCATCAATAAAATTGTCTGTAATGGAAAATCTGAATCTACAAGTTTTCATTACATGTAATTTGACATCACCACAAACCCATCCCAAAGGACAAGGATTAGGATGCGGCTTGGTTTTGAGGCTCAATTTCTTCACAACCTATTCTGAAATCAAATTATCTTGAGATCCACTGTCAAATAGAGTGTCTATTTTGTATGTATAGATACAAATTTAAGGTGGAAAATCTCATTTCTTTTCTTTTCTACCTGATGATGTCCACTTCTTACGTATAACTTAGTGAAATAAATATCATTTTATAACTGATCCAGTAAATCATCAATGTGAGGAATAGGGTAACAATTTTTCACCTTAATTTTATTTAAGGCACTAAAAATAACACACACCATGTGCTATCTTTCTTTGGCACCAAAATGATAGGTGAACCATAAGGATATGAACTTGGAAGGATAATTCCTTTTGCCAAAAGTTCTATCACTTGTTTCTTGATTTCCTCATTTTCAACCACAAATAATCTATACATACCAATGTTAGGAAGAGTTTCATTCAGTAACAACTGTATCTCATGTTGAACCCCTATTCTATGAGGTAGACCTTGTAGATCCTAAAAAAAAACATCATAGTCAGAAACAATTTTAACCAATTCATTATGATGTTCAATATCACAATCCTCAAAATCCTTTTTGTGATCTTTTTCTTTGGCTTTGATCACCATGAGTACAAATTTCTTGCTTGAATTTACAATCCTTTTCATTTTTCCTACACTAACTAAGGAAATACTTTGTTTCACACGATGATATCTAATAATATATTTAGTCCCATCTTTAGCAAGAAATTATATATTATATTCCTTATAAAATAATTCTTTACCATCATAAACATAAGGACTTCCCAAAACAACAAAACAAATATCTAAAATAACAACATCCAAATCAACCTCATCAATAAAATTGTCTGTAATGGAAAATCTGAATCTATAAGTTTTCATTACATGCAATTTTGCATCATCACAAACCCATCCCAAAGGACAAGGATTAGGATGTGGCTTGGTTTTGAGGCTCAATTTCTTCACAACCTCTTCTGAAATCAAATTATCTTGAGATCCACTGTCAAATAGAGTGTCTATTTTGTATGTATAGATACAAATCTAAGGTGGAAAATCTCATTTCTTTTCTTTTCATCATGCATATATTGTTGTTTATAAGAAGAAGCAACAGTAGATGAACTAGTAATAGAAGAAGAGGAAGAATTACAACCTTGAAAACTCATGGCTGTGATTTTGGTTTCATCTCCGAAATCAGCTCCAATATCCAACACCACAGTATTGGTTTTCTTCTCTTTTACCTTCTTGTTATTAAACCATTTAGGCTTCATTTTTGTATGTAACTTCCAACACTTAGATTCATCGTAAAAAAATTTAGAATTATTGCAAGATGGTTTTTTTCCTTATTTATTAACAATATAATTATTCTTTTGCTTACCCTTTCCTTTACCTTGTTCTTTTTAACATTTTTCATTTCCTTTCGATTGTTTGTTCTTTTGCTTTGATGAGGAAGACTCCTTATCAATTTTCCTTCTTTCTTTCAAGTTAGTATCTTGCACACACACCGCATCAATATTAGTATGATCAAGAATGATAATCGTATGTATCAAATAACTATGTAATCCACCAATATATTTTAGTAGTGTTTCTTGTGTATGGAGAGAAATACCAAGAATAAGATCCCTTTTTCTAAACTCTTGTGTATAATCCTAAACACTTTGTCCCTTAGTTTGTCTCAAAATTTTCCAATCCATCATGGCTTGTTACATGTAACCCAAAGGATAAAATTGTTGTCTTAGATCAAAAACAAAATTAGTCTAAAAAGAGATTGCTTTACCTTTTTCTCATCTACTTCCTAAAGCTTACTCTCTCACCAGATGATTTTTGTGTCACCCATTCGAAGCATTTCCAAATGGATTTTTTCTTCATTTTCAACAATTTTCTGAACCCTACAATATAATTCAATCTTCTTGATCCATTTATCCAACTTTTCTACATTAATCTCCCCATTATACATGGGCAATTCAAACTTAATATCCAGTTTTAATGAAATAAGAAAATCAAATTTATGTGTTTCACCTTTAGGAAAATCATATTTTTATTTTTCACATTTAGGATAATCTAAATATGATGAAGAAGACCCATCTTTCTTTTTACCCTTCTTGGCTTCTTTCTCCATCTTTCTTCTTCTATCCTAGTACAATTCCTACACCATCTCTTTTATTTAAAGGGAGGATTGATGAAACTCTTCTTCTTGATCCTTGGCCATCCCTAGGCTTTGTGATCTTCTTGAACTAAATTCTAGATCAACACCTACTAATTATCCTTCACCTTTTCTAGAATGGGACCTTGTCAACATTCAACAAAAAACTACAACCCAAGCACCATTAACCTAATCATAGACCATATCTGATACCAAATGATCCAAAATCATAAGAAAATTAAACACATTCACCAAAATATTCTTTAAACAATGATTTTTTGAATGCATTTAAACATTACATAATTTATGTATTTTAATTATTTTTAAAAATTTGCAAGTACTGTGGAATCAGAAATAAAACTAGAGATAAAAATGCAATAAAATGACACCATCTATGATAATGGAATTTGGCGTAAATCCCACATCTCCATGTCCATTTCAATGGGATCGATCTAGTTGAAATCACTTAAAAATTACACTTACAAAGGTGTATCAAATGATTCAAACCTCCAAGACTTGTAACAGTACTCTTCTTGTAAAAACAACCCCTTCTTTCTTTGGAAATTTTCTTTCAATTTGCTTCTAACTCCCAAAATAAGCCCTTATGCATACACAGTCCTCACACACTTAACCCTTAAATAGAATGTAGCCCCTTATATACTATTTCATCACCGCGTGCACATTGGTGAGGCATTTATCTTTTTTCCACTATGTGTTAGATTCAAGCCTCCCCAAGAACTACCGACTTTCCAACTTGGGATATTAATCCCAATAGTGTTAGTGTATAAATTATATTTGATGGCTTGGTTCTATTTGCTTGAAATCAATTTTTGTTAGTTAGCTCCAAAAAATTTCTAAGTTGTGTAGACGGTGAGGTCTACGCCAAGTTAGAAATATTGGTGAGTAGTTAAGGGAGCTAGCTGATGAGTTGGACATGTTAAAAGATAAAACATGTTGGCTAGTATGGCGAGCTGGTAGTTGGCGTGGTAGTGAGATAGTGGATAGATAGCATGGGGAGTTGGCAGGTGACAGGTTGGCTCAGTTAGCAGAGCTGAGATAGTTTGACTCGTCGAGCTAGGATTCCACGCAGGTAGCTCGGTCTACACTGCAAAGCCATACAAAGCATAAATTCAATACATTGTGATGCAGGAGCATCTTGTATATATTCATTTTTGGCTTAAATAGGATTAGTAGGGTGTCTAAGGGTGTTTATTAGGTTTTTTAGTCCACTTGGACTCATGAAATTGTAATAAGATCTCATAATGGATTTTCCCTACAAAATGGCTCATTTAAACATTTGAATTGTCTTTATATTGTATTAGTGAGTTAGTAGTCCTAGGATTTAGTATGTAATCATTCAAATGTTAGTATTGGCCTAGTGTTAGAAAAATAATATGTCATGTCTTAAACATCCTCTACTTCACCCTACCTAAGTGCAAACTCACTAGAGTTACTAAACCATGTATGAGTTAAGAAAGGAAAACCTAACTAATTTACCCTCCTTCATAGCAACAATGATAAATTCAAATAGAGTGAGTTGGTGGGTTGGTAAGGGAGTTTAATGATAGGATTTATCTCTGTAACATAGCCTTAGAACTCTTAAAACTTGTATAATTTCATGATTTATCTAATCAATCTTCTCAATTGAGTCTAAAATTGTGTATAAAGATTTTTCATAATATTGGGATTGAATGTTTAAGAATATGGGATGAAATCGATTTAGGAATGATGTATGAATACCATCACATTATTAGAGAAGTCATCCAAGTTGAGGAGAGAAAATAATAAAGGTGAAGAGATTCGATGATAAGCAAGATAGACAAGTGATAAGGAGATCAGCTCTGTGTGCAAAGGTAAGAATTGGTTATTGTATTTTAAGAGGCTTGAATCAGTGAATAAGAATATTTAAATGAGTTGAAACTATGAGAGAAGTGATATGGAGTGGAGTGATTGATAATAAGGATTAAAGTGTGAGAAAAGACTCAAAATAGGTGAAATTAGGGTGTTCAATCATCTCAAACCGAGAGGTCAAGTGGAAGATTAATATTTGTTGTTACCAGGTGTTTTTATAAGCAATACTACTAATTAGAATTGTTTCTAAGTTGTTGTTGTAATTTAAACCTTAGAAATTCATCATAGTCTAGAGAAGGGAGCTAAAGGTTAGAAACCCTTGTTGTCTTGAAATACCTTGTTATTGTAAGGGTTTAAGAAGATGTTTCATTGTACGTTTTTGAGATTGATCATAAAAAACCTAGTACTAGATGAATATTAGGGAGGTGTAGACTTGTGGGAGAGAATTATGGAGTGGAAGAGATGTAGAAATCCGAAGAAAGATGATTGTTAGAAGGAAACTCAAAATTCCAATGAAAATTGTGCATGCCTGAATTTGAGGGCTAAAAAGGAAGTTTTCTTAGTGAATAGATCATTTGTCATGATTTTATGCTTCCAAATACCTTAGGTATCTTGATATGGGTGGTGTGAAACTCCTAAGACAAGTATAAACTCAATTATTGAGTCAGAGAGAGGAAATTTTCCTAAAACACAGTCTTTTATGAAAGGTCGCAATCAGGTTTGACAGTTGTAAGAGTGAGTGGAAAAAATTCTTGATGGAGACTAATGATTAAAATATGAATAAAATAAGATTGTAAGGTGGTGATTATAGGTACAGAGAGGTCAAAGAAGTTGTATTCTATCATAACAATAGAAAGTTATGACAGACATGACTTAAAGGTAGTTCTAGTTGTCTTTGAAGGGAGTAGAACAAGAAATTTTTTGGAATAAATATTTGGATAAGGTTGTAGAATAAATTTTAGCCTAGAAGAAAGGTTCAGTAACTTTAGAGCCAAGTAATGTAAGAAAACACTTGATTAACTACTACAGTGTTAAGAGGAGGAATAAAGACAAGGGAGTGAAGGTGTAAAAAATTTAGAGCAAATTAATGATGCATGAAGATTGAGTAGTGGGTGGATAAGGATAATAAATGATAGTAAGATTGAAGATAGTTAAGAACTTGATCAAACATAAGGAAGAGAACCAATAAAACAGAGTATGGTTTTAAGGACCTAGAACCAAAATAAGAACCAAAACTTATAATATAGTTTTTATTAAATCTAGAAACAATATTTGTCATGGAGAATACCTTGAATGAGGTATATTGATGTGAAGAAATAATTTTAAGGAGAGGTGATAGTGAAAGGATAACAAACCCTCGAATTTGTTACTAAACCCTAGCCTAGGCTTACTTGATAAGTTAGTAAGGAGGGTTTGGGTTTTGGGAAGTGTGTATAAGGAGTTGGAGTACATAAATTGGCAGAGATCTCAAGAAAGATAATGGGTATCTAGAAATATAAGACTCTTTTATTGGTCGTGTTTATATTTTCCTAGACATGGACTCTTTGTGGCATAGTAGAGCTAATTAGATTAACTAGGAAAACAGTAATTTTACAATAACTTGTGATTGAAGATTAATTAGACCTTAAAATTTGTTTGGCATATAAATGAGTCAGTAGTGAAGGTGAAATTTGAGTGTTTTTTGTCAAAAAAATAGGGTTTGAAGGGCTACAAGACTAGTTTGAGGTCAAAAAGGAAAAGTATGATAAATACAGTTGTGAAACGTTTTTCTTAGTTTCATCATGTGTGTTTGATAAATACATGCATGTTTGAAATGATTTTGGGGTTTTTTTAGTGTTTTATGTAATTTAGTGCATTTGAGAAAGAAATATTGTGCTTAAGAAAAGTGAAAAGCTATTGATTGTTAGTGATTGAATAGTGAACTGTGACTTCTAATGCAAAAATTGTTGGTGAGTTCTCTAAATCACATTGCAATGAATTAGTACCACATTCATCCTGATATGAATAACATAATCAAATATATACAAAATATCCAATATGGTAATGTGAATATCGAAGGAAATAACTCATCTCTATTAAAAAAGTGTGTCGATCCTGGCTGAGCACCCATATCCAGAAAATAGCGAAGCCCACCCATATGTAAACGATTTTCGAAGACCGATGTCACAAAACCAATTTTTCTTCAATGCCACATGTATCAATTGTCATAATTTCATTGGTCCACTTGGTGGTTGTAACAAGTTATATCCATTTGAGTGTTTCTAATAAATTCACTCCATAAGATGTTACTTTTGTAATTTTTCTAAGTGTCTTATATTTTTCAAAATATTTCCATAAAATAGATTTTTAATATGTGTTTCTCTCCATTCGTCCAATAAGCATGTGACAACCTAAAACCTAAAATCCTACCCTAACCCACATATTCCAATACCCAAACCTTGTAAAAAGACAATTGGATCAAGTAGAGGCCAAGGGAATGGTCAAACCACTCAACATATGGATTTGGAATCTTCAGGTTCTGGAACATCAAAGGTATTCACCCAGCTTTAGGAAAGGGTTAATGATATGGTAATTAAGAATGAGCTCCAGTATGATCTTCATAAAATGGAAGGAAAAATCAAAGATAGCCTTAACCAAGGTATTCAATAAGTGAAGTGTAACATGCAGATGAGGTTTGAATCAATAAGGAAGGAGATTATGCTCACTCTTTCAATCATGAATATTGGCATAAATTCCAATTCAAGTCACATATGGTCCTCAAGAAATACATACCTAGATCAAAACCACACCAACCAAGGAGGATCCTCCACACAAACTGGTGGATCTTCTAGCCACTGGCATACTATTATTCCAAAAGTGGAAATGTGTAAGTTCAATGGAAATGATCTAAGCAATTGGATCAACTAAATGGAAAAAATGTGGTAATGACATACTTGTATCTGAAACTAGAACAATTCATTTAATATAGATGGATGTGTGAGAAAAATTAAAATAAGGGTCTCTCTATTACCTGATATATGTTCATCAATGAGCTCAAAACACACTATAGTAATAGTGTTATAGAGAAATATTTTATCCATATAGCCAAGCTACAACAGATAGGATCACTCAAAGATTATAGCTAATAGTTCCAAAATCTATCCTTATAGATGAATGAAATCTTAGAGGATCATCCAAATTCTCTCTTCTTAGGTGGACTCAAGGATAACATCCAACTTGATATTCACCTTCTTAATACAGGTTCCAAGTCATAATCCATGATCATTTCTCATCATGTGCAGGAAACAGATATGGTGAAATGAAGGGGTCTCAATAATCACAATGAATTCATGAATCTAGTACCATAAAATTCCCCAACTGACATAATTAAATCCTCAACAAGTCGAAGAGAAACAAGTAAAATGTTTAAGTTTCAATTACGATACTAAATGGACTAGAGGACATAAATTTGTAGAGAAGATTTTTTGTACATTGAAGGGACTAGTGAGGAGGAAGAAGATGAGGAAAAATCATATGATGAAGTGAAAAAACCATGTGAAGAGTGCGAAGACCCCTAGCTGACTATCTCATGTCATGATCTTTTTGGTATTAGTGGTGGTAGGTTACCTTAAGAAGCAAAAGGTGATAATATTGATTGACTTTGGCGATACATATAATTTCAGAAATAAGAAGTTAGTAACAAGGCTAAATTATTTATTTGATGGGGTGGAAGTGGTGTGGTAAAATAACATGGTTTTGTGCTTTCCCACCCATGTTTGAATCCCCCCTAGGCACAATATTCTCTGAGGTGGTTTCTCTACTAGATACGGCATCTCTACTCATTGCAATCACAACATGTTGGTTTTTTCACTCATTACAATCGGTATCATGATGTATATGGCTTCATTCAAGTTTCTACTTCACTCGCTATGTTCATGATCATTGTGTTTGGTTCTTCACTTAGTTACTTCTTCACTCAATTTGTTGTTTTACTCGTTGCGGATGCTGCATCTACACTCTGGTTTCAAGGATGCTTCATTCCAATTCCTAGTGTTGGTTCCCTTCATTATAATAGGGTTGTGGATCCTCTCAAATAAAATCCTCAAATGTACAATGTTTTGGGTCCTTTTAAAACCCTCAATTTACCCTCCTTTCAAAAACCAAGGCTAAATTGTTTCATTTACCTAGTATTTGAATTTCAAGTAATAATTTCAGATGGTGACATATTCTAATATTTAGGGAAATTCCATAAAATAATACTTATGATGGGTGACTACAAAATGGAATCCCCTATGTTTTTTATTCCCATGGAGGATATTATATTGTCTTAGGTGTTCATTGGTTCACAAATTTTGGAACCATAGAGCTAAATTTTGAGGAATTATTCATGTGCTTTCATTATGAAGGAATACAATTTGAACTTCGAGGACTATATGAAAATTCTACACAATTGGTTAGCTCTCACCAAATGCAAAATATTCTTAAAAGGGGGGTAGAAGGATTTGTAGCATGATTGTTCTCCATATAAGTTTAACCACCAAATATAGTCACACATCCTAAACTTTATAAGGTTATTGATAAACACACAGTTATCTTCAAGGAACCCAAAGGATTTCCTCCCAAAATAGATCATGATCATGGCATTCAGTTAGTTCCAAGAATCCAACCCCCTAACATCAGGTATTATAGATACCCATATGTGTAAAAGAGGGAGATTGAGAAGATGGTAAAGGAAATGTTGGAAACCGGTATTATCCATCATGGTTAGAGTGTTTATTCACATTAAATGGTGATGGTCCATAGGAAGAATGGTACATGGCACATGTGTCAAAAATATAGAGAACTTAACAAGTACACTATCAAAGATAATTTTTGTATTCATGTCATTGATAATTTTTTAGATGAGTTGCATGGTGCAATTTATTTTTAAAAACTAGATCTTCATATCGGATATCACCTAATTAGAGTAAAGGAAGAGGATATTCATAAGATAGCCTTAATAACTCATCAAGTTCATTATGAATTTCTGGTGATGCCTTTTTTCCTTACTAATGCACCATCCACATTTCATATTTTGATGAGTTTATCTTAGTTATTTTTTATGATATCCTAATCTACAACAAAACATGGGAGGAAATCTTACATCATGTAAATATGATCTTAGAAGCTCTATCGAAAAACCAATTGTATATAAATCCTTTAAAGTGTTACTTCGGGTAAAAGAATAGGAATACTTGGGCCATATCATCTCTCTGAAGGTGCCAAAGTGGAGCCTCGTAAGATCAATTCCTTGGTGGCATGGGAAGTTCCCATAACCCTCAATAATTTATGAGGTTTCTTAGGGCTCACAAGGTATTATCATAGATTTGTAAATAATTATGGTAGTATAGCAGCACTACTCACAACATTATTAAATAAATACTCCATTCATTGGAACAATGAAACTTTAAGGGCATTTAAAATTTTTAAGGAGGATATGCACACCACCCCAGTGTTAGCAACTCCATATTTCTCCAAGACCTTCAAAGTTTAATTTGATGCTTCAAGAAAGGGTATAGGTGCAGTACTCATGTAAGAAAGAAATCCCATTACATTTGAGAGATGCCAACTAAAAGGAAAGAATTTTTTGAATCTCACCTATGAGAAAGAAATGATGGTAATCTAGCATGCGGTCAAGAAATGGAAACCATACTTGATGGTTAGACACTTACAGATAAATACAAATCATGATGGTCTCAAATACTTCTTGGTGCAACGAATATATTTTAAAGAGAAGTAAAAATGGGTCACAAATATGTTGGGATATGACTTTGAGATCATTTATAAGAAAGGGAAATAAAATGTGATTGTTGATGCACTCTTTATGAGGGATGAGTCCACAGAAGCAATGTTATGTGGCATGTCCATACTAAAGGTAGATTCAGTAGATCATGAAAGGGAATAATGGTAGAAATATGTAGATATGCACACTCTCATTCAAAATCTCTAGCAAGATCCAAACATATTTGAAAATGTTATATGGAAGGGTGATACATTTTGGTATAAGGGTAAGTTTTATTTATGTAAGAAATTTTGACTTCAACAACACGTTCCTTCATAGATTAATTCTTCTCCACTAGTGGCCATTCTAGGTTATTGAAAACTTATCATAGAATTAAAAAAGAATTATATTGGGTGAGGTTGAAAGGTGATGTTCAAATTTTTTTGGTATAATGTTTCATGTCCTAGCATAATAAGGGAAATACCATTAAGACATCGGGTCTCCTACAACCTTTTTCTATTCCTAGTCAAAGATGGGAAGAGCTCTCTATGGATTTCATCACATGATTACAAAAATCAGAAGGGAAAATAATAAGCATGGTCATTGAGGATAGAATTACCAAGTATGCTCATTTTGTGCCATGTCTCGTCCTTTTATACCTAGTACATATGTCATATATTTTATGGATATAGTTTAAAAGCTCCATGGCACGTCTAAAATTATAGTAAGTGATTCTGACCATATATTTACTAGCAATTTTTGGACTGAATTGTTCTGTTGTTTGGGTACCCAATTGGCTCAGATTTCATCTTATCAACCCTAATCAGATGGGAAAAATGAGGTGGTAAACAAATGTTTAGAGGGTTATCTTCAATTTTTTACTTTAGATAAATATGAATGATGTGTTCAATGGTTGTCACTTGCAGAATGGTGGTATAATACTTTACTTCATACCTCATCTAAAATGTCTCCATTTCTAGCACTATACGGGTGCAATACTCCATCACTCATCTCTAGCTTGAAGGTCAAACCTAAAGTGGGAGTATTTGTAGATCACATTCAACACCAACATGAGGTACTATCTATCCTTAGAGAGAATTTTTTTATGTTGTGGAGCTTAATCGCTTCACTGGCATGTTTTTACAGACTTGCTAGAATACACAATAACCGGCGTCAGTTGACAAATCATTGTCGATCACCCACGGACCGGTATCAGTCAGGAAAGGAGGAACCGACATCAGTTAGGGATAACTAGTATCAGTTTCCTATGCATGACTACTATAATTAAGTTGTAAGAATTATATCTATCTTTAGTTGTAAAGTGAATCTAATGGTTGTAATCGCATAGCTAAAGTTCCCTAATATTGTAGATGTATATATAAGCATAAAGCTAGGGTTTAGAAGAGATAATTAAAAATTGAGGATAGAGAGAATTTTCCTTTTGAGATAAAAAGATAAATTTTTAGAGAGTACAGGACATCTAAGAAGGTGTGGAATATTTCAAATCTTCATTATATTTCCTCTGTGATAATAAATTGGTTTTTTTTTGTGGACGTGGCCCAAACTGGGTAAACCACGTTAAATCTTGCGTATTGTTTCTTCTTTTTTATTTCCATATTTATCAATTTTATGCTTATATTTGATTACTATATTTGTACAACTGGTGTGCTAACCCCAACAACTGGTATTAGAGCATTTTTTTTAGGGTTGTGTGTGTTAATAGATTTACTCATAGAGGGATTTCTGATTGAGTGGGAGAAAAGTAATAGGAGAAAAAGGAAAATTCATAGTAGATAAATTTGATGGCCATGACTATCTATTATGGAAGATGCAGGTGGAGGATTATTTGTATCAGAAAGATTTATACTTACCATTGGATGAGAAGGCAAGACCTGCAAAGATGAATGATGAAGAATGGGAAATTCTTAATAGAAAGGCTCTGGGGTCTATAAGATTGAGCCTGACAACATGTTTTCCTTTTAATATTATTGAAGTAGGATCTACAATAGAGTTGATGAAATATTTAGCAAATCTATATGAAAAACCTAGTGCTTCAAATAAAGTTTGTTTGATGAAAAAATTGTTTAATTTAAAGATGCAAGAAGGTGGATCTACATCAATTCATTTGAATGATTTTCGATTTATTGTAAATAAATTAAAATTAGTTCATATTATGTTTGAGGATGAAGTGAAAGAAATTTTATTATTATGCTCTTTACCAGATAGTTAAGATAACTTGGTAATGGCTCTTAACAATACACCGTTTGCTACTAATGTATTAAAGTTTGATGATGTGGTTAGTATAATCATGAATGAAGAAATACACAGGAAAAGTATAAGAGAATCATAATCTAGGAATGATTTGAATGTAGAAAGTAGGGGAAGGTAGAAAGAGAGATATAAGAGAAAGAATAAAGTGAAATGAAAGTCTATGGGATATCTAAATCTAGAGGTAGAGGTATAATATGTTGGAATTGTGGAAAGAAAGGTCATGCAAAGAAGGATTGTTAGTTCAAGGAAAATAAAGAGAATGTACCAGAGAAAGGTAAAAAGGAAAATGTTGTTGCAAAAGAGGTAATGCAAGATTCCCTAATTCTCTCCTTGGATAGTAAAATTGAGTAATGGGTTTAAGATTTGGGATCTTCTTTGCATGCAACCCCTAATAAGGGCTATTTTAGAAATTATGTCCAAGGTAAGTTTGGGCATGTTTATTTAGGAGATTATGAACCATGCATTATTACTAGTAGAGTTGATGTTCATCTTAAATTGAAAAATGGAACTACATGGATATTAAAATATGTGAGGCATGTTCCAAGCCTTAAAATAAATCTAATTTTTGTAGGACAATTGTGTGAAATTGGTTTCATGGTTACACTCATAATTGAATCTTAGAAAGTTACCAAGGGATCTCTTGTTATAGTAAGAGTAAATAAGATAGGTTCATTGTATTTATCTACATGTTTTACTGATTCCTTTTCTGTTCTATCTACTTCATATTTAGATACAAGCATGTGGCATAATCGACTAGGCCATATGAGTGAAAAAGGAATGCAGATCTTAAAGGAAAAGGGTAAGTTATCATATCTGAAATGTGTGGCTATTGATTTCCATGAACATTGTATTTTTAGAAAGTATAAGAGAGTGATATTTCTCAAAGTTGGAGAAAAAAAAAGAATCATAAATTGGAGCTTGTACACTTAGATGTGTGGGGACCAGCCCAGGTAGCTTCTCATGAAGGATCAAAATACTATGTTACTTTCATTGATGATGCCACAAGAAAGGTATGGGTTTATTGTATTAATTGTAAATCTAATGTTTTTTAAACTTTTAAAAGATGGAAAGCCCTTATGGAAAATGAATCAAATTCAAAATTAAAATGCCTTAGATCTGAAAATGGTGGTGAGTACTGCAACAAGGATTTCAATGATTATTGTTCAGTAAATGGAATACCTAGAGAAAGAACAGTTCCTAGAACACCACATGAGAATGGTGTTGTAGAGATAATGAACATGAAAATCATGGAATGTGCTAAAAGCATGAGGATACATGTTGGATTGACCTTACATTTTGGGTGGAAGCAGTAGACACGGTGATTTATTTGATTAATCATGGACTTTCAAGTGCACTGAATGGTGGAATACCAGAAGAAGCTTGGACTAGAAAAGAGGTATATTTTTTATTTTCTTAGAGTATTTTGCTCAAAATATTTTGTTCATAATGATAAGGCAAATAAGAAGAAATTGGATGTAAAATCCAAAATATGTACTTTCATTGGTTATGGCTATGGTGATTTCAGATTTTGGTTTTGGGATTTAGAAGGTTCTAATATAATTAGGAGTCGTGAAATTGATTGGAATGAAAAGAGAATGTACATGGATCAATTTTTGGTACCCAAAGGTGAACCAGTGGAGAATTTTGTGGATGAAAATGAACTCTCAGATTTAAAATTAACACCTACATGTTTACACAGTAACCGGTATCAATTTACCCCTAACCAGCATCGATCCCCTGTATCGACATCAGTTACAGAAGGTCCAAACCAGCATCGGTTAGCCAAACCGGCATTGGCAGAAGGTGATTAGTGTTGGTCACTGTTATAAGTAGATAAAAATATACATGATGAGAAAATTGAGCCTCTGGCACCCCAAATCTTAGTGAGAAGGTCACAAAGGGTAAGTATACCTCCAGAAATTTTTCACCTTCCTTGTCTTATTTATTATTGATGAATAGTGGTGAACCAGAAAGCTTTGAAGAAGTAATGTAGGATAAATCCCACAATTAGTGGGAGCATGGCATGAATGAGGAGATGGAATTTGGTTAAGTTGCTAGTAGGTAAAAGAGCATTGCAGAACAAGTGGGTTTACAGGATCAATGAAGAAGAGGGTGGATAAAAGAGATACAAGACAAGGCTTTCAGTAAAGGGACTTACATAGAAAGTAGGTATTGAATTTGGTGAAATATTTTCTTCTATTTTTAAGATGACTTCTATTTATATTGTATTGATTTTAGTTGCAGTAAAGGATTTACATTTAGAACAACTTGATGTCAAGACGACATTTCTTCATGGTGATTTAGAGGAAGAGATTTATATGACTCATTCACTTGCGTATGAAGTCAAGGGTAAGGAGAAACTTGTGTGCAGATTGAAAAAGAGCCTATATGGGCTCAAAAAAGCTTCAATTCAATGGTATATGAGGTTTTATAGTTTAATGCATGAGCATGGTTATTTGAAATGTGAATCTGACCATTGTTTTTATTTCAAGATGCTTGGAAATGGGAGCTATATTATTATGTTATTATATGTGGATGATATGCTTATTGTAAGATTTAGTATGTAGGACATTGGTGAGCTTAAAGAAAATCTATCTCACACATTTGCAATGAAGGATTAGGAGCTGCAAAGAGAATCCTTGGCATGAAAATTCATAGAGACAGGAAAAATAGGAAGTTATATTTGTCTCAGGAGCATTATATCAATAAGGTGTTGGAAAGGTTTAATTTGAAAAATTCAAAACCTATAAGTACACCTATGGCTGGACAATTCAAATTGAGAAAATATCATTGTCCTACATCACATGAGGAGGTTGAGTACATGGCACAAGTTCTATATGCTTCAGTAGTTGGGAGCTTGATGTATGTTATGGTTTGTACCAGACATTGCACAGGCAGTTGGAGTTATGAGCAGATTTATGGCTAATCTAGGTAAAGAGCATTGGAAAGTAGTCCAATAGATTCTCAGGTATTTGAGAGGGACATATGGCATGTAGTTATGCTATGGAGGGTCAGATACTTCTTTATGTGGCTATTTAGATTTAGACATGGTTAGTGATTTGGATGGCAGGAGGAGCACCACTAGATATGTTTTCATAGTAGGTGGCATGGTAGTTAGCTAGATTTCTAGATTGCATAAGGTTGTGGCCCTTTCTACTATAGAGGTTGACTATGTTACAGCTATAGAAGCTAGAAAGGAGATGATATGGATGAGTAGGTTCATGGAAGAGTTGGGAAAAGAGCAAGAGGATTGTAGATTGTACATTGATATTCAAAGTGCAATTCATCTGGAAAATAACTCATTGTTTCATTCTAGAATAAAACACATTCAATTGAGCTATCACTTCATACAACAGGTATTGGAGGATGGGCAACTGAAGTTGGAGAAAATTCATACAAAGGAAAATATTACAGATATGTTAACAAAGCCATTGGAAAAGGAGAAGTTGGAGCTACACTCCACTTCTATTGGTCTTCAAGTTTGATACTTAAAGAAGGAGAAATAGGCCAAAGGAAAGGATTAGAGGAAGGATTTGTATGGTATAGTGTAAAAATTTACCTCCAAGTGGGAGATTGTTGAGTTGTGGAGCTTAATCGCTTCACTGCCATGCTTTTGTAAACTTTCTAGAATACATAGTAACCAACGTTAGTTGAGGAGCCTCCATTAGTCACCCATGGACCGGTATCGGTCAGGCAAGGAGGAACTGACATCAGTTAGGGCTAACCAACATCATTTCCCTATACATGACTAATATAATTAAGTTGTGGGAATTAAAACTATCTTTAGTTGTAAAGTGAATATAATGGTTATAATTACATATCTAAAGTGCCCTAAGATTGTAGATGCATATATAAGCATACATCTAGGGTTTAGAAGAGAGAATTAAAAATTAAGAATAGAAAGAAGTTTTCTTTTGAGAAAAAAAGAGAAATTTGTAGAGAAGAAAATATAGGACATCCAAGAAGGTGTGCAAGATTGCAAATCTTGATTGTATTTCTTCTGTGATAATAAATTGGTTGTTTCTTGGTGGACATATCCCACACTGGGTGAACCGCGTTAAATCTTGTGTATTTTTTCTTCTTGTTTATTTCTATATTGTTTGCTTTTATGCTTAGATCTTATTAATATATATGTACAACTGGTGTGCTAACCCCAACAAATTTTGTAATGGCACAAAATCGTATGAAGCAACATGATTATTAGCATCGTAGTGAGTGGTTCTTTGAATTGGGAACTTTTTTTTGTATGACTACAACCATATAAAAATTTTCCTTAAAACAACATCAGAAGTATAATAAGATTACACCTAAATATTATGGTGCTCACTAGGTTTTGCAGAAAATTGGTAGTGTGACATACAAGTTGGAGCTCCCGCAAGGAATTAAAATTCCATTTTTATTTCTTGAATAAGGTTATTAGGTAGAAGGTGTCAACCTAATCAATTATTCTTGATCTGGGTGAGGAAGAAAGGATCATATTGTAACATGAAGGAATCATTTAGAAATGCACCAAAAGGTTAAGGATAAGAGTCATTACCAATTATCTGATCAAGTGGAAGAATATGGATAGTGAAGATGTAACATGGAAAGATACAACATGGGAAGATGAAGCATTTCTACGGTAACATGCAAGACTTTCTAACATTAGGGATAATGTTGCTTCGAATGGTAGGGCACGTTACGCCCTTATAACTATAGCTTATATCAAATATTAGGGCCAATTTTTGGCTTACATAATCCCTTTTAATATCATTTTTAATACATTTATACTTTCATATGTTTAATAGGTTAGCCTAGGTGTTGGCCATATGAATATTATATATAGGAGGTAGTAATGAATATGTAAGCATCATATTGAGCACTTGACTCTTATTTTATGGTTTGGATATTTCCCCCTCAAAATGGCTAAGTCATTATACTTGCATATTGTGATCATTTCTCTATAAGTTGGTGTTCTTTTGGAGTAAGATTGTTTCTGATATTAGATTTATCTAAGTAATTTCATTACACTCTTGTAGAACTGTTAGGAAAATTTACTAAATTTTTCTTACCAAAAATACAATGCTCATAGAAATCAAGATCTAAAGGACAATACAAATTTCCTTCAACCATACCTTTAGTTTTTAATGATTAAATTATTTTCTCACCAATATTTCCCATCCTAGAAGTCCAAATCATTTCCCTATTTTTTAGGGATCATAAGAGTGTGATATTAAACATTTTTAAACTCATGAAGAATAAATCTATTATAGTTATCACTTACATTATTTTCTTGAAGAAAAAACAACATTCTTGTTCAGACTCATCTTACTAACATTGTATATCCAAAATCCACCTTGTATTTATCATTATTTGATAGCACCTAAACACCCACATCATTCAACTTCCTTACAAAATTGGTTTTTATCCAAACTTTTAATTTTCATAAGACTAGGGAAGGATTTAACCCTTTTTATTTGAATGTTAACTACATATATAATATTTTATGTCGATTTGTCTCTTATGAATATATCACCTCCATTGTTATTTTCATTTTCATAGAGCCAATATTTATGGGGAGTCATATGAAAAGAGGCACTTCATTCAATCAGTCATGCATTATGGAATTCATTTATATTTGAAGTAGCAGAAAATAGATCCCTCGAGGCTTCACTTGAGATTTTTCTATCTATATTTATGGCATTACTAGATGTCTTACCATTTTCAACCTTTTTAGGTAAATAATTCTTGTGTAAATTCCTAATTTTACCATATTCTTGAAAAAAAACATTTCTTGAAATCTTATATTTACCTATGGACTTTTATTGTCGAACCTCTAACCTATTTTCATATCTCTCTTGGTAACTGCCTACCAAAAATACTACATCCTTTATTTGATAATCCTAAATTGATTTCCACCTCATTTATACTACATCCCCAACTTTAAATTTATATCTATTGCTACTAATTTCCATTATTAGATTATCTCAAGAATCGGGCAAAAAATAAAGAAAATAATGCATTGTTCTTCATCATCTAATATAATCTCTATAGAAGTAATAGGTTCACCACATTAATAAATAAGTTCATATTTTCAGCCATAAAATCACCATCATTCATCCTTAATGAATTATTTGAGAGATATATGTTGTTTACTAAATTCTTTTTTATGCAAATTCCTCATCTTATACCATAGTTCCTTAGTTGTGGCTTTTGTCGATACATTCATCATGATTGAATATGATAGAATTGATTTGATTGTACTCTTTACTATCTTATCAATATTTTCCCATTACTCATCTTTCATACCCATGGTTTGTACTCCTGACATAACAAATTGTTTATCATTATCTATATGGAAATCTTCCATCTCGAGCTTTCATAACTCAAAGTGTTTTCCATTAAAAATTTTAATCTCTACATTGTGTTTCCCATTATTCTCCTTAAAATGAAATCCCCACTCAATAACTATCTTATCATTAGGAAAAGACACCCTATCTCTTCAAACAAGTCTAAAACTAAGATCTAATACCAAATAAAGAGGAGGAACTGATAAATTTATACAAGAGAAGAAATACCAACATAATATTTAAGGTAGAAAATATTAAGAAAATAATATACATAGATTACAAAATATTTCACTTAGGAAAAATATTTCAAAAAAATCCAACACACTAACTGTCTTTCTTGTTGAATTAATTCAAATATTTATAAAATAACACAATTCAAAGTTATGATTTACACTAAATCTTGTGTGAGTATTTGTAGACATGTTGATAGGAAAATATCCAAGTGTTATTACAATATAGTAGGCACAAAAATCATTGGTCATATAAGACATGGGCTAAAACCGCCAAAAAGACACCCTTTTGGGTACTAAAATATTGTGCATTCTACATGTATAATCTAGATTATGTACATCATGAAAATTATTTCCTCGTATAAATATTTCTAAAAAAATCATTAGTTATTTTACTTATAGGTATTATTGAAACTAGAATAAAGCATAATTTCAATCATCAATGTCATATTACTTTTTTTTTAATCATATTATGTTATACATGATGCATCATACAACTGTAGAGAGCATATTATTTTAAAGATTGAAAAGATCAGAAAAATTTATGAACATGGTAAACATGTATCTTGATGACATGAATATTTATTATGGAAACCATTACAAATAAGGTATAATTGAATCATTTATGGCTACTTCATAGAAGTAAATCCTTCTAAAAAACTTCACAAGACTGAACTGAGATAAAAAGAGATCTTAAATCATGATTGTGAAAAAATAGTAATGAATTTCAAGAAAAACATTGCATTATACTACATCATTATAAAATTTGAATAAGTTTTAAAGTTGAATTATATCAAGTTTTTTATATAATAGTATACAAATCAACACCATTTATTGATATTTATATGATTCTTTATATATTTTTATTTCATACTCCATATCTTTTGGATATCATTTTCAAATTCTCATATAATTTCGTTTAAGTAACCCCATCCTTAAAAAACCTCTCACCATTTCCATTTGCTTCTATGTGCCTTGAGTTTTTCCTCATCAAACACTTTGAGGAATCCTAGCTCTTATTGTAGAATAATTTTGAGAGCTCCACCAAGTGCATGATATAGAGGCACATGGAAACAATTATGAATATTATTAAGGATTCCATTAATTTTATGATGGCAAGGGTGTTCTTGGTACCATTCACACAAGTGATAATCTCAAACTTGTCCTTTATATATTATTAATTTTAATTTTCATGTGCTTTTATTGGGCTCACTTCCTTGTTGAATTTTACATGGACATTATGAGTGTGGTAGTGATGAATGTTGTGAAAAAATCCATCATAATAAAAAGGGAAAATGTTTCATCATTTAAAACATGAAAACTTAAAGGAACTATGTATGAAAGGAATATATAACAAATTAAATTCATAAGTAAACATAATAATCAAAATACACATTATAATTAAACTTAATAATAAGAAATATTCATTTTTTTATATTGGGTAAAGAAGGGTTTAGGGGACCCTACCCCGTACAGGAACAAGCCCCTATATAGATTACATATTCAATGACATAACATCAAGAACAACAACAACAGAGATCCAAAAAAGTTTAAACAAACAAACAACAAGTAAACTAATAGAAAATTAAATCATGGAACCAACAACAAAAATCCAGCAAACCAGGAGCTCCAGTCAATCATTCTTTTTCTTAAAATTATCAAACAATGTGGCCCACTCCTTAGCCAATGTCTCAATAAAAGTTCCTATGGTTTCTAATTCTGACTCAAATAACCCAACCTTCCATTTCTTAGAAGTCTCAAGATCATCGCATTGCCTGTAGGTGTTAGCGAGATCGGTCAGGATATGAAGGTGTTGGATTATTGTCTTTATATTCAAAATGCTCTAGTTAGTGTAATTTTAAAACATGACCTTCAGCTGCTCCACATCATTTTCCAAACACTTGTACTTCTTCTTAAGAACCTCAACACTACCATTGATGAGAATCTGTGCCATGTCTTCCAATTTCATTTTCATTGAGTTTCAGTCATTAAGTATAAATTGAATGGTACTCTTATTGAGGTAGGTATCATTATTAATATTCTCTAAATATTCAAGCATTTTGGAAAGAACTACTTCCTAATCTGCAATCTCAATTCCCTGAGTGTCGATTTGGGTTCTTTTTCCCTGTATGTCAATATTAACATGTCTCACCTGCTAGCTAGTTTCTCCCTTAACATAATTCTCCAAATCCATATCCTTAGCTTCCTATTGTTTAAGGTCTTTCAGAACCTACATTGCTTTCACTTCCTCAATATCTTCCTCTTCCCCATCATTGGAAGTAGGATTTTCACTGGATTCAACCTCCTCTTCTGAGTTATTATCTCTATCACTGTTGTAATCAACAAGGGCTTGCAAAAAAAACTCACCCCCTAAACATTTTTATCCATATCAGTTGAAAATTTTCCCAAGATAGACATAATAAACCCTTGATGTAAGGGCACACTTATTTTTATTTTCTTAAATTGGTCCAAGGATGCACAGAGGGAATGTAGCATAAAATTAGGAAAATTGTAACTATGTTCGTCCCTAACGAAGTTTAGCATTGGAAGATGATATGTAAAAATACATTTGTGATAGCCTTCCAATGTAACATACTGAATTGAATTGAGGGCAACCTCATTGAATGGGACAGGTAGAGAGTTTCTTAAAAAACCAGTGAAGTGATTGGTAAGTTTCTCTTTACCTCTAAGAAATAGTTTCACCTCTTCCAAGTAGTCTTTCTTTGGTTTGTATACTTCCCTCCCTTAAAATAAATATTAATTTGAAACCTCATTCGACACATATATTATTAACATATTAAATTAATCGAATATAATATTGAAATATATAAAATATTAAAACATAATAAGCATAATATTCTCAAGCTAACAACTAGGAATTTATTACCTTATATATGATTATTATGTTAATAATCATGAGACTAATATTAAACATAACCACACACCAGAAATATGACCTTATAATAACCATAAAACATCAAAAATTGAATAAAATAATCATTGATGTTAGTGTATTTAACTAACCATAGATTATTGTATGTGATTATGATGTACTTGTAATATTTAACTATAGTATAATACTTAATCTATTTGAAGGGAAGAGTGACAATCAAGTTATTGACTTGATTGAATTTCGTTGTTAATAGATTAAAGTAAACTTGTTATGCAAGATAACTATTCCTCAAACCCTATTAATAGCCTCTACTTGTTTTTTTATAAAAGCATATAGAGCTAATCTTTGAGATACTCATTTTGGAAGAGAGTTATGGATATACTATTGATGTATATTATATCTATGTATGTGAGTGAATGTCTTATGGTTGTTAACAATGATTTTAAAGCATATTCACATAGTAATAGAGATTTACTTTGTGTTGTATGCATGTATTCAAATCATCTATGTAGTTTTTTATATTTTTTAGTAGGTACTCGGATATGTTAGTTTTTCAGTATTTTCTATGAATCTCAATCCAGATATAGTACACTACTGAAAATAACCAATATTATGCTCTCACTTATCCATTTGTAGGATCATGGTTGGTCCAAAATTGGTGAAAGATATGAGTACTTTATTTTCTAACTCCATTTGGTTAGAATTGTTTTCTAGTAGTTGTAAAACTCTAAAGAGTTATCATTTTAGGTAAAGCAGTAACCAGTCTTACCTAATACATTTTCATACAACATGGATCTCTATTTTCATAAAAAAAAAATTGTTGCATGTGTAAAGAAGTGAAAAAAATGTGTTACAAGGCATGTTGGCACATCATATAGTTATGGGTTCAAATTTTGATCCTTATGCAATTTCATAGTTTCGACTAAGTTCGGTCTGAAGAGGTAGTCAAATAGTATTTAGAGTCAATTATAAAAGAGTATGGGAATTTTTTTAAATGCATTGAGAAATTATCCCATTGTAAACTTATTAACACCTTAATTTTGTAATTTATCACTTGATAACGTAATTATTGTCTTAATCCCTAAATCATGATTTTTGTGCACTTTTCAAGCTCAACTACCTACCTTTAGTCTTATGCATGGTTTTCTCTCCTCGTTTTCACTTCCCAATCATTCAAAAAATTACTTACATTACTATATAATATTTTATCACCTACAAGTATCGTCTCTAGAATTTTCTAGCACCTCATTCTCTTCCTATACATGACCACCAAATATGAACAAAACTACCAAATGATTTGGTCCAAAACTGGCAGTTTCACCCGTAAACACCCAACTACCACTTTCTCAATTTTATTTTCTTATATTTTTTTATGATTTCCTCATGGGTAGACATTAATGTGAAATTATACCTATAAACCCATATATAATAAAGTTAAATGCACTCATTTACTCGCCTATAAATTATGTGGCACTTTTAAGAGCACTATAAGATAATACCATTCAAAAATCACTCCAAGCTCTCCTAAATTGCCATAAAGTATCAACACACTCTAGGAGAATCCCCTACATACGTATGGAGTACACTCAATTGGGTTTTAGAGTTACACTTCCTAAATCAAATACCATCAAAGCCAAGTCAAGGAAATATGTGAAGTCATTTCCTACATTATCAAGTGATCAAATTGCCGAAGATAGTTGTATCCATATATATCACATGCTAGGTGGAGAAATACATTTGGTTTGAGGCCTCTTTATAGTATTTTCCAACAAATCATGTGTACGTATTTTACTTCAACCCAACCACTAACCTTTCTTTAGGGTCTCCTACCCATGGTTATGGTTTAAAGCTATTTTGGATCATACATAGGGTTTCACACATGTACAATACCTATGGTTTTATAATAAATCATATTTTAGATGTAAATACAAGAAAAAAATTTATATAATGTAATAAGTTATTTGTGTGGATCCATCATAAAGGTGTAGAACCCCCAAATAGTCCCATATGCATCTAATGTTTCATCCTTATTTAGGTCACACTCCTAGATCCAAAGATGAAGCATTTGTAGACCATTTTCAGCCCTCTTACCCTTCTTTAATTATTTGATTAGTCTTCTTAGCACCCAATCAACTAAGTACATCACACTTCTTGAACCATATTGTATTCACCACTTGTTTCAATCAATTTATCTTACATATTTCTAAATAGTTATATTTTGATATGAGCATTGATATTTAAGTAATAATTTAAGTATATCTCTTGTTGCTTACTCTAATCCAAAGATGTAAATAATAAATAGAATACTACTTGTTTGTTTATGGTTAAATCATTTGGTGGGCCCACATATGATTGAACCTTAGCTACTCTATGGATTCTTTTCCCTCTTTGGTTCATGATCATTTCCCTAACTTTAGGGTTTTTTCCCATTTTTTATTTCATGAATTCTTCTCTTCTTAATCCCTCTCTTGACCAATTCAATAATTCTAAAATATACTTCCTTGAGTTAATTTAACACAACAATACATCTAAAAATATTTTCTATAAAGTGTTGGAAGGAATAAGTATCCCTACTAATGCATACCCACAATATATGATGTATATTATTCGTGTTGTGTACCTTTTAATCACTGCGAGGTGCCTAGTTCATCCCCTCCTATTGTATATGTATTCACTTGTGAACAAGTTATAACACATAGTCTTGAAGACACCTATGTGACATTTTATAATGAGTATCATAGTAATTTTGAGTGTATGGATGGTTATAGTTGTCATGGGAATGAATCCAATAATGATGGTTTTGTTCTATTTCTTGAAATAGAACATAACTTGCTTGTTTGGGATGTTCTTCCTTCTACTCATAGTATAGAGAATAATTTTAGTGAACATGCTTTCCCTTTTGCTTCTCATGATGCAGAAAATTATGAAAATAAATTATGTTCTTCTAGTTATTATCATGATGACATGGAAAATGATACAAGTAAATGCTCTTCTACTTATTATCATGATCACATGGAAAATGATACATTTAAATAGATTATTCCCTCACTAAATGATGCATTTAATTATTCTATGAATATTACAAATGACTTGCATGTTGTTATTAATGATGTACCTATTGAAGCTCACTTGCACCTATCCCAAATTAGGATGAATTGGGATTTTGAGGCAACATGGGAATGTCTCCAAGTTGTGGGACCTTGTGCACTTGAGACAAACCTCAAAATAAGGTTAGTTCCTCTACCTATTTCTATTGCTCCTAATGTTGAAAATCAAATCCTAAACTAATCATGTCAAGGGACCAAAGTTAGAAGGATATGCAGGAAGGGAAAACTAATCTAAGGGAGGTGATAACACCAGAATGTGCATAGAGAGGATAGACATGCATATCACAATCTGAAACACATTCATGCACTCATTTTCATGAGACAATCAGAAATGGAACCTGTAGGGATGCGAGAAATCACGAAAAATAGGAAATTCAAAAGAAAGGTAAGGAGAAGCAAATAAAATGAGCTAAGGAAGAGAATAGCCACAAAACAAAGCTTCTATTTCTTCTAGAAAATGTGCAGTCGATGAAAATGGTGTATGAGGTTGATATCCACATGTAGAGGGCTAGTTCTGAAGACCTGTAACTTAAAATTCTAAAGAACAGAGATCTTAGCAAAATAAAGGGTCTAACCTTTTACAATGATCCTTGATCTGATATTTATAGAAGAAGGAGAGAAGAGAAGGAGAAAGAAGGGAGAAACCCATATTTGAATCTTCAACCACCAACAATAAGCAATAACTACCTGCAGACTACCTACTAAACTAAGAGATGCACCTCCCCATGTCTTTTTTTCTTATAGAAGAAGGAAGAAGGGAAAATCATATCAAATCTAGGTGGTTGGGTCAACTAGACCTATGCATTAATGGCTAAAACACATTTTCCCAATTCTCATCTACTAAATCCCACCAAAATCTGAATTTGAATGTTCCAACATGTAGCTCACATCAGCAGCTTTCCAACAATACTAGGAGCGCATAGATCTGAGTTATACAACAAAAGTTATGATGATCTAAAGGTTAAAGTGCATATTGGACACGTAATGACATGTGACACGTGTTGATTAGCTGAAGGATAGGCTAACTATTCATTTGTTTTGTCTTTTATACCATGTGTCACACAACAGTTCGTCATAAGGTTTTTTCACCCATTTGGTGCACTTTGATAGGTTGCATGTTACACACTTAAGTCTAACAGGTGATGATGTGGCATAGTGACTCAGCGCGGAAGAATGCACAAAGCGCACACGAAAGCAAGAGGCATGAAAGAGGAAAGCGAAGGACAGGTACGTGTATGTAACGCACATGGAAATAATGGATGTATAACTATAGGAGACAAGTATGAAAGCAGGGAGCAGTCATTCAAATGAAAGTGCACAGTGACAAGAGAGAAGGAATGCACAAAGAAAACTAGGAAGGAAACATGTAACATGCAAGGTAAAGGCAAGACATGTCAGGGAATAATGTGAAAGAAGCATGTGAGGGACCTAACCAACTTAGAGGGAAATTCAGGGTGTGCATGAAGGATGCACAAACTATGGGAAGGAAATTAGTAGCGAAGAAGGGGTCCATGCAAAAGGGAAAATGGATGGAGATATAGGAATACAAAATGAAGGGTGTGGGGTCCAATGCATAGGAACTACAACCAAGACAAATGTTTCAAGTAACAACCAGAGTGTGCAACCTGTAATATTGATCTTCCGAGCTAGAGTGGGATGTAAGTTGTCAAAATAACTAGGGGAGTTATTTTGGACAACAGTACATATATCCTACATGTGGTGTCAAGCCCTTAGTCTGTGATACTACACTCATACCTACCACTAGTTCTCATGCATTGATGGTTTACCTCACACTCCTGATGTTAAATCTCTATATTTGCATAAATAAATTCAACAACAATAAATCAAATTAACTCATGAAATGGAAAGTATAGAAAATACAGAGAAAATGAAAGTAGAATGGAGCAATTTCTATTGAATATGAGAGGGCATTTTATACAATTGCTTGCTCTAAAATCATGGAGTTGAGTCTTATCATTTTATCCCCATATCTCTCCTAGAGAATCTCTCCTATGATCACTCACCACTATTCTCTCATATATCCATGAGTTGTGCATGAAAACTAATTGTGCACACTCACATATTATTTAAATATTAAATAATACAAATATTCAAACCATATGTTCACACTATGAAAACTAATTTCCTAACATTCACCCCCTTAGAGTGAACATGGGTGAGTTCTGTCTAATACCTGCTCATGTTCTACAATACAATGGTTTTCAAAGAGTACCATCAACTCCAATAGGTTTTTTAGTGGAACCATTAACCACTCTGCATGTGATTTTCTAAGAGATTCACAAATTCTCTAATTGGTTTTCTAGTGGACCACCGACCACTTTTATAGCAGCGTACACGTTTCCTCATCCACAATTTACAAAAGAGAACAAAATATAGGAAAATATGTTCCTTACTATGAACATGAATTATCCATCTGTTCTTTATTTACTACCACACGTGTTGAAATTAAACACACCAAACACAACTGAAAAAACATGGCCACCAAAGCAATATTGTGGCTTCATCGATGGTGCCCGACGAGAGGTCGCTAAAACACCTCCTTCCTCCGTTGCCTCCAGCTTCCATTGTGATGCTGCTAACTCAATTGAATTTGTCTTTGAGTCTCATTTTACAATTCTATTGGGTGTCGGTTTCAACTGTTAATGCACCCCCTCACTATGGACGTCACATACAAGCGAAAATGCGGCTGATTTTTGACAAGTGGGGCAAAATTGTTTTTTTATAATATACTTTTACAATAACTCACAAATCTATAATGATTCGACACTTTCGGATGACTGACTATGACACAACAAAGTTGACAATTTTAATGGAAATACACACAAATGATTCCTAAGAGGTAGGACATAGACAATAGGAACACAACTCAACAAATGGCTTGAGATGAATGATAATATCTTGAAGCACAAACCAATGTATGATTAGATCTAACTCACACCATATCTAATCGCCATTCCAAATAGATGCAGAAACAAACTTTGACAAAAAAAATATTTTAATCATATACAAATTCCATAATTTCTTCAAATGCCAGAATCTATTTCACATTTTCTCTTAAACCAAAAACTGGGTTATTCTGAAATTCTAACAATAGAGCGATAAAATACATATCTTCAAACCCAAAAAAATTAAGAAGATTTGGAATCTAGGTTTTTGAGAAAAACACGATTTACCAGTCGTTTTTTCTTTAAGATCAGAATCCAAAAAATGGCCACAAAAGCTTAAAAACTCTCAGATCTGCATCCTAGAGGCTACGGTTTTGTCCTGCAATGACTCTCATAGCTTGTCCTTTCCTGCCCTGATACCAGATGATGCTAAATCTCTAGATTTGCATAAATAAATTCAACAACAATAAATCAAATTAACTCATAAATGGAAAGTACAGAAAATACAGAGAAAATGAAAGTAGAATGGAGCAATTTCTATTGAATATTAGAGGGCATTATATACAATTGCTTGCTCCTATAATCACGGAGTCAAGTCTCATCACCTTATCCCCATATCTCTCCTCTAATCTCTAGTCTTACTCCTACACCCCTATCCATGAGTTGTGCATGACAACTAATTGTGCACACTCACATATTATTTAAATAATACAAATATTCAAACCATATGTTCACACTATGAACACTAATTTCCTAACAACTCCTTCTCTGAGGAGAAATAATGTTATCATGGCTTCTATTAACAGAAATATGAAACCCCTTAATAAACATCTTCATACATATTTTATGCATCCTCAATTGGTCATTTTCTTGATGAATGTTGTACGTTCCTTACAACACAAATTACATACCTTATATTTATAAATCAATGCATATAATTTTTAGATTGAATCTAATTATACATATGGAGATCTAATTTTGTGTAAGATCCTTTATACTTAATTTCATAGAGATTTTATCGTGCCTATTTTTCGTTTATTTCATGGGACTAGTGATCCTTATTTACATCTTAAGAGATATAGAATTTCTGTGGCCTCCTTTGATAATGATAAGTACTAGGTAAAATCCTTTCCTATGATCCTTATAGGTGTGGCCTCACATTGGTTTCATAATATCCCTAGTTGATCTTTGAGTACATGTATATATCTTGAGGAGGCATTCCTCGTCTACTTAATTGATAATAACTGCCTTAAAGTCATGTATCTACACCTTCCTCCTTACGTAAAGGAAACTCTGAACCAGTTTCTAATTATATATTATACTTTAAATTATTTATATAACAATTTATTTACCAGCCCACTAATCTATAAATCTAATATATCCTTTTTGTGGCCTTATTTATCCTCTTAAGGAGAATTTAATCTATAATACATGTAATTACCTTCCTGATATTTTCCTTTATGTTCTTTCTGTAGACACCAAATTTGTGTCTTACGACCCCCTGTGCCCCGCATCTCATTTCGCAACCTAACCTCATCACCTAAACCTTACACATTAATTACCTTATAATTAATAAATCCACATCCCCATACCTGCCACCTAATTTTGCCACCTCATCATGACCTAGTCCTAACCCTAAACTAACCTAATTAAGACCTATAACTTGGTCTACATCCACACCCATGACTAAATGACTCCTCAACCGCACCTAAAATCAACCTCGTAATGACTTGACCAAGCCCGCAACTAATCCCTCGGGAGAAAAGGAGGGAAAGTTGGCTATTTTACTAAAAATAGCCCACTTTGACCTGACCGATACCAGTTCCTACTCGACCGCTGTCGGTTATGTAGCCGCCATCGGTTCCCTGTAAATGACCTCCCCCAACCAAAAACAAAGGGGGGTTTTTTCATTGATCTGAATCAGAAGTCATTCAAAGAATCCGGAGTTTACTTGGCCGAGCAGAGACAAGTGAAGAAACAAGAAGAGTTGGCAGAGGAGGACATCAAGCCGGAGGCTGCCACTGAGTAACCAGAGCCCTGCGACACTCATCTGAACATCGGGAGGGAAGATATCTCATCTTTTGATTGTCAGGTCATCCTGCCTAAGTTCTGCCTTTGTCATCACAGTCCTTGGACCTGCATCCTCATCAATAACCAGTAAGTAGTATCTTGTATGTCCTTTTAATAACATTTCTTGAACTTCTGAATCACAGCCATCATAATTCTATTCCTAGATCTACTACCCAGCAACACACTACATCTAACTGTCATTCCTCTACCCTTACGTTACCCCAAGAACACCCTCCCCGTACTCTCTGAGTCCCTCTCATCACCCCGTTACCTAACCCCACTCATTTACCAGCCTTATAAACAACAAAACCACCCTACAACCAACCTTCACCAAAATCCCCTAAAACATTGCCCCTACCGATATCGGTTAATATCAACCAGTACCGGTGACAATGACCAGCATCGGTCACTGTGATTCAAAACCAAAAACCAGCCTTTCCTCTACTTGTTTCAACGAGGCAATTAAATTTTGATTTTACAATAATTTGTGTTAATTCATATTAGCAAGGGAATTGACCACCTTCGAAAGGAAGTTTTATATTTCCTAGGCCTAAGGCAGTTCCCTCATTTATTGTCTAATTAAAATCTGGTGGTCTTGTATTCTTACTTGCAGGTAGTCATTCCAAGACAAAAAGGAGTTCTTCGCAGTCGATCTGATCTTTCTCTATGGTATGCGCACACCCTCTCAACATTCAACAGGTATTCCTCCTAGCCCTAACCCTTATATGTTTCTCAAAGGAATGAAAGGATAGAAGCAACTCTATTCCAAAAGCTGAAACATTCTGTGTTAAACATTTTGGCACGCCCGGTGGGACCCATTTCGGGTTTCTTTATTTCTTGCTTTCTTTCATATAGGGAGCATACATGCTGTTTTCTTCTTCTAAAAATTTCACACTATATTTTGTTATATTTGGTAAAATAATTTGTCTTGCTTTCCCAGCTTTTGCATTAGTGAAAATTATCTTCTTTGCTTCATCAAATAACATTTTCAATTTGGGTTTAAAACACGTGCATTCCATTTTTGCGTGCTGTTTTCAATTCTAGTGAATGTAGAATAAGTAACAGGTCATACACGTGGGGGTGATTTCCATGGTATTGACAAGAAATTAATCTTACTTTCACTGCACAACACATACCGAATCACTTCACAATTAACACAACAGCTCAAAACATCCCCCCTTTTTCCGCGGTATTCCTCCGCCCGATTGAAGTAACCTTATAAGCCAAAACAAACTTGAAATTTCCCCTAAGTCTTTTGTTTAGGATTCTGACATCATTCTGCGTCTAAGGGCATAAGCTCAGATTGATAAAAATTAATCCTAGCGTTAGTCTGTTAATTTTCTTGTGTATCTTGCTTGTTTTCAGTTTTATTTCTCTGTCATACACTGTTTTCTGTGATCACTTCAGAACAGTTTGGTCAGCATACTAAGCACTGTTAACCCCAAATCAGCAGCTTCTTACAGTTTCTTATACCAGTCCTATTATACCGACATCGGTTAAGTGACCGACGCCGGCTACAGTATAACCGACATCAGTTAGCAGACCGATATCGGTTACAGTGTTTTACAGTCCCTGACAAACTAGCAACCTACCAATTTCAACATTCTGGGGTTGTTTTTTGTTCTTGATAGATTGAAACCTTACTGTGTACTCTTTCCCATGGTTGTTATCACTCGGAAGCAAGCCGCCGCCATGTTTTCACATGCCTACTCTGTGCCTTTTCCTGAATCGCCCCCTTCACATTCTATGGGGAACCCTACGGACACCAGTGAGGTTCCTAAAATCCCTGTAGGAGATAAGGAATTTGTAAAATTTTTGGACGCTAATCCTAGCGCTGTATAATATTATTTGTCTCATGCCCCTGACCGTACACCCGATGGTTAACTCCTTGTTGGCATGTCTATTAGTATAGCTGCTCATTTAGCTCCTTCTCCGCCTGATAACTCCGCTTTGCCTTCTGCATCCTTAGCCCCGTCTCCCAATCCAGCGGCTTCAGGGGTTCATACAACATAGATTGGCTTTCCTTTGGTTAATCTTGGGGCCCACATATCATTACCACCGACTGCTCCTACCTCGTCTCTCTTGCAAACTACTCCTTTCATGACTTGCTCTCTGCCACCTATCCACACGAGCTTTCCTTCTCAAGCTCCACCCACCTTTTCATTTCCACACACGTATCCAGTGACCTCAACGTCTTATATAGGACATCCCTATTCGGTCACCTCAACACATTCATCCTCCATACCTTATCAACATTTAACGCCACCATTGTCTAGTGGAGGCCCTTGGCCCAATCTGCCTTCGTTTACCGCAACCGCACCATCATCTCATCCAACCACGGATTTCATCAAACAAATGATGGAAAAAATGCAAAATCTGGATGCTTCTGTTTCAGGAAGTCGTAGCGCCTTGACATACGAGCAAGTTTTTCGGGAGCCTATCCACCCTTCTGTCCCCCTTCATTCATATCCTCCTCAATGGGAATTACCAAAATTTACTTGTTTTAATAGTAAGGAGGATCCTCAACAACACTTGGGATCATTTAGACATGCCTGTTATCTAATTGCTCATGACGATGCCTTACTACTCCACACCTTTCCCATGTCCTTATCAGGACCCGCCTTGGAGTGGTACAGTGCTTTAAACCAGCACTCAATCTTCTCTTTTAACCAACTAGCCCAATCTTTCTTGGATCATTTCTCCATTAACATTGCCAAGAAAGTATCTATCACCGACCTCTATGCCATCCGAAAATTTGAAGATGAATCTATCGCAGATTTCGTTGGACGATGGCAGGGCCTTATCAACCAACTTACATATGCCTTGCCTCAGGGTGAACTTATCGAAATTTTTACATGGGCCTGCGCTAAGCACATCTCTCCTACCCTCCAAATTCAAACTTTCCACACATTTGACGAGGCCTTTACTATGGCTCGAAAACTAGAGATTCAAGCCTTAGAGGAAGAGAAATTGCGGTTGCGCAACAAAAACCCCAATTTCTGAACCCAAGATTCCACCAACAAACCTAACACCACCAATCCTCACCCATTGACTGCTTCTAAATCAAAAGGAGTTGTGCACGCGGTGATGGTCAAATCCCAACCACCGTCTAATACCCCGCCAAAAACCACCTATAAGTATAAAGCGGAGCCCATCAACTACACTCCCTTGGGAGAAACTTATGGTGTCATCCTGAAAAAATTGCTTAAAGCAGGAGCCATTACCTTACCTCCTGTTAAACCTCACTCCGGGTTTGATTCCACCCGCGCCATACCTTCCTGGTACAAAGAAAATGACTTCTGTAACTTTCACCACGTAAAGGGACACAGTCACGAAAACTGCAAGATGTTGAAAAACATAGTGCAGGAAATGGTTGATGCAGGGGATATAACCCTTGATAATCCTAATGCCTCTGCTAATCGAAATTTAAAAATCTTCAACAAACCATTCCCGAACCACTCATCTAACAATAACATAAACCAAGATATCTTAGCTGAGGAGAGTGTTCATGAGATCCATGCAATCTTCGACTCCCAGCTAAAAGACTCTATCGAAAAAATTCTGAATCAAGCCTCTTCACTAATGCAGGAACCCGAACCCCCTTCATCACCATCAAGACAAGATGAAATTCTTACCTTTCCTTTACCCATCGAGGAATTAACCGCCCAGAGGTCTCTTCTCATAGATGATCCTTCTTACACCACATCCTTGCAAGACTGTGAGCGGATGTTATCTAACTTATCTATTTCCCAAACATCTCCTTCTACAAATCTTGCTGTACAAGAGGAAGGCTCGTCACTTCTTTTGTAATCCTTAGACGAGAAACCTCTTGCACCAACATCACCAAATTCTTTAATCATGATGGATCCTCTCAAACATACCCTCCTACCTATCAGTTCTTCATTGCCTAAATCTTTTCAGCGACCGATTGACCTCTTAACGCCCATTGATACAGTGCCTCATCTACCCACTGTATCACACCCACAGTGGACCGGAATCACAACCCACCTTTCTTCCATACAAAAGTTCCTATTCACACGGGAGGATTGTCATCCCTTAGAAGATAGACGAGTCCTATGGGAACGTTTGAGTACCCCCTATTCTACTCAAATGTAGATGACTGACCTAGACGCCTCTACTATATACCCGAAGTGTTTACAGAAGCTTAAAATGCCTATGTCCTCATCTTCACCCCCCTCATCTCTACCAAGTACCTCATCCACCTCTATTAGCCTAACCAAATCTTCCCCTACGCTTGGGACCTCACCAATACCCAGTTTAACACACCCACCCAAATGACTAGATTTATCTAAAAATAAAGTCGTCCATCCACTTAGGAGACAGACTCAATCTCCTCAACCTATGCCTCTATCACAACTAAAACCATCGTCGTCACACCTACCTTCCATATTGGGACCTCATCCCTCCACCTTGCATCAATATATCATACCTCCTGCGTTTTCTTTAAAATGACCTACACCTTCTGCACCCATACAGAGATCCAAGGGTATATCAACACCATCATCTCACGTATCCTGTCCGCCTATTAACCCTAAACAAATTCCATCATCAAAAGATTTTTTTGTTGTCACTCCTATTGCTCCGTGGTTGTTTTCTAATACCACATCATCGGTGGCCTCATCATCTAACCAGCTAAACATAGCTTCTATGCCAAAGAAGCCACGTTTAGTTAAATCCCATTATCAAAATCCCTTGGCTAAACCGTGACCCATACAAATCAACCATACCCCATCATTACCAAAAACTACCCAGTCAATAGTTTCATCTTCCTCTGACTTTGACCCACTCAAAGGGTCTTACGCCAAAATCCTTGCTATATTGGTGGAGAATGCGACCATTTCCCTACCCCCACTTAAACCTTATGATCCATCTAAACCTCGACCTATAGGTTATGATGAGTCTAAAATATGTGCTTACCACCACACACCAGGACATGATGTAGAAGGATGCAAAGCGTTGAAATCCATACTTCATCAGTCACCTCTCTCAGACAGAAAGGTTAAACAAGACAACTTACGAAGGGAGAAACCTTTAGCTTCAATCTCCTCTCCTATACCACATGTCCCTGCCTCACCAAGATCTATCATTATTACAACCCCACCTCTCGAAGACCATGACTTATCCCTACCATATTCCTCCTCTCGTGTTCACGAGATCAACATGATTAGTATTGCTACTCGAGGGCAGAAAAACAATGAGAAGGCAAAAGAAAGCACACCTGCAGCCTCTCTTTCTCCGTCCACCATCCCAATCACACCACCACCTAAAGTGGTTATTCGTGGACCCACCTACCCCGTCTCTAATGGAGTTTCCCACCGAACCATGATCAACAGCTTTACCAATCACATGTAAAAATGACACTGTATGATCTCATTCAGACTTCTGAATCTCATCGACAAGCTCTCGTTGACATCCTCTACGGGATAGAGGTCTTACCTAATGAAACTTTGCTTGTTACCTCCATTCTAACACCCAATCACGTTGCTTCGCTCACCAAACAACCTATCTCCCCAACCACTTCTGTCTTTGTATAGCAAGCCGCTGCTGTCAGTTTCTCCAAAAATGAAATTGTTGACTTTGGTGCAGAAGATCCTGACCCTGCTCTTTTCATCTCAGCTTATGTCTGGGACATTCGGGTGCGTTGTGTTATGATTGATGGGGGTGCTATTCTAAACATCATCTCTTCAAAATCCTTCCAACAACTGAATATCCCTTCTAGTTGCATGTGTGCCAACCCCATCATGTTGCGGTCATTCAATGATGCTATTACTTCTACCTTAGGCACCGTGATCCTTAACATTCATGTAGGACCACATACTTTACCCGAACTCTTCTATGTCCTTGAGGGAGAGTTCCAATACAATATGTTGTTAGGCTGCCCTTGGATCCGGGCTATGGGATGCGTTCCCTCCACCTTACATAGATGCATAAAATTTGAGTACGAGAGGAAGTCCTACACCGTAAAAGCTGATCCTCCCCCCTTCAAAACCTGTAATATGTTATATTTCCCTAGTGATGTGCTGGTACCAGTCAAGACACCCATTCATCCAACCTAACCATCCACTTTAACCGCACCTCAACCATCCACCTCAACCGCACCTACGCCTTCAACCAATGAAACCACCATTGCAAATACCACTTCCTTTCCCGCAGACAAAATCCCAACCTCATACCCCCTAGTAGATGTTTTTCAATGCCTTACGCTGGGGGAGTATCACCTATATAACGTTAGTTCTTTCCATACCCCACAGGAGTATGGACAGTTACATGCGCATCCTACCTACGACTGTCGCGTGGGGCAGGTAATCTCTTACGGACCACCTAATTGCTGCACCAACCTAACGTATGGGGGTTTCGACGCATCCTCCATTACCCTTGAACCTCCTCTTGGGGTGGTTTCCTTCCAATCTGATTTTCAATACTTGAAAAATCGTCATTTCGCCCTCACCTTCTTGACTTGTTGTGCTTGGAAAGGTTTTGGTTTTGGTCTTTATGAACAAGGCCGACATACAATCATTCCCATGACTACACACAAACACAATGATCGTAGTGGTCTCAGATTTCCTGAAACACTTACACCAGAGAAACCTCGTGTCAGTTGTATCCTGGAAGATGATGACATCACCCCTACCAAACCATCATCACCCATTTTGCCATCGTCACCCACAGAGTCGATAGACCCTGAATCTATCCCTCCTAACTTTTTTTTTTCATAAATACTATCTTCCTAGGTCCTCTCACTTATCAACACGATAATGAGGACCCATCTTCTCTTCCCCTTCTGTATCTAGACATGATCGAAGAGGATTCGCCTTCAATTCATGTTGTTGAGTTCCAGGATGACGACTCCATCCTCACTTACCTTGGTGCGGATGACTCCTATATTCAACACGCCTTACCATCTGAAACTCAAACCATGTTGAATGAGTCGACTATAGAAATCAACATCCACACAGAGGAGGATCCTCACATTGTGAAGATCAGACAATCCCTTAACACATCAGAACAAGCCACCTTTACTACCTTTCTCCATACCCGCAACCAAGCTTTCGCTTTGTCCTATGCTGACATGCCAGGAATTGATCCTGACATTGTTGTCCATAACATTACCCTAAAACCTGATTCCAAACCAGTCAAATAGAAACTAATAAAAATGCATCCACGCATTGCCCTCTTGGTCAAAGAAGAGCTTCAATGACTCCTTTCTGTTTCCTTCATCTTGCCTATTGACTATCCTCAATGGATTTCTAACATCGTACCTGTCACTAAAGCGACGGGGGGACTTCGGATATGCACGGATTTTTGAGACCTTAACCTCGCTTGCCCCAAGGATGACTTTCCCCTCCCAAGTATTGATCAACTTATTGATCTCACTGCGGGCCATGAAATGCTTTCTCTCATGGATGGCTTTTCGGGATACAATCAAATTTTGGTAGCCCCAGCTGATCAACATAAAACTACCTTCATAACTCCTTGGGGAACCTTCTGTTATCGTGTCATGCCATTTGGCCTTAAGAATGCTGGTGCGACCTATCAGCGGGCTATGACTTACATTTTTCATGACATTATGCACACTATCCTTGATGATTATGTCGATGATCTTCTTGGAAAATCTAAACATCACAGTGAACATCTCGATGTTTTATCCATTATTTTCGATCACCTGTTACAATATTTTGTCCGGCTTCAACCAAAGAAATGTGTCTTTGGTGTCCTTTCAGGAAAGCTTCTTGGTTTTATCGTCTCTTTACGTGGCATTGAGGTCGATCCATCTAAAGTCAAAGCTATCCTAGAAATGCCCCCACCTACTAACCTCAAACAATTACGTAGTTTACAAGGTAAACTCCAATCTATTCGGTGTTTCATCTCCCAACTCTTAGATCAATGTCAACCTTTCCATCACCTCCTTAAAAAGGACATTGCCTTTCAATGGAGCAAAGAGTACCACCAAGCCTTTGAGGCTCTTAAAGCCTATCTCTTGCAGCCACCCGTGCTTATCCCACCTCAGGACAATCACCCTTTCTACCTTTTCCTTTCCGCCACCGACCACGCTGTAGGGGCCATGCTCGCACATCGTGACTCCGAATATTGAGAACAAGCCATTTATTATATAAGTCATACTCTCATGGATTACGAGACTAGGTATACACATGTAGAAAAATTGTGCCTAGCCTTATCATTCGTAGCCACCAAACTCCAACACTACCTCCTGAATCACAAAACTTTTGTCATGACCAACGCGGACCCCATTCATTATATGTACACCAAACCACATCTAAACCAACGCATCTCCTGATGGCTTATGCTCCTCGTTAACCTCGACCTTGAATTTATACACCAGAAGTCAATCAAAGGACAAACTATCACCGACCAACTCGCGGAGGCCCCTTTACCAGGGGAGCAATTTACCAATTTTAATTTCCCCGACGAACTCATCGCCACTCTTTCACTCAAGGAGGAGTCGTATCCAATGACCCTCTTCTTCAATGGATCCAAATGCTAGCGCAACGGAGGAGCTGGCGTTGTTCTCATTCCTCTTGACGCTGAGCCTATGCCTCTTTCATTCCAGCTCGATTTCCCCTACACTAATAATACAGCGGAATACGAGGCCCTTGTTTTGGGTCTCCAGGTCGCGTTACACTTAGGTGTTAAATCTATTAACATTTTCGGTGACTCTCAATTGGTAGTCAACCAAGTTATGGGTATCTACCAATGTAAAAATGAGGAACTTCAAAAGTACAAACATTACATGGATTCACTTCTGACCTTATTTACTCGTTATTCTATCCAAACCATTCCCCGCTCCACTAACAAATTTGTGGATACTATGGCTTTCTTATCCTTGCAAATTCCTGCTTCATCAACTGACTCTGACATTTTCATCTTGGTCCAACAACTATTTTCCCCATCTTACTCAGCCCCGATTGTTTATATGATAAATAATGTGTCTGCTAATTCACAGGATACCTGGTATCACCAATTTCACGACTACCTTACAACCTCTGTTCTCCCACCTGACCTAATGAGTACCAGAAAACCTGCTTTTCTTAAAAGTGTTTCTCGTTATGTCATCATGGGGGGGCTCCTTTATAAATGTGTCTTTGATGGCATCCTCCTTCGATGTCTAACTGGCGCGGAGGTCACCTATACCATCCGACAAGTCCATGACGGTATTTGTGGTGGACATTTTAGTGGCCTTGCCATGGCCAAACGAATCCTTCGCCTAGGTTATTATTGGCCTAATCTTAATAACGATTGCTATGAATATGTTAAGAATTTTTTTATGTGTCAACAACATTCCAACCTTGAACATACTCCTAGCCATCCGCTACAGGTCGCACGAGAGCTTTGGCCTTTCTCACAATGGGGTTTAGATCTTATTGGTGAGATTCACCCACCCTCTTCGCAATGTCACCGATGGATAATCACAGCAACCGAATATTACACAAAAGGGGTGGAGGCCATTCCACTCATTTCAACCAAAAAATAAAAAATCGTAGAATTCGTTAACGATCACATTATCTGTCGTTTTGGTGTTCCTAATCGCTTGATAATAGATAATGGTAAATCTTTCAAAAATAAGTTGTTACAAGACCTTTGTAACAACTTCGGTATCAAAATTAGCTTCTCGTCACCATACTATCCATAAGAAAATGGCCAAGCCGAATCTTCTAACAAAACTCAGACCAAAATTCTCATGAAAGTTGTTAACGACTTCTAGGAAGAAATTGGCCTGATCACATCCCTTTTTCTCTCTGGGATTATCGGACTAGCATTCGTACCTCTACTAATGCCACCCCATTTTCTTTGGTATATGGTACTGAGGCTGTCTTGCCTCTCGAAATAAAAATACCCTCCCTAAGAATATCTCTTCAGGATATTCTCCACCAATGATGATTTCCTCCAAGAGCGGTTAGCCCAATTGGAGCATCTTGACGAGCTGTCGTCTTACAGATCTTGACCACCTTCAAATCTATAAAAAACGCATCAAGCGTGCTTATGATAAGCGACTTCATGAGCGTACCTTTAAGGTTGGTGATCTTGTTCTCAATGAGAATTAACATGTAACCAAACTAGAAAAGAGAAAACATGGCAAATTTGCTCCCAATTAGATTGGGCCTTACATTATCACTCACACTTATGGATCAGACACTTATTGTTTAGCTTCGATTAATGGTAAACCTGAGCCTGAGCCTGAGCCCCTTAATGCCTTGCATCTTCGACCATTCTACTTTTGAATTTAGTGTTATATCACTTCTTATCTACCTTGCGCTCGTCCCTTGAGCTCATTTACCATCGCATACACTTTGTTTCCTACATCTCAAAATCAAATCAAGCTCACATGGTTTGATTATCACCTCCCCTTAAAGATGCCTTCCCCTTTTTAGTCTAGTCCATGACTTCAAAGTATCACAATGACACATTCTTAATTAAACACTTATGGGATTTTCTTGAGTCAAACTTCCTACAAAACTAGATGCTTTATGCCCAACGGACATCTAGACCTCGAACTTATACATAGACTGCTCCCTCGAAGGACAGCTATATGCCAAACTATTGCTGCTATTATATATAGACTGCTCCCCCAAAGGACAGCTATACACAAACGCACCACATCTGCTACTATAAATAGACTGCTCCCTTGAAGGATAGCTATACACAGTCAGCCTTTATCAGAAGCTTCTCGCATTGATCAGCTTCGTGAAGACCTCAAGAGTAACAAAATACATATCCCTTGTAGAATTCCCGCATCGATCAGTCTATATTCAGCAAAATAAAAGCCACATTCAAAAGCACTTTTGAGTCATGGACTTGTCTATTTAGGTTTGGTTCTCTTTCGTCAGAATACTCACTTTATAACAAGTTCTCTGTGCCTCAGCTACACCATCCACCTCACCTCACCATTTGTTTAAAACAACAAAGCTCAAGGGACGTGATGTACATACCCGATATATTGTGATTATACAACTCTTTTCACCTATCGACTTCTCGTCTATGCAAGGTACCTAGAGGTTCAAGCTCATTCTACGTTATTATGTGGTTTGTTTAGCTCTTCTCAACTACGGGACACTTTTGCCTCTTTTGACTCGACTCTAGGATTGTGTGTTGACCTTAATCAGGATACGGTTCCCTACCACTTGGGTAGGCTAACTTTCGCTTCACCTATACCTATACCAACATCGCCAATTCCTTACCAACACCAACAACATTACCCTACCAATATCAATATTTTTACCAACCAACAAATTGCCTAACCATACCTAAATTGCCTGAATTCACCTCTCCCTGGTCCTAAGGGAGAACTACATCGGTCTGAGGCCCCTCCTTGCTTTGTGCAAATGGGCTATGTAGGCAGCACTTAGGAGACATGGTGTCTCCCAAGGTTAGCTCGACCATCCCCTACCATAACCTATCATGTGTTGTAAATATACATATTTTTGTGTATTTCTTTTTGCCAACATTCATCTTTATCATTTTTCAAAAAAACAAAAAAACATTCAGAAACACAACCCTTCTTATTATTATAACTCAAATTAACATACATATTCAGTTTTATTTAGATGTTCAACAAATACATCTTCTCTATCATCGACACGCAGGTCGGCATCCTTATTTATTCTTCTACCCCTATAAAATTCACTTAGACCCTTGCGCCTCATCCCGAACCAGGTGATGATCGTGATCATCGACGCCTCTCGCCAGGCCTCTCCGTCCTCAAAGGCACCACGGCTATTGGTACCGCCCACTGATCTGCCAATCTCTCCTGTAACATATGAATACGCTCTCTCGCATGGAGGAATCTCGCCTCTAGTCTCTCCGCTCGTGACTCCGCAACCGCTAACAATCCTATTGTCTCATTCACCTGCGTTTGGAGCTGATGAACTAAACCCTGCAGATGATCTCTCTCCGCTGTAATCACAGCTATGTCAGGACGATCACGTACACCTCGCAGCTCTGCTACCCACCATAATCTATAGGCCTTTGTCGTTCCTGCATCCATTACCCTGCGATCGGCTGCTATCTCTTCTGGTCCTTCTGGAGGTGTCAGCCGGGGAGGTGAGAATGATGCCTCCGCGTCGATCCTCATATATGGTCTATAAGCCAGGGGTATATCCTGCACAAATCCAAATTATCGCCGCACGTGATCTAGAGGAATCCTCTCATACTCACCTGGCCTGTGCCCCACGATCCACCTCAATCGCTCTACACCCCTCAACTCCTCAGCTATGTTCTTTGTTACCATATAGTTCCCATAAGGCCTCCAACAGATATCTACAATCGTCACCATCTCCCATACCTACCTATAATACTCGATGTCACCTGTCACGGCCTGGGATCTTGCCTCTTGTTCTGTCTGGACCCATCATCTGAATCCCAACCTCTGCACTCCTGTCTCTCCTGACTGGATGGGTTGGCCTATTGGTCGCACACAAACAATGTGCTCATAGGCCCAACAATGTAATAAGTATGAACAATCCAGTGTCGTCTTGTGATTTCACCTACAAGCCCATAAACCCCTGTATAGCTCTGCCAAATATGCAGGTGCCCATGCAAAAGTCACGTTCCTTTCTATCATTTCCCAAATAACACACATCAATGCTTTTGGAAATCTTCCCCCATCCGCCCTCGGTAATGCATAATACCCCACCGCTATCATTAATACCACTGCCAACCTTGTTGCCTCAGGGTGTGCTGCATACATTATACCATAAGTGAATGTCAAACCTCGTTGTGTCAAATCTCATGCGTATGGACCAAATACTGCTGTTATCACTCCCCGCGCTGCACTAGGCAATGCCTGATATACTGGTCTTCCTGTAATTGGGAGTCTCAAAATACGGAACACATCTTCCAATGTCACTGTCATCTCCCCTGTTGGCAGATAGAAGGTATTCTTCTCTAGATTCCATCTCTCAATCAACGCCTGCAACATAGCATGGTTACATGCGATATGTGAATAATAGCGGATTCCACTTAACCCCAAATGATTTATCAATGCCCATTCAGCTGGTGTTACATCCGCTCGGATCCGTGAATAACAAAGCTGGCACACTATCATTCATCCTGAGCCCTGCCTCCGCCTGCACACATCAAAACGACACACAACCTTTCAATAAATCAAATCCCCAAGGGTTTTTTTCTCACATTCTGGAAATTCCTACAGTAACCAGATATCAGTTATAGATAACCGATACCGGTTTACTAGCCGATACCGGTTATCTCTAAACGATACCGGTCACTGTCAAAATAATATACAGCATGCTTCAAAACATACACCTATGCGATAAATATTTTACCCGTTTACTCCTATCTCTATACCTAACAACATACGTATGAAACCCCTGCTTACCTACCCCATCACACTCACCCCATCCCAAACCCTTGCCTATCACCTTTTCCTTTCTCATCTTTATCTACTTACTCTCCCTCATCCTCATTCACAAAACATGCAAGAATCAAATTACAACCAAACAGTTTACCTCTTGGGATGCAGCAGCTTGAGGTGGACCCTGTCTTCCCTCTCGTCTCTCCCTGCTGGATGCTTCTCCTCGTTCAGCCATGTTCACCACCCTTTTCAAATATAACTTGCCTTTCTACCTTCTGAATCTCAGCCCACACTCACTTTACCTGTCTCTTTCCTCCTTATCACTCAATTCTCTCATGCAATTACCTGTCTCAGTCGTCAAACAGCGTCGCATTCGCATATTTAACTTCTTGCATGACTCTAAAAATAAGAACTTAAGTTGCCACCCAAGCTTTTCTATTTTTAGAAAAGCTCATTTTGGAATAACCGGTATCGGTTACCTAACCGATATCGGTCTATCCTCTACCGACGTCGGTTATCTAACCGATATCGGTCACATGCCTACTTTTTCTTAAACATAGTCCTTTCCTTTATTTTCTACCCAATTTTTGTGGTGCCCGCCTCTTTTTCCTGTATAAGAACACCATCATCCATATTTGTCATCAACATCACATCAATATCTCATCACAATTTCATCAAACTCATCATCTATATATAATAAAAAAGAAGAGGGCATCAACAAAGACATCAAAACCATCCATATATACACCATGTGAATCAAACTCATCATCTATATATACATACATTCTATTTCAAAAGCCATCAACAAAAGAAAATCAACACCATCAATATATAAACCATGTGAGTCAAAATCATCATATATAATATATGTATACATCAAAGGTTTCAAATATACAACTTGCCCTGCATAGGGGCCTCTGTGATCTCATAATAATACAACTTGCCCTGCATAGAGGCCTCTGTGATCTCATAATAATACAAAGCCGGCACGCAGGCCGCAATAACTGTCAAAATCTCGACTCGGCTCGCAGGCCGGTCTCTCATATCAAAAATATACTCGGCTCGCAGGCCGGTATCAACTATACAACCCGTACTCGGCTCGCAGGCCGGTATATACAACAAGATGAATAAATGAATGAATGAATCATATGTGGGCACGCAGGCCTCTATATACATAACCGGTTCGCAGACCGGTGCCTATATCCAATGTACAAACAAAAACACCTATCTCCGCTCCAGGGATGTCTCAACTCTCCCCACCGCCCTCAGCTCCTCTCCCTGCGGGTCCTGGCGCTGGCTCCCGCCTCCTCCCTGTCACCGACCCACCGGCTGTAGCTGCACCCCCCTGGGATCTCTGACTCCGAGAGGTCTCGGCTCTGTGCGCCGCATATGGCTGATAGTCAGCCCCGGTACCATCAAGGACATCCTGATAATACCGGGCCTCTGCTCTCACCTCCATATAGCGGGCCCGTGCCACCATAGCTGCTGGGGCTGGTCCCCCGACTCCTAATAACAATGGCCCCTGTCCTACCAGTACACCCTGTGCCTGTGGCTGTGCCGGTGCCGGTGGCGGTACCTGTGCCTGTGGCTGCCGGTGGCGGTGGCTGTGCTGGTGCCTGCCGCTGGTGGTGCCGGTGGCGGTGCCTGTGGTGGTGCCTGTGGCTGTACCTGTGGCTGTGCCTGTACCTGTGCCTGGGCTAGCTACCCCTGTAAGACACCTATCTGTGCCTGTGCAGCAGCAAGCTGCCCCTGTAACAACTGCACCTGTCCCCTGAGCTGGTCCCTCTCTGCTATAACAGCCGCTAAGTCTGGCTGTACAGGCTATGCTCTCCTCGCTGCTCTCTCCCCTGCCCACCATACCAAAAATGATCCTGTGCAGCCGGCGTCATCCACGGTATCATCTGCCGGCCTCTCTGCTACCCAATCTGGGTCCACAGGCTGTGGTGCAGGCAGTGGGGCCTCTACATCATCCCTCCGGTACTGAGGGAAGGGAGGTGGCTCATCCTGTCGTAGCCCCAACTACCGTCGTACCCTCTCCAGGGGTATCCGCTCATACTCTCCCGGCCTCCGTCCTGCTATCCAGAAAGTATACTGGATCCAGCGCAACTGTGATCGGGCTCCTCCGCGGGGCTGATGACCTCTGTAAGGCCTCCATACAATATCCAATGCGGTCACGCCCTCTAGCAAATGACGGTAGTAAGCTACATCCCGTCCGGCGAGCACCGCTCGTGGCTGGCCCACGACCCCCAACCACCTCTGAAAGCCATATCTATATATCACCTGTGGCCCTGGCTGCTGGGGCAGCCCTACTGGTCGAATACATATGATGTGCTCATATGCCCAGCAGTGTAACAAAAATGTGGAAAAAATCCCGAATCGCCTCATCCGGCGATAACCCCACAGCTCTCTGTATAGCTGCACCAGGTATACTGGTGCCCAAGCATAGCATGTATGCTCCTCCACCATCTCGTGTAGCACCCCCATCAACGCCCGTGGAAAGTGGCCTCCCTCTGAGTCTGGGAGGGCGAAGCATGTGATGCCTATCATCATCAACACAGCAAGCCGTGTCTCATGTCTGTGGGCGCGATACATGTCCCCATAGGCAATGCTCGCGCTATGATAAGTCAATAGCGCGGTTGCATCCCCAAATACCTGTAGAATGCTGTCCATGGCTGTCTTTGCATCTACCTGGAATACTGCCTCTCCAACGACCGGCAGTCTCAGGATGCGATATACATCCTCCAAGGTAACAGTCATCTCTCCAGTCGGGAGATGGAAAACATTAGTCGCCGGATCCCATCTCTCGATGAGGGCAACCATAAGACTGTGATCCCTATCTATAGCCCTATATCGCTGGACTCCGCCGAGTCCCACCTCGCGCATAATGGCCCACTGCGCTGCAGACACGTGTGGCCGCATCCGTCTCAACAGCGGGGGCATCCTATCCCGCATAGTCAGCTGCTGACGTGCCTGCACAAATCACCCACTTCATTAGACCTACCCTTTCAAACAACAACTACTTTAACCTTCTATACCCCCTTTTACCCACCCGACCACACCCCGACTCTATAACACACACCTACACCCACCTATTTTACCATAAAACCTTTACGATATCCCCTTGCCTTATCTCGCACCCTACCAATCACTCAGCTCTACTCTCGCCATTTACCTATGCCCCTACCAATTTAACACCTCCCCATTCATACCCACCACCTAATCTATCCTAACCGCACCAACCACACAACCGCCCCATTTTCCCCCCCACCCACCAATCACCCTTCCTATCAACCTCTACCCCTTCCCTCTTCACCCCCAAAACACAAAGCCCAACAATAAACACAAAACCCAAACCACTAATAACAAAACACCCAAACAACAACCCAAACAATAACAAAACACCCAAACAACAACCCAAACAATAACAAAAACCCAAACAACAACCAAAAACCCAAAACAACAACAAAACCAAACCAACAAAATAAATAATCCTAAACTAAGGACCGGTACCAGTCACCCATGACCGCCACCGGTCCTCTCTCCAGCATTTCTCCACCGACGCCGGTCGACATACGACCGACACCGGTCAACCACAAACCAACCTTCCCCGAAGAACTTCGTGACCGATGCCGGTCGCTTAGTGACCGGCATCGGTCACTGTAAAATCATGGAGCCGAACCCGACGCGGCCCCCCAAACCCATTTTTTGCCTATTACTCCTCTATTTACCCACCCAAACACCCTAAAAACCTACCCACCCTGCCGCCTTGGCCTATTTTAACCCATCTATCCTCTCCATTTTTCAAACAACTTCAATTTATTCATTATTTTATTAAAAACATTGGATTCCTACCCAAAACCCAAATCTAGCTTAAAAACATTAAATTCACACAATGAGAGGTTTCGAACCTACCGGTACGACTGACACGTCGTCGTGGTGGGATAGATGGTGGTGGTCCAGCTGGTCTAGCACCTCCTGCTCCTCCTGGCTGTGCCATGGCTATAAATCCCCTCTGTTGGGTCCTCCACCAATCAACTGCTGCCTCCTACTCGCTAGGGCCTACCAACCACTCACTTCTCCACTCAAATAGTGCCACCTCAGCCGAAAAATTCAACAATCTCACTAATACACCTCAGACAACTAAAATTGGTTTTCAAATTGACAATGTGACAATGACAGGCCGTATTTTTCTTTTTATAGGTTTTTGACCTATAACCGATATCGGTTATATTATGCCCTAATGAACCGGTATCGGTCATCTAACCGATACCGGTCATAGAGAATCGATATCGGTTTAATACCACCTTTCCCCAATTTCTGCCCTTATTCACCAATCTCCCTTTCTCACCACATTGCCTATTCACCACATCGCTGTATACCCTTTGTTGACTTCATTGCTCACGGCTTAGCCTTTTTGACTTCATTGGCCCGACCCAAGGCCACAACCAATAATTTGGCCCGACCCAAGGCCGCAACCAACCATTTGGCCCGACCCAAGGCCGCAACCAACCATTTGGCCCAACCCAAGGCCGCAACCAACCAATGGCCCGACCCAAGGCTGCCAGCCACTCCGGCCCGACCCAAGGCCGCAAACAACCATTTGGCCCGACCCAAGGCCGCAACCAACCAATCGGGCCAGGACCCAAGGCCGTAACCAACCATTTGGCCCGACCCAAGGCCGCAACCAACCAATCAGGCCCAACCCAAGGCCCACTCAACCCATCTGGCCCGACCCAAGGCCGCAACCATCAATCAGGCCCGACCCAAGGCCGACCCAAGGCCTGCACCACCGACCCAAGGCCGCACCACTCAAATACCTCGCCCAAAACCAACAAATTACAATTTTATCCACCCATCATGTAGCTTTTTGTTCAATCGAGCTCACCTGTTCATGTTTTAGCATGATTAGGGTACTTGACTTGATCAGTCGACCAACTTTTCCTAGACCTAGACCGTGACGTTTATCTCAACCAAACCAACCATTTGGTACTGCCGAACATGCCTAAACGTTCCTGTACCTTACCCGTTATATCCCCTGGAGCTACTTCCTATGCCTTGGATACCAGGATTATATCACCCTTGTTTGGATAAACTATCGACCTTTGCCTATGAATTGCTTGTTTGCTCTTCAAATCATGTACCCTGGTCGCACTACTGCATTTCAACGTGCGTCTGCTTCTTTGGACCTACCCCACCATCTCACCATCATCTCAACACCATTTACCCTTTATCAACCCTATCCCTGATTTCACGCTACCTCAATCTGTGATAGATTTGAGGGGGATTACCTATACCCTTAACAGGGGTAACCACTTCATATTATTGTCCGTGCAGCTTTACAAGACAAGCTACACGACAACAAGGGGCTAATGTAGACACCAAATTTGTGTCTTACGACCCCCTGTGCCCCGCATCTCATTTCGCAACCTAACCTCATCACCTAAACCTTACACAATTATTTATTAATTACCTTATAATTAATAAATCCACATCGCCATACCTGCCACCTCATTTCGCCACCTCATCATGACCTAGTCCTAACCCTAAACTAACCTAATTAAGACCTATAACTTGGTCTACATCCACACCCATGACTAAATGACTCCTCACCCGCACCTAAAACCAACCTCGTAATGACTTGACCAAGCCCGCAACTAATCCCTCGGGAGAAAAGGAGGGAAAGTTGGCTATTTTACTAAAAATAGCCCACTTTGACCTGACCGATACCGGTTCCTACTCGACCGCCGTCGGTTACGTAACCGCCATCGGTTCCCTGTAAATGACCTCCCCCAACCAAAAACAAGGGGTCGGGATTTTTCATTGAATCGGAAATCAGAAGTCATTGAAAGGATCCAGAGTTTTACTTGGCCGAGTAGAGACAAGTGAAGAAACAAGAAGAGTTGGCAGAGGAGGACATCAAGCCCGAGGCTACCACTGAGTAACCAGAGCCTTGTGACACTCATCCGATCATCGGGAGGGAAGATATCTCATCTTCTGATTGTCAGGTCATCCTACCTGAGTTCTGCCTTTGTCATCACAGTCCTTGGACCTGCATCCTCATCAATAACCAGTAAGTAGTATCTTGTATGTCCTTTTAATAACATTTCTTGAACTTCTGAATCACAGCCATCATAAGTCTATTCCTAGATCTACTACCCAGCAACACACTACATCTAACTGTCATTCCTCTACCCTTACGTTACCCCAAGAACACCCTCCCCGTACTCTCTGAGTCCCTCTCATCACCCCGTTACCTAACCCCACTCATTTACCAGCCTTATAAACAACACAACCACCCTACAACCAACCTTCACCAAAAGCCCCTAAAACATTGCCCCTACCGATATCGGTTAATAGCAACCGGTACCGGTGACAGTGACCGGCATCGGTCACTGTGATTCAAAACCAAAAACTAGCCTTTCCTCTACTTGTTTCAACGAGGCAATTAAATTGTGATTTTACAATCATTTGTGTTAATTCATATTAGCAGGGGAACTGACCACCTTCGAAAGGAAGTTTTATATTTCCTGGGCCCAAGGCAGTTCCCTCATTTATTGTCTAATTAAAATCTGGTGGTCTTGTATTCTTACTTGCAGGTAGTCCTTCCAAGACAAAAAGGAGTTCTTCGCAGTCGATCTGATCTCTCTCTATGGTACGCGCACACCCTCTCGACATTCAACAGGTATTCCTCCTAGCCCTAACCCTTATATGTTTCTCAAAGGAATGAAAGGATAGAAGCAACTCTATTCCAATAGCTGAAACATTCTGTGTAAAACACTTTCTTTAGAGAAAGTACTTACTCCATAATATTATGTGTACTCACATATTGATGTTCCTATTACTATCAAATAATTTAATATAAGTTCTATGATCCATCTTAAAATTTTACTCAAGTTAAGTGACGAGTGTTGTTGATACTCGCACTTTAATTATTTCATGATTTTCAATCCATGGCGGTATCCACAGTTGTTTGAAACAAAGAGAATGATTGAAATTTTTCTAAGCATGTATTAACTTATAAATTAGAAAAAATACTACTTCTAAACTTGTCTATCTAAGAAATGACTGCTATGATAAAATAGAGATTACTAAATTCACAAATTGAAATTCTAAAAGTGTTAGAAATATCATAAATAAGAAAATGATAAATAACATATATTCAAGTAAATAAAAAATTCCCTTCACGTTAGGGAGGAAAGTCCCTTACTCCTTCCCTCTAATCCAGTTTAGGATTAGAAATTACATGAGTCAATTTAACTTAGAATCATGCACTTTCTTAAATGTAATATAGTATTTCTTTCATTAGCAACCAACCAACGTAATTCGAATACAAACACTTTATTATATCAAGTGCAATCCTTATCACTCTAAAAGAGAAAAGATTATTTACAATAACTAACTACTAATTAACTAACAAATATTTATGAAATTTTTTTGTTAAAGAGTTACAACTTTGAATGAACAAGTACATGTCACACTTAAATTATATTTTATCTTGCTAACTCCAAGTGGATTCCTTGACTAACGCTCAACTTAGGTGATTTAGTGATTTCAGAGGACTCAAATCTCATGCATTCGATTCCCTTGAATAATTGTGACTACCAATTTATGTTGTCCATTTATCCCACATTTTCAGTCAAACTTGATGTTCAAATTGGACTCTTATAATTTACGCAAGTCGCATGATGACTAGATGTTAATGCACATTCAATGCTCCTTTCATCATGTAATCTATGTGATGACCAGATCAGATATTCTTCTTGATGTCCAAGTCCTTTACTTCCTTCATACGATTCATGCACTTCTATAGCATGACTCTTTTGCTCCAAAGTGAGTTATGGGTGCCAAAGCAAGTCATGCACTAATGTTTGGGTGATTCCTGCACTCCAAAGTGATTCCTATGCCAATGCGTGGGTTAGTCTTGCATCGGTCTATGTATAAGTCTTATGCTGGGATTAAGATATGTTCTTCATCCAAATTGTTATTGCATATAAAAATTTATTTCAAATCATTTGAAGAAGCATAGATAAGACGAAAATGAACAAGTTTTATTCACAAAACTTCCTCTCTTCTTTTAAATATATTAAAGTATTAATTACAAAATGCTAATATTAGTATTAGTACAAAATGATGAAACAAAAAATGGGGGTTTAAATAGGAATGAACAAGGCTCATCACTCCCCCACACTTAAGGATTAACATATCCTCCTACTATAAGGTTTCTTTTCATGGATTCTACAATTCATGTGCAATTATACTCATTTGTGAAATTGAGCCATGTTTCATCTTCTTCTATATTGCAGAACCCAGAAAATTTGTTCGTTCTCCCTCTATCTTTTGTATCTCTCAATTGATTGATCCTAGGTGTTATTCCATCTTGGCGTAAGTGCTAATATCAATGGTGGTCAAAATATCATATCAACCCATTTTCTTGCATTTTGAGCATGATTTTGCATATGTGTTTTTCTCTCTTTAGTGACAATCGGAGGTTAGTTGGAGGTATAACCTCATTTTTACAAACCTTTGGAAGTAATCCATATTGTAGTTGGCAAGCAAGGAAATTCATATAAGAATTTGGTAGAACATGCTCCCTAAATTCAGATGCAGAAGTTGATATACTTTATTTGTATTTTTCCACAAGTTATAGGCAATAAATTTAGGCCATATACCTCCTCAAGAATCTCTCTCATACTAGAAAATCATGACTCATTAGGAGGCCGGCATTATTTTATTCTTTCATGTAATATCCCCTTTGATCCCACCATATGGATTGATGCCTCAAAGTGGAAATAAAAGATATCAATTTCACCTCCCCTACATAAAAGTTGATTAGTATTTCTACTTGTTCGGAAGTAAAAATTTATGAACATAAAATTCATGTAGAAAATTTATCCCAATTGTATCAGTTTTTACATATGCTCCCATGAATTGTTTGTCATTTTCAAATTCTATAGATTTAGTGGAGCATAATCTAGAGGCTTTCCATTTGAAGAATTGTTCCTTTAGGAATAAAGCATAGAAATTGGAGGGTGCTCTATAAGAAAGGTATTACTCATACAAATGATAGAGAATTGTCATGTTATCCTAGAGTATTTTATTTTCTTCAATAAATACATTGTTCTCATCTACTACCTCTCTGAGATCATATCACTGATGCATCCATTTGACCATCACTTTTAATACAATGATTGGTGGAAATAAAAAATTTGTTTGAATATTTGGTCAATGGTTTCCACAAGCTCTATTTTCTCCTACTCTCCTTGTAAGAGTGCAAGTTCAGTAGACAGTTCTTCATTTCTATCATGTATTGATTGAATTATTTCTTCTTTCTCCTCTAAAGTGTGTTGAAGTTGTTGGATGATCCCCTCTTTATGCTCTAATTTTTTTAGAGGTGTTGAATTATTTTTTCTTTGTATGCCTCTAACAGAGAGATGTTTTCCTCTTTTTCTTGTAATATGAGTTGTAATTGGGTAATTATTTCTTGAGATTAGTTTAGATAATACTGTAATTAAAAATGGATAAGACTTAAGGAATAAGGGTTTTAGTATCAACATGTGAGCTAGGCTCTCCTTCAAGCATAGGTTCCTTTCCTTTGTCAAGAAGAAGTTACTCTTTAGCAATGGTTGTTTTCATAGTGTATGTTTCAGAAACAGGGTCTGAAGGAGATATAAAGGAATTTAGAGAGACATGAGGTGTTTGCTTTAAGGTTTTCATTTTAGTTGTTGCCTCTTTTTCCTCCTATGAGGGAACATTTTTAGCTTGGTTTTCCTAAATATCTTGGGTTGGTCTAGATGACCTATGTCTTTTCTTTCTTCTATCTAGGATGGAGGGCCCTGTTGCTAGAACTATAGTAGGTTTAAGAGCATTTTTTTTTGTAATTTAGCCCACTTCTTGAGCCCATCACGCTTTTTGATAAAGTGATACTTACAAATGAGGTGAATGAGTCCTTGGAACTTTAGATATGAGTAACCCTAATGAAATTTCTCGGTGGTAGAGGAAATAGAATCAAACAAGAACAATGGAAGACTAACTTTTTTATGGTCTTTGGATTTCTTGTGGTGTAGGTGGATAATAATTCTCAAGACTGGCCCTAGGATAACCTCAATTGGACCTCACAAGTGAAATATTTTATGACTCGTTTTTACACATTTGTAGTATAGTGGTGAGTATTCCCACATGTCATGTTATGGAAGTGCAGGGATCGTGCTATAGAAGTGCATGACCTGGGTTTGATCCCCGACAACTGCACCAAAAAGTGACAAGCATAGTTGATACTCACACTTAAAGTATTTCATGATTGTCAAACTAGGGTGGTGTCCATGGCTGTTTGCAATAAAGAGAATGATTGAAATTGTTCTAATCATGTATTAACTTAAAAATTTAACAAATTACTACTTCTAAACTTGTCTATCTAAGAAATGACTACTACGATAAAATAGAGATTACTAAATTCACGAATTGAAATGTTGAAAGTGTTGGAATTCTCATAAATAAGAAAATTATAAATAACATAGATTCAAGTAAACAAATTGTGCCCTTCACGTTGGGGAGGAGTGTACCTTTCTCCTTCCCTCTAATCCAGTTTAGGATTGGAAATTACACAAGTCTATTTAACTCAGAATAATTCCCTTTATTTAATGTAATACAGTATTTATTTCATCAACTAACCAACATAATTCTACTACAAATGCTTTTTTATATCAAGTGTTTTCCTTATCACTCTAAACTAAAGAGGATGGATTATTTGCAATATCTAACTACTAATTAACTAACAAATATCTATGACAATAATTTTTTGTTAAAGAGTTACAACTTTGAAAGAACAAATGCATCATGCACTTAGATTAGATCTTATCTTGTTAAATCTGAGTGGAATCCTTGATTAACACTCAGCTGAGATGATTTAGTGACTTCATAGGACTCAAAGCTCATGCATTCAAATCCTTTGATTAATGGTGACTACCATTTTGTGTTTTCCATTTGTTCCACATTTTCAGTTGAACTTTATGTTCAAATTGGACTCTCATAATCTACACAAGTTGCATGATGACTAGATGTTAATGTGCATTCAATGCTCCTTTCATCATGCAATCCATGTGTTGATTAAATCTTCTCGTATTCATGATTTCCAAGTCCTTTGATTCCTTCATATGAGTCATGCGCTTCCATAGCACGATTCCTATGCTCCAAAGTGAGTCTTGTGCCAATGCTTAGGTGATTCCTATGCTCCAAAGCGAGTCTTGCACCAATGCATGGGTGATTCCTGCATTGGGCTATGTATGATTCTTACGTTAGGTTTAAGATATGTTCTTCATCCACATTGTTAGCGCATATACAAATTTATTTCAACTCATTTTAAGAAGCGTAGATAAGATGAAAATGAACAAGGTTTATACACAAAACTTCCTTTTAAATATATTAAATTATTAATTACAAAATGTTAATATTAGTCTTAGTACAAAATGATGAAACAACAAAACAGTAGTTTACATAGGAATTAAAAAGGCTTGTTATTAAGGTCTTACATCGAGGTAATACTTTATATCCTACTAGTTCTAAACCTAATGTGCCCACAAGGCCTCCTATTTCTCCTAAGTGAAAACCACTTCACTTTGATAAATCTCAAGACCGGCCACACTATATTTTAATTATTTTAATAGATAAATGGCTAATTAAGTTTCAATCTAATGCTCATCATTATCCTCCTTGTCTTGAGTGATAAAATTTTTGACCTTTTTGCAACTATCATGACATCAATGGACATTGTGATAATTATTTTTATGCATTAGCTCATAAGTTTGGGAAACTTGAAGATAAAAGAATTATTATTTTGATACATGTTATTCTTTATCTTATGCATCTATGTCTCCTTCTCTGGTAAATCACTTTATGAAGGTTGTGATCTCCCACGATACCTCTTTTTGGATCCACTAGTTTCTTGGTCACCTATGATTAATTTTTATTAGAGAGGGTCATCTCCTATTCATTCATCACAACATATTAACTTTAAATGTGTTACTACAAATAACAACTTTACTTTACAAGATAATCAAGCAATAATAAATAACACGTGTATCTATGCTACACAGAAAATATAATATGTAATTCATTACTAATCAAATAACATCTAATAAAAAATGGCATCCTTGATGGAGTGACCGAGAATCCCTCATTATTATAGTTGATATATCTTGAGTACCCCTTCAAATGGGAGTAAATATTATATCTACACCTTTCTTGGTACTTCACAATATCATCAGTACAATCATCCCTCATACTCGCACACTTGCTTAAGTTTAAGTTTGTATCTCTCCCTCCTATTTATTTTGATATTAGTAAGCCTCAATCAAGATCCCATTAGCCTAAAATTAGTGTCTCCCACTAAATAATTCAATTCAACTTATCTTGCATTCTAAGCTTAAAGTGATGCATCCTACTCCTAGTGTGCACAATGCAATATTGAGGCACATGTCTCCCACACCTACATTTTTTAATCCCCTCGATAGTATCATAGAGTAGAACTTGATTTTCAAAAATTCTAATATTCCAAAAATACAAAAACATTCAAATAATCTCACAAGAAAAAAAACAATTGAATAATTCTCAAAATGCAAAATCTTGATCTACATATCACTGAAGTTGTTATTGTTTTGATTTGCACATTTTTTTCATATGGTTTGATAGATAGCAGATTATATATACTTTACTATACACACACGCATTCATGAGGCATTTGAGCATGATGTAGGACATACACAAGACTCTACAATGCTTAGATGTTGGATCTCTCCTCTTATCTAATGTCTAGTCAACATTTGGGGGAATTTCTTATGCTAAAAGGTGTTATTATTTCATTACATAGTTCCATTTAAAATTCTCATTATGTTCATTTTTTATATTATGCTCTATGTTGTTTATTTAGACTAATTTTTTTAACATGTGTGCATTGTGCATAGCTATTAAATCTTGTTCTATGTCCTCTATGCTACTATTTACTATTGTATTCACTTAATTTATTGTATTTTTGTTTTCATGTATGCATAGTATGTCCTTTTCTATGCATGTGTGTGAAATATTATGGTGTCCCTTACTTATGGCCTCTGTTACCTTTGTTCATGCTTGTTTGTGTGTGTAACACTCTTGTGTTTCTTGTATGTGACTCTTTACCTTTTCTATGACTAGCATATGTGAGATTTCTTATTTTACTTGTATGCTTATATGTTTGTATACTTGTTTTATTTTATGTTTTTTTATTACTTATGCTTTATTATTGATCTCTTTGTGTCATGGTTTATGTTATGTACTCTTTGTAAGAACATGATCTCTATGGTGGCCATCTACAATAGCCCTTAATATTATCCAATGCTAACTATATGCTACATCTGACATGAAAACACATATTTTTACAGACAAGTGATTTATTTTCACACTTAACTCACCTCAAAAGAGGGGTCATTCAACGTGGATATTACATGAATAGATATGCAATTTAGGATAGTGAATAGAATTTAAAACTTTGAATATAATGGGACATATACATATACACGAGAAAAAAATTAGATACATATCAACATCAGGATTCACACAAGTAAAAAACCATCAAAATGGTGATGGAACCATCAAACATTATTGTCTAAGACAGATTGTTTCATCCAAGGAAGTTTTTTAGCAATAAATTCATATTTTTTTAGAAAAGACACATTTTTATAGGTTTTTGATATATGTTCAAGGACAATTGACAAATTGCATCTTAAATTTTTTTACCTTTAGGTATATAATGTGGGGGGCATGAGCACTTCATTCCATTTCAACTTTACTCATCTTGAGCACCTTCACAATATATGATATGGGTGCATAGGACTCGCCCTTATTCAATATTCAACAATGTATACCTTATGCACATGGGACATCGCATAGTGGGGGATTAATATACTTCATTCTCTTTCAAAATATATATGTTTAATGCATTTGGGACTAGATCCATATGTGATTTAGGGGTAGAATATTTTTGGGGTGACCAGAAATCTCTGTGTAATTCTTTTCATCACTATTTTTGGAATGGATGGAAATCATGTGACACCCTTTCTACTTTTATAAGGTTATTTGAGGTGACTAGAAATTCTTATACACTTGTCTTTAGTGTTGGGATATCCTAATTATCATTTATATATGGTATCTCCATCAACAAATTCGGGGTTGATCAATATCAATCCTCCAACGTCTTAGTTCCAATCCATCTCTCTAAGAACTTCATTAAGGATTTAATCCTTCAGGTAGAAAATAGGTGTTCTCCTTCCTTTATTTGTTCACTTTTCAAATTTTCAAGTTATAATTCCAATTTACACCTTTCAATTACAATTTCAAATATGAGTTAAAGTATAATTATTTTTATGGACATTAACTATACTTTATGTTGCAAATTTCTCTATGGAGATTATGTTAACACTCAAGTGAATTAAGCGCCTTGGGTGAATACAAAGTGTGTTTTCACACTCAGGTATATTTTCTTGTAAGAAATAAAATTTCATTTCCTATCTTAAAGGAGGGGCAAAGGTAGACACCTTAATTTGGTAATTTATCACGTGATAATGTTAGTATTTTCTTAATCCCTAAATCATGACTTGTGCACACATTCCAATATCAATTTCCTATCCTTTTTTATATGTATGATTTATCTCATCATTTACACTATTAAATCACTCACAAAATTTCTTACATTAATCTGTAGTATTCTATCACCTCCAAGTATCATGTCCAGAAGTTTCTAGCACCTCAATCCCTTTCCATATGAGACTTCCAAACAAGGACTAAACCACCATATGGTATGGTCCAAAACTTTTGATTTCATCCCCATCCACCCAACATTCACTTTCACAATTTGATGTCTTTCTATGGTGTTGGTGAAATAATTTTTTGTAGGACAAATTAGTGGTTTTTGTCAATGTTACAGGATTAGGTCCCTCCTCTCGGGAATGGGGAGGCTCCCATTTATTGAATGCAACAAATAAAAAAAATTGTGGGTAGCTGTCAAGTAGGGGATCGCATAGGAATACTCTACTAAACATATGGAAAATTTCTTGTATGGAATACAATGGAGGAATGTTTTTGAAAATATGTAAATGGGAGATAGGAGAATAGGTAAATGGTTAATTTTATGAGTATGAACTTGTAGATTTCACAAACATTAACCAGAGTAGGTCCACATTCAATAGGAAGAGAAATAATTGTGCAAGTTTTGAGAATAAATCCTACCTCTTCAACTTCATCTAATAAGCAAGAAAATAAGATTTACCTAACCTAAGAATGACGAGGTTTAATGATACTCATGGAAGTGATTTATGGTAATTGATATTATGCTACGTATTCAAAATGATGTAGGCTCTCCTCCTACAAGAACACCTGCATATCACATACACTATACAAAATATGATTAGTAAAATATGAGGTAGATTACCTAGTAAAGGCTAGTCCTCGAAAATCAAAGGACTTCCTAATCAGGATGTCAATCCACTTTTTACACAATCAAGTGACTTTAAAAAAAAATCTGTGATATATGATAGATAATAAATGATAAATGATGTGACAAGTTTTAACTTTATTACAAACATATATCCAATACATAATGAGAAATGAAATATATGAACTATGGCTCAAATTCAGAATCTATGTCTGAATCTAAATTATCTTCTTCAGTGAACTTCATCTCTTCTTCTTTAGAGAAGTTTTAATTCTCATGTTCAATGTATTATTATTTAAATAATTTTGAATACTCCTCTTCAATGTCATATTAATACTCAAATTCAAAATATGAGTCTTTAGAGTCAGTTTCGTTCTCATATTCAGACTCAGAGTCCAAATCCTCCAACTCAGTTTCGTATTAATATTTGAACCAAGAAATATCATCCTGGATGTGTAGGACCTTAAACTATGCTTCCCAAAATTATTCTACATCATCATGAATCTATTGGGTGGCCTCAAATATGCTCTACAAATGATCCAAAGGGGCACAGTGAATGACACATAGCTCAAAATCATGTAGGATGTCCTATTGTTCCCAGTACAATGGATGACGGACAATGGGTAGAAAATTGATACTTGAAATCTCATGAATTGGGCCACCTATTTCCATCTAAAATAATTCATGCATGATAAAGGTTTGAAATGTCAGATCAAAGATATTAAATGAATATCAATATAAACTAAAGTAACAGGAATCGTTGGTGATAGAAAGAATCCCTGGCAATAACAAGAATCGCTAGCGATTTAGGGTAAATATGGAGAGAATACTAAAACTGATTGATTTGAAATCGGTGAGCTATAAGAAATTTTATGATGATAATGAATATATGAAATAACATCAGTACCTGGATGATTAGATAAGACTATAGATGATTTCTGACCTTGATAGAAGATGATGTAGGAAGTTGGTAAAGCTGATAGTTGGACGATGAAATGTCGATCTGCAAAGGCTTTGGAATGACTCCAAAGATGCTTTATGATTTTGAATAACAATGTTGGATGATAGCTTGATGCTTAGTAATGATAGCCTTATACTCAACATTAAAATTAAACTTCGTGAATGTTTATGCAAGATCCCCCAGAGAGATTGAAATTTTATCTTAAATAATCATAGGTGATTACCTGAATCGCTGATGATTTTAGTATGTTTAATATTTTGAGGGAAAAATGGTTGAAATAACCTTCAGAATAAGGCTTTTTGTTTGGTATTCAGGATATAATTTGGTTAATTTGTTCGAGAATGTGTTGAGTTGGTAGTGATGATGAAGGAATAAACTAAATTTGGCTAGATTATGTTATGACTTAGCCTAATCTAGGTTTATAGATAATTTTAATAGCTTTATAGATGAAAATGATAGGTTTTTCAAGATAAGGGAGCTATGGAATAGGTTAAAAATGGTTTTTAAGAAATATTTGAATAGTTAGGAAAATTATTAGGTTAGGTTGGATAATTAGGTGTTATTTAAGATAAAGGAAAATAATGATTTTCATAGGTGGATATATTAATTTGATTAAATGGTGTATGTCGAAGGAATGATGAATATTTGGAGGGAATCCATGAGCATCAAAACATTTCACTTAACTGCAAAATGACGTAGCTTCAAGGTCCAAGAAAGAAATCACCCATAAGAGCAATGTGCATGCATTAAGGGAAAACTGGCTCAAATCCCATACTTCATTCCATTCCATTGTATTACTCGAGATGAAAAGGTGTACATATAGTATTAGGGTGTGTAACTCCCCCAAAAATGTAGCTGTCAAGAGGTGGGAGTTACATTCCTGGAATAGCCAGTCAAATGTAACTCCTATGATGCTCTATGACGCGTGTAAGGCCATAATGACACCCTAGGACACCTAAGCATGGTGAATCACCTATGTGGAGGAATCCCATGTACTTAAAATATATGCATGGTAAATATCCTACACCAACACCCCCCCTAAAGCATAGCTTAGGTGGACACATAGATGAAAACAAGGAGAAGTGGGTCCTGGCAACAAGCCTGATGAGGTACCCACGTACAAGAAACTCTTGAAAAGTGGAGTAAAAGGAGAAAACCTAGTGAGAAAAACTCCCCCTCAAAAGAGAGACAAGTCTACTCTCTGATCTAAGAAATATTCCAAAGATGGGTCCCAGCCACAGATGAGCTTGTAAAGGTACCCATAAACAAAGAGGTAATCTTTCGAAAAGAAGAAGAAGAGAGAAGAAGAGGGAGATGAGAGGAATGTAGAAGATGCCATGGATGGATTTGAACTCTACAGCTCTAAGAGGTCTCCCAAAAGAATGTCGATGATGAGATCCTCTGCCTCTGGACTGAAGAAGAGCCACCCACACCGAACAGTGTGCCTACCCTTAGGAAGGACATAAATGACGTGCTAGAATTCCACCCACTCCGTGAAGGAACTAAAGGCAGCAGCACAAAGAACTCTGAGTTTGGTCCACAAAAGTGTGACATAGGTCTAGCAAGTGAGTGCAAAGGAACCGAAGGTAATGTCACAAGTGTAAAACTGTCAAAGTATGAAGAGTGAATACCCACAGAGAGGATGTCCAACTGATGTGAAGGTAACATAACATCCCCCACAATAGAAAATGGATCCATAAGCAAGGGTGGATCAATGAAGGTCTCTAGAAAAGTGGAAGTGGTAAGAGTCCTAGAAGGGGCACTCCCAACAAATGGAGATGATGAACTCCTCTGAAAATACCTATAGATGGATGAGGAACCTGTAGTGCATCACAAGTAGTACTCTGATGAAAAGATAACTAAGGTCAGACAAATACTTGTCCCAATGAGGGGGCTCAACAAACAGAAGAGCGATATCAGATAGGTATGAGTCATCCAATGAAGGTAGAGGAGTGAAAGGGTCCTCACACACTGGAAGTGAGGAAAGGAGGTGATTGTGATGACTGTATGAGACTGAGAAGGATACTGATCGATATCTGATGATATGTGGGAAGTGTCAACACTCTCTGGAATAGTGAGAGAAAGAGGAGAAGAGTCCTTTGTAGTACTATCGACATCAGAATAGGGTGCACAATCATCGTCATCAAAAGTAGAACCAAGTGATCCTATGTTAGTGGAACTATCATCACATGAAGAACAAGAGGAGACAACTGGATTAGCAGACAGCAAAAATGGTGACAGTATGTGAAGGGTCTCCATAGAGGAACTGAAGAATGCTCTAGACACAGTGAGGTGGATCTGAGTCTGCCACGTGAAACCAGAGAGATCAAGAGACATGCATCATCATGTGACCAAAGACATTGTCACAAGTGTCAAGAAAGTCCTCATATGACGATGATTAGTGGGTGCAGGAACTAGCCCAAGCAAGAAGGGTAAAAGACCCTCGTCGATGAAGTAACATTCCATGGAAGCACGCCAAGCTGAATAGTTCCCTCTCCCAGTGAGAAGTGGCAAAGACTGTAAGGTGATCCTATGATGCTCAAGTCTGGAAATATAACTCTCTATGATTTGGAATAAAAAGTGTAAGGTGCACAAAAGCAAGACCTCGGACTTGGCTGATAGTGCGTCTGCATGTGAAAAGGCCTAAGAGTACTAATGAACCCCCCAGAATGCGGCACTTTATAAAGTAGTTTGTTTAAAAAAATGACAATTCCATCACGTAAAGTGTGAAAAACCATGCAAATTTGACTAAAGAAGCACTCATAAACGAGTTACGAGTCAAAAGTTATGGCATTAAAACGATTCCCGCAACTGATGGAAAATGCCAATAGGTCCTGCAAATGCATTAAAAAAGTTCCCGAAATGGGTGCAAAGGGTGTTGTGTGGGTACTCATTAGAAATGGCATCAAATTTTAGGCATGATTTGTTTTTCTTGTGAGGGGAGATTAGCCTCCTACCAACCCCGGACCTCGCCCTCCATCTTCGACATGCGAATGAAGGACAATATACAAGAAAAAAAGAAGCCCAAAATTATTACAATGCCATGTGAATATTTTTAACCTTAAAACATTAAAAAAAGGTTTGTTTTAACCTCCAAAAAATACTAAAAGGGAGGTGATAGATGGACTGAGCTGGTTCACACAATATGGAGCTACGTCCACCAAGAATCACTTGCTCAATTTTATTACAAGCACTTCAGTGGTTCTCTCAATGCACAGCTACCCAGATCTGTTTGGAGCTATGCTAAACAAACTCTACATGTGATTCACAGCCGGTTCAAAGCACATCTACAATAGGCCATTTGCTTGTGGTGTAACTATCATATGCATAGGGGCTATAAATAGACAATTGCTTAAGAAGTTTGATACAAAACCGTGGGTATCAAAACCATAGGCAAAACGTGGTGGGTATCAAAACATGGGTCTAAAAAACCACTGGGTATCAAAACAATGGGTAACCAAAAAACCATGGGCCCAAACCAACAGGGATAACGGTAACCCATGATACCAAATGGTTAACAAACCAAATGAAAATTCATGTGAACTTGGGGGCTTGGGCACCCCAAACCCCCCGACACCATGCTCACCGGCGAGTCGGGACCGATGTAAAAATACCCGAGTGTAACACATAGAAGGTGTACCACACTCTAACATGAAAATAGGCTCCACAAACATAACAATCTCCCACTTGGAGACTGATTTTCACTGAGCAAGATTCTCAATCCTTCATTGTCATCCGCAAAGGCCAACCAAAGCTGAACATAGCTTTAGTTTTTCGCCTTGAAAACCACCAGGTCATCAAATGTAGCCTGCTAGAGATTCTGACAAGGTATGAATCTTCTCCAACTTTAACTTATCTTCCTCCAAAGTTGTCCTAATGACAGTGATATCTCAACTAATATGCTTTGTCCTAGAGTGAAAAGCAGAGTTCTTAGCTATCCGGTGTATGCAACCACTCTGAGTATCACTGATGCCAACTTAGCATGAGACAACTGCTCATGAGCCAAAATACGAGGCTCTAGCAATTGTTGTAAGGAAAGACATCTTTTGCTTGCCATGTGGCAGCAACATGAGCTCAAAAAAATGGTTACCCAAAGCCACCAGCTTCTAGTAGTCATGCAAGATCTACATCACTGAAGTCCAAACATACAGTGTAAATATAACCTGTCATGCTCCTCCTGCTGTCAACATCTCCAGCCCTGAATCTACATAAAATAAAGTGGAGTCTGTTCCACTGTGGCACAATAACCCCATGGTCCCTCTCAAATACCGAAGGATCCACTTTACTGCTTGTCAATGCTCTTTACCTGGATCACTCATAAATCTACTCACAGCTCCCACTGCATGGGCAGATATCACCCAGAACACACCATAACATACATCAAACTACCAAATACTGATGAGGTAAGGTACCTTGGACATCTGGTTTCTTTCCTGATCTTGGGACATTCTCCTTTGATAACTTAAAATGGCCGCCAAAGGAGTCCCAACCGGTTTACATCAGATGCATGTTAAACATCCAATACCTTCTTAAGATACTCTTCCTGAGATAAAGTCAGCTTTGTTCCTTCCTATCCTGAAAGTTATCCTCATACCAAGGATTTGTCTGGTAAGGACCCCCAAATCCTTCATATCAAAGGATTCACTTAGCTGTTTCTTGAGTACTTTTATTTCCTGCATGTTTTTACCTGCAACCAACATGTCATCAACATACAAACACAGGATAATATAACTTCCATCCTCAAATTTCTTTGTATACACGCAATGGTTAATAATGACATCTAATATAACCTTGCTCCATCATGAAGCTATCAAAATTCTTATACCATTGACGTGGAGCTTGTTTCAGGCCATACAAGCTCTTCTTCAGTTTACACACCATCTCCTCTTTACCTTTGACATTCATATGTTCTGTCTACTGCTTATATAGCTCCTCCTCCAAATCACCATGGAGAAATTCAGTCTTTACATCTAACTGTTCTAAGTGCAAGTCTTCTGCTCCACTATTCAAGAACAGTTCTGGATAGAAGTCATTTTTACTACAGGAGAAAAAATCTCATCAAAATCTATACCTTGTTTCATATGCAAACCCCTTGACCACCAACTTTGGTTATATCTTTTCTTTCCTCCTTCTTCATCTTTAACTCTTACACCCACTTGTTTTGTAATGCTCTTTTTCCTTCCGGTAGCTTCACCAAATCCCAAGTCTGGTTCTCCATTAGAGACTTATGCTCCTCATCCATGGCTTGCTCCCACTTCTTCCTAGCATCTACCTGCATTGCTTCATCAAATCTCTCTGGCTCTCCACTATCAGTGAGTAATAAATAATAAAGAGAAGGAGAAAAATGTTCAGGTTCTTTTCTTACCCTAGAAGACCTCCTCAATATAGGATTTGGGGTTCCTGTTAGGGTTCTCTGTCTGATTCATGTGTCACTTTCCCATCCATATAAGATCCTCTACCGTGTTTTGCATATTCTTTCTTGGATTCTTCCCTGTTTTCCTACAACAACTGCTTATACATGACTTTCTCATTAAAGACCACATCCCTAGAACAAATGATTTTCTTGTCCTTAATACTCCAACATTTATATCCAAATTCATCACCACCATAACCAATGAAAGTACATTTCAATTCTGATTTAGCCTCTAGCTTGGTCATATCATCCTTGTCTATATGAACAAACACCTCACATCCAAAGACTCTAAGAAATGATAATCAAATTTCTTACCATACCAAACCTCCTCAAGGTATGCCTCCATCCAAGGCACTTGAGGGTCCTCTGTTTATCAAGTACACAACTGTGCTCACCGCTTCTGCCCAAAAAGAAAGAGGCAGTCTTGCATGTATCCTAATGCTCCTAGCACATGTTCCATTATTGTTATATTCTATTCATCCTTTCTGAGTCACCCCATTCTACTGCGGAGTTCCTGGAACTATCTTTTTCTTATAGATTCCATTCTTAGAACATGTAATCATCAAATTCATTGCTTGCAATACTCCCCTCCATTATCTGACCTGAGACATTTTAACTTAAGACATGTTTCATTCTCTACCAAGGCTTTCCATTTAACAAAAGTCATCAAATACATCAGATTTTGGCATTTCTGATACAATAAACCCAAACTTTCCTTGTTGCATCATCAATAAAAGTAACATAATAACTTGAACCCCCAAGAGATGATACCTGAGCTAGCCCCCACATATTAGAATGTACCAGCTCTAACTTACTCTCTTTCTTTGTAGGTCCAACCTTGAGAAACCTTACTCGCTTTTGTTTCCCATATATGCAGTTCTCACAGAAATCCAAACCTGTTTCTGTATATCCAGGAAAATTCTTCTTTATGATGTCCATGCCCTTATGGCTCATATGACTTGAGCCTATAGTGCCATAATGTTGTATCTGCATCTAAAGTTTACAAGATTACAATCATTAGTGCTATAGTGTATGATTAAATACAAGGTTCCAACCTTCTTTTCTTGCCACCATCAAGAGCACCCTTGGTAACCTTCCAAGAGTAGCTGTAAATATCACAGTCAACCATCACTTCCCAATTACCCCACCGATATCAAATTTCTCCTTAATGTAGGCACATGTCTACATCCTTCAATAGCCATGTATTCCCATTCTGCATCTTAACCTGACTAGAACCTTTTCCAACTATACTGTTTAAGGCTCATCATCACCAAGAAAAACATGCCCAAAATCCCCTTGAACATAATTAACAAAATAATGCCTATGTGGAGTAGCATGAAAAGAAGCCCCTGAATCTAAAACCCAAGATTCAATAATATTATGCAAAGAAAGAATCAAAGCATCCTGACATACATTACCCGATGCCACATTTTCCTCCTTGTTTTCTTCCATTGTTTTTCTTGTCTAAAAGCTCCCAAAGTCCTTCTTTGCATGCCCAGACTTTCCACAGTTCCAACATACAATCTTGCTCTTGGATTTTGACCTTGCCCGATCTTTGATTTTCCATGGTTTCCTCTATTCTTCTGTCTCCCTCTAGTTTCCACTGTCAAACCATTCCCTGAAGTGGAATGATTCCCCAGAGCTTTTTCTTCACATTTCCTCACTTAGAATCACCCCTACAACATCTTCAAACTTCAACTTCGAGTTAGCTGGAACTGAGTTGCTTACCGCCATTGGCTATTCCAACTGGATTAGGTAAAGAGCATCAGAATTAATAAAGCCCTAACTTCTTCATCAAATTTGTTTAACGAAGCTAGAATATTCAAACCGTATTGAAATAACAATTTAAATGATCTGCTAGAGTTATTCTTAGACATCTTCATATTAAACAAATTTTTCATTAAAAATATCTTGTTAGAGGCAGAGGGTTTTTCATACAACTTCCCTAATGCATCCATTTGTCATCATTTTGTCTCTCTTTTCCTTTGAAACATTAAATAATACCAAGATGCAAGTGTTCCAGATCAATTTCCAAGTGCCTTACTCGTTTGGATCAAATTTCATTCCACATCTGTCATACTCAAGGGTTTGTTCACCTTCTCAGTTCAACGGAGTATAAAGATCCTTCTGATAAAGGTAATCTTCCATCTGCATCTTCCAAAGACTAAAATTCTGCACACGTTGAATTTATCAACCCTAGGGATTTTCCATCATCTGCCATAGCTTCCACTCAAGTCACTCCAAAAAATTTCTCTCGGCATGATTCAATCGACTTCAACAAACCAAACAGGCTCTTATACTACTTGTTATGATATCGAGATAAAATATGCGGAATCAATCAGCATAAAGTGGGGGAAAATGTAGAAACTAATATGCAAAAAATATTATAGATCTCAAATAAAAGTGCAGAATAAATAACACAACACAGAGAGACAATATTTAACGTGGTTCACCCAATATGGGCTACGTCCACCAAGAATCACTTGCTCAGATTTTATTACAAGCCTTCACTCTCTCAATACAATACCCAGATCTGTTTGGAGCTATGCTCAACAAACTCTACAGAATTCACACCAGAATTCAAATCACATCTGCAATACATTTTCTTGTATGTCTATCATATGCATAAGACCATATAAATAGACAATTTCTTAAGAAGTTTGATACAAAAATGTGGGTATCAAAACCATGGGCAAAACCATGGGTATCAAAACAATGGGCGGAAAACTGTGGGTATCAAAACAATGGGTACCGAAAAACCATGGGCCCAAAAACAGCCCATTACCCATGGGTTAATAAACCACCCATGAAAATTTGTTTCGGGGGTTCGCCCCCGAACCCCCTTGACCCACTCACCAGCGAGCGAGACCACTGTAAAAATACCCGAGTGTAACACATAGAAGGTGTACCACACTCTAACATGAAAATAGGCTCCACAAACATAACAGGGAGGAGTTATGATGCCCCCCCAAGTATGTAAATGATGGAGGTCTGGTCAAAATACATTAAGTGGGTCAATGTAAGGAGTATTTTCCTTAAAAAAAGTGATGGGACACTGAGGTGATAATATTGTAGGATTCTTGAGCGGTGGAAGTCAAAAGAGGTTAACTAGATTTTGGTGGTCTTGCATAGCGAGTGGTTGTTTATTTACTGTAGATGACTTGAGTGGAGGTTAGGTTGAACTGATATTTATAGGAGGTTGCTTAGATTGACTTCATAATGTCGCAGATAACTTGAGTGGAGGAGTAGGACCATCCGTAAGAGGAGGTTGAGTGGATTGAATAGGAAACACTTGAGTGGCTAAAGAAGGTACCTTAGAAGTGATAGCATGATGCTCATTAGACGTAGAAGAATCAGATTTAGGAGCCCATTTGGATGTAGCATTTGTAGATGGGCATGCAACAAAATGTTGTGCAATGTTGCACTATGCAGATTTATCATCTCCAGAGGCCAATTCATAGCAAGACTTCAAGGGAAAAAACATGAGTTGTGTGGACGAGCCCACAAGTGGAGGTAAGAGTGGGGTCCTGGGTCTAACATGGTGCAGTAGTGAGAAATGAGTCAGATAGTGTGAGTGAGGAAGGATCTCCAATGCACATGCAAATGCAAAATGGCATAAGCAAGGCAAAGGAAGAGCATGTTCCACCAATGCACGAGTAGGTAACTCTGAATCACAAGGAGTGGTGGTTAAAACACGAGTCGAGCATACCAAAGAACGAGCCAACATTGTAGAAAATGTCCATGCAAAGGTAACCTCGAGACAACAATGAACCACAAGTCCACGCCAAAGAAAAACCGAGCAGTGGTCCAAAGAACCCCTGTAAACAAATTAACCACTATCTTCCTAGAAGGCTGAAAACAACAAGCACAAGTCCCTTTAAAAAAATTCAAGTAGAGCACATGCAAAGGAGAGATTACACACGAAACTATGAGATGGAGAGTAGTAAGAAACTATTGTGAGTAACACGATTTCAATCCCAGAGCTCTGATACCATGTCAGAGGAATGATGAATATCTTGAGGTAATCTGTGAGCATCAAAACATTGCACTTAATCGCAAAATGATGTATCTTCAAGATCCAAGAAAGAAATCACCCATGGGAGCAATGTGCATACATTAAGGGAAAAATGGATCAAATCCCATACTTCATTCCATTCCATTGTATTACTCAAGATGAAAAGGTTTACATATAGTAGTGGGGTGTGTAGCTCCCCCACAAATGTAGTCGTCAAGAGGTGGGAGTTACATTCCTAGAATAGCCGGTCAAATGTAACTCCTATGACGCTCTATGATGTGTGTAAGGCCATAGTGACAACCTACGACACCTAAGCATGGTGAATCACCTATGTGGAGGAATCCCATGTACTTAAAATATATGCATGGTAAATATCCTACACCAACAGTGTACATATTAATAAAAAATGGGATGTAGTATGTGGCCTAGGGTAAGTATTAAATTAATTGATTAATTGAATAGAAATAAAGGTTGTTTTTGTGGGATGTCATGTGATTAATTAAGAGGAGGGTACATTATATTAAATATTAGTATGTTTAATTAATGATTTTGGACAAGGATAGAGTGTAGATTTTCAGTGTCTAAAGTAAGATATAATAATCTTAACAAATAAAAGACACAATGTTCTATTGATTTATTTCTCAAAGACACAAATTTCTTTCAAGGTTGTTCAATATTACAAACCTTACATAGTTGGAAAGTATAAAGTAGAAGAACATAGACAAGGAGATAGAAAAAAGTAGCTTCTTGATTGTAGTAGTAGGAGAAAAAAAGCTACCCATTTGGAATGGAGAAGTCATCCCAATATATAGCCTTACAAAGTGCCTCTTCATCTCCCTCTAAGTGACTTTTCATATTCCTACCACTTATTACCTTTCATATTCCAGTGGGAATAAAAATAACTTCTTTTCTTATTTATGAAAAAAAAAAATTTACAACGTAAAATTAAAAGGTCTCTTAAGTGAATAAGATGAAATAGCCAAAAAAGTACATTCCCAATGAAGAGTTAGAATATAGATAGAGAAGGAAGAAGAGAGAGAATAAGAGAGGAGTGATTAATATGAATGAAGAAGCTTCCAATAATGAAGGGATTTCTTTCAATGGACTCTATGGAAATGTTCCAAGGATGAAATCATTTCCCTTGACCTCTTTCTTGAACCGAACCTTTTTCCCTATGGGATGAAAATATATTCTTGCTCACCAAGGGGTGAGAATCAATATGTTCTTGATCAAACATATTCTTGATCCCTTGATAATATCTTCTTCTTCACAGATTCTTGGGGTGCTCTCAACATCCTTTTTTTTAAGTCCTCCAAATCCATATTTGTCACATTATTGTCACCAACATTAGGATACTCAGTGTTTAATGTGGAAATTGGCACTAAACCTAAGTATTTGAACTTCATGGTGCAAAAAGTTAGTGAAATGGATGGGAGACATATGGGTATGATAAATTTTACCAAAATCCCAACACTTACTATTTTAAGCAGGTCCTACCCTAGATGTTTATTTTTTAGTAAGTTTCTCAAATTGGCACATTTGAGTGTTCTTGATATGAAAGGAGTGATGGTGACTCGGAAAGTGACTATTTTTCAAAACTTACTATTTTTAGCATGTGGGCACTTGGTAAAACTTATTATTATTAGAAATTAGTCTTTTAGGTGTTGGAATGATATGAGAGTGGTCTCAAAATTTTAGATTTTTTCTCTAGGATACTTTGTTCCAAATTTTAGGGGTTTTCAATCACCATATTTTTTAGATCTAAAAAGGAACGTTTTATGGCTACATTTTTCATCTTTCCATTAAAATTTATCCAAACCCTCAATGGATGCAAGAGTGGAATAAAAATAAGGGTGTTTTTGCAAGGAGTTAACCAAATTTCATGGGATTCCAAGGTGGGTTTTTTGAGTTATGAGAAAAACTTCATTTTTGGGCATGGGGGTTTCTAGAAAATTGTAGTGGCATAACAACATGGAAATGGAGTTTGGGTGGAAAAAAATATCACATTCACATGTTTAAAATGACTAATTGTTTGATTATTTTAATCATTTCACCCTTTTGGCATTTTAACTCATCATTAATCTCATGTGCTTAACCTAAGTCAAGTGGAGGTTAGAGGGTTATTTTTACCCATGAAAATAGATGACAATTGAGGTCGGGGGATAGTGGGGACACTAAGTTTCACTTTACATTTTAGCTCACCATTAACCACATGTTGGCTGGAGATATCTTATGACTAAGTATGAAATGCTCATAAGATCAGGGCATGCAGATAAAGGGCACGTAGGTTCACACGGAAATCCAGGAGAAGGAGGGTGCGCTAAGGAAAGTTAGAATTCATGTACCTAGCCATTTTTCATGGATGGGATAAGAATGAATTGAGTGTGGAGCACATCTTATTGGAAGACTCGGAAGACACGCCAAGCTATTTTGGGACGAGTGGAAAATCAAGCGATGTGTAGTGTTTTGAGCTAATAATAGGATATGAACTAGGGGTTAACTATATGAGACATATTATTAGAGGATATTGCATGCTTCCATGGATATCGCGTAGTGGCGCATGGTAATTCTTACCATGCATCCTATTTTTAGGATGCCTAAGTGGTGAAAGGGAAAGTCCTCACCCCTGTGTGTGTGTGTGTGTGTGTGTGTGTGTGTGTGTGTGTGTGTGTGTGTGTGTGTGTGTGTTGATTTATACGGTTTAGGGGATCTTAATCAGGTTATGTAAGATTTATGATGTTTTTTTATGAGCGCACATGACTTATGGTGATACTATTATGATGTCTTCAGCTATTGGTTTTAATATGGGATAATATAATGGATCATTGTGGATGGATTCTTTTTATTGATGGATCTTATGTAGTAAATGTGATACTAGTTCTTGTTTGATTCTTTATGCTCTATGGTTGAGATCTAGATCTGGATTATGGACTATGGAATGTTTATGTTTAATTATGGATATGAATATGTTTTATCGTGCTATCACACTAACATCATGCACAAGCAATTCTAAAGAGGGGCATGGTACCTTTGTGCACTTCGAGTGAGTGCTCATCTTAGGCTGAGTGATGTGCCAGCACAACTGGGTTTTTCACAGTAGATTCTAGGTTGCACAATTGGTTCCATTTCCGGGACCTATTTTTCAGTTGTTTTCAAGATGTTTCATGATGAAGACATATCTGTTGACTTTGGCCAATATTAAGAGTTGGGTAGACAATTTAGAGGAAGAGTTTTCTCATAGATTCAACACTGGACTTGATTTTTATGCTCATGCATGGGTTGAAGAAAATATGTATCATGAACTCTATGAGACATTCTTTTTTATTTCCCAATAGATTTTTACAAGTGGCTAGTAGCATATGCATCGAAGAGAAATTAGAGGTATAGAACAATTGTATGGACTCGGAAGATTACTAGACTCTGCATGATGTTTATTTGGCTTGGACACATGTTGTAGATCATTGATGGGGTGGTTTCTTGAATAGTTATACATTGGATTACATTTTTTTATTTATTCCTGTCCACAAGTTGTTGAGTTCCATTTCTTGTGCAAATACAGAGGATATTATTTACATGATATCCCTTTAGCGATTAAAAATTTTAGTGTAACTTTGGATTTGGAAAAATGACCTATGGCTAGCTAAATCCCATCGTGCGTGGGGAAATTACTAGGTGTGGTGAAATATGGTATACCTGGCTGTATAAAGGTAGAGAGAATAAAGTCATATTAAGTATAATGAAGCGTGTGAGAGGAAATTTACAAAGAGATGTGATATTGATGAGTCTTTAGAGTTGCAGAGAGATATGGCTCAGGAAGGATTTACGGCTCACATGGAAGACATGTAGCCAAATCATTTGGTTCTTCCATCCTTAATAAACCATGGTAGACAGTCCCCCTTGTCTTTTGATGAGGGCACATCTAAGGAAGAACAATTAAAATATGTGGGCGTGCATCGGATCCATCGTGGTGACCTATCCCTTACACTTGGTGTTCATGTTCCTAATATAGTTGTTGAGAATCAAGCTAGTGTAGGTACATCAGTATTGATAGGTATCTTTCATTTTCATTGGAATATAGGAGTTCTTCAGATGGCTACACAGTCATTTTTGTTTGGTGGTCTTATTGGCGGTATATTTTCTGGTGCGTCATCTACACAAGGCTTGGGCACACAAAACATTGGTAATACTTCTGAAAGTAGCACAAATTCACAAACCGTGGGTGTACAATTTAGCACAATAGTGGGGACACAAGGCAGCACATCCTCTCACTCAGTTCTTGCTACAGGAGGAGGATTAGGAGGATCAGGTGGTTCGGGATCTAGTATATCTAGTGGTTCTGGAGGTGGAGGGAATATTGGAGGTAATAAAGGTTCTAGAACTGGTGGGCATGGTTCACACCAACCCCAGCAAGTGTATTATGAGATGTCTCTTTTCCTACCAGAATACATGGGAATGGAAGATACAGCTGAGCACATGCACATGTGTGATATATTATGGTGTGTTAAGGGAATCATAGCTTCTGAGCATAAGGTAATTCAGTTTGCTACTACTTCGCAAGGGTGTGTGCATAGTTGGTACGTGAAGTATGATCCAAACCAGACTTGTGTAGACTATACCACATTGCATGATGCTTTCTTAGTTGAGTTCCATATACCTGAGTTTGAACATAAAAGCATTAGTGCATTCAAGGACATTAAGCAGGGTATGGCTAAGAGCCTAAGGGAGTATGATGCATGTTTTAAAACTTTTCTATCAAATTTATCTTATGATATTGACCCTAGCCAACATGCACCGTAGTTTTTTGGTGGTTTGATCACATGCTTCAGAAGGGCACTTTCTCATAAGAATTTTACAAATTTGCGTGAGGATTTGGAGGTAGCTCTACATGTTTAGGAAATTTGAAGCATAGACACTGGGGTTAGCCCATTTTTGGAAGCACAGATTGCATCTATGGTAAAACAGTTGGAAAAATTGTCAGGTAATTCATCCCATGAGATGCACAGTGGTATTTGGTGTATGGATTATGAGGTGGAAGGACATATTAAACATACTTTCCCTCGTAAATATGTGCACGTCATGTTGTTGGATTGTGAGATATGTAATTTGGATCATGATTCAAGTAGGTGCCCCCTGTTGCAGCGCACGATAAGGAATAACATGTTTTGTTATATAAATCTACCATTCATGATATAGATAATTGCAGATTGATTGATCAAATTCATGATGTCATTAAAACTTGTGTAGGTCAAACTAGTTTTACAAAAAATTCTAAGGAACGAGGTGAACATCATAATCATAATCACAATGAAGGGTGCTCTGATGAAGGTGGTAAAGGTAGAGGTTACCATGGAGAATACAAAGGCTGAGGTTGTGGTGGTGAAAGAGGTGATTTCCCACGAGGAACCTATTATACATGTGGATCCCCTTATCATTATAGGCGAGAATGCCCTCATAACATTATTTTCTCCTAGTACAAAAAGAATCACAAGTTTGAGGAATGCCTGGATTTTTATGAGCATATGAGCAAGCGGCACAAGAAGGATAAGGGTATGGGAATGGTTAGATTACAACACATTGTGGAATAAAAGTGGATGCCAAAGATAGCACCTGACCCTAAGATAATACATATGTTGGTGAATACACGCATGGAGGCTACGCACACGTGTAAGACTCCGAAGAAGAAACATGTTATTACAAAATAGGAGGCATTGCATATGAAGTATCCAAACCTTGACCATTAAAAGGAAGTTTATCAGGAAACCATGGAGGTTATTAGAAACTTTCCGGGAGAGATACAATGATTGAAGGAGTAGTCATGGAAGTTGGATCAAGAAAATGCAGTTGAGCTTCCATAGGAATACGTTGACAACTTAAAGGATTTTTTTAAGATGTTGCTCTAGGAAAAAACAATTCCTTTGTTTTGGGAATGGTTAAGGACAAACGTTTCACGCGCTAGAGTTGAGCGCGAGAGATAGATATTGTATGCAAACTTACCTCCTCACAATATTGATTATGAAAAAGAGATCGCCTCGAATGATTTTTTTGATGGATGGTTATTGAGAAATATACTGATTGATACAGGTGCAGAAGTGAATGTGCTCACCTTGGACGCGTGGAATCAGATGGGGAGGCCACCATTACAGCCATCTTCAAATGTGTTATATATGGTGAACAGGACTAAAGCCACACCCATTAGATTATTGAAGGATACCACTATTACCATACAAGGGGCCAAGTTTACTAGGGACTTTGAGGTCTTGGCGCTTACAGAAGAAGATAGTTTTCCATCTTTACTTAGGTGCCCTTGGTGCTACGAAAACAATGTTTTTATGCTCTTTAATAAAGGTTACATCAGTTTTTAGAACAAGGAAGAGTGCATGATCATTCCTTTGACATATGGAAAATTTGCACCTTATGTGGAGCCTTTAAGCAAGGAGGATCTTAATAGGATTTATGTGCACACCATTAGAGATCATGAAGTGCTTGAGCCATCAAAGGAAGGTGTTATTCAATGAGATGATGCACAATCTATGAGTGATACAACCAGCATTTCTTTTGATAATTAGGTGTATGGGACTTATAAAATGGCTGGGAGTGAGATTAAGAGTGCAGTTACTCACGTAATTAGACTGTGTTGTGTTAGGTACTTGGGAAGTAACTAGGTACCAAGTTACACTAGTGAAGGAAATATTGATGTATTTCTTCTCGCTATGGAATTCCAGTGGAAAGATTAAGTGGAGAGAAGGAATATGTTGGTATATACCTTGCATGGGACAGAAGTGTGCTGGTGGATTGCACACAGAGATAGTCTTTTAAAGTGGCGAGAGGTGAGAATCGCTTTCTCTACTAGATTTCTTAGAAGCAATGTGCCTACCAAGATGTGTGAATTTCATGGGGGGGCCAATGCCTTGCATCACATTCGAGAGTATGAGAGACTCTAGAAAAAGGGGAAGGAGGCCTTACAACCTTAACTATGGGTGCATAATATCTACTTCACTTTGTGTGGTTGCACATGCGCATGGTATGTTTATGCAGAGTTGAATAGAGAAACGGGGAATTGGCAAGAACTGACTACATGTATGATTCAAACGTTTGACTATTCTTCTACTAAACCACCAGTAAATAAGTCATTATAGATTATGAAGTGCTTGACAATTAGAGATAGTGCAAAGGCTGAGGTTCATATTCAGGAGTCACTAGGTGAGTCAGATATGGAGCCGCACTTTAAAGAAGAAGAGACATATGAAGAACAGCTTGGGCGCGCCTAGCTAGAAAAAGAGAAAGGTAAGCTAGTTTACATGATTAATGATGAGGAAGTGGAGAATCTTAATGTTGACCATATAGAGGGTATGCGTGAGGTCCTAGAAAATGCAAATGAGAAGGCACATGCATATCATGAGCCTATGAAGATGAAGGTCAACATTGGAATAGATTCAGAACCCAAGGAGGCCATTATTGGTGATTATTGATCTGACTCAGAGTTAAAAAACTAATTGAGTTGATGCGTGAATTCTAGGACTTGTTCCCTAGAGGTTATCATGATTTGAAAGGGGTAAATCACTCTTTGGGTGAGATGAGCATCAAATTAGAGGAATTTTCTTTCCCGGTTAGGAAGAGGCATTATAGAATGAATCCTAATCTGCACATCAAGCTAAAGGAAGATATTGATAAGATGTTGAAGTCAGGAATCATTGAGCCAATCAAGGAGTCATAGTGGGTTATCCCTATGGTAATAAGCATAAAGAAGGATGGAAGGATAAATATCTATGTGGATTATAGGGAGTTGAATGTTGCTTGTGTAATAGATCCCTTTCCCACAACATTTACAGAGGAGATTTTGGAAGATGTTGTAGGGCATGAGATCTAGTCTTTCACTAATGGATTTTCTAGATATCATCAGGTACAGATTGCAAAGGAAGATCAAGAGAAGAAAACTTTCACCACTGAGTGGGGAATTTTTACATACACAATTATGCCTTTGGGATTGAAGATTGCGCCTGCATTCTTTTCGCACATTGTTGTGCAAACATTCCAGTGTTAGAACATAATGGTTTAGTGGGTTGGCCACCCCTTGATTAAATATGGGTCAAACATTATACTATAGGTTAAATATTTAATAGTAAGAAATATTTATATTTCTATTATTAAATATTCAAAACTAGGAATATACTTTAGGTTAAATATTTAATAATAAGAAATAGTTATATTTATATTACTAAATATTTTAAACCTTGGTATATGTGTCAACCGACATGGTTGAAAAGGTAATTCAAGAGGCATACCCAATCACCTCATATAAAAAGGACTTTGGGTCCTCATTTGATATATTCGAAAAAAATAATATATCAAAGGTTTTCACCCTTGTGATTAGGGTTTAAGGAGGAGGTGATTTATTGAATGTAAAAAGTTCTCTACGATAAAAGTTATTTTCACAATGGTTTTTACCGTCAGGTTTTCTAATAGGGCTTGATTTAAAAAAATATATTTATTTAATATTGCATAGTTTATTAAGATTAAATATGTTTATAGAATCCTCAAATTCTAACATGGGTTTTTATAACTATATTCTTTAAATAAAAATTTACTATAGAATAAATATCATTATAGTTTATATTATATAGACTATTCTCAAAAATTATATAGTTGTTTATATTTTATAATTTATAGTAAAAATAATCTATTTAAAATTGTACAGAAGAAGAAATTCTAAAATTTCATATTCTAGAAATATACAGGAAATTTTCACTATGTTCAATTTGACGGTCATATGACCATCACGATAGACCAAAAATAAGGTAGAATGATAGTCATTTAGACGTTAAATTTAATTTTTCCAGATCTGGGAAATTTTCACTGTGTTAAAATTGACGGTCAAATGACCGTCCTAACAAACCAAAAATAAGGCAAATTGACGATCATTTAGACGTCAAATTTAAGTTATCCATATTTTTATCTACATTAAAACATTTTATAAATTTGAAGTTATTGTGCGTTCTTAGTGGTTTCATCTTCTCTTCTATACGGTCAAAAACATTTATGATATGTATGGGGTATAATGCAGTGCCCTTTATAATGTGGGTCATTATTTGATTATGGGAAGTTAATTAGTATGCATTTTCATGACAGAAATAGTTGTGGTCAAATAATTTCTTTAGATCTATAAATTTAGATCGAGTTCTATTAATATTGTTATGATCAGATTGGTTATTTCCTAATAATACTTGATTTTTTAATGAAATAATGCAAGTTTTTTAATCATAAAATATGAGTATTGTCATTTTTTCAATTAATATATTTATAACTTAGTTGTGCATTATACCATAATGGGGTATGCTTTTTAGGTTCAGGAAATTTGAAATAAATGGCATCCAATTACTTTTGCCTCAATAAATCCCAGATCCTAAATGGATCCAATTACAATATTTGGAAGATCAGGGTCGAATCGGAACTAATGGCGAGGAAACTCTAGATGATTGTTTCAGGAACTAAGCTTTCGCCCACCAGTCATCAAGTGACTACGGAAAATATGAATGCATTCTCACAGCATACATAGGAGGCCCTTTCCATGATTCTACGCAATGTGAACAATGAATATCTTCTACATGTTGGTAATATCGAACATCCTAAAGAGGTATGGATATAATTAGAATCCATACATTAAGTGTTAGGTTAATTATGCATAATATAATTATTTAATTAATTTTATTAATTAAATAATAATGGTTATAATATAAACCATATTTTTTTTATGTATTGTCATATGGGTTTTAAACCATATTTGTCTTTTTAGTTTCACAGGGATAATTGTTATAACAATTTATGTGCTTCCCAGGATAATATTTGGAAGCTAATGTATTTTAGATTTGTTGTTGCATTATCGCAACTTCTCTTTTGTTTGTATCTTGGTTGTGTAATACATATATATATTGCAGTTTGTTTCTATGTATTTTGGTTGATTCTGATTAATAAAATATTCAGGCTTCCGTCCCTGTTTACATTTGGTACCAGAGTGAGATTCTGGACCTGTGAAGCTGTGAAGGAGTGGTAAGAGAGAGAAGTCGAGATAGAGGAGTTTTGGAGAAGTGTTTGCAGCATCAGAGAGCCTGTGTAGCCTCCTGCAACCTCCTAGCCCCATCCCTACCTCCTCACATCCTTCTCTTCCATTCCAGGTGTTTGGAACGCAAATTTTTTTTGCAGCCAAAATTTGCTGCATGTATTGCAAATAATTTTTTCTTTATTTTTTCCCCATTAGGGGTTTTGTCACTAAAATTAGTGACAGTGTTAGCCACAGCTAACACTATCAGTGCACCAAGTTTGGAAGTATTTTGCCATATTAGTAGAGATCTATAGAGTAACAGATCGAGCTATATTGTATTCAAAGCCCCCGGGTCACATAGACTGAGCAAAGGAGACTGAGTTGCATTCTGATTGAGCTCTTCACCAAATTGTTTTTGAAGCAAACTGAGCTCTTTGAGCCTCTCGAGCCATTCATTGAGCTATTTTGAAGCGGCAGTTTTATTTGCTAAAGAGGTGAGTTACATTGGCAATCACCAAAGTACATGGTGTTGAAGACCTGCACCAAAAAGTAGGGGCATACTTCTCAAAGGTCAACCTAGACATCTTCATCCATGCCAATAGCTACAACATCCTCTGATTCCATACTCTTGTTCAAATCCTCCACGACCTACAATAATTCTCCACACAACCTGTAACCACAATCACAAGCGGTGGAGTTGTATTCAATCTTCACATAGAACCTGCACCAAAGAAAACAACAGGTGAAGTCAAATCGATTCACAAATAAATAAAAATGGTGAGAAAACAAAGAAATAAAGGAAAATAAAATACGGCGGTCACATACCACATGCAAAGGCGTTAAAAGTGGAAGAAGATCCGATAAACAAGGAAAAACCAACTCCTTCAATCTCTCCTCCACGCATGTAGTCCACGTGGTGCCTCCATCTCTACCAAATCACCATTTTACAAAGGTAAGTCAATTTTACCTTTCATTAAATAGAAGTTTGTTCATTTCTATTTCAAGTGCTCTTAAGTGGCTAAGGCAGTTAGAGAGAAAGTTCTAGAAGTGGGAGGTTTGGGGTTCAAATCCCACCCTCAGCTTGATTTTTTGAATTTGGAAGAAAAATTTGGTAGAACTGCTAAGTTTAGCGAGAAATTCAAATTTAGTTATAACTAACTAAATTTAGCGGGGAAATCCCTAATTTAGGGTAAAAAAAATCCCCCATTCAGCCTGTTTTTTCATTCCGAACATTTTTTACAAAAGGAGGTCCATCTAGAAATTGCATTTTCAGCTGGTTTTTTGCAATTTTTTGCATTTTGGGTCGTATTGGGCTCCGGAGGCCACCAGGGCCCACAAAACACAAAAAAAAATATCTGCCATTCAATTTTCCAAATTTTTGAATGTAATTTGTATATTGCATTATATTGTACTAATTTGCAGGTTTCCATAGTCAACTACAAACTTTGTAACTACTTTGAAACTGGTAGAATTGTAATACAAAATAGTATAAAATTGGTTCTGTAACACTCACGAGATCCTAGATCTCATTCGCAGCATTCGGTATATACGGTGCCTCTAGGAAGCACTTACGGGTAAAGCCATCATGACTACTACTGCACTTAATGCCTAATATAGCTACAACAACGTCATCTGGGCATCAACCCTTTAAATCGACGGGGAGTAATAAGGTCACAGTGCACACACTATGAGCCATCCCATTCGTCTATGAATGATTACACGACATAAATCTAGACTGAGAAATTATCCAAGTATATAGCGAAGTTACGCATGCGTATGAGGATATTTCTTTGATCCGGTGTCAATAATCACACAGACCCCATCAATACTGTCTTGGTACCACGTATTGAATTCTTTCACGTACGTTAACGCCTCTTTCACGTACCATTGGGTATATAGAAAGGGAGAGCTTCTTCCACATACCACTGGGTATATCAGAAGGGTGTGTATATAGAAAGGTTCGGTATATCAGACTGACAGTATATAGATTGGGAGACCTAATACCTGGAGTGATAAGAGCCAAACCCTGTCAGTGATCTCTGCAAAATGGGCACCAATGCCCCCAAATTTTTTCTTCCAGATTCACAACTACTTAGAGGAAACAACTATGCTACATGGAAGACAAAAATCAAGACACAGCTTGAGTTTGAAGAAATCTGGCCTACTGTGAATGGTACTCTGACCAGATCAACTACTGATACAACACAACAACGGCAGTTTGATAAAGTAGATCAGAAGGCCAAACTCATCATCTTGTTTGGAGTTTCTGATGATGTGCAACCCCACATTTGAGATGCCAAAACAGTAAAAGAAGCGTGGGATAAATTGAGCACAGTATACGAGGCCAAGAACAAGAATGTTATACTGAATTTGCAGAGTCAATTACACAAATTAAATTTCAAGCAGAATGAAAAAATAGAAGCTTTCTTAAGAAGAGTTATAGAATTGAGGGCTTCACTTCTAGCCCTAAGAGAACTGGTCATAGATGATGCTCTCATTCCCATTATTCTGAGAGCACTCCCCTCTTCTTACCACATTTTTGTCACAACACTAAATGTGTCAGATACGACAGTTGGTTTTGACAAACTGGTAAACCTACTGCAACAAGAGGAAGCAATGCACAATAAGGATGATGAAGAGGAGCAGGCACTTTCTTCACATCAAAAATGGAAAGGAAAAGGTAAAGGAAAACCTAATTCCTATCAAAAATCCCAAAATCAAAATTAGTATCAAGGGGATAGACAACAAAAGAAGCAATGTCCAATCTTGCAAAAGAGGACATGACCTACAAAGATTGTTGGTATAATACCTATAAGAAAGGTTCATCAAACAACTCTGGACCTCCACAACAATCTAACAAGGGACATTCTAACTACAATCAAGGGCAGAAAAAGGGGAACTGGAAAAGAAGACCCCATCAACAAGGTAATATTGCTGAGCAACAAGAACAGTCAGACAATGAAGACTACTTGTTCACTACTCAATCAAGTGAACCATCCAAGTCATCTAGTGATGTCTGGTATGTTGATTCGGGAGCCACTCGACACATGACCGGCCACAGAGACTAGTTTATTTCAATGAGGGACACGCCATCAAAAAATCATGTTTTTTTGGGAGATGATTCCTCATATACAGTTTAGGGGATTGGGAACATTTCTCTACCCCTTGGTTCATGCAAATGCAGACTATCAGATGTCCTATATGTCCCTGGGTTGACAAATAATCTTATCTTTCAGTCAGTCAACTCCTAGATCACAACCTAAAAATTGACTTTGATAGTCAATCCAGCAAGAAAACGTGTTTGATTTGAGACAAATCAAGAGGCTCAAAAATAATTACAAAAGCCTCCAATGTGGGATGCATGTTCCAACTTGATTTTGTTCACAGAGATGATCAAGCACTTGTGGCTAAGAACTCCACCTCAACATAGTTGTGGCATCAGAGATTTTGTCATGTAAGTTTCAAATATCTCGAAACACTTCACCGATGTAATATGGTACATGGGCTACCATCTCTTCATAAGGATAAAGACAAGTTTCCTCACTGCCTAGCAGGAAAACAACATAGAGCTTCATTCCAGAGGAGTACATTTCGAGCTCATGGTAAACTTGACCTGGTTCATACTGATCTTTGTGGTCTAATGCAGCCAAGTCATTCTGGGTTCCAGTACTTCATGCTTTGTGTTGACAACTATTTGAGAAAAATGTGGATTTTTTGTCTTCGCAAGAAAAGTGAAGCTTTTGAAACCTTCAAAAATTTCAAAGTAGCAGTTGAGAAAGAAACTGGTCATCACATCAAAACTCTCCACTCAGATCGAGGGGGGGAATTCACCAGTGATGAGTTCAGAGACTACCTACAAACTCACGGGATTCGTTGACAAATGCCTCCTCCACACACACTGCAACAAAATGGTGTTGTTGAGAGAAGAAATTGTACTATCATGGAAATGGTGCGATGCATGATCGATGATTCTGGACTTACAAAGACATTCTTGGTAGAAGCAACAAAGACAACAATGTATTTGTTGAACAGAGTGCCCACAACTACTCTTGATGGAATAACACCACAAGAAGCATGGTCAAAATGGAAACCATCTATTGCACACCTCAGAGTATTCAGGTGCAAAGCAAGCATGCACATACCCAAACAGAACAGAAATAAATTGGACATGAAGTCACAAAAACTCATCTTCATTGGGTACAGTGAAGAGAATATTGGGTATAGATTGATGGATCCTAAGACTAGGAAAGTATACACCAGCAGAGATGTTGAGTTTTTCGAGAAGAAGGAAGCAGAGACTCCTCTCCAGACTCACAAGATGTAGATTTTTCACCTGTTGTAAAAATTGAAGTTGATGTTCCCTCAGAAGATGAAAGTGATGATGGGGATGATGGTGTTGATTAGATAGAACCATGACCCATGGGAATAGTTCAGTTTATGCCTAAATGGTGTACAAGTACATTACAAGATGCAAGAATGGATGCTCCACCAGATACATCCACCCCTAGACCATAGACTTGTAGTAAAGCAAGAGAAGAAGTTAACTTTGCCTTGATGAGTAGAGTTATTGAATCAGATGAGCCCTCTACAGTCCAGGAAGCCCTACAGTCAAAAGCTTGGAAAGATGCCATGGATTCTGAATATCAATCAATGATGAAGAATAACACTTGGTAGCTTGTCAATCTTCCACCAGGGAAGAAACCCATTGGATGCAAATGGATATTTTTTAAAAATTACAAAGCAGATGGGACAATGGACAAGTATAAAGTAAGACTTGTAGCAAAGGGGTATGCACAAAAATAAGACATTGACTATGAGGAGACATTTTCTCCCAAAGCTAAGATCAAAACGATCAGGATGATATTTTCTCTAGTTGCACAATTTGGATGGAAAGTCCACCAAATGGATGTAAAAAGTGTTTTCCTAAATGGAGATTTACAAGAAGAAGTCTACATGACTCAACCTGAGAGATATGTAGTACCTGGTCAAGAAGCAAAGGTATGCAGACTCAAGAAATATCTTTATGGCCTCAAACAGACATGTCGGGCATGGTACATCAAGATTGATGAGCATCTCGTACAACATGGATTTGTTAGAAATCCATACGATCCCAATCTTTACCTCAAAAAGCAAGGGGGGGAGATTGTGATTGTCATTGTCTATGTCGATGATCTAGTCATCACTGGCAGTTCATTGAGGATGATTGATGCAATGAAGAAATATCTTAATCGATCGTTCACCATGACTGACCTCATGCTGATGCATTACTGTCTTGGATTGGAATTATGGTAGAAAGAGAATCACATTTTTGTTTCTCAAATGAAATATACCAAGACTACACTTGAGAATTTTAGGATGATGGATTGCACACCAATTACTACACCTATGGATAATATATTACAATTATCTCATTCAAATCCATCTCCTAAGGTAAGTGTCACTCTCTATCGGCAGCTAATTGGGAGTCTCATTTACCTGACCTACACTAGAGTAGATATCAACTTTGTAGTGAGCTATCTATCCAGGTTCATGCAGGAACCCAAAGTTTTTCATTGGAAAGAAACAAGGTGCATTTTGAGATATCTCAAAGGATCAGTGGATCTTGGTCTAGAATACAAGAAGAATGACAACTTCTTCTTGATTGGATATTCAGATTCAGATCATGCAGGAAACATTGATGATAGAAAATCCACTTCTGGATTTGTATTCTTTATGGGATCTGGACCAATATCATGGGGAAGTAAGAAACAACACTTCGTTTCTCACTCTTCCACTAAATTCAAGTATCGTTCTGTAAGAGAAGTTGTCTTTGAAGCAATTTGGCTACGTCACATAGTAGAAGGACTTGGAATACCACAGGATAAACCGACCACCATGTATGTTGACAATGAAGGTGTTCTCAAAATTGTTCACAATCCATTTTTTCATGGGATAACAACGCACATTGAGGTACAAGTTCATTTCATACGTGAACATGTGTTGAAGCACAACATCCAGCTTCACTTTTGTCAAACTGTTGAACAACGAGCAAATATTTTCACAAAGTCACTTACACGTGACAAGTTCGAGTTGTTCAAAGAGTTCCTCTCCTCATCCCTTCAGAAAATGCACAATTAAGGGGGGGGGGATGTTAGGTTAATTATGCATTGTATAATTATTTAATTAATTTTATTAATTAAATAATAATGGTTATAATATAAACCATATTTTTTTATGTATTATTATATGGGTTTTAAACCATATTTGTCTTTTTAGTTTCATAGGGATAATTGTTATAATTGTTATAACAATTTATGTGCTTCCCAGGATAATATTTGGAAGCTAACGTATTTTAGATTTGTTGTTGCATTATTGCAACTTCTTTTTTTTTGTATCCTGGTTGTGCAATACATATAAATATTGCACCTTGCTTCTATGTTTTTGGTTGATTATGATTAATAAAATATTGAAGCTTCCATCCCTGCTTACATGAAGGTATGTGTTTAGATAAGATTATTAAACTTGTTTTAGAATTGCTTATGACTCCTATGAAAGGAGATGAAAAGGCATTTAATTTCTTAGCCAATATTTAAAATATCAAAGCACAATTAAATGGATGCAATTGTGACTTAATTGGTGAAAAATTAATTTACTTTATTGTTCAGTTGAATATACATGAAAGATTTAGGAATTTTATTTCTATCTTAAACTCCAAATATCATAATGAGGATGAATTACTAGACTTAAATACTTTGAGTTATCTTCTGATACAGGAAAAGCAAGTGATGATGAACTTCGACTCTAAGGAGAATGCCTCTCAAGAACTTCTTGCTCAAACTTTGAAGTTCAAGCCTCGCGAGACCTTCTGTGATCAGAAGTTTATATCTAAATATTCATTTGCTAATAAGAAAAGAGTTACTTATGAACATTTGTGTGTAAGATTTAATGGTAAATGTCACAAATGTGGAAAATTTGGGCATAAAAAGGAAGAGTGTAAATCTAAGAAACTTATTCATAAAAATAAGAAATTTCTTATCTCATATAAATATAATTTAAGGAAAAATTATAGTTCTAATGATGATCCTAAAACTATTGGATTATATGATTCTTTATAATCTTCCTCTAATTTTGAATGGATTCTAGATTCAAGTGCTTTACATCATATGACTGGTATTTCCAATTCTTTATTTGATGTCACAAAAATCAATGAATGTGTGTATCTTAGTGATAACTCATCTTTAGAAGTAATAGAGAAAGGAAAAGTAAAATTTGTAAATGGTATTTTGAATAATGTTTTATTTATCACTAAGCTTAAAAATAATCTTTTTTCATGTTCACAAATAACTCATGATGGTTTGTCTATTCAAAGGTTTAAGGATACTTGGTACATCAAGGATAGTAATGATAATATAATTGCTAAATGAATTCAAAGAAAATGTCTGTATATTTTTTATGATTTTTCTTCTACATCTTGTTTTGTATCTCAAAGTTTGAATAATTCAAAACTATGGCATGAAAGGTTAAGACATGTGAATTATTGAATCTTGTATCAAATGTTTAGAAATAATATAGTGAAAGGTTTTCCTATGTTGTCTTCATCTCACAATGCCTGTGAAGGGTGTTTACGCTCGAACTAAAGTGCTAAACCCTTTCACTTACATACTGAGGAGAGTTCATCTTCATTACTAGAACTTATTCATAGTGATGTTAGAGTACCTCTTGAAGTAGCTTCGTTAAATGGTTCTTTAAATGATGTGAATTTTATTGATGATTTCACCAGGATGATTTGGACATATTTTCTAAGAAATAAATTTGATGTATTTGGAAAATTTAAGGAATTTAAAGCATCTTTTGAAAATTCATCAACTTATAAAATTAAGAGGCTTAGAACAGATAATGGGGGTGAATATGTTCGTAAGAAATTTAAAAAATTCTAAATTGATTGTGGTATTAAAAGAGAATTAACTTCTCCCCATTCTCCTCAGTCTAATGGTGTTGCAGAATGAAAAAATAGGACTATTTTAGATATGGCTCGCATTATGCTTCATTTTTCTAGTCTTTCCAAATTTATATTGGCAGAAGCAATGAACACGATAGTATACTTCCTAAATAGGGTCCCTACCAAATTTATTCACCTTTTGACCCCCTTAGAGAAGTGGTAAAATGAAAAACCTGATGTATCACATTTAAAATTCTTTGGTAGTCCTTCCTCCTTATATATCCCTAAAAAGAAAAGAAAGAAACTTGATATGACTTATTTTTATTGTATTTTCATTGGATATGGTATTAATACTATAGGTTTAAGGATTTATGACCCTCTAAAAAGGGAAGTAAATGAAAATTGCAATGTTGTTGTTTTGGAAAAATGCTTCTGTGCATCTACAAATAGTTATGAGATTCTTAATCCTGTCAATATTTTTAATGATGATTTTGATTCTGATAATGAAAATATGGTAAATGATCATGATGACATTTCTTGTGATGATGATATGGATGTGTCCGAATCTCCTGTATCCCTAGCTAAGAAACCAAAATGGGCTCAAACTTCATTCATAATTTTTTGTAGGTTTACTTGGATGATTGAAGAGTTTATGGGCTAGTAAAATATCATTTTGACAATTTAAGACTTATGTTTGAGAGGTTCCGACAGTTGAGACTATGTTACACCCTTTGGGACTCTGTTGGAACATATTATATGTAGAGAAGGCTTGTTGGTAGATCTTGCTAAGGTTGTTGTCATTTTGGGCTTAGAGGAACCTACTAACCAGAGCGAGGTGCATGGATTCTTGGGGCACATAGGTTATTACAGGAAGTTTATCAAGGGTTATTCTAGGATATTCACACCCTTATAATAATTATTGAAGATTAAGGGAAATTTCCATTGGGGTGAGGTGCAACAGCGTGCGTTTGAGACATTAAAGGAAAGGCTTACTTCTATGCCTATTCTGCACTTTCCTTTATGGACCAAACCATTCCATGTACATGTGGAAGCCTCTAGTATTGCCATTGGTGCAGTTTTATCCCAACATGGACAGGGTTTTATTAATCATCATATTTTCTTTGCAAGTAAGAAATTGACTCTGGATAAACATAATTATATAACCACAGAGCGCTAAGCATTATCCATGATTTATGCGTTGCACAAGTTTAGGCAATATTTTTTGGCAACTCCATTCATATTTTATATAGATCACATGGCACTTAAGTATCTGGTCAATAATATTGTTTTATAAGGGTGCATATGCAGGTGAATTATCTTGTTCCAAGAATTTTTCTTTACAATAGTAGTGAATTCGAGAAAGAGTAGCTCAGGGCCAGATCATTTATCAAGGATTAACTTAGGTGAGGATGCACAAAGCATTGAGGATACAATGCCAGATGAACAAGTTTTTTAGGTTTAATTGTGCACCCTCTGACTCAGAGGATATTTTTGTAGTCCTACATACAAGTGTGGTGTCTGAAGGGATGAAGGCTTTTGAGATGAGACAATTGGCTATGCACGCCACGCCTTACATGTTAATTAGTGGATATTTATAGAAACTAGGTCGTGATAATGTTTTGCACTAGTATGTAATTCAGCTAGAGCGTACTTCTATTATGGAGTAATCCCATGGTGGGATTGGAGGTGAAAAATATGTAGGAAATGCTACCGCGTGCAAGATTCTATTGGCAAACCTTTAATGGGAAACAATTTTACAAGGATTGTATAGAGTATTGTAAGGCATGTGACCATTATCAGCACCTTAGAAATCCTGGGCACAGAGATGAAATGCCTTCGAGGTAGATTTCTAGTGAAGAACCTTTTGAAAAGTAGGAAATTGACTTTGTGGGTCCTATTTCCCCACCCATGCGCAGGACTGGATTGAGCTACATTATAACTTGTACAAACTATCTTACAAGGTGGGTAGAAGTGGTTCCTGTAACAGATTACACATTAGTTACACCAACAAATATTATGTTGGAGAACATAATCAGTAGATATGGATGTCCACTGAGTTTAAAAAGTGATAGGGGCACTCATTTTATTAATGAGATCATCAGGATACTATTGGTAAAATTTATGGTGGCACACCATAAAATAACACCCTATCACCCACAAGCCAATGAAACTACTTAGGATTTCAATAAGATATTGGGACATACATTGACTAAAATTTGTGATGTTGGAAGGAAATACTAGGATGATATATTCTTTGTTGTACTTTGGGCATATAGGACTACTTAAAAATGGTTGAACAAGGCCACACCCTTTCAACTAATGTTTGGCATGAAGGATATTTTACCCATGGAATTCATGTTACCTTCCCTGCGTATTACGTGTGCAAGAGGATTGGATGATGAACAAGAACTTAAAGAGAGCATAGATAAACTAATGCAGTTGGATGAAATGCGTGTTATTGTAATTTAGATTCAAAAGATAGAAAAGGCCAAGAAGAAGGCATGGCATGATAGGTATATTAAGAATAAATAGTTGAAGGGTATACAGATGGTTCTTCTATATGAATCAAAGTTTTTGCACCACCCTGGAAAGTCCCAAGTGCATTGGTTGGGATTGTATCTTGTGACTTACATACTTGATTCAGGTGTTTGTCAGTTACATGCACTAGATGGGACACGGTTGCTCGGTTATTTCAATGGGAGTAGGTTGAAGCCCTACTATAAATAAATCTCCTTGGTGTTTGTAATAAGGGAGTATTTCCATTTAGATTACATTTCCTTTAATGCATTCCCTTTATATGTGTTTCCTTTCAGCGTTGTTATGCTTTGTCAATTTAGTTCAGTGTTTTATTGTAATAAGCATATTTACATGTCAATTGTTGATTACTATCTATTGAATTCATACATAGAGGACCACATATACATTTAGTGTGGGATTAATCAAGAATAATTGACTAGTGCCTTGTTACAGATCGATGTGCATTGTAAAATTATAGGAGCTTAGAGTGAAGATAGTTTTTGAGAAGAAATTATAAGAAAGTTTCTTGGATTGAATACCATACATAGAGGGATGGACACTCAATATAACACAAGGTAGGTTACAGCATTAAAAGCTACTTGGTATGAGGCACATTGGATAGGTACTTTAGCACAGGGATCCACACATAAGGAAATATGTGGCCAAGAAGTAGTGGGTGCACCAGAAGTTTATGACTGAGGTGTGGAAGAGTTAGGCACAGAAGGACATGGGGCAACATGTGGAAGAGTGATGAAGCATAATTAATACCATGTATGATGGTTAATGAGGAGAAATTAATGCGGGGAATTTCAAATTATCCTATAAATTTTGTGAATGCAATGTTATTGTTACCTTGAATCCTTTGAGCTATCAAGTTGTGAAGTGCAACGAGTGATTTGTGGAGCAGTGAACCAAGTGATTTTAAGGAACATCATTAATAGAACTCTGTGGATAATTTTTATTGAGCTATTTGGGTGTATTTTTGAAGGTGAGTTTTCTTGGTTAGGGTTTTAGGAAGACAGACTCGCAGGTAGGGAAAACTAGGGCACAAAAATTGAAGGGTTTTGATTTAAATCCGAGGAATGCAAGGATCAAGTACATGAAAAATTGAAGTTCCAGAGCATACCTGTGAATTGAAAAGTGAAATGGCACCAAGGTGAGCTCCAATTATTGAAAGCGAAACTGAGTAAAAATCGTAGGAGTGGTTTGTATAAATCTAGTACCCTAAGGGGGTGATTGAAGAAAGGCCATGGACGTCAAAGTTAACACAGTGCAAGATTAGCAACTTAAACCACAAGACTGAGAAAACCATTAAGGATATCAATGCAGAGACCATCTAGAAGACAAATAGGAGGACAGTATATGGGAATAAGGTTATGGGAACATCAGTACATAGGTTATTGACAAGTGTAGGAGTCATTCAACTTTATGAGCTACCATTCTTTTACAATCTCCACCACTTGTACCAGTGGATGATGTCTCGCGTGTGTGAAGATTTCTTTACTTCGCGGGTGTGTGAAGATCATAGAGAATTTGGTCAGAAAAGTCATAGGTTTGTGTGACTTAGGTTCAAAGATTACAGGTGACTTATCATATGATGAGGGGGTCAAGGTGATGGCCACCACATACCACTATAAGAAGGGGGATCGAGCCTTCAATTTCACTTGCGTAGATGACCTGGCGACAAGGGTAGCAGTGTATTTAATTAGATGTAAAGTGGGTGCCTCAAAAAGGCGGACAAAGGTTTATGGGTGTTAGCTTTATATAGCACACAAAATGGGGAACAAGACCTACTATAATATAGTAGGTTACATTGCAAAGATCCTAGTGACAGAGGTGCGCACCCAGACTAATAAGGGTGACAAAATAACTAGGGTTATATTTTACTATTGATTTTTTTTAGTGAAATAGGAGTGCTTGATGGACTGAAGGAGAAAGTTTTGGAATATCCCATGGAGAATAAATCACTTGTGCATAAATTTTTTAAGTACACATGTCATGGTTCCATTTCAAAAAGAAGTTCCAAGAGAAGTGGTTTAGGAGGTTACGTCAGGAATTTGAATGAGAGTGGCGCATATCGTGCGAGATTCCTAGAGTATTAAATGGATAAGTAGATTTTGCAGCATACAACATTTTTTTCTGGGCAGATTCTTCATGAAGACGAGAGAGAAGATCCCTTGGTGTAAGTTACCTTTCACTTTCACTGTACGTTATTTCAAGGATTTGGTAAATAGGTTACACGCTGCATGGAAGCTACAGTTTGATGCTGAAAAACTCATGCAAACATTCATATTTTACACAAGACATATGTATGGCCCAATAAGGAGGTGTATGTGGAGATGATGAAAACAGATAATATTGACATAACTCCAGAAGCCATGGTTTTGGGAAAGATTGATCCCACTCATGTGTATGTGTACCTGATGCCATAGTTCAAGGATGGAAATGTGGTTACAGGAGAGGACTTGTCTTTACCAGGCCCTTTGAAGGGAAAACAGACTATGGGAACAAGAATTTTGGTGGATCAAACTCCCCCCAAGCATGAAGAACAAGGGCACGAAGGCTTGTAGAATGTCCTTCATCGTGAAGAAGAGGAGCAAGAAGATAGCGCCGCACTGGATCATGGAAGAAAATAATTGCGCAGTAGGCGAACAAGTGTAGACGCCAGTGTTGGTCCCTCATAACTTTTGAGGAGATCATTTCACATTACACCAGTGAAGAAGGCTGATGAAGAAAGAAAGAAAAGTTGAAGATATATTCCGGTTAAGGATAGGGATGAAGAGAATTCCTCGCGTAGAAGCGTACATGAAGATGTTGTCACACCTAGTCTAGAGTCATGAGAGGATGAGGAGATAGGTGGAAAGAAACCTTTGTTCGATGAGGATGTCCCCAGTGTAGGCATGCAAGGACCTGAAGGGGAAAGCTATATTGGTGGAGACACAAAGATAGTAGAGAATGTTGTGCGCATGAATAAGGACCCTGAGGGAGAAGATGAAGTACAACATAATGTGGGAACTAGAACACATGAGAAATTAGGTGAGCGCTCAAGTGAGCCCAAGGAAGAGGAAATGGTGCAGACTCAGAACCTTTGCTATGTTGATGACATGATGAAGATAATTCATACCAGGTTTCAGAGCACTGTTGCAAAGGAAACATTATATGGGTGCAAGATGATGGATCCCAAGATGGAAACCACATACACTCATAAGAATTTATTGTGGAATATGCAGACTCAAATGGATGAGCCCAATTTTTATGTGTGTGAATATTCATGTGTTTATTAGAGGATGAAGAAATCCCTGCATTCATGTCATGTAACAATTAAGTCAACTTAATTTTTAGATGAACAAGTAATGCATTAATGAAAGTGTCTATAGAGGTTATGCGCCGAAATATAGATAAGGCAGAAACTATTCAAAAAAATTTAGAGGATAGGAAGGATAACGAAGTAGAGATTAAGTGCCTAAAAGATGAAAAAGAGAGAGCTGAGGTCAAGGCACATGTAGTAGTTGATGTGGCGAAGCAGATCGGTGATTAAATTTTTGAGGTGAGGATGCAATATGAGGAAAAGGTGGCTCAAATATTCCCCTCTGCTATGTATTACTTGCACACATTGGTTCACATGGTGTTGCATGAAGGTACAGTGTAGATGTTGAAACCAAAGGATACTGCAGGACATGTGGAAAGAATTAAAGCAACAATAGCACACCAAATCACAGGTTATGAGTCTTTTCCCCAGACCTTAAAATATGAGTTGAAAAAGGAAGATTTGGTGTTGAATATGTCCAAAAATCAAGGACTCTAGTGGATGAGAATGTAGTCCTTGTAGAAAATAATGATGAAACACTTGGGTGTGAGGAGAGGTTGACATTATTAGCATAAAATCGTGATGTGCTCAAAATAGCCTGTGACCCTCATAAAGCTAATTAGATTGGGAAACTCATAACGCGACACATGTATGTGATGAATGGGATGATCTTGAGTCTAGCAAACATCCTTAGAGTGTTACAAAATGAATGTGAAAACATGAATATGGACGAGATGGAAGGAGTACTCAAATATATCCCTGACAAGAGGAATAAGGTGCTCATTGATTGTAATGAATTAGAGGAAGAGATCAAAATTGAGTATCCTAAGTTAATTCTTCATTCAGAAGGGTAGGGCACCCAAATTCGTTATGGCATTTATTCCATCATTATGTACAAAACATTCTTGTATTCCTTAGTCATTATTTTTGGAGAGACAAGCCATGATTACCCATTGTCGAGGCCGACAATGAAGCTAGTGTGTGGTAATGTTAGTTGGAGATATTTTATGACTAAGTATGAAAGGTGCATAAGATCGAGGTGTGCAGATAAGGGGCATGTAGGTGTGTGCAGAAGTCCAAGAAAAGGAGGGCACACCAAGGAGAGTCAGAATTCAATTACCTATCTAGTTTGCATGGATGGGATAAGAATGGATTGAGTGCGGAGCACGTCTTGTTGGAAGACTTAGAAGACATGCCAGGATATTTTGGGATGAGTGGAAAATCAAGCAACATGTAGTGTTTTGAGCTAATAATAGGATTTGAACTAGGGGTTAACTATAGGAGATATATTATTAGAGTATATTGCATGCTTCCATGGATATCTTGTAGCGGCACATTGGCTATCTTTAGCATGCAAGCCTAATTTGAGGATTGCCTAGGCAATGAAGTGAGGTCCCATATTATCTATATATATATATTATTACTATAGGATAGATATAGAGATATATGAAATATATATATATACGGATATATATATGTATAATACATACAATATATACTGATGGGTATGATGTAGAGTATAGTAGGATGCGATATATATTATATATAAATACATATATATATATGTATGGTATGTATATATATATAATATGTGAGTGTATGTATATATATATATATATTAACCATACATACATATATAGATATATGTATGTATGTATATATATATATATATATATATATATATATACATACATACATACATACATACATACATACATACATATATGTATGTATGTATGTATGTATGTATGTATGTATGTATGTATGTATGTATTGATTTACACGGTTTAGGGGATCTTGACCAGGTCATGTTAGAGTTATGATGTTGGTTTATGAGCATGCATGACTTATGGTGATACTATTATGATGTATTTAACTGTTGGTTTTGCTATGGGTTAATACAATGGATCATTGTGGATGGATTATTTTTATTGATGGATCTTTCATAGTAAATCTAATACTAGTTATTGTTTGATTCTTTATGCTCTATGGTTGAGATCTAGATCTAGTTGTGGTTTATCTTTGCATAGTTTGTATGGGTCTAGTTGTTATGATTATGGATTATATGTCTCTTCATGTTAAATCCTTGACAACTTTTCCATAAAAAAGGGACTTGGTACCTTTGCATGCTTTGAGTGAGTGCTCAGGTCTATCTGAGTGATGTGTTAGCATGCCTTGGGTTGTTCTTAGTAAAATAAAGGACTATACCACACATATTTATCCCAGGTTAGGTAGAGGTTTGAGGGTGATTGTCATCCATGAAAATAGGGGTAAATTGGGGTGAAGGGACAATGGGGACACTTAGTTGCACTTTGCATCATATTGTGACAAATATCACCATGTGGGATCATGTGACAAAGATCAAGGTGCTATAAACTATGAGATTGTTCTGTAAGGATCAATACAGAACCTCGTGCACATTGAAGAGGTTACACTCCAACAGTGACGTAAATAATCCAAGTAATCAGCAAGAAATCGAACACAAAGGAAAACTAAACATGAGAAGAATAGGTCTACTCATTATCATAGCTCAAATAGAAAAGTTACATATATATTAGTGTTGTGTAACTCCCTTGCATGACACATGGAACCCTATTTACACCTAATGACATGTGATCTCACTAAGCGAGATGACTCACCATGTGAGGTGGGAAAGATGTTGAGTGATGAAAAGCTAAGTCACACACACCAACAAAACATGCTCCTCTGAGATAAAATGAGGTTTTTCATGTGAATTGGGTTAACTCTAAGATATTAAGCACACTTTTTTGTCCCTTTGGTTATTAAGACAAAGGTACAAGGGAAAATAAGCATCACAAAGTGCACCAAGGGTCAAGTTTCTCATGAGGAGGGGCCAGATGGGTCAAAACACAAGTTTGCATATTTTCTAGTAGCCAAATTTTTCACTTAAGTGATAAAAAATAATTATACATCAGATTTACTATTGGTATAAAGGGACAGAAAGCTTCAAAAATTACACCATTGGTCAAGGGGGTCATGATTTCAAGTTGTGCACATTCCTAGGACACAAGTGGTGTACTTTAAGTGATGCGAAAAAAAAAAATTAATAAGGTCTGCACTTTTGTTTCCCCACTATCCCCTTACAAAAAGGGACAAGGGACAAGGGACAATAGAGGTGAAAAAGTGTGCCACTAGCTTATGAAGTGTGTTGATGTCATCATGCCAATGTGAGAATAAAACACGAGAATGCTTTTTCTTACTTGTGAGAAAACATTAACCATTTTAGGCCATATAATATATGATTTTTTATGGAAATGGGTAAAAAAATCCAATGAGAACACTTAGAAACTATAAAAGTAATTTATTCATGAAAATTTTCTCACACCTCCATTTTATGTCTTAGGAAGGCGCATCAGTGAGATGAGTTGTCAAGAGATTTTACAAAAAAAATGAATTGAACCACTACTTGGGTTATGAATGAATTTTAATGTGATTAAATTTGACCTATTTTTAGGATCATAACCCTTCTTAAGCTTCCCAAAACCTTCTGTGTAATTTCATTATCCATAAAGGTCATCGTGTTTTAGTGTCAAAAAGGTTTCTTCTTTTTATGCTCCTAAAAAATGTGTCTTGTATATTCCATCAAGTAGTAGACTCTGTAGTATTTATAATGACTATGACATAAGATCCCAACATAAATTGGAGTTCCCAAAACCTTTCCCAAAATTTTAGTCTTGAAAATAGGCGATTTGATAATTTTTACATGTGCTTGACCGAAAAGGGGAAACATTTTCAATAGGATTATCAAGTAAAATGCCTAATAATTTTACATGCCAACATATTGGTTAGTACTTTCCTCATGGATTGTCATTAATTTGAAATTACACCTACTATATAATAAATTCAAATGCACTCATTTACTCACTTGGTAATTACTATGCACTTTTAGGAGCACTAAAAGTAAATATCATTCCAAAATTACTCCAAGATCTTCTCAACTACCCTAAAGTAGTAGCACAATTAGGATTTTCCCCTAAATATGTATAAATCACACTCAACTAGGTTTTAGAGTTATATTTCCCAAGCTAGATACCATCCAAGACAAGTTAAACAAAGTATGTCAATCAATTACCTAATCAAGTGATAAAATTGTTGAAGCTAGTTACATCCATGTAGATATCACACTTTAGGTGAAATGCATGAATTTTGAATTCTCTTTTGATTGTTTCCAATGTAGGCGGTGTATAGATTGTAATTTAACCCAATCACTAACCTTTTTACATTGTTTCTTACTTTTGGCTAGGGTTTGATGTTATTTTGGGTCATATAGAGCATTTTGCACATTTTTTACACCTAGAGTTTCACAAAAAATAATATTTCATAGGTTTATAAAGGTAGAGAAAATTTCAAAGAACTATCAGTTAGTTATATATAGCTACTAGAAAGGTACATAACTACCAAACAGTTCCATATGCATCCAAGGATTTTATCCCTATTCAGTTTGTACTCCAAAATTTTGAGACGAAGCGCTTGTAGATTAGTTTCAACCTTCTTACCCTTATTTCATAACTAGATCATCCTTATGAATGACCAATGAACTAAGTACATATCCCTTATTACACATTTTCACATTTATTACTTTCTTCAATCAATTTATCTTACATATTTCTAAATATGTACATTGATATTTAATTAATAATATGAATATATCTCCTATTACTAATCCTAATCCAAATATAAATGAGAATTCATATAATAATTTTTTATTTTAGGTTTTATAATATCCTGTCATCAAGATGACCATTTTAAGGTATAACTTAGAAATCACTTTAAAAAACATTAGGTTCTTATAGCATTGCGATCTCCTCATCGCGATGGTCATTTTAAGGTATAACTATGAAAAAACTTTTGGACCAAATTTTCCCATAGAAAAAAATGTGCGGTCATTTTGGGGTTATTTTGTTTTACCTAAAACAATTTTCAAAACCACATAATGGGATAAATTAGTCTTTTGATCTCTTAATTCCACACAATTATCATACATGGAAACATAAGATATAATAATTTTTACAATTCAAGGGTTCATGGTATGCGTTGAAAGAAACACTTATCACCTTTGAAAAGGAATATGAACAATTTTTGTATGATAATAAATAGGATGAAGCCAAGGGATCATTGGAATACATGTTTCTGAGAGTCTATTGTTTCACTCATGGATTAAAAAATCCATGTGAGATAATTTTGACACCTTTGTGTGAAAAATCGATGAAATTAGAGATTTAAAGTTTGATATCGAATTTCCATATCTTTCATCTAAGAACTTTCCAACAATTGAATATTTTATTTCCAATTTTAATTCCATCATCTCACAACTAGAAACTTTTGTTAAGGAAAAAAGGATGTGTGTATTTTTCTCATTTTTGTGAAATTAAAGGCTCATACCAACTCTTTTCTTTTATTTTTTATCCCACCATGGATTCCTTGGGTGATACCTACATGATTCCATATTTTTAGACCTTTTGTGACTGACTTACTAGTGAACAATCAAATCTTTCTCAACTTCCTATTTCCAAAGCACTAGTGGTCAATACACCCAAGAGAAAAGGTACTACAAATCCAAAGACAAAATCCCATACCAAGCCAATAAACACTCAATCTTATTCTAAGTCCACATCTAAATCCACCAAACTTGCTTCCTTGAAATCTAAAGAGTCAGTCTCTAATAATAATATTGATGAAAAGTGTACCTTTTGTGGAAAATCAAGGTATTTAGAGAAAGAGTATTAGTTTAGGATGAGAACATTAGAAGAAGCATTAAAAAAGAACAACATTTTAGTTCCTACTTATTCTTATTCTTCTTACTCCAAGGATAAAGGATAGGTGTTTTCATCTCATGCATTGATTGCATCTAAAGACAGTTAGATTCTATATTCAAGTAATTATCATCACATGACACATACACATGAGCATCTCACTTCATAGAAAACTAGTAACACTTCACATATAATAGTTGTGGATTAAACAAATATACTTTTCATGTTTATAAACTATTTAGCAGTAGGATTATTCAATCAATGATATAATATTAGTTCCTCATATCTCCAAAAATATTCATTCCATTTATCAAATTTTTCATTCTATAAATGCGAAGACTATGGAATTCTCTCATTGTAATGTTTCGATCCTAGATTCGTAAAAGCCAAAGATTGTGATTGCTTTCTAAGTGATGTTGATCATATTTCATGCATGTATTAATTTAAATTTTTTGAGTCTTCTTTAGGGACATCACTCATTGGAAAGATACCTAAAAATTTCCAAAATACCTTTTTAGAATTGTCGTTAGATTATTTTATGTGTATGGTAGGTTAACTTAGATAATTGGGATCAATTGGTGAGTCAAAACTTTTTTCTACGTAAATGTATGCCATAATATTTCCTAAAAACATATTTATTCATCATTCATCTATTTTCACATGTTTTATGATAGTTTTCACCTAATCATTTTGATTTGGGATCATTATTCTATGTTCAGGAGATGACATGTCTACAAAAAATTTCCCCAACAACTTTATCTTACATGGTTGACTTTTTCCTCCCTATATTTTTATTTTTTGTCAAAAAACAATATCTTCATGTTTTTCTTTTAGGTCTCTTTCGTTTGAATTTAAAAGGTTCCAAATTCTAGTGCTATGATCACTATATAAACACATAACAAAAAACATTTGAAAGGTGGGTTCTCATTACAAGATCAATACACTACCCAAACTTCCAAAGGTCTCCTACACACTCAAGTACATATATTCTTAATCTTATTTGTAAATATGAAACAAATTCATTACACACATTACCTCTTGTGTCATTGGGTTATAGGTAATGACATGTAAAATTACATTGAGCATCACATGTTCTTGTATACCTTCTAGGAGGGAGAACTACATCGGTTTAAGGCCTCGTCAAAGTACTTTTATCTAGGTAACTCTCAACTTAGAAATTAATTTAGGAAGCTAGACCATTGCAGACTAACCCCTTTTTAGGTTCTCAAGTAAATGAATAAGTTCAAGTTTTGGTGAAGAAGAATCCCAAAATCAGCTATATATGTGATATCATAGACAACCAAATACAAAAATTACTCCAGAAATGTTGGTGAAGATTGAAAAATCCATTATTCACATTAGAATAATAGAGGGAAAATACGTCCACACAAGACAAATTCACCTGGGTAAATTTATTTGATATAAGTTACTTCATCCTTATTGTAATTTTATATCCCTAGGATTTAAAGGCAGCTCAATGAAAACCTACACAACCCTATTGCACACTTTCATATCATTGTCTCTCTATTTCATCAAGGGAATCAATTGAATCTCTTCTAAACTTAATTTATAATTACTTTATTTATATCTCCTAAGATTTTAATTTTTTTATAATTTTATTGATCTAGACATGATTAGGACTTTTGTATTTATTATATTCGATTTATTTTTTGTCCTAATTCATCTTTTCACATAATAATATATCTTAATTAGATTAAACCATAAATTTTGATCTTATTCTTTGAACACATTAACCTAGGGCTTTATACCTCACCCTTAGTGTTTATTTTATTTTCCATATGGTTTCTAATTCCATGATATTAACCATTTAAATATTAGGGTTTTGTTGGTGAAATAATTTATCACAAGGGAAAATCAGGGATTTTCACCAATCCTCTGGGACTAGGTCCCTCTACTTGGGAATGGGGAAGCTCCATTTATTGACAATAGGAAATATATACACTACTCTAACTATCATGTGTGGCCTTTATAATGGGGATCACACAGGAATACTCCACTAAACTCATGTGCAAAAAGGAGATGGAGGAAAGGTGTGTGTATGGAGAGAGGGGAGAAAGTGAGAAGGGGATTTTACTCAATAAATAGCAAGATGATTTTATTGACATAGAACCAAAATATTTCCAAGTTATCAATGATAAGACACCGTGTCATGGAACAAAGAACAAAACACAAGTAAATCAAATTTTATTTGCATAATATTGCACAAGTAATCATGTTCGTGGATTAAATTTGAAATGGAGAGGAAAACATAAGACAAGGAGATAAAAGAATTGTCATTTCTTACTTGTAGTAAGATAATGAGAGCTATCAACTAAAAAAATCTAAACTTTTGGAATGGAGAAGTCATTCCAATTTATAGCCTTACAATATGTCTCTTCATCTACCCCCCACATGACCTTTCATATTCCCACCACTTGTGACCTTTAACATTCCTCTAAGAAAGAAAAAGAAACCCCTTTCTTATTAATGAACAGGGTAATTTTATAATGAAAAATTACAATGGTTGATTAAGTGAATAGGAAGAAAGAGCTATAAGTAAAATTTACAATGGAGAAATAGAAAGTAGAGAGAGAGAATAGAGAGAGAAGAGATGCATAAAGAAGTGGAAATTAGAAGATAGGAAAGCTCTTGTTGATGAAAAATATACTCCTGATGAATTATGAATGAATTTCCTTGCCCTCGACCATCTGTTGAATTGGAACATTTTGGTTACAAATTATTCATTCGGTGAGATAGATATGCACTTCAAGTCATTTGAATGAGTGTTCAAAAACACTATCATAAGATATGCATTATTTACAAACTTAAGATGACTACCAACATCACTCACGATGATATTATCTTTTCATGCTCTTGAATTTAAATAGATTTATGGATGTTTCAAATCCTTCACGTACCTCATGATTTTCTTAATTTCACCCATTGACCAAGTGACCATCTTTCACACACATTGACTTACTCTGGTCTATTCCTTTCTAGAGTGTGATTCATATAATGTCCCTTATCCTTGGAAAGAGAGCTAAACACGAGAATGGAGTTGGAATGAGAACCTCACTTTCCTCTTCATGGCTCATTTGATCTACAAATCTCATTTCTATGAAAAATATTCCTCCTCCATGAAATTGAATCCACCTTATAGACACAAATACCTTCTTTTTCACGTAATCCTAATTGAGGAGGTCTTCTTCTCTTAATGGGGAGGGAAGATTCCCCACATTCAATATCATACTTGATCAAACACATCTCAATGCCATATGTGGGGAAAATGATGGAGAATTGAGGTTCACCTTTGCATATTTTTTTTAAAATAACTTTCATCTCATGTTCAACATCATTTTTCATCCAAGTTTGAGTGGTAAAGAGACAGAATGTCTATGAACCTTATCATTACTAAATATAGAAGTGGATCCCATACTCAATTGAAGGTGCAAATTGTGAACTTTTGATCCCGCCAAACTACTGTGATATTTTTAAATTGTGCCAAACATATCTAGGTACTCTTTCTTTAGCATAAGGGGCTCAACATCCTTTATTCATGACTAATATCCTAAAACTTACTATTTTTAGTAATCCTTATTTTGAGAAGTCCATTTTGGTTACCAGTTGCTTAATTTGGTAATTTTAAGCTTCCCTAATGTTTAAAGGGAAATACAACTCCAAGAATGAATTGTTTACAGCACTTACTATTTATAGCAGTGAAGCTTAGCAAGTATTACTATTTTTATAATTGGGTCTGCCTGGTGTTGGATTGGAATGAAATTAGTCTCAATAGTTTTCTTAATTCACAAGGAGTCTTTGCTCCAATTTTTGGAGGATTTCAATCGCCATTTTTTTATAGATCTAAGAAATGAGTATTTTTGGATTGAAATTTCAAATGGTTATAGAAAATTATCTAGGGAATTAATGGAGGCATGTAAAGACTCTTATAAAATTTGTTTTTGCAAGGAATTTGCAGTTAAAATTTAATGGCAAATGGACATGGGGTTTAAGAGATATGAGAAAAAGAAGGTTTTGTTGGCCATTGTGTCTAGATATTGTCATTTATGTCAAAGCCATTGATGGAAAAGGCTATGTAGATGTCATGTGAGTCTTTATGAGGTGATATCCATGTTGGAAGAACAATGGACCAAGGGGTTGAATCAATCCTACGATAATTTTACTTCAATTACCAAATCATGCATTTATCATTTAATTTTTCCATTCATCATCTATAACCATGTGAGCTTATTAAGATATGCAACATTCAATGACAAGATCATGAAGGAAGATACACCACAAAAAAACACCATATGTAAGTGGGAAACCATCATGGGGAAAAAACCCCACTAAAAATATACTTATATTACACAAAGAAAATAATTTTAGTGAAGCACCAACTTCATAAGGAGAATCAACCCCTAAATTTAGTGAGGCACCAACCCCACAAGGAGCACCAACCCCTAATTTAGTGAAGCACCCACTCCAAACGGAGGCTACAACCCCCTAAAATGATCAAACACCAACTCAACCATCTAAAGATGAATATATTTGAGTTTTTTTTCTGCCACAACTAATGGAGATCACAAATTCAGCTCACACACTTTCAAACCCTCATTCACGTAGCTCACTCTTTCTTCTTTCAAAGACAAACTTGGCCTCAACCCCTTGCAAACATGCTCTATAACATTCCTCAGCATTTAACACACTTACTAAGATCTGAAATTATTCTTTCACACTTGTGTCACACACACACACTTGGGTCGCACTTTTTTCCTCTCTCTTGGATAGTTCAAATTTAAACTCAAACATTCACTTTATACCATTCTCAACTCAAAAACATAACATAGGTCGGTCCTACTCAAGTATTTTTACCAATACAACTCAAAAACATATTAATCAACTCATACACATTCATAAAATGGACCCATGTAGGTATTCCATGCTCAAATGCACTAGACAAGCTCAAAATAGACTCAAAACCCCATCACCAAATTAATCAAAGACCAAAAACACCATCACTATGATTAGTAAAGCTCCCAAATTCATCACACATGTCAATCGTGACATAACAACACCATCAATGATCATACATTATATTTCACTAATCAAATTCTTCATAACTCACTCATGAAGGCTCATATCCTTCTTAAAATAGTTGCTTCCAAGAACCAGTCTTCACCTATGGGCCTCAAGATCATGCTAGAACACTGTTATCCAAATATCTCTCCTAGTTATTTGGATAGCTTACATACATATTATGGCTCTAGGATATTTATTGTAGGTTGCGCACACCCCAGTTATTTTCTTAGCACATCTTCTTGGTTGTAGTTCCTCATGCACTTTGCTCCTGTACTCCTCTCCATGCCTTCTTCTTTTCCTTTTCCCTTTCCTCTTTATTCCACTCTTCCACTACATGCATATTCTACACATTTTCCTTCATCATAATATTTATTCATCCTATGTGTGTGCCTTACACTTGCCTTAATCATCTAATTCCCTAACCCTCTCGCATGCCCCGCACATTACTGTGTAATAGTTGTGCCTTGACCATACATTTCCCTCTCACTAGTTTTCCCTATTTCCTCCACACGCATTGAGATTGCACGTGCCTTCCTTATATCTTTATCCCACACCTCATTCTTCCACGTGTATACTTTTGCACCCTCCTCTACACCATTCTATGCCACGTCATTCTCTGACACGCTTGATTGTGCCACACACAACCTATCAAAGTGTGTCAGCTTGGCGTCAAATCCTTGTAACAAATCAATTAGTGACACATAGAATAAAAAGACAAATCATTTGCACAGTTTGTCATCCTTTTATCTAATCGGTGTACGCCACGTGTTTTACGTACCCAAGTAACTCTAATAATATTCTAATAGCCATATCCTTTGCTACAAAGCTCTGATTGGCACGCACCTAGTCTCAATCGATAGTTGTTGATGTAGGCTACAGCGTTAGATATTCAAATTCAAATTCTTGATGGATCTTGTAAGAAATGGGAAAACGTCAATCTATGCATTTATAAGTATATTTGATTGCTCTAACCACCCAATTTGATCTAATCTACACTCCTTCCTTCTCCAACACGCTAAATAGACTTGGGGAATGCATTTGACAGATTTGTAGGTGGATTTTTAGGCATCGAATTCTTCTTGTTGGTGGTTGTATTTCAAATTTGGGTTTTCTCTCCTTATTCTCTTCTTCTTCCATGGATTCATCTATAAATTTAAGATCTGGGGTCATTGTTAATGTTAGACACTTTGGATCCTCACGCATTTTTCTAAAGACTTCATATTTTTGTATTCTGAGTTGCAGACCTCTATGTCTAACTCGTGCATGTGGATATTAGCCTCTTTTTCCATTATAACAGTTATGTGCATTTCCAGAAGTAATGGAAGCATCGTTTTGTGACTATTCTTTGTCCTAAGAATTTTTATATTCTTTCTTCTTGTCTTTCTTTTACATTGTGTGACCGTTGTGTCACTCTACATCCCTTACAGCTCCATTATTAGTTGTGTTCTATGAAACTGATCTAGTAAATGTACTTTAGTTGTGCTATGCATACCTAGCCTTCTTTCATACCTTTTCTTGTCATTTTCTCTCAGTACAGATGGTGTTCACCCCTCTTTTTCTGGTACTATTGCCATCCTTAGATTAGTTTTCCATTATGTTCTCCTTATATCCCTGGTCCCTTGCCATTGTTATCTTAGTTTTCTCTTTCAAAATTAGGAGTAGCTGTAGCAGTAGAAATAGATAGAGTAACCGGCCTTCTCTAAAGATCCATCTCAAGCACGCAAGGTTCCACAACTTGGAGACGGTTCCATTGTTGTCTCAAATAGCTCGGCTCTTCCAGATCCAATACACAGGTGCACATTTGAATGACTATTAAACACCTTAACTATGACATGTAACCACTCATTGGAAATAACCTAACCTTTATATCACTTTCATTATTTTTATAGCTCATGAAACATCCATACATGCAAACCACACCAACTTTCCTCTTCACCACTCTGAACTGCCAAAAATGAAGTTTTATAAACTCAATTGGTTTGCACCCTTTCTCTCACTATAAAGACCTATAAATTCCTTCAATATGAAAAAAAATCATCCCTTTTCACTCTCCAACTTATATCAATCATCAAATAATCCAAAACATTCATAATCTACCTCAATCTATTAGCCAGAGTAATCCTTTCCTGAAAACAAGAAACCTTTTTCTTCACAAACTGAGCTAGACAACCTGTCAATTCTCCTCATCATGAGAAAAAACTTACAATATTGGAAATATATTTGAATCCTCTTTCCAGATAATATTACATTTCCTTAAAACTCTAAGTGGAAGGCCTTTAACCAAGTCCATCTCCGAAACTGCTCCAAATCAGCCCCAAAATTTCCTTAAGACTAGTCTTCATAAATAGGGCACACTTTTCCCTCTAGAATCTCAACCGTGATTTGAAAACATCAAGGAAATCAAGAAAAAATCCCAAGCTAAAATCAATTTCAATTTATTTCATACCTCTTTTGGACAACTTTGTTCCAAGAAGAACATCATCATAAACTTGCATATTTGAGTAGGGTCCACAAATCATCACTTCCTATAATATACCTTTCTGGAAAGATAAAGGATTCCCCTACAACATAAAGTCATCATACTAGTAAAATAAATTTATTTTGTGTAACTAAAATGAAAATATATCCTATCATTTTTGAGCTAGGGTTTCAAACACACAAAAATAGTTTACCTTATTAACATTCATTCATAAAAACTTGACAATGAAACCACTCCATTATTTTTGTGAAATTTTCTTAGATAAATTTAAAATCATCCCTAAAATCCACAAGGTCCCATTCAAATCACACAATTCATGGTGAGCATAAGAAGGTGCAATTCAAGCTAGAAATCACCCTTTCTTGGATCATGTTTCACCTAAAAAACCATAGCTTGCAAAATATTCTTCAAAATGGCTTGTTTTTTTCTCAAACCTATAGTACACCCATTTTCACCATCTCCAATCATAATCATGACTCAAATAGGTATTTATCTTTATAACCCATCTCATTTGCATGACTAGTCCTTGGAGTTTTGCATGGTTTAGGCTAGGGTCAATTGAACCAACACTATAACCTATCAAGAAACCTCTCCAAAAGGCCCTAACATACCTGTAACAACATGTCTCACATCCTTTCATGCCTCCATGATCTCACATTACTATGTACTTCATTATCATGCCTCTTTTGGTATCCAGGCACCTAGACTACGTCTAGATGAGCTCTTGAAACAAGGTCTTCAACCTGTACCTACACTCTAAAACTCATGTGAGTGCCTAAACACTCTCCAATCATGATACTCAAGTAACCATATAGCTCCACTCATCATCCACCATCACCTATGCCAGCTAAGTCACCTGATTAGGCTTGTAAGACAAAGCCAATCTCACTGAATCAACTCATGCCATCATGAAATTTTACATACCAATTTGTGGTATCCCATGTCCCTCATCATGCATCCTCTCCCCGTTGTTGTAATTCCTCACATACATGCTTCTCTTCTCATTCAAATCCCCCTTTCTCTCCTTAATTTTATTTATCCCTCTAATTGTTATTTTTCTACCTTAATCTAATCCTAATCATATCATTGATCTGTCTTCCCTAGACATCCTTAATTAGCCCTAAACCTCATTTTTATCATCCCTAGATTCCCATATACCCCCATTTAATACTTTTTTATCACCCAACCACTTTTTATCTTCCCTAAGCACTTCTAACCCGTATTAGCCACTTGAGGCCCTAATTTCACCTAATAAGGGATCTTTACATTGAGATAATAAATCCTCCACCACCCAAATCAACAGATTTCCACAACCTCTGGTGACCCATACGATTTTTTTATCGAACCTATAAATACGCCCATACCCATCTTCTCTTGAGGATGCAATTAGTGAGACTTTGGGCTTTCTTGCAATATTGGATTCATTTCTTGCTCTTCTTTGTAGATGCTATCACCACCTTGGAGCTAATTTAGAGATCTTGTACATCACCTTTGGAGATTTGAAGTTCTCTCTTTTCTTGGTATCACACTTTTACATTCTTGGAGTTTCCATTGCCATCCCATCATCATTGTGCATCAGTTTTTCATGTTCATCTACCATCTTGTAGCTCTGCCCCTTCATTAGCCATCATCAATCTCTCTATACAATTTTTATTTTCCTTCCATTTTCATCCATTAAACCCTAGATCCCTTCCCAGTTTCTATGGACTGAGCACAGCCATCATTGACATGATTTACATCTGTTTGATTTTCTTTCATCCATTCTACCAGCTATCTATTTTTTGATCCTACAGCCCCTCAGATCTCCCAATCTTGCCATTTTGCACACTTGTTGCTTCAGATCTCATCTTCATCATAGCCAGTTTCCATCGAATCATCCCAATCGTCATCAACCCAATCTACAGTTATAATTTTCTCATCAAATCCATCAATTTTCTTACATCCTTTTTGTTTCAATCAGATCTATGATCTCTACATCATCTCAGCATCATCATCAGTCCCAGATCACATTCAAACCAATCCTTTAAATCTAACTTTTCAATATTTATTTTTGGCTTATACCACCCCAGTCTCCATCAATAGTGCCTTGCACCCTCGGTTCATTATCGACTTGATCAGGTTCGGTTCATTTTTTCATCATTTACTGTTATCATGTATGCATTTACCTTGTTCATTTCAAATTCTTTGTTTCAGTCCAAGTTCTATTATATCTTATCGCTTATCCATTATTATCTTATCTATATTTTATCAAAAATTGGGTTAGCATCCATATTCTAAAGTTTTCACTTCTTGGGAATTTTTGGTCAACCCACCATCTTATCTACTAATCATTTTCATGTTGGGTTTCTCTTTGTTGTGCAAGTAATCAAGCTCACTACGAGGAGGATATTGTATGCTCGTATCCATTATCATATCATCTAGAGTAGCCTTTAAATCTCTCATTATTGGTGTTTCTTATTTTCTTTGTTACCATTTCACTAATTTGAAATAGGAGCAAGAAATTTTGATCAACATTCGAGCACACCTAGTGGGACCTGCCCTTCTTTGGTGAGTTCTTTCACTTGTTTTCATTTCCATTTCCATTTTCCATTTTTCTCTTTCTACTAACCTTACAGGTAGGAGATTTTCTTACTTTCTTATGCGGTGGATTTCTTGTTTGTATCAACAACACACTTGCTTAAAATAAAATTAAAAGGAAAAATAGTGTTATACAAGTATTCTTCATTTTTCCATATTCAATCTTTTCTTGCATCTTCTTCCCTCCTTTAATTGCTTTATTTCATTGAATCTCACATTTCAATTTTGGAATTAAAAAGTACCTTTTCATACTTACTTGACAACATAGTATAATCAGGAGGTCAATTCTTTGCATTCACTTCTTCCACACCCATCCAAAATGCACACATCAACTTACACATCTTAAACATCTTCTGGGTGGAACTATAGGGATTTCATTACCCAATAGGAAAGATGACATGGTGTTCTATTTGCGTTATAAATTTTTTAATATCAGTATATTGGCTAAGCTTTTAAAACCCTTATCGATGTGGTGCGTGAAGTGTGGGGTTAGGCCCTAATATCAGGCCCCATACTAGTAGTCATCACATATTTGAGCCTCATGTACCTTTGGGTATATCGAGGATGCCAGCCAAAAAAACCTAAAACCATCCATAGTTTGGCCATTTCCTAGGTTCCCCTTTGATCCCATTTTCTTTTCTTTCTCACGTTCTTCTAATAATCAAGATAGTTAAACTCTATTGTGTGACTTATTTGAAATATTAGAAATTAGGATAGATTCATGTTTTATTGTTTCATGCCCATTATTACACATTCTTAAGAAAGACAAATGAAACAAACCATGTCATCCAACAACATTACTACTTCCAACATTTCTTCCCAACAAACTTCAGCTCTTTCTATTATCTCTTCCACCTGCTTGGTCACGTATTTTGTAGTTACCAAACCTATAGTTTCCATTCCTCCTCTCCATGAGTGTTAAGCTATCCAAACCAACCCCCATTTTGATAATAATACCTTTGTTTTTCGTTCCTTCTAGATCAACTACACCCCCATATGTTGTTTCCTTAGATACCTTTAGACCTCCTACCATCCCTCATGGATGTTTGGAATTCCAAGAGCTCCCTGATGCCAACACTTTTTCTCTTCATGACTACCTTATTCATAAATCTACCAATCTCCCCATTGATGGACCCCTCTTCATTAAATTTATGTTTATCATTCTCACCCCAAATCCACCAAATTCCTCACATCACAACTCATATTTTTTCCTTAGAGCTATGAATGAGCTTGTCATGGCACAACACAGATGTTTCTCCCACCAATCTTCCTCTACCATCCCCCAAACTCACCAATTCACTCAACTGATGGTCCCCATCCATCCCAATCTTCCTTGTATCAACATTTTAAGAGTCCTATTTACTCTTATCACCACTTGAACAACATTATCAAACTCTGGTCCCCCTTTCTACATCCCATTTCCATGCAGACATCATCGCCTCATAACCTCATCCTTTAGATTCTATCCAAACTCACCAACCTCCACTTTGAAGTGCCTTTCGCTACATCTACTCTAATCAATGTGTTCAAGCATATTGACCACCCCATACTCATATCTCCACTCACCCCATGAAAGATCAATTCAACATCCCCATCTCTCAACAACAACAAATGAAAACTTATCCATCTAATTACATCCATACCTCTCAAAAATATCATATTTCCCAACCCATTCAATCACATCCCTTCAACAATATTCCCCCTTATCAACCACCTCCTCAAACACCTACTTATCCACAACAATATCAATCTCATCCAAAACCTCACCCATCCACTTCTTATATCCCCACAACCTCATCCATTAGTTTCTCATCCCCATACATCCAATGACCCTATTCACGCTTTGCTAAGTAGAATGGCCAATCTCAAAGTCGCTACTTTGGGGGCCTAAAACCACCTTCTCTTATGATCATATTTACAAAGATCCCATCAACCCTTCAGTTCTCATAAAACCTTATCATCCACACTCAGAACTCCCAAAATTTTCCAAGTTTAATAGTAAGGAGGATGCACAACAGCATCTTTACACCTTTAGGCATGCATATTACCTTATTTCTCACAACTAAGATCTTATGCTCTGTACTTTCATGATGTCATTTTTTGGCCCTACTTTGGAATTGTATAATGGCATTCCTCAAAATTCTTTGTTCTCCTTCACTCAACTTGAGAAACTATTCCTAGATAAATTTTCTATTAACATTGCATGTAAAATCGCTATTACAGATCTCTACGCCATTAGAAAATTTGAGGATGAATCTATCACATATTTCATCACTAGATGGCATGACATAATCAATAAATTATCTTTCTCTTCCATGGACTGAGCTAATCAAACTCATTTCATGGTCTTGTGCGAAGCATATTTCTTCCACTCTTCAAATTCAATCCTTCCAAACATTCAAAGAGGCATTGACCATGGCTTGTAAACTTGAACTTCATGCCCTTGATCAAGGCCATGTCAAACTCCAATCCAAAAAACCAAAACCTGAATTCATTAATTCATCTACCCATGGTAACAAATCTAAAAACACGGCTAACGCCATCATAGTAAAATATTCTTTCATGTCTACATCCCATAATGAGCCTTCACAAAGAGCTCCTAGAAAAACTCCTAACTATAACCCTCTCAGGGAATCCTATAGTTCTATTTTCAAGAAGTTAATGGTTGTGCATCTCATCTAACTTCCCCTTTTCTGACCTCTTAATGACTCATAACCCAAACCCACATGGTATCATGAGGAGCACTATTGTAAATATCACCAAGATCATGGTCACGGCATTGAAAAATGCCACACCTTTAAATATCTTATTCAATGGCTCATAGATGATGGTGACCTTCAATTAGATAACCCCAATGCAACTCCTAATCAGCCTCTCAATTTTTTCAAACAAACTTTCCCCAACTATCCACAAAATAATAAAACTACTACTCCTATGTCTCAGGCACCCAATTCCCACACAATCAACACTCTAACCAAAAATTTGACATCATCACCTACACCTATCATCCCTTCACCTACTACATCCGTGTATATTTTAAACTCTTATATAATTTTATCTACATTTATACCCATCTCTACATCCATTTTATCTACATCAACTATACTCATGACCATTCCACCCACATCCACTCTAATCACGTCTACTTCCTCATCCATATATATACCTACCACACCAGCACCCATTGCCTCTATCTCCCTATCTATATCTATCCCAATATCTATCACAACATCCTCCTCAAAAATCACTTCCATTCCTTTATCTACCACTACATCTATGGCTATAACCACTCCCACATCGATATCTAAACCCCTTAAGCACACATCCCCCCTTGATGAATTTATAAGTGGTATCCCCATCTCATCCACATATTTGGAAACTCCCATATCAACACCTTCAAATCCTATACAATATGCATCTTCTCCCCATCTCGACAAGCCTCTTATCCAAACATCCCCCTCACCTTCAACCCGCATATCCAAAAAACATGCATCTAAATCATCCAAACCTATTTCTAAGGACCATCCCCCTATAGGGATCATTGTAATTCCCGCCAAGGGTAAACCTTCACAACAAAAACCTAAAATCCTTGTCATTCCTCCTCAAGATTCTCTCACTCACCTACATTTAATAGTTGGAGGTAACTCCTTCTAATCCCCATCCCTCTAATTTATGTAATGTCTCATCATCAATCCTAGGAGTACATCTATCTATTTTGGGACCATCCCCTTCATCCAAAACCCCCATCATAAATAAATCAGAATCAAGGCCACCTACTCTTCCTCCAAAATATAAATCAGAATCACGATCATCCATCTCCTCTTCTCCCAAGACCAAATCAGAATCAAATGTTCCCACAAAACCTCACAAAATCAAAACACCACTCTTACCTTAATCTACCACTTCCAAGTCCAATTCATCCATAATCCAAACACCTTATTCAAGAATTTTCCACCACTTTTCCTCCCATCAAATATTTTGACTCACATGAGTAGAAACTTGTGTGGTTTGATTCTAATGTCATTTTTGCATATCATCCTACCCCCAGACATAATACTAAACATTATAGGGATATTCAAACCTTCATCCATAACCTCATAGAAAAGGAAGATCTTCTCATTGAAGAATACCATCCTCTCCCATATATTATTTCCTCCACATCCAATTGCAATCCTTCAATCAAATCTTCATCACCCAACACTTCTAAATCATCTTCTTCATTTAAATCTTTTGTTGCAATTCCTCCCCCAAGTATTACCCCTCCAAGCAATACTTATCTTAAAGAAGTTCCCCCTCTATTTATCGATGTTGTTTGTATTACCACATGCTCTCTCCCTCATGATTCTCAACCAAATACTCAATCTAAGACCAAATTTTTCATCACAACCCCATCTAGAGACCCCACTCCATCATTTTCTTCAAAAGATAAATTATCCATCTGAGCTTCCCCACATACCCAACAACCCGTTTCCTTTAAACAAATTATTGTGAAGTAGCTCCATCAAGATCTCATTAAGATTTCACTTTATAATCTCATCCAAATCTCTCCCAATCACAAAAATCTCTCATCAATGCTTATTTCTCACACCTTATACCAATCATGGATGAGGAGATGGAATCCTTGAAACAGAATCAAACATGGGATTTGGTCAAGTTGTCATTAGGTAAGAGAAACCTGCATAACAAATGAGTTTACAAGATCAAGGAAGAAGAGGGTGGAAACAAAAGATACAAGGCAAGGCTTGTAGTGAAACTATTTGTATGTAAATCAGGTACTTATTTTGGTGAGATATTTTCTCCTGTAGTAAAAATGACTTCCATGCGTACTGTATTGAGTTTAGTTGTAGTAGAATATTTGCATTTAGAGAAACTTGATGTTAAGATGACTTTCTTTCACGATGATTTGGTGAAAGAGATATATATGTAGTAACCACTTGGATATGAAGTCAAAGGTAAGGAGAAACTTGTGTGTAGGTTGAAAAAGAGCTTATATGGGCTCAAGTAAGCCCCAAGGAAATGGTATATGAGGTTTGATAGTTTCATGCATGAGCATGGCTATAAGAGATGTGAATCTAACCATTTTGTTTATTTCAAGAAGCTTGAAAATGAAAGACTTTTTTTTACTATATGCGGATGATATGCTTATTGTGGGATCTAGTATGCAAGACATTGGTGAGCTTAAAGAAAATTTAGCTAATACATTTGCAATGAAGGATTTGGGAGCTACAAAATAATTAGCATGTAAATTATTTGAGATAGAAATAATAGGAATTTGTATTCGTCTCAGGAACATTGTATCAATAAGGTGTTGGAAAGGTTTAATATGTAGAATTCAAAACTTGTAAGTACACCTATTGCTAGACACTTCAAATTGAGCAAGGATCATTGTCCTATGTCACATGAGAAGGTCAAGTACATAGAATGAGTTACATATGCTTCAGCAGTTGGAAGTCTTATGAATGATATGGTTTTTACTAGACCATACATTGAAAAGGTAGTGGGAGTTATGGGAAGATTTATGGCCAATCTAGGTAAAGAGCATTGGAAAGCAGTCTAATGGATTCTAAGTTATTTGAGAGGGACATCCAACATGCAGTTATGTTATGGAGGGTTAGATAGTTCTTTATGTGGATATGTTGATTTAGATATGGATGGATATTTGGATGGTAGGAGAAGCACCACTAGATATGTATTCATAGCAGATGGTACGACAGTTAGCTGGATTTCTAGATTGCAAAAGGTTTTGTCCTTTTCTACAACAGAGGTTTAGTATTTTTTAGCTATAGAGGCTAGCAAAGAGATGATATGGATGAGCATGTTCATGGAAGCGTTGGGAAAGGAGCAAGAGGATTTCATATTATACAGTGATAGTTAAAGTTTTATTCATCTGACAAATAACTTGGTGTTTCATTCAAGAACGAAACACATTCAGTTGAGATATCACTTCATACTGCAGGTGTTGGATGATGGGTAGCTAAAACTGGAGAAACTTCTTACGAATAAGAACCCTTTGGATATGTTAATTAAGTCATTGGAAAAGGAGAAGTTGGAGCTACACTCCACTTTTGTTGGTCTTCGAATTTGAGACTTGAAGAGGGAGAAATAGGCCAAGGAAGGTTCCAAGAATGAAGTATACAGTACAGTGCAGAAATTTATCTCCAAGTGGGATATTATTAAGTTGTGGAGCTTAATTTCTTCACAAATAGCATGCTTTACAAACTTGTTGGAATACACAGTAACTGACATCGGTCAGGTGACCGACGTCAGTCACCTGCGGACCGGCATCAGTTAAGAAAGTAGGAACTGGTATCGGTTACGGTAACCGGAATCAGTTACCTGTTCATGATTGCTTTTATTTAATTCATGGGAATTACATTTAACGTTTGATTAAAAGGTGATCTAATGGTTGTAAATACATAGCTAAGGTGCCCTAAGTTTGTATATGATTATATAAGCTAGAAAGCTAGGGATAAAAGATAGAATTAGAAGAATTGTAAGAAGAAATTATGAGAGAGAAAAAGAGAATCTTGTGAGAAAGAAATTATTGTACATCCAAGAGGTGTGGAAGATTTCGTATCTTCATTGTATTTCCTCTATAAAACTTTGAATAATATATTGGTTGTTTCTTGGTGGATGTAGCCCACACTAGGTGAACCATGTTATATTTTATGTATTGTTCTTCTATTTTATTTCCATATTTATTGTTTATATGCTTAATTATGATTATAGATCCATACAAAAATATTTTTTTCAACCCCGACATTTCCTTCATTGTACATACAAAATACTATTCTCGAGTTATACATAGACATGCAGCTAGGGCATGATAGAAACTAGGTTTTGATGCCCTTAAACTTTGAATTTTGGATTGAAATTTATAACTTACCTATGTGGGAAGGTCCTCTACAGGATGGAAAATTAATTTTAGAAAATCATTGGATGAAATTTATTTTATACATGATAGTTTGAGGGAAGGTTGTTGCACGGTTATGAAGAGTAAGGGAATAGTGTTATTTTACAAGTATGTGATTAGAGAAATATATCTTCTTGAAAATTTTGAGGTAGGGAAAATGCAATAATGGGTGCCTAAAAACATGCACAATACAGGTTGAAACTTTATACAAAGAAAATTATGCATGCCAAAATCCTATAGCATACCTAGTGAGGGTGTAGAAAGCAAAAACCCAAAAGGTGGTGTATAGGGAAATGTGTAAGGAGATGGTCTATGAAATTTTAGGTTCATTTCAATATAGCCTAAATTGAACTAAATAATCTATCATATCCCTCTAGATAATTTTAGAATTGTGAATGCAAGGTTAGAGCAGAGTGCATGGTCTTAAGGGGCTTATAAGGACAGTTTGAGGACATTAAAGAAAATGTGGATTTTTTAACATTGGATATGCATTGAGATGAATGATATAGCATCATAAGAAGCAGAAGAACATAGGTGAAGTGTTTAATAAGACCAAGATATATCATAATCCAAACTTAGGGCTTGATTTGCTTAAGAATTTTGTGGACAAAAGTGGGAAACAAGGCAAAAGAAGAAGCTTAAGTCAAGATTCTTGAATTCAGAGATAATGATGATGGTGAAGGCTTAGACTTGGTTCATAGATAGGTTGAATAGTGCAAGAAGGATCCAAATGACATAGTAAAATAAAAATAACAACTAGACAAGCTATTGTATACATGATAGTTAATGAATGATGTGATTGGTTTTGATGTTGTTTTGATGACTAGATGAATTTGACATGGTCCTCTGCATTAGAAATTTTGGGACCGAGAGAAATATGTGGAGTTCATAGGGAAAAAATTATAATATTTTTACTCCAAAGGACCCACTTAATCCATTTCCACAATTTTCAATACCTTATTCATCTTTAAATTCACATTTTTAGTCCAGTTTTCACTTTTTCCCATATGTGTGCATGAGTAAGCGGAGTTACCACCAGAGTCCAAAATGAGTATGATAAAATCCAACACATTTACCATTAGCATAGTCAAATGTACCAAAATTTAACCTTTATTTAGGATACTAACTCTTCCCTAGGTTTCCTAAACCCTTCAAGAAAGTTCCTCCTTGTAAAAAGACTCTTCGGGTGCATTGATGGATAGGTTTTCATATTTTAATACTCCTATAATTATTTCTTGATTATTTCACCATGAAGTAGGATCTATAATATTTCCAATTCATGGGATATAAGCTCCCAACACTTTATGAGGCTCCTAAAACCCTTCAAACAGGGTGACTAGCTTCTTTGGAACATGCATTCCCCAGTGCCTTGCCCAAAAAGACCCGATTTTTATTAAATTGTTCATAACCTCAATTATCTACAAAAAATATTCATAAAATTACTTTGAAAACTTCATTTCTCTCCCATATAACTCCAAAATTATTTTAATTTTCCCTGTAATCTTTCAGAGGATGTTCACCAGTGACCAAAATACCAAAAATAGCCCTTTTGAAGCCTTTGGGAGCACTATTCTTTCATAGATCTCACTAACTTCAATAATCAAGTCAAGTACACTTATATGCACATGAAACACACTTGAAAATCATGTTAGCATATTCCTCTCGACAAAAATGAGGGTGACATAGTTGAAATGTTGGTCGGAGGAAAGGTTTACTTTGACCAAGAAATTGAATTTCAAGTGTGGGTTTGGTTTTCATGACCAAAATTTTAAATTTTGCATGCTAGAAATTTAGCATGAAAACATTTTTGAATTTACCATATTTTAATTAATCATATATATTTTACCTAGTTGAAAAAAATTTACCAACATTTCCTCTTCACAAGCCTTCTAATGGAAGCACAAGCCCAATTAGCATCCTTACAAAATCCACAAGTGTCTGCACTACTCCCAGCTATCATAAATGTAAAATATCTTGAATATTATAATGACCATTCCAATTGGGATGCAATATCTACTAATGAATCTATTTCTAACATATACATGATCCCACCGAGTGTTACTAAAACAACTCATGTTATGGATATAAAGCAAAAAATCATAATGTTTTTCTTAGTAATATTGTCAATTTACTTGATGAAAATGGTAAGAATATTATTTCTATATGTGTTTATTATATGAATCATAATTTATATTCTAATTTTTAAAAATATAATTTGTTAGATTGAAATTTGAATGTATTTTATCATAGTGATAGTTCTTTAAAGTTTTGCATTAACAATTTGTATCTTTATCATATGCCTTGTATGGAGCCTCTTAGGCCTACTTCACTGCATAACACATTTTTTCAATTTTTTTGTATCCCAACCAAGAAATTACAATCTATGATGCAAGATATAGGTGAATCACAAGATGAATTTAATATCCCATGCTTATCTTCCATAACATTTACTAGTTGAGTTAATATTAATTACAATTAATGAATTAACCAATAGTCCACAACATTTACACAACTACATTCCCATCTGGATTTCATATTCCCAACTCATTTTTATATATTCCTATAATTATATGAAAAAATGATAGTATTTTCTTAAGGCTTTTCCACACAGTCTTATCGGTTTAGCATTAGTATGGTTTCATGGTTTACATAGTGGTTCTATTAATAGTTATCCAATACTACAGGATCTCTTCCTACGTAATTTTCCATCCCTTCTTTGAACCCATTATGATTTTTAACATTTGGAAGTTACCCACCAACATCTTAATGAATATATTCATGCTTATTACACAAATTTTAATTCAATCCAAGCTATAAGGAACAACATTGCATGTTTTTCCACTAATGGGGTGGGAGTGGTGCGGTCAAGTCACATGGTTGTGTACTTTCCCACCCATGTTAATCCCCCAAGGCACGATCCTCCTCAGAAGTAGTTCTACTGCTAGATGTGGCATCTCTTCTCATTGTGTTGTCGTTAGTCGCCGCTTGTCTCGTTGTTGTCATTGGTCGTTGCTTCTCTCAGTGTTATTTCTGATTCTTACTTCTCTCAATGTTGTCGTTGGTTGTTTCTCTTCTTTTTGTTGTCATTGGTTGCTGCTCCTCTCATTGTTTTTGTTGGTTGTTGCTCCTCTCGTTACTATTGTTGGTTGCTTATCCACTCATTGTTGTCACTAGTTATTGTTCCACTCACTGTGGTCATTGTCATTGGTCATTGCATCTTCATTATGGTTTCATGGTTGGTTCAATTGGGTTCCTAATGGTGGTCCCCTTTATTGTAACCTAGGTTGTGGATCCTCTCAAAAAATCCTCAATTGTATAAGGATGTGGGTCCTTTTAACACCCTCGAAGCTTACCCTAATTCCAAAAAAAGAATGCATGTTTTTCCAAGTTTTAGTAACTTTTTTACCCACATCATTTATTAATCAATCAAATCATTATATTTCTCAGCTAGTAGACATACTAGTATCTTATGAAGAGGTTTCATTGGATGGGAATCCTAGTCTAGTTGACGCAATTACATTTGAGACCCTTTGATGTAGGAGCATTTGTGATCATAAGTAATCTTGTGTCAACCAAAATCAATGCAAAATGGATTCGGTTAGTATTTACATTTCGAAGTGAATTTTGTTATATTTATTTAGTAGTGTAGATAAGAAATACTTTATGGAGGTAATAGATTCTAGTGTGGCAGTATGTAGAGTATGCAAGTTTTGTGCATAATGTTTTTTAAGTGCATAGACCTTCAACATAATGTTTCACATTTTACACAATCGTGTTGTGTACAATATTGTCTATGTAATCATGTTCATTTCAAGGATGTAGTTGTCATTTTATTAAATTCATAAGTTATGGGAAATTCTAACTAGTTATATTTGGGGCTATTCTTGGGTCCTTTGATCCACTCATTTTAATATTGTAGAATTAGGAGTCTTAAGAGGTGATATGGATGGCTATCTAAGTAAATCCTATTTCCTTAGCTTAGAAGTTTAAATTTAAATTTAAGGAAGAGCTCAAAGGGGTATGCTTAAGGGTAGAACAAATATGCGAGCTTAATGATCATTATGAATAAGAATGAAGAATGTGTAACATGAGAGGTGATAATTAGACGATGTTTGTATATGCGATTTGACATGATAGAAAATATGAAATTGTGTAATAGTATGAATAAGTGATGATTAGTCTAATGATTTTTTTCTTTGAATAAGTTTTCCCATAAATTCATTTTCATTTACATTAATTTTCATTCATCACTATGTCAATGCATAAATATTTAAGTTAATTATTATTTCAGTTACATTCTAAGGTTTGAGACCATGATACTTCACTTGACTCCCCCACCTCTTCTACATCATTTGGTATGAGAGAAATCATCGATTTCCTTGAGGAGAGGCATGAAAGATCTCGTGGTTTCCCACATTTGTGAGTATGGGTAGAAATTTGTTGCAGAAATCATCCAACATGTAACTATTGGGTATTAGGTGTGAGAAAAGAGTGACACATAAATTTTTTACAGCTTTCTACAGTGTAAATTATGGGTAGAAGAGCATTCCAAGCATCTTTTAATAGAGAAATTGTTGGGTATAAGATTACAGATATTATGTTCATGAATCTAGAGAAAGAAAAAAAGGAAAAATAACAATAAAATGGCACACCAAAGGAATGTGGGATTTCATAATTAGGGTTCCATAATTGAGTACTTGATTTATATGATGTGAACCATGTAACCTCACTTGGAGGCCATGGAATCCACGCAATGTTAAGGTGTTGTTGTGGAAGAAAATAGTGATGATAAAGTTAAACCCGTGTAATAGAGGGCATAGGCTATAAACATGAATTTGGAGGTAAATGTAAATATAGAGGAACATGAAGTGCAAGATGATCTTAATGATAGAATACTTTCATAGTTAATAATATGAGGAATAATCAAAAATTAAACACGGGCTTTTTTATTTTAGTAGTTTAGAACTGAAAAAACTTGTGGATTTGATAACAAAAATGGAAAATTATTTTGAATATGAAGATATAGAGGATCCTGAGAAGTTTAATTTTATATGCATGAATTTAAAAGTCCATGCATACCTTTAGTGGGAATATATTCATAATAATTAAGTGTAGCTAGGAAAGTAGAAGATCAATACATGGGATAGGCTAGTGGAAAATCTCAAAGCCAAGTTTTTATTGGTAGATTACCAGCTCAGCTTTTTTATAAGTTTTCAAGGATTGTGATAGATGGAGCTTAGTATGAAGGAGTACAATAAATAGTTTTACCAAACTCCCATTAGAAAGGGACATGTGGAGAAAATATCAAGGTATATAGCCAAATTATGTATAAAAATTCAAAATGAGATTAGTATGTTACAAGTTAATTCTATGGAAGAATTCTATTGATATTCTCTGAAGGTGGAGGGGAAGTTAGCACACACAAAAAAGAGATAATCACGGAAATGGAAAGACCATACAAGTTCATGGATAGATTAAAAGCGTAGATAATTCTAGGGATCTTATACTACCTTATCTATGCCCCCATCATATCGAGGGAGATAGGACCCTTGAAATTATGGGGATGGGCCATATGTATAGTGGAGGGTGCCCTCTATCCTCCATATAGCTAAATAAGGCTTGATCATGTAAAGTGAAGGAACATTTTGAGGAGTTGGACATGCATCTCAAGAAACAGGTCGTGGATTCAACAACATATGATACATGTGTGGAGAGATAGGGCATAGAGCATATAAGTACCCACACACCCAGAATGGTAGTAAAAAAAGTGTCTGCATTATGCAAGGACAATAAAATGGCTTGATGAGTCATGAAGAATTCCCAAATACAGGATAAGCATTGATGTTCAAATGTGTAATGTTGAAACTATAGAAAGAAGAAATTGGCCCCAAGTAGAAGTGAAGTATGTTTAAGATAACATGAAAATAAAGAGGAAAGTTATGTAAATTAATCGTGGATAATAGAAAAAATGATAATTTAGTATTATAATAAATGATGGATAATTTGCAATTGAATAGGATTCGGCATCCAAATCCTTATCGAGTTTCATGGTTACAGAAAGGACATCAATTTTTAGTAAAAGAACAATGCATGGTAAAATTATATATTGGAAGATATGAAGATGAGGTGATGTGTGACATCATGACCATGGATGTATGTTATGTGCTACTTGGTAGGCCTTAGTAGTTCAATGAGAAGGCACATCACAATGGCCACACAAGCATATACACAGTTGAGAAGGATGCAGTAATGTATATTTTAAACCCATTACAGGAGAAAAGTGAGGCCTGTAAAATTGAAAGTATTGATACTTTTAGGTAAGTAGTTCCTAAGTGTGGTGAAGAAATATGGTGCATGTTTTGCGATAAAAATGTGGAATACACAAAAGGATAACATGGAAAAAGAGGTGAAAGGAGAAGAAACCATATTGGCATAAGTGAAAGGAATTTTGGAAGAATTTTTGGAAGTTGTGTCTAGTGAGGTACCACAAGGGTTACCACCTATGAGAGACACTATTCATTACATGGATTTTATTCTAAGGTCAATTTTTCAAAACAACGAATCCTACAAGATGATACTATATCAAAATGTAGAGATACAAAAGTAGGTTCAAGAGTTGTTGGATAGAGGACTCATAAGAGAGAGTTTAAGCTCATGTACAATGTCAATAATTCTAGCACCTAAAAAGGATGGTGAGTGTCATGTGTGTACCAATTTGAGAGTTATAAATAAAGTCACCATAAAATATAGGTTTCCATTTCCATGAATGGATGACATCTTAGAATGTTTGAGTGGAGGAATTTATTTCAGCAATATTTATATGAAGAGAAGCTATCATTAGATTATCATAAGGGAAGGATATGAATAAAAAACAATATTTAAGAATCAATAAGGAATATATGAGTGGTTAGTGATGTCATTCAAATTAAGAAACACACTAATTACTTTCATGATAATTATGAATCAATAAATGAATCCATTTTAAGGAAAACAAATTGATCATGTCCCTAGACAATATTCTTGTTAGTGTGATGTATCTACCTTGTCACTCGGAGCATTTTCAACCTGACATGGTGAGTCATCTCACTTAGGTGAGGTTATATGTATTTAGGATTTATATGACATATGAAATATTATTTCATGGAATCTGTCATTGTTTTATGCATTATTGGCATCATATGATCTACATTCCATCTTGGTAATTGTAACTGCCTTCTCCATCGAGGAGGGAATGATTGTCCAGGCATGAGAGTTACACAACACTCCCATATGTACCCTCTTATTTTTATCTATGAGAATGAGTAGATTTATTTATTCTTTGTATTATATTTGGTGTTCAATTTTACACTTGTTAATTACTTGGATCTTATTTTTCCATTAGAGTGCAAACTTGTTGATGTGCACGGGTTTCCATTTGGTCCTCATAGAATAATTTTCTCAAAAACTTATTTCTATTTGAGAAAATACACCTAATTGTAATGTAAAAATTCATCAATGAAGGTAAGTATATAAATATCTCTAGGTTCAAATAATTATGTACCTCTGAAGGGATTTCTTTGTAGCGTACAATTGCTTATAGACCTTTACAAAATGGATTTGCAGAAAGAAATAACCAATCATTGAGGAGATGGCCACTTGTATTGTTCACTCTAAATCCCTTCCTCCATAGTATTGGACTGAATCCATGAACTATGTTTGTTACATTCAGAATCATGTTCCACAAAAGGCAGTAAGAGGGATGACACACTTTGAAGCTTAGTTTGGACTCAAAGTCGATGTCGATTACTTTCGCATCTTCAAATCCAATGTTATGGCCTAGATTCCCAAAAAGAGATGCAAGGCCTTGGAACCATAGTCTAGATCTTGTATCTTTGTAGGGTATCCTAATGGCATGAAGGGCTATAGATTTTTGAACCCTACTACTCATTAGCTTTATACTGAGAGAAGTGTGAATTTTTATGAGTCATATTTGACTTCTAATTCTCCACCTGTTAAGGTTCTTACATCCCTCTCTGATTCTAATTTTGATTCTTCTGATGATGATCTTATTATTCCTCCTCTTGATCCTCCTATTCCTCATGCTTCATAATCTTTTGACGGTTGAGTGAAGAATCTACATATTCTTATCCTTACTCTTCTCTTGATCCTCATCGGGATAGACATACCTTATAGAGTATTGGAGATTGTATAGGGGGTCCTTTGGATGAGATATGGACTATTTTAGACTTCACTAGACCCCACGCCTTATTTTCCTCCACTCATGACCCTCAGTATTTCCATAAGGCTTCTAGGATTCCTGAGTAGGATCCTGCCATAGATGAAAATTATTCATCACTTATGAAGAATGATACTTGGGAGCCCACCCCTCTTACGAAATGAAGAAAAATTGTTTGGTATAAGTGGTACTAAACAAAGTATGGTGCTAATAGAGACGTCGAGAAATATATTTTTTTGGAAAACAAAATCATTGAGATGCGAGGGGTAAATCAGTTCTTCTCAAAAATTTGAAAACATTTCAAATTCTCAGTAAGACACTCACTCTTAATCCATCTTTACCATGTTTTTTTATTATGGGTAAATAGTTTTAAGGGGACTATACCCTATGTACAAAAAGGCTCAAAAGCTAGATACCAAAAGAGGAAAAACTGACCCTAAAAATGCAAAACATCCAACATCAGAGGGCTCAACAACTAGATAATACAATATAGTAACAAAACAAGATCAAGACAGACAGTGATCTGAATAAAAGTAGAAGAGACAAAATACGAACAAGAGATAACCACCACTGGTCTTCCCAACCAAAAAAACAGCACCAAAAATGCCAGTCAACAGTAACTTCACCGACAGTAAATAGCAACAGAGCTCCGCATCACTTGACAGCCCGGTCAATCTTGGCTTTAATCGTTTTGGAGCGAGATGAAGAATGCAATGGCGGTGGCCTAGGAAGGGTCTTTCAAATGTGCCTAGGCAATTGCAAGATCTTTGTTCTCCTTAGAGCCCCAAATATCCTTGGTAATACCATTGAGACTGCAAAATACTATGCACATGCTACTCAATAAAATTGTAGATGCTTTTAAGAGCTGAGAGGATACATTCATTACGCCCTTTTGCATTGCCAATCCTGGCATCTAGAGATAGAAGCTTCTTGAAAACTTCAGCAGTGATATCATCATCTTCATCATTTTGTCATTTCCTTTTTTCCCTTAATTTTATCCATATCCCTAAATAGCACTCTTTAGTTCTTGAATCTCCTTTTCCATCTTTCCAACTCTGACCAACAAGTCCTCATCTTTAGGCTCCTCCACTGGACTACTAATGTGCAGTAAATTCACAGCAAGCTCCAATTCTTTATGACTTCTAAGAACCCTCTGAGAAGTAGGGACCTTAGTTTTCATCTCTTCCCTTTTCCTACTAGTGGTAGCAATGTCAAGTTTCCTATCAGGAAGGGGAGGGATGGAGGTAAGGGGAGGAGCAGAATCTGAGTGGGGGCAAGCTGAGCAGTGGTAGTGAATAAGAAGTATTAACCCTTGACGAAGGGGAACAGCCCTAGTGTGGTTTTGCACTTCCAGAACAGAATTCTCCAGAGAATTCAACAAGTAATGAGGAAAGTTGATGGTGAGGTTTCTACATAAGTGATTAAGAAAGATCAAGTGCTTTTGGGGAATAGTGACAAATCTCCCCTCCAGAGTAACGTACCTTACCACCATCCTTGTAATCTCAGCAAAAGGATCTGGAACAGAAGTAATTTTGATGCCAGCCATCACAAACTCCATATTCTCCCCCTCATCAAGAAACTTCTTAGCCTCCACCTCTCTGTCCACCCACTTGTTGAAGAATTTGGTTCCATCTAGACTGAGCTCAGTGACCTGGGTAATAAGCTCCTCAAAAATCTCAACCTTGATATTACTATACTCAACCACGCGATTCCTCCATCCCTAAGAAAATTTAATTGAGAGATCCTAATCAAAACCTTGGATTTTTTCAATAAAGTTTGTGAGACCCCCTTTTTGTAAATAGTTCCAAAGAACTGTATCATCTTTCCATGTTGGATTATGGGTGGGCTCTGTCTTACAAGGTGATCCCCCCATTTTTCTGATGATATTACCTCTTCCCGCAACGGTAAAAATTTTAAAACTATACAAATCATCCTCAGCTCTGCTTTTGAATCCCTCCCAATCATGTGAAGAGATGTAATTATTAATCCTCACTTTGCAATTAATTAACCACTCCTTAGCATCCGCCATATAACTATTAATGATGATGCTCCAAGTCGTGCGAATATTTGATGATGTCATCATTTTGCACTTTAAAATCCACTCCTTAGCATCAACACTACAACTATTAGTGATTACATTCCAAGTCATGCAAATCTTTGATGATATCATCATTTACTTTAGTAGGAAGAATGTCACCCCTTAACCAAGTTTGAAAAGTATTATCAACCCCAATATTTTCCAAACCATCAGCCACACTATTTCCTTCACGCATCTTTACCATGTTAAGACAATGACATTCACACATATGCAAATGAGAAGAAAGTACACATGAACACAAGGTTTAATGTGGGAAACCCTTCAAGGGATAAAAAACCATTGAAATCAATGCACTAGTTTGGATAAATTATCCTTTAAATATTACAATGATTTCAACAAGTTGAGAAACCACTCAACTTGAAGCACCCACTCCAAAATTTATCTTTGCTACAACTTGACTTTCTACAAGCTTCTACTTGCATTGAAGCAACAACTCCCAAGACTTCAGTCAAGCACCCACCGACCTTCTACAAGATACAACTTACAAGGAAGCTTCAAATCCTTATTTTCTAAGCAACAACTTAGTCTTCTTGTAAGGTTTGATCGCCCTCATTTATTTGTATAACACAAAAAATTATGATATCTAAATCATTTCTTCTATTCTCTCTCTTACCTCTTGATTCACCTCTCTTTTCTTCACTTCATGTTGCTACATGAACAAAATTCAATGACCTCTTTCACATACTCATTTTTCACGTCTCACTCCTTGAATGACACACTTAAACAACTACTCTTCCATACATTCAAACTGCTACAAAAATTGTATTCATGAAGTCATCAGACATACACCTTGATTTTCATACTTTTACATGCCCTACTATACCTTCAATAATATTATCATAAACGACTACTTCATATACACTCTAAGGAATTTAAATACATGATAATTACAATCTCTTACACTTAAAATTCCAGATACTCTTCACCTACTTAGTCTTCAACTCATTCAAGTAACATAAGATGACATCACCAAAACTGCCCATATGTAATCATTAAATCTAAAATAGTGTCAATTACAAATGCAGATCTTCTTTGAGTTGTCAAAACTCTCCTAATACATGTAAGGGACAAGAAGAAACCCCTAAAATCATTCATCACTTGGCCCAACTAAAAATATTATTCTTGCAATCTAAAAACCGACATGTTCCTATGTAATGGTCCTGTTATATTTGATTTCTTCTTCAACATACCCTTCCTTGTCTTATAACATACCATGTAAGGTAATAAGTGTCATGAAGGTTTTCATGAGTTACATAACTCCTCTTCTTGTCTTCTACACACTTGAAAATCCATGCAACTCATCATTTCTCCTTAAAACTCCATTAGATCTTGCAGGCACACCTAGAAGTATGAACTTTACAAAACAATCTTCAACTTAGTGAAGTAACACACTTTAAGATTTATGTCATGCACCAATATCAGGATGGAGGATACTTCAAGAGGTAAAAAAAACCCCATACACTTAGAGTAGCACTATCATTCACCATTCACATCATACATCATTGATTGGAATGAGGTCTTGATGGCTTTGTATGCATTCAAATACCATTATTCGTCTAATGAGCAAGATCTTCATAAAAACTCATGTTCATGGCTCTTATGCCACTTTTCTAGAAGAAACACATCCTTGGGAATCTCATCAAATCCATAGTTTGCATCATTTCTATTAGGAAATTTATGAGATGAATAGTGTTATGAATTATAGATCCGTAGTATAAATTGCCTAAGATTATAGTTTATGAAGTGATGATTATATTGCATATTAAAGAATGTAAATATAATAAACAGAAAGTAAATAGCACAGTGACACAAGATATAAGTGGGAAAACCATAAACGCTAAAAACCCCATTGAGAAATCACTTATCTTTATTGAGAATAAACTTTCACCCAACTCTCCCACTATTTCCACAAGAAGTTACACCTTAAATAAGGTATTAAAAACTACCTCATATAGTCACTCATGATTTTTACCTCATTCACCTCATGTATCTATAATATTCTTGCATATATAGCTTGCATACATGTTCCAACCTATATAACTAATCTCTAATGATATCACCTTGTTATATACAAGGCGGGTGGTCATGATCCACTTTTAAAATCTTACCTGGGTGGCATGATTATATTTTAAATATAAGCTATAAACCAAAAAACACGCAGTCTTTCGTGGGTTTCATAAATAAGAAATTTCCCACGTAATATTATAAACCCAACACTCCCCCTTAATGTTAAGTGGGGAAACATGCAAAAACATGTTAACATTTGTTCTTTATGTCAAGTCACCTTTTGGTATAAAAGGAATTACAATCCATAAATCAAATCCTGATTTAGGCTAGCATCCAAAAAACACTTGTTCCACGGATTTGTAGTTCTGCAGTGCACTAACGCAGAGTCCTATGGTTTTTTTAACTCTATAGTACACTACTGCAATGTCTCACTGACTTATACAAGTCGTGAACAAATATAAACACATTGCAAGTTTTAGAGAGGCCATGAGACACTATTTTTCCATGGTTCAAAATAGTGTTCTAAGGATTCCATAAAAACCCAATATAAAGGAACATATACAAATTCTCAAGATAAATTGATTAAGGATGAAGACTTACATCAGACTATGTCTAATGTTTTACTGGGAATTACAAGTAAACTTCACACACATGACAATTTACTTAAACACTGTATAAATAGTCTTAGGAGTATCCACTTTGAAACATTCAGGCCATTAAGAGGTGGAATTTTCATGCACACTCCCCCTAAATGGCAACTTTGAAAGGCCTAACAAGGAAAAAAACTTGAAAAACTTCATAGCACACAGTGGATTCGTGAAAATATATACAACTTGATCTTTAGTCGAATAAAACTTGAGATCAATATCACCATTTAGAAATTTATCTTGAATAAAGTGCATATGAACATCTATATGATTCATTCTCTGATGTTGTACTGGATTGTTCAAAAATCAATATAACTTTAGCTGTCACATAGAAGTGGAGTGCTTCCTTTGACATCCATATGAAGTTCTTTCAATAGTATTTTGAGCCACATGCCTTCATTTGTTACTTCCATAACACTTTTATACTCTGCTTCAGTAGAAGAGATAGAAATTTTTAATTGTTTCTTACTGTTCCAAGTGATGGCACCTGCACCAAACTTGAAAACATATCCAGAAGTAGATTTTTGATCTATAATATCACCAACATGGTCAGAATCATAATATCCAAATAATTTTGCATCATCACAAGAATAATAATACAAACCATAATTAATTATTCCTTTAACATACCTTAGAATTCTTTTTTCCATTTTCCAATGATCCTCATAAGGATCCTACATGAATCTATAAACAATGCCTACTACATATTAAATATTTGGCCTAGTAATAGTCAAATAAATTAAACTAGCAACTAGTTGTCTATATAGAGTAGGATTAAATTTATCGCATGCATGTTTAGGATCTAATTTAACACCAACTTTAATAGGAATTGCAACCGGTTTACAGTAAATCATGTTAAATATTTGAAGTAAATTAGTAACATACTAAAATTGAGATGCAACAATAGATTTATGATCTTGAAATATATCCATGCCTAAAAAATGATTTAGAAGACTTAAGTCATTCATTTTAAAACGTTTTTTTATTCTTTATTTGATTCTAAGAATTAAATTCTTATCAGTACTAGTAATCAACAGACCATCAACATATAAGACAAATAATGATAATATGATTATTTTAATATTTTACAAAACACGTCATTATCATAAAAATAGTAATTAAATCCAATATCCTGAAATAGAAGCTATTAATTTTAGCATACACATCTCTATGCAGCTTGTTTAATACCATACAGGGATTTTTTCGTTTTACACACATATAGTTCCTTACCAAGTTCTTCAAAACCTTTGATTGACGCATGTATATTTATTCTTTCATGTCACCATTTATAAATGCATTTTTAACATCCATTTGGTCAATCTCCCTACCATTTTGAGAAGCTAATGCTAGAAGAGTCTTAACAGTGCTCATTTTAGCTAGAGGAGAAAAGGTTTCAATGTAGTCTATCCCAATTTTTTGAGGGAACCCACAAGCTACTAAATGTGCCTTGAATTTATGTATTTCTCCTCTAGAGTTATATTTAATTTTATACAACCACTGGGATCCTTCAATTCTTTGATTAGAAGGAGGGACTAGGTCCCAAGCATTGTTTTCAACTTCCATAGCTACAACCCATCTTCTAACTAGACTGGATTATTCAAAATATTGTAGGTTCAACCTTATAAATAGGGTGATCAAGGCATGATAAGAATGATGACTAATGGGTCATATTTCTAATGCTATCAGGATGAGATACCTTAACTAAATTTTGAGCCTATTTAGGAATTATATGATGCAACACATTTTGAGATGACTTCCCTCTCAATCTAAATCACATATGGAGCTATGATATTCATCCTCTTGAACTTTTATTTCCATAATTTTCTTTAGAAGGATTAGCAAGCTCTATTTCGGGAGAAATAGAGGAGGGTCCACAAAAAGTGTCATAGAACTGTTTTCTCTAAGACATGAACATTTCTATTTTCTAGAATGTTATGTTTGAAAGGGTCATAGAATCTTAATCCTTTTGTTTGAACAATCATAACCAACAAAGATACATGAATAAGAGGTTGGATCTAGTTTATTTCTGTTTAAATTTTGGAATGAAAGATAAAAAAAGAACTACTAAATATTCTTAAGTGAGAGATATCTAGTTTTTGTTTTGTTCATAATTCATGAGGTTTAGTTTGATGTAAAGATTTAGTAGGAACTCTATTTAAGATGTAGACTGCAGTATTCATCAATTTTTCCCATAAAAACTTTGGCACAGTTGACGCATGAATAATAGTCCTATCCATCTCTACAATGGTCTTCTTTTTCCTTTCTGTAATTCCATTTTGTTGTGAGGAATAGGGAGTTGTTACCTCTCACTGAATCCCACATGACACACAAAAATCATAAAACTTTTTGCTAACATACTCACCTCCATTTTTAGTTCTAATTATGTTTATTTTCATATTAAAAGAATTATAAAGGTTTTAAACTCTTGAAATTTAGATAAGACATCAAACTTTTTCTTAATGAAGTATGACCAAGTCATCCTAGAGAAATCATCAATAAAACATACAACATACAAGGCTCCACTGAGAGAGGGAACTTCAAGTGGACCTCCCACATCACTATGAATCAACTCTAATATATGAGATGAATTTGCATCATGATGTTTGTGAAATGGTTTAACATGTTGTTTACCAAGTAAGAAACTTTCACATGTTTTATGATCATATTTCATTTTAGGGAGACCTATTATAAGATTTAGACGAGACATTTCATACACACTCATAAAATTCACGTGTCCTATTCTTTCATGCCAAAGTTGAAGATCATTTCTAGACGAAGATGAAAAGCATGATTCGGAAACAAATCCATTAAAAATATATTCAAACCACTTTTCTATATACTAAAAGCAATAATGTTACAGATTTTATTTTTCACATACCATTTATTTTGCAATAAAACAACTTTATATTTTTATTTAGTTAGTTGAGAGCAAGATAAAAATTTCTTTTTCAACTGTGGAACATATAAGAAACTCTTAATTATTCCATTTTTCAATTTAACATTCCCACAACTTTTAGATTCAATGATAGAATTTTCCCCTAGATATATATTTTCCTCACAGTTTACAACATTTGTGAGGATATTATGAATCCAGATCATGTGCCTAGAGGCATCGCTATCTAGGATACATTTGTTGTCATTCCAAGATGAGAATGCAGTATACAAGGTAATAGACTGTTCAACATTATTTGCATGATTTTGATTTTGGTTTTGATTCTAATCCTTCTTCTGATTCTTAAATTTACTATTTTTTAGTATTGTTTACAACTTTTTTTTATTTCATATGACAATCAGACTCCTTAGGACCAAAATTTCCACATTTGTTACATGTTCCATTGAATTTCACTTTGAAGTTTTGATTGTTCCTAACAGAATTAGAGTTAGGATTAGATTTACATTTTGATCTGAGGTTTGATTTCTGATTAAAGGATTGATATTACTTTTATTTTGAGAGGGTTTATGATTCTAAGATAACAATGCCTGAGAGGAATTCTCTTTTGAGTCAATTTTTTCCATAACACACTCTTCTTGAATCAGAAGCAAGGAAAGGGTCTCTAGATCAGGTAAATCAATTTCCTTTTGATATTTAGAGTTCAAAATAGAGATTTAGTTCTAGAATTTTTCATGGATATTTATCTAAATGATAAAATAAATTAGATCATCATGAAGCAATTCACAATTACATCCATCTAACTATACTTTTATTTTTTTTATTTTTTTCCAGATAATTAACTTTTTTTTCATCCCCCTTCATGGGTGTTGTAAAAAGTTCCATAATGAGCTTAATCATCTTAGAGATGCGGTTGCCTTCATGCATGGTTTCTAATTAATTCCATGTATCAACAGGAGATTATGTATGTCATATATGTAGTAAAAACTCATCTTTTATGTTATGCAATAGAATTGATAGGGCTTCCTGAGATCTCTAAGAGAAGGAGCTTAGATTTTCAGGATTTGTTTGCCTTCCAGTGGGTCATTTATCCACACCAGTGACCATATCTCCTAATTTTCTATCCATAAAACATTTTTTTAACCTAGCTCGCTAAATACTGTAATTTGTCTCTTTTAATAATTGATATTTATCCATTAAAAAATAGCTGTTCCGGCCATTTTTAATAAAAACTTTAGCAAATTTTGAAAAAAAAATGTAGAAGATTACAATTTCAAATAAAATGTCTCGTAACTTGATGAAAATATCCAAAAAGAGCTCAATAACCAAGGAGGAATCCCGCAAAACACAAACAACAAGCCGCAGAAGGCCGCAAAGTACAGAAGAACAAATTATAAAATTTTCAAATTTTCAAATCCACAGAACAAGGGAAAAGTGTTTTGCGGATGATTGAAGTCTTAGTGTTCTGCGGAAAACTTAGGTCAACAGCTGTAGAAAAAGGGATTTATGTGATAAGGAAAGAATAAATTTTTGATTCTGAGGCAAAAAAAGAAAGAGGGGCCTCCACCTAAACAAATAGTAGGTAAACACGTGGTGCAGAGTCAGCACACGTTAATGAGGACACGTGTCACAAATCTAACACTCTTCAAATGAAAATCACTCTGTTAAACTCAAAGCCATAGAATGAGCAAAAAAAAATTAATAGAACTTGAAAATACAAACCCGCAGGACAAAAAAATCCGTGCAAGCCTAAAAATATGAGGAAAGTCACAGATAACTAAAAGAACCGGGCAAGTAAAAAAATGTAGAAGACTTTGCAAAAGCCACAAAAAACTAAAACAAAGCCGCACAAGTCTAAAACTCCTGGAAGACTAAAACAAAGCTGCGCGAATCTAAAAAGCCATGGAGAACTTGGAAAATCCACAAAAGACTAAAATAAGGCCCAAACTATTCAAATAATCCACAACTATAAAATGGTTATAAAAGGCATGAATAATTCAAATAAGCCGCAAAATACTAATAAATCCGTGAAGGACTAAGAATTTTTTGCGAAGACCTTAAAAACTTATAAAATATGTCGCATATGGATAAAAATGCATATATATGCATGCAAATGGTAGAGGAGGCTACAAAACACATGCATAAGCAAGATCTAACAAACCAATCATCCAATATTCATTATTTTGGTGGGAAATTGAGTTTTGAACCTTATTAGACTTGAATTCATCCGCGGAACAGCTAGGTTTTTACAAATTAAAAAACTTCAAGTTTCTTCACACATGTGAATCAAAAACATCCAATTTTTTCCTGCACATACATAAACACTAGCTCTAATACCATGTTAGGAAATTTACGAGATGAATAATGTTATGAATTATAGATCCAAAATATAAATTGTTGAAGATTATAGTTTATGAAGTTTGGTAATTAAGAACTTAGATTTAGATGACTATATTAAATATTATAGAATGTATGTTGAGTTGTGGAGCTAAATGGCTTCACAAATAGCATATTTTACAAACTTGCAGGTTTACACAGTAACCAGTGTTAGTCACCTAGAAGCAACTGGAATCAGTTACCTGTGCATTAATGTTTTTGTTTTAAACGTAGGATTTATAAAGGTGATTAGAGGATTGTAAATGCATAGCTAAGTTGCCCTAGTGTTTGTATATGCTTATAAGCTAGAAAACTAGGGTTATAAGGTAAGCATAGAGATTATTGTAAGAAGGAATTCTTGGAGAAAGTAAAGAGAAGCTAGTGAAGAAAAATTATTGTACATCCTTGAGAGGTGTGGAAGATTACAAATATTCATTGTATTTCCTCTGTGAAGCAAAGAATAATATATTGGTTGTTTCTTGGTGGATGTAGCCCACACTAGTTAAACCATGTTATATTTTGGGTATTTTTTCTTCTGGTTTAATTCATGTGTTTATTTTTTGTATGCTTTAATTGATTATAGATCTGTACAACACTGGTGTGTGTCTAACCCCAACAATTGGTATCAAATATTTTTTGTTTGAGGGTTTTATGTGTTGATAGATTTACTCACAAAGGGATTTATGATTGAGTGGGAGCACAACAATAGCAAAAGATAGAAAATACAAAGTAGATAAATTTAAAGGTCGTAATTAAAAATTATGGAAGATGCGGGTGGAAGATGTTGGGACCCATCTTTGGCATCTTTCTTAAATTAGAGAGTGTGTTGTTCTCTTGTGGTGGATGTTTTTCCAACTAGGTTTTCCTTCACTGCTTGGGACTTCTTTCTTGTACATGGGTACCTCATCAGGATTTGTGTCGGGACCCATTTCTCGTTTCTGACTTGCCACCTCATTCTAAGTTACGATGAAGGGGGGATGTTGGTGTGTGTTATTTTCCACATCATCATGTGATTCATCTCGCTTAGGTGAGATCATAGGTCCATGTGTCATTTAGGGGTCATTATGAGATTCTCTTATGCGTCAGTGCGTCATATGTGTCATTGGGAGTTACACTTCTATTCTGGGAATGTAACTCCCCCTCTCTACTCAAGTTGTCATGATTGCAGCACTGGGGGTTACTCGGCACCTCCTATATGTACATGTATTTTGATCTATGAGATAGAGGAGAGTTTTATGGCTTAACCAGGTTCTGCCTATGTTTCAAATCTTTACATGCACATTCGGTTAATGCTCGCTCCTCTTGAGATCTCTTCACGCTGTCGTTCACACATCTATTGATGTGCACATCATCCCTCGTGATCCTCGCTTGTGGGTTTTGTACCCTCTTTCAGAAGATTATCTATGCTAGAAAGATTTTATATTTACCGTTGGATGCGAGTGTCAAGCCTACAAAAATGACTAATGAAGAATGGAAAATTATTGATAGAAAGGCTCTGGGGTCTATAAGATTGAGCATGACAGCATTTATATCTTCTAATATTACTAAAACAATAACCACAGTAGATTTGATGAAATCTTTAGCTAATTTATATGAAAAACCAAGTGCTTCAAATAAAGTTTATTTGATGAAGAAACTATTTAATTCTAAACTACAAGAAGGTGGATCTGTATCAAGTCACTTGAATGATTTTTGTTCCATTGTAAATCAATTAAAATCAGATAATATTCCATTTGATGATGAAGTGAAAGCACTCTTATTCTTATGATCTTTTCCATATAGTTGGGATAACATGGAAATGGTTATTAGTAATACAACATTTGCTGCTAATATTTTGAAGTTCGATGATGTGGTTAATATAATCCCGAATGAAGAAATATGTAGGAAAATTACAGGAGAGTCATCATCTGGAAATTCTTTGAATGTAGAAAGCAGAGGAAGGAAGAAGGAGAGATCCAAGAGTAAGAATAATGGGAAATCAACTTCAATGGATAGCAGATCAAAATCTAGAGGTATGGGAATTACTTGTTGGAAATGTGGAAAGAAAGGACATGCAAAGAAAGATTGTTGGCTCAAAGGAAAAGGAGAAGAGAACATACCAGACAAATGTAAAGAAGCAAATCTTGCTACAGTAGAGGTAATGCAAGATGTTCTTATTCTTTCTTTATATAATAGAATTGAATCATGGGTTTTAGATTCAGGAGCTTCTTTCCATGCAACTTCTAATAAGGGTTATTTCAGAAATTATGTCCAAGGAAATTTTGGGCATGTTTATTTGGGTGATGATGAACCTTGCAGTATTAATGGTAAAGGGGAAATTCATCTAAAATTTTAGAATGGAAATACATGGGTATTGAAAGATGTGAGGCATGTGCCAAGCCTCAAGAGGGATCTTATTTCTACATGGAAACTACGTGAAGTTGGTTGCATGGTTACTTTTAAAAGAGACTCTTGGAAATTCACCTAGGATGTTTTTGTTGTGGCAAGAGATAAGAAGGTAGAAACGTTATATTTATCTACATGTGTTACTGATTCCTTTTATGCATTATCTACTTCATATTCAGATGCATGCATGTGGCATAATTGGTTGGGCCATATAAGATAAAAATGAATGTAGATCTTAAAGGCTAAGGGTAAGTTATCATATTTAAAAGATTTAGATCTTGATTTCTGTTAGCATTGTGTCTGTGGAAAAGCAAAATAAAGTGATATTTCTTAAATTTGGGGCAACAAAGGAGTAAAAATTGGAGCTTGTGAACTCAAATGTGTGGGAACTAGTCCATGTAGCTTCTCATGGAGGATCCCAATATTATGTGACTTTCATTGATGATGCCACAAGAAAGGTATGGGTTTATTGTATAAAGTGTAAATCTAATGTTTTTGATACTTTTAAGAGATTGAAAGCCCTTGTGGAAAATGAATCTAATTTAAAGTTAAAATGCCTCATATATGATCATGGTGGTGAAAACTACAGCAAGGTTTTTAATTATTATTGTTCAGTGAATGTAATACATATAGAAAGAACGATTCCTAGAATGTTGTAGGAGAATGGTGTGGCTGAAATAATGAACAGGACTATCATGGAACATGCAAGAAGCGTGAGGATACATGTTGGATTACTCTTATAGTTTTTGGTAGAAGCAGTATATATGGTAGTATATTTAATCAACCGTGGACCTTCAAGTTGTAGACATTACCTAAACCTTACACAATTATTTATTAATTACCTTGTAATTGATAAATCCCCATCACCTCACCTGCCACCTCATTTTGCCACCTCATCATGACCTAGCCCTAATCCTAAACTAACCTAATTAAAACCTAAAACTTGGTCTACACCTACACCCATGACTAAGGACCCCTTTCTCGCACCTAAAACCGACCTTCTAGTCACTTGACCAAGCCCGCAACTAATCTCTCGGGAGAAAAGCAGGGAAGGTGGGCTGTTTTACTAAAAATAGCCTACTTTTTCCTTACCGATGCCGGTTCCTACTCGACCGCCGTCGGTTACGTAACCGCCATCGGTTCCCTGTAAATGGCCTCCCCAAACCAAAAACAAAGGATCGGAATTTCATTTTTGGATCAGAGAAAAGGATTCTTTGAATCAAGAAAGAGCATCAGGAGCGATCGAGAAAACCCTGATCTTTACTTGACTGAGCAGAGACAAGTGAAGAGACAAGGAGAGTTAGCAGCAAGGGAGAGCAAGCCCAGGACTGCAACTGGATACCAGAGCCCTGTGATACTCAGCTGATTTGATCTGCTGTGTGCCAGACCATCCTACCTCAGTTCTGCCTTTGCCATCAGAACTCTTGGACTTGCATCTCCGCGAATAATCAGTAAGCTACTTCTTGCATGTACTCTTTAATAACATTTCTTCGACTTTTTGAATCATAAGTCCTCACAAATCCATTCTTGGATCCACTACCCAACGTGTCATTGCATCTAACTGTCATTCATCTAGATCTCATCACCCTATTTCCTAATATTACCTATATACAGCCCTACAAATAACACAACTACCAAATAACACCACCACCCCACAAAACAACTAACCTTCAGATCCTAGACTCTACCGATATCGGTCATCAGTAACCGCCATCGGTTATCAGTAACCGCCATCGGTTATACTGACTATAACCAATAACCAGCCTTTCCCCTACCCAGTTCAACAAAGCAATTTAATTGATATTTTATAGTCTTTTGTGTTAATTCATATTAGCAAGGGAACTGACCACCTTCGAAAGGAAGTTTTATATTTCCTGGGCCCAAGGCAGTTTCCTCATTTATTGTCTAATTAAAATCTTGTGGTCTTGTGTTCTTATTTGCAGGTAGTCCTTCCAAGACAAAAAGGAGTTCTTCGCAGTCAGCCTGATCTTTCTCTACGGTACGCGCACATCATCTCGACATTCTACAGGTATTCCTCCTAGCCCCAACCCTTATCTGTTTCTAAAAGGAACGAAACATTCCGAGTGAAACATTTTGGCACGCCCGGTGGGACCCATCTTGGGTTTCTGTTTCTCTTGCTTATTTTCATTTTAGGAAGCATACTTGCTGTTGCTGCTTTTGTTATATATTTCGTAAAGAATTTGTCTTGCTTTCCTAGTTTCGCATTAGTGAAAGTCATCTCTCTTGCTTCATCGAACATAATTTTCGATTTGGGTTTAAAACACGTGCATTGCATTCCTGCTTGTTGTTTTTCAATTCTAGTGAACGTAGATTAAGTAACAGGTCGTACACGTGGGGGTGATATCCACGGTATTGACAGGAAATTAATCTTACATTCACTGCACAACACATACCGAATCACTTCACAATTAACACAACAGCTCAAACATCCCCCTTTTTTCCGCGGTATTCCTCCGCCCGATTGAGGTAACCTTATAAGCCAAAACAACTTGACATTTCCCCTAAGTCTCTTGTTTAGGATTCTGACATCATTCTACGTCTAAAGGCATAAGCCCACGATAATTAAAATTAACCCTAGGGTTAATCTCTGGATTTGTGTGTGCATCTTGCTTGTTTTTAGTTCTGTTTTCTTTCTCATACTCTGTCTTCTGTGATCAATAATTGGACACGTATACTAAACGTTGTTAAAAATCAAATTAGCAGCCTTTTTATATCTTGTTAGCCCAGACTTCTTACACCGACATCGGTTACCTGACCGACGTCGGCTATAGTGTAACCGACATCGGTTACTAGACCGATATCGGTTACTCTCTTTTCCAATTCCTGACAAACCAGCAACCTACCAATTTTACCAGTCTGAGTTTGTTTCTATTCCTGACAGATTGAAACCCTACTGTGAACTCCTGTCCATGGTTGTTATCACTCGAAAGCAAGCCGCCGCCATGGTTTCACATGCTTGCTCTGTTTCTTTGCCTGAATCACCCCCTTCACATTCTGTGGGGAATCCTACGGATACCAGCGAGGTTCCTAAAATTCCTGTGGGAGATAAGGACTTTGCCAAGTTTCTGGATGCTAATTCTAGCGCTGTACAATACTATTTGTCTCATACCCCTGACCGTACGCCTGATGGTCAGCTCCTTGTTGGTATGCCTATTAGTATAGCTGCTCATTTAGCTCCCACTCCGCCTGATAATACCGCCTTGCTTCCTGCATCTCTAGCCCCGTCTCCCAATCCGACGGCTTCAGAGGTTCATACGACTCAGATTGGCTTTCCGTTGGTTAACCTCGGACCCCACATATCATTACCGCCGACTGCCCCTACCTCATCTCTCTTGCAGACTGCTCCGTTCATGACTTGCTCTCTGCCACCTATCCACACGAGCTTTCCTTCTCAAGCTCCGCCTACCTTTTCATTCCCATACACGTATCCAGTGACCTCAACATCCTATATGGGACATCCCTATTCGGTTGCCTCAACATATTCATCCTCCACACCTTATCAACACTTAACCCCACCAGGATCTAGCGGTGGTCCTTGGCCCAATTTGCCTCCGTTTACCACAACCACACCATCATCTCATCCAACTACTGATCTAATTAAACAAATGATGGACAAAATGCAAAACCTGGAGGCTTCTGTTTCAGGAAGTCGTAGCGCCTTGACATACGAGCAAGTTTGTCGGGAGCCCATTCACCCTTCTGTCCCCCTTCATTCATATCCTCCTCAATGGGAGTTGCCGAAATTTACTCGTTTTAATAGTAAAGAGGATCCTCAACAACACTTGCGATCATTTAGACATGCTTGTTATTTGATTGCCCATGATGATGCCTTGTTACTCCGCACCTTTCCCATGTCCTTATCAGGACCTGCCTTGGAGTGGTACAGTGCTTTAACCCAGCACTCAATCTTCTCTTTTAACCAACTAGCCCAATCTTTCTTGGATCACTTCTCCATTAACATTGCTAAGAAAGTATCCATCACCGACCTTTATGCCATTCGACAATTCGAAGACGAATCTATCGCAGATTTCGTCGGACGATGGCGCGGCCTTATCAACCAACTTACATATGCCTTGCCTCAGACTGAACTTATCGAACTGTTTACGCGGGCTTGTGCTAAGCACATCTCCCCTACCCTCCAAATTCAAACTTTCCGTACATTCGATGAAGCCTTTACTATGGCTCGAAAACTAGAGATTCGAGCCTTAGAGGAAGAGAAATTGCGGTTGCGTAACAAAAACCCCAATTTCTGAACTCCTGATTCTACCAATAAACCAAATACCACCACTCCTCACGCGTCCACTTCTTCTAAATCAAAAGGAGCTGTCCACGCGGTGATGGTTAAATCTCAAACACCGTCTAATGCCCCACCAAAAACCACCTATAAGTACAAAGCCGAGCCCATCAACTACACTCCCTTGGGAGAAACATATGGTGTGATATTGGAAAAATTGCTCAAAGCAGGAGCCATCACCTTACCTCCTGTTAAACCTCACTCCGGGTTTGACTCCACTCGCGCTATACCTTCCTGGTACAAAGAAAATGACTTCTGTAACTTTCACCGTGTAAAAGGACATAGTCATGAAAACTGCAAGATGTTGAAAAACATAGTGCAGGAAATGGTTGACGCAGGGGATATAACCCTCGATAATCCTAATGCCCCTGCCAACCGAAATTTGAAAATCTTCAACAAACCATTCCCGAATCACTCTCCCAACAGTAACACAAACCAGGATATCTTAGCCGAGGAGAGTGTTCATGAGATCCATGCAGTCTTTGATACCCAGCCCAAAGCCTCTATCGAGAAAATTTTGAATCAAGCCTCTTCACTAACACAGGAGCCCGAACCTCCTTTACCACCATCGAACCAAAGTGAAATCATTCCTTTACCCATAAGGGAGTTAACTGCCCAGACTTCTCTTCCCATCGATGAGTCTTCTTATACCACATCCCTACAAGATTGCGAACGGATGTTATCTAACCTATCTATTTCCCAGATTTCCCCTTCTACCCCTCTTGCTGCACAAGAGGAAGGTACGCCACTCCTTTTGACATCCTTAGACGAGGAATCTCTTGCACCGACATCACCAAATTCTTTAACCATGACGGATCCTCTCGAACATGCCCTCCTGCCTATTAGTCCTTCATCACCTAAATCTTTTCAACAACCGGTTGACCTCTTGACATCTATTGATACAGTGCCTCGTTTACCCCCTGTATCACACCCACAGTGGACCGGAATCACAACCCACCTTTCTTCCGTACAAAAGTTCACATTCACACGTGAGGACTGTCATTCCACAGAAGATAGACAGGCCCTATGGGAACGTTTGAGTACGCCATATTCTACTCAAATGCAAATGACCGATCCTGAGACCTCCACCATATACCCGAAGTGTTTACAGAAGCTTAAAATGCCCATGTTCTCACCTTCACCCCCCTCACCTCTACCAAATGCCCCGTCCACTTCTATTAACTTAGCCAAATCTTCCCCTACGCTTGGGACCTTACCCATACCCAGTCTAACACACCCACCTAAGCGGCTTGATTTATCTAAAAATAAAGCCGTCCACCCCATTAAGAGACAGACTCAATCTCCTCAACCTATGCCTCTATCACAACTAAAACCATCATCGTCACACCTACCTTCCATATTGGGACCCCATCCCTCTACCTTACATCAATATATCATACCTCCTGCGTTTCTTTAAAATGACCTACGCCTTCTGCACACATACAGAGATCCCAGGGTATAGCAACATTATCACTCCGCGTATCCTGTCCACCTATCAACCCTAAACAAATTCCATCATCAAAAGATTTGTTTTCGGTCACTCCTATTTCCCCGTGGTTGTTTTCTGATACCACACCATCTGTGGCCTCATCATCCAATATAGCTTCTGCGCCAAAGAAACCACGTTTAGTGAAAAACACGTATCAACACCCCTCGGCTAAACCACCACCCATACGAACTAACCACGCCCAAACATTACCAAAACCCGCGCAATCAATACCCTCATCCTCTTCTGATTTTGACCCACTCAAAGGATCTTACGCCAAAATCCTTGCTATGTTAGTAGAGAATGCGACCATTTCCCTACCCCCACTTAGACCTTATGACCCGTCTAAACCTCGACCTATAGGTTATGATGAGTCTAAGATCTGCGCTTATCACCGCACACCAGGACATGATGTGGAGGGATGCAAAGCTTTAAAAACCATCCTTCGTCAGTCACCTCTCCCAGATAGAAAGGTTAAGAAAGACAACTTACGAAGGGAGAGACCTTTAGTTTCCATTCCCTCTCCTATACCATCTGTCCCCGCCTCACCAAGATCTGTCATTATTACAACCCCACCTCTTGAAGACCATGATTTATCCCAATCATCTTCTTCATCTCCGGTCTACGAGATTAATATGATTAGTGTTGCTACTCGAGCGCAGAAAAACAATGAGAAAGTGAAAGAAAGCACACCTGCATCCTCTCCTTCTCCGTCCAGCATCCCGATTGCACCACCACCCAAAGTGGTTATTCGTGGACCCGCTTACCCCGTCTCTAATGGAGCTGCCCATCGAGCCATGATTAAACAGCTTCACCAATCACCCGTAAAAATGACACTATATGATCTCATTCAGACTTCTGAATCTCATCGACAAGCTCTCGTTGAAATTCTTCAGGGGATCGAGGTCTTACCTAATGAAACCCTTCCCGTTGCCTCCATTCTAACACCCAATCACGTTGCCTCTCTCACCAAACAACCCACCGCCCCAACCACTTCTGTCTCTGTACCACAAGCTGCTGCAGTCAGTTTCTCTGAAGATGAAATTGTCGATTTTGGTATAGAAGATCCTGACCCTGCCCTGTTCATCTCAGCTTACGTCTGGGACATTCGTGTACGTCGTGTTATGATTGACGGGGGTGCTAGCCTAAACATCATCTCTTCAAAAGCTTTTCAACAAATGAATATCCCTTCTAGCTACATGTGTGCCAACCCCATCATGTTGCGGTCATTCAATGACGCTATTACCTCTACCTTAGGCACCGTGATCCTCAACATTCGGGTAGGACCACGTACTTTACCCGAACTCTTCTATGTCCTTGAGGGAGAGTTCCAATATAATATATTGCTGGGTCGTCCTTGGATCCGGGCCATGGGATGCGTTCCCTCAACATTACATAGATGCATAAAATTTGAGTACGAGGGGAAGTCCTACACCGTAAAAGCTGATCCTCCCCCCTTTAAAACCTGCAATATGTTATACCGCCCTAACGATGTGCTTATACCAATCAAGACACCCATACATTCAACCCAACCATCCTCTTCAAATGTACCTCAACCATCCACCTCAACCGCGCCTACGCCTTCAACTGATGAAACCACCGTCGCAAAAACCACTTCCCTTCCCGCAGCTAACATCCCAACCTCCGACCCCTTAGTAGATGTTTTTCAACGCCTTACGCTGGGGGAGTACCGCCTATATAACGTTAGTTCTTTCCCTACCCCGCAGGAGTATGGACAATTACATGCACATCCCACCTACGACCGTCGCGTGGGGGAGGTAATCTCTTACGGACCACCCCATTGCCGCACCAACCTAACGTATGGGGGTGTTGACGCATCCTCCATTACCCCTGAACCTCCTCTTGGTGTGGTTCCCTTCCAATCCGATTTTCAATACTTGACAAATCATCGTTTCGCCCTCACCTTCTTGACTCGCTGTGCTTGGAAAGGCTTTGGTTTTGGTCTTTACGAACAAGGCCGACATACACTCATTCCCGTGACTACCCGCAAACACAATGATCGCAGTGGTCTCAGTTTTCCTGAAACACCTACACAGGAGACACCTCATGTCAGCTGTATTCTGGAAGAAGACGACGTCACCCCTACCAAACCATCATCACCCACTTTGCCATCATCACCCACAGAATCTATAGACCCTGAATCTATCCCTCCTAACTTTTTTTTTTCATAAATGCTATCTTCATAGGTCCTCTCACTTATCAACGTGATAATGAGGACCCATCTTCTCTTCCCCTTCTGTATCCAGACATGATCGAAGAGGATTCGCCTTTGATTAATGTTGTTGAGTGTCAGGATGACGACTCCATCCTCACTTACCTTGGCGCGGATGATTCTTATATTCAACGAGCCTTACCATCTGAAACCCAAACCATGCTGAACGAATCTACTATAGAAATCAACATCCACATGGAGGAGGATCCTCACATTGTGAAGATCGGACAATCCCTTAACACATCAGAACAAGTCACCTTTACTACTTTCCTCCGTGCTCGCAACCAAGCTTTCGCGTGGTCTTACGCTGACATGCCAGGAATTGATCCTACCATTGCCGTCCATAACATCACTCTAAACCCCGATTCCAAACCAGTCAAACAAAAACTGAGAAAAATGCATCCACGCATTGCCCTCTTGGTCAAAGAAGAGCTTCAACGACTTCTTTCTGTTTCCTTCATCTTGCCTATTGACTATCCTCAATGGATTTCTAACATCGTACCTGTCACTAAAGCGACGGGGGGACTTCGGATATGCATGGATTTCTGGGATCTTAACCTCGCTTGCCCTAAGGATGACTTCCCCCTCCCAAGTATTGATCAACTTGTTGATCTCACTGCGGGTCATGAAATGCTTTCTCTCATGGATGGCTTTTCAGGATACAACCAAATTTTGGTTGCCCCTGCCGATCAACACAAAACTACCTTCATAACTCCTTGGGGAACCTTCTGTTACCGTGTAATGCCATTTGGCCTTAAGAATGCTGGTGCGACCTATCAGCGGGCTATGACCTACATTTTTCATGACATTATGCACACTATCCTTGAAGATTACGTCGACGATCTTCTTGGCAAGTCTAAACATTGCAGTGAACATCTCGATGTTTTAACCATTATTTTTGATCGCCTGTTACAATATTCTGTCTGTCTTCAACCAAAGAAATGTGTCTTTGGTGTCCTTTCGGGAAAACTTCTTGGCTTTATCGTCTCTTTGCGTGGCATTGAGGTCGACCCATCTAAAGTCAAAGCTATTCTAGAAATGCCCCCACCTACTAATCTCAAACAATTGCGTAGTTTACAAGGTAAGCTCCAATCTATCCGACGTTTCATCTCCCAACTCTCGGATCGATGTCAACCTTTCCATCACCTCCTTAAAAAGGACATTGAATTTCAATGGAGTGAAGAGTGCCACCAAGCCTTTGAAGCTCTCAAAACTTATCTCTTGCAGCCACCCGTGCTTATCCCACCTCAAGACGACCGCCCTTTCTACCTTTACCTTTCCGCCACTGACCACGCTGTAGGGGCCATGCTTGCACATCGTGACTCTGAAAATCGAGAACAAGCCGTTTATTATATAAGTCATACTTTGGTGGATTATGAGACTAGGTATACACATGTAGAAAAGTTGTGCCTAGCCCTATCATTCGTGGCTACCAAGCTCCGACACTACCTTCTGAATCACAAAACTTTCGTCATCACCAACACAGACCCCATCCATTACATGTATGCCAAACCTCATCTAAACCAACGCATCGCCCGATGGCTCATGCTCCTCGCCGACCTCGACCTTGAGTTCGTCCACCAGAAATCAATCAAAGGACAAACCATCGCAGACCAACTTGCGGAAGCCCCTTTACCTGGGGAACAATTTACCAATTTTATATTCCCCGACGAACTCATCGCCACTCTTTCACTCGGGGAAGAGTCGTATCAAATGACCCTCTTCTTCGATGGATCTAAATGCCAGCGCGGTGGAGGAGCCGGCGTTGTTCTCATCCCTCTTGACGCTGAACCTATGCCTCTTTCATTCTGGCTTGATTTCCCCTGCACTAATAATACAGCGGAATACGAGGCCCTTGTTCTGGGTCTCCAAGTTGCGATACACTTAGGTATCAAATCTATCAATATTTTTGGCGACTCTCAATTGGTAGTCAATCAAGTTATGGGCATCTACCAATGTAAAAATGAGGAACTTCAAAAGTACAAATACTACGTGGACTCACTTCTAGCCTTATTTACTCACTATTCTATCCAAACCATTCCCCGCTCCACTAACAAATTTGCGGATACTATGGCTTGCTTAGCCTCGCAAATTCCAGCTTCATCAACTGACTCTGAATTATTCGTCGTGGTCCAACAACTTTTTGCCCCATCCTACTCAACCCCGGTAGTTTGTATGATAAATAATGTGTCTGCTAATTCACAGGATACTTGGTATCACCAATTTCACGACTACCTTACAACCTCTGTTCTCCCATCTGACCTTACTAGTACTGGTAAACGCGCTTTTCTTAAACGTGTTTCTCGTTATGTAGTTATGGGGGGACTCCTCTATAAACGTGGCTTTGATGGTATCCTCCTTCGCTGTCTAACCGGCGCGGAGGTCACCTATACCATCCAACAAGTCCATGATGGGATTTGTGGTGGAAATTTTAGTGGCCTTGCCGTGGCTAAACGAATCCTTCGCCTAGGTTATTATTGGCCTACTCTCAATAACGACTGCTACAAATATGTTAAGCGTTGTGTTATGTGTCAACAACATGCTAACCTTCAACATACTCCTAGCCATCCGCTGCAGGTCGCACGAGATCTTTGGCCTTTCTCACAATGGGGTTTAGACCTTATTGGTGAGATTCACCCGTCCTCTTCACAACGTCACCGATGGATAATCACAGCCACCGAATATTACACAAAATGGGTGGAGGCCATTCCACTCGTTTCGATCAAAAAGGAAAAAATTGTCGAATTCATTAACCATCACATTATCTGTCGTTTTGGTATTCCTCATCGCCTAATAACAGATAATGGTAAATCTTTTAAAAACAAGTTGTTACAAGACCTTTGTGACAACTTTGGTATCAAACTTAGTTTCTCATCGCCTTACTATCCGCAGGCCAATGGTCAGGCTGAATCTTCTAATAAAACCCTAACCAAAATCCTCATGAAAGTTGTCAATGAATCCGGAAGAAATTGGCACGATCACATTCCCTTTGCCCTTTGGGCTTATCGTACTAGCATTCGTACCTCTACTAATGCCACACCTTTTTCTTTGGTATACGGTACCGAGGCTGTTTTGCCTCTCGAAATACAAATACCCTCCCTTAGAATATCTCTTCAGGATATTCTCACCAACGATGATTTCCGCCAAGAGCGGTTAGCCCAATTGGAGCTCCTTGACGAACGTCGTCTTACAGCTCTTGATCACCTTCAAATCTATCAAAAACGCATCAAACGTGCTTATGATAAGCGACTTCATGAGCGTACCTTTAAGGTTGGTGATCTTGTCCTCAAAGAGAATCAACATGTCACCAAACTAGAAAAGAGCAAACGTGGAAAATTTGCTCCCAATTGGATTGGGCCTTATATAATCACTCACACCTATGGATCAGGCACTTATCGTTTAGCTTCGCTTAATGGTAAACCTGAGCCTGAACCCCTTAATGCCTTGCATCTTCGACCATTCTACTGTTGAATTTAGTGTTATATCACTTCTTATCTACCTGCCGCTCATCCCTTGAGCTCACATACCACCACATGCACTTCGTTTCCTACACCTCATAATAAAAATCAAGCTCACATAGTTTGATTCTCACCTCACCTAAACGATGCCTTCCCCTTTTTAGTCTAGTCCATGACTTCAAAGTATTAAAATAAGCCGTATTCTTATGGGATTTTCTTGAGTCAAACTTCCTACCAAACTAGATGCTTCACGCCAAAAGAACATCTAGCTATCTAAATTATATATAGACTGTTCCCTCGAAGGACAGCTATATGCCAAATTATTGCTGCTATTCTATATAGACTGCTCCCCCGAAGGACAGCTATGCACTAAAATCATATCTGCTACTATAAATAGACTGCTCCCTCGAAGGACAGCTATACACAGTCAGCCTTTATCAGAAGCTTCTCGCATTGATCAGCTTCGTGAAGACCTCAAGAATAGCACAATCAATATCCCTTGTAGACTTCCCGCATCGATCAGTCTATATTCAGTAAAATAAAATCCTCATTCAAAAAGAACTTTTTGGGTCATGGACTTGTCTATTTAGGGTAGGTTCTCTTTCGTCAGAACACTCACTTTGTAATAAGTTCTCTGTACCTCAGCTATATCATCCACCTCACCTCACCATTTGTTTCAACTCAAGGGACGTAACGTACACCCGATATATTGTGATCATACAACTCTTTTCACCTATGGACTTCTCGTCTATGCACGGTACCTAGGGCTTCAAGCTCGTTCTACGTTGTGTGGTTTGTTTATCTCTTTTCACCTACGGAGCACTCTTTCCGCTTTGCCTCGCATCTAGGATTGTGTGTTGATCTTAATCAGGACATGGTTCCCTTCTACTTGGGTAGGCTAACTTTCGCTTCCCTTATACCTTTTACAACATCACCAATTCATTACCGACACCAACAACCTTACCTTACCAATATTAATATCAATATTCTTACCAACCAACCAATTGCCTAAACCGTACCAAATTGCCTGAATTCGCCTCTCCCTGATCCTAAGGGAGAACTACATCGGTCTGAGGCCCCTCCTTGCTTTATGCAAAGGGCTATATAGGCAACACTTCAAAGACATGGCGTCTCCCAAGGTTAGCTCGACCATCCCCTACCATAACCTATCATGTGTGGTAAATATAAATATTTTTGTGTATTTCTATTTAATCACATTCCTCTTTATCCTTTTTCAAAAACACCGAAAGTCAAAACGAAAACATTCTTATTATTATAACTCAAATCAACATACATATCTCATTTTATTTAGATGTTAAACAAATACATCTTCTCTATCATCGACACGCAGGTCGGTACTCTGATTTATTATTATACCTTGCTAACATTTATTTAGACCCTCACGCCTCATCCCGAACTAGGTGATGATCGTGATCGTCGACCCCTCTCGCCAGGCCTCTCTGTCCTCAATGGTACCACGGCTATTAGTACCGCCCACTGATCTACCTCGCCCCAAGGCCTCGCCCTACCCATTTGGCCCGACCCAAGGACTCACCCTACCCATTTGGCCCGACCCAAGGCCTCAACCTACCCATTTGGCCTCATGCAAGGCCTCAACCTACCCATTTGGCCCGACCCACAAACATCACAAATATCTACCTTTGGCCCTGACCCAAACCCCTCAACCTACCCATTTGGCCCGACCCAAGGCCGCACCCTACCCATCCGACCTGACCCAAAGCCGCCACCCAACAACTTGGCCCGACCCAAGGCCTCAACCTAACCTATCCGGCCCGACCCAAGGCTGTAACCTAACCAACTTGGCCTGACCCACGGCCGCACTTCAATACCATACCCACAATCAACGTTTTATTTTATCCATCCATCCTGTATCTGAGGCTTCAATCGAGCTCACATGTTCGTGTTTTAGCATGATTAGGGTCCTTGACTTGATCTATCGACCAACTTTGCCTAGACCTAGACCGTGACATTTATCTCAACCAAACCAACCATTTGGTACTGCCGAACACGCCTAAACGTTCCTGTACCTTACCTGTTATATACCCTGGAGCTACTTCCTATGCCTTGGATACCAGGATTATATCACCCTTGTTTGGATAAACTACCGACCTTTGCCTATACATTGTTGGTTTGCTCGTCAAATCATGTACCCTTATTTACCATTTGCCCCTTTTTTAACCACATATCACCTATATCCACCTTTATTGAACACCATTTGTTTACCTATTCGGCCCGACCCAAGGCCTCAACCTACCTATTCGGCCCGACCCAAGGCCTCAACCTACCTATTTGGCCCGACCCAAGGCCTCAACCTACCTATTCGGCCCGACCCAAGGCCTTAACCTACCTATTCGGCCTGACCCAAGGCCTCAACCTACCTATTCGACCCGACCCAAGGCCTCAACCTACCTATTCGGCCCGACCCAAGGCCTCAACCTACCTATTCGGCCCAACCCGACCCAAGGCCTCAACCTACCCATTTGGCCCGACCAAAGGCCTCGCCCTACCCATTTGGCCCGACCCAAGGCCTCGCCCTACCCATTTGGCCCGACCCAAGGCCTCGACCTACCTATTTGGCCCAACCCAAGGCCTCAACCTACCCATTTGGCCCGACCCAAGGCCTCAACCTACCTATTTGGCCCGACCCAAGGCCTCAACCTTACCCATTTGGCCCGACCCAAGGTCGCAACCCTAACCATCCGGCCCGACCCAAGGCCGCACCCCAACCATCCGGCCCGACCCAAGGTCGTACCACTTCCATACCTTACCCAACATCACCAACATACACTCTTATCCACCCATCCTATAGTTTTTTGTCCAATCGAGCTCACCTATTCGTGTTTTAGCATAATTAGGGTCCTTGACTTGATCTGTAGACCAACTTTTCCCAGACCTAGACCGTGATGTTTATCTCAACCAAACCAGCCATTTGGTACTGTCGAACATGCCTAAACGTTCCTGTACCTTACCTGTTATATACCCTAGAGCTACTTCCTATGCCTTGGATACCAGGATTATATCACCCTTGTTTGGATAAACTATCGACCTTTGCCTATACATTGCTGGTTTGCTCGTCAAATCATGTACCCTAGTCGTACTATTGCATTTCAACATGCGTCTGCTACCTTGGACCTACCCCACCACCTTACCATCCTCTCTACAACATGTACCCTTTATCAACCCTATCCCTGATTTCCCGTTCACTCAATCCGTGATAGATTTGAGGGGGATTACCTATATCCTTAATAGGAGAAACCACTTCATATTATTGTCCGCGCAGCTTTACAACACAAGCTACACGACAATAAGGGGCTAATGTAGACACCAAATTTGTGTCTTACGACCCCTTGTGACCCGCATCCCATTTCGCAACCTAACCTCATTACCTAAACCTTACACAATTATTTATTAATTACCTTTTAATTGATAAATCCCCATCACCTCACCTGCCACCTCATCATGACCTAGCCCTAATCCTAAACTAGCCTAATTAAAACCTAAAACTTGGTCTACACCTACACCCATGACTAAGGACCCCTTTCTCGCACCTAAAACCGACCTTCTAGTCACTTGACCAAGCCCACAACTAATCTCTCGGGAGAAAAGCAGGGAAGGTGGGCGATTTTACTAAAAATAGCCTACTTTTTCCTTACCGATGCCGGTTCCTACTCGACCGCCATCGGTTCCCTGTAAATGGCCTCCCCAAACCAAAAACAAAGGATAGGAATTTCATTTTTGGATCAGAGAAAAGGATTCTTTGAATCAAGAAAGAGCATTAAGAGCGATCGAGAAAACCCTGATCTTTACTTGACTGAGCAGAGACAAGTGAAGAGACAAGGAGAGTTAGCAGCAAGGGAGAGCAAGCCCAGGACTACAACTGGATACCAGAGCCCTGTGATACTCAGCTGATTTGATCTGCTATGTGCCAGACCATCCTACCTCAGTTCTGCCTTTGCCATCAGAGCTCTTGGACTTGCATCTCCGCGAATAATCAGTAAGCTACTTCTTGCATGTACTCTTTAATAACATTTCTTCAACTTTTTGAATCATAAGTCCTCACAAATCCATTCTTGGATCCACTACCCAACGTGTCATTGCATCTAACTGTCATTCATCTAGATCTCATCACCCTATTTCCTAATATTACCTATATACAGCCCTACAAATAACACAACTACCAAATAACACCACCACCCCACAAAACAACTAACCTTCATATCCTAGACTCTACCGATATCGGTCATCAGTAACCGCCATCGGTTATCAGTAACCGCCATCGGTTATACTGACTATAACCAATAACCAGCCTTTCCCCTACCCAGTTCAACAAAGCAATTTAATTGATATCTTATAGTCTTTTGTGTTAATTCATATTAGCAAGGGAACTGACCACCTTCGAAAGGAAGTTTTATATTTCCTGGGCCCAAGGCAGTTTCCTCATTTATTGTCTAATTAAAATCTTGTGGTCTTGTGTTCTTATTTACAGGTAGTCCTTCCAAGACAAAAAGGAGTTCTTCGCAGTCAACCTGATCTTTCTCTACGGTACGCACACATCATCTTGACATTCTACAGGTATTCCTCCTAGCCCCAACCCTTATCTGTTTCTAAAAGAAACGAAACATTCCGAGTGAAACACAAGTACACTAGATGGTAGAATACCAGAAGAAGATTGGACTGGAAAAGAGGTAGATCTTTATTTTCTTAGAATATTTAGTTTAGAAATTTTTGTGCATATTGATAAATAAAATAGGAAGAAGTTGGATGCTAAATGCAAGAGATGCACTTTTATTGGTTATGGCTCTGTTGATTTCGGATTTTTTTTTTGGGATTCACAAGATGTTAAGATTGTTAGGAGTTGTGAAATTGAGTGGAATGAAAATAGAATGTACAGGGATAAAATTTTGATACCCAAGGATGAGCCAGTGGAATATTTTGTGGAAGAAAATGCATTCTCAGATTCAAAATTGACACCTAAATGTATCAGTGTCGATTATAGTAATCAGTGTCGGTAGCCTGAACTGACGTCGATAGAGCCAGGATGGATGTCAGAAGAAGAGGACTGACATCATTTGTTAGAACCGACATCGACAGCGGGTGACCGGTGTCGGTCACTGTCATAGGTTGATACAAATATACAAGATGTACAAAATGAGCATCTAACACCCTAGATTTTTGTGAGAAGGTCATAATGGGTAAGTAGACCTCCAAAAAGATTTACACCTTCCTTATTTTATCTATTATTGACTGATAGCGATGAGCCCAAAAATTTTGAAGAAACAATATAGAAGGAAACACACAAGAAGTGGGAGCATGCCGTGGATGAGGAGATGGACTCCTTGAAACATAACTAGATATGGGATTTGGTTAAGTTGTCAGCAGGTAAGAGAACATTGTAGAACAAATGGGTTTACAGGATCAAGGAAGAAGAAGGGGGACATAAAAGATACAAGGCAAGGCTTGTGGTAAAAGGGTTTACACAAAAAGTAGATATTGATTTTGGTGAGATTTTTTCTCCTGTAGTAAAAATGACTTCCATTCATATTGTTTTGAGTTTATTTGCAATAAAATATTTGCACTTATAAAAACTTGATGTTAAGATGGATTTCTTTCATGGTGATTTGGAGGAAGAGATATATATGTAGCAACTGCTTGGTTATGAAGTCAAGGGTAAGGAAAAACTTGTGGGTAGGTTGAAAAAGATCTTGTATGGGATCAAGCAATCTCCAAGGCAATGGTATATGAGGTTTGATAGTTCTATGCATGACCATTGTGTTTATTTCAAGAAGCTTGAAAATGGAAGCTATATTATTTTGTTATTATATGTAAATGATATTCTTATTAGAGGATCTAGTATGTAGGACATTGTTGAGCTTAAAGAAAAGTTAGCTCATACATTTGTAATGAAGGATTAGGAGTTGCAAAGAAAATCCTTGACATGCAAATTCATAGAGACAGGAAGTATAAGAAATCTTATTTGTCTCAGGAACATTAGATCAATAAGGTGTTGGAAAGGTTTAATATGCATAATTTAAAACCTATAAGTACACCTATGGCTAGACACTTTAAATTAAGCAAAGATCAGTGTCTTACATCACATGAGGAGGTCGATTACATGGCACGAGTTCCATATGATTTAGAAATTGGAAGCCTTATGTATGTTATGGTTTGTACCAAACCAGACATTGCACGGGAAGTGGGAGTTGTGAGCATATTTATGGCCAATCTAGGTAGAGAGCATTGGAAAGTAGTCTAATGGATACTCTGATATTTGAGAGGGACATCTAGCATGCATTTATGTTATGGAGGTTTAGATACTTCTTTATATGGCTATGTTGATTCAAATATGGCTAGAGATTTGGATGGTAGGAGAAGCACCACTGGATATGTATTCACAGTAGGTGGCACAATAGTTAGATGGATTTCAATATTGCATGAGTTTATGGCTTTGTCTACTACAGAGGCTAGTAAAGAGATGATATGGATGAGTAGGTTCATGGAAGATTTGGGAAAGGAGTAAGAGGATTGCATATTTTACAGTGATAGTCAAAGTGTGATTCATCTGGTAAAGAACTCAACATTTCATTCAAGAACAAAACACATTCAGTGAGATATCACTTCATATGGCAGGTGTTGGAGGATGGGAAGATGAAACTGGAGAAAAATCATATAAATGATAACCTTGCGGATATGCTAATGAATTTTTTGGCAAAGGAGAAGTTGGAGCTACACTCCACTTTTGTTGGTCTTCAAGTTTTAGACTTAAAGAGGAAGAAACATGCCAAGGAAAGGATCCAAGAATGGAGTTGTAACATATAGTGTAGAAATTTATCTCCAAATGGGATATTATTGAGTATTGGAGCTAAATGTCTTCACAAATAGCATGTTTTACAAACTTGTAGGTTTACACAATAACCGGCGTCAATTGGGTAACCGGTGTCGGTCACCTGGAAGTAACCGGCATCAGTTGGGTAACTAGCATCAGTTACTTATGTGTTAATGTTTTTGTTTTAAACATGGGATTAGATCCAACCTTGGGTTACAAAGGTTATTGGAGGGTTGTAAATGTATAGCTAAGTTTCCCTAATGTTTTTATATGTTTATAAGCTAGAAAAATAGGGTTAGAAGGTAAGCATAGATATTATTATAAGAAGTAATTCTTGGAGAAAACAAAGAGAAGCTTGTGAAGGAAAAGTACTTTACATCCATGAGAGGTGTGGAATATTGAAATTATTTATTGTGTTTCCTTTGTGAAGCAAAGAATAATAGATTGGTTGTTTCTTGGTGGACGTAGCCCACACTAGGTGAACCACATTATATCTTGTGTATTTTTTCTTCTGGTTTAATTTTCATGTTTATTATTTGTATGCTTCAATAAATTATAGATATGTACAATATTGGTGTGTTTCTAACCCCAACAATGTAAATACAATTAACATAAAGTAAATAAAACAGTGACACAAGATATAAGTGGGAAAACCATAAAAGGTAAAAAAACCCAATGAGAAATCACTTATCTTTATTGAGAATAAACTTTCACCCAACACTCCCACTATTTCCACATGCAGTTACACCTTTAATAAGGTATTTCAAACTACCTCATACATTCTCTCATGATTTTTACCTCATGTATCTATAATTTTCTTGCACATATAGCTTGCATACATGTTACAACCTATGTAGCCAATCTCCAATGAGATCACCTTATTATATACAATGTGGGTGGTCATGATCCTCTCTTAAAATTTGGCCCAGGTGGCATGCTTATATTTTAAATATAATTTATAAACCAAAAACATGTGGTCTTTGGTGGGTTTCATAAAGAAGAAGTTTCTTGCTTAATATTATAAACCAAATAGTTTCAAGGTTTTTAGCTAGAATGTACTTACATCTCTGGGACTACTGACTCTGATTTTTAAGACACAAAAACTAGTCTTGGTTTTCATGGTTTCAAACCCTAAAAAATTCACTTTCATGATGAACTAACTCTTTGAAAACTTCATATGGAACATATACTCCATCTACAAACACTCACATGCATGATTTATGAGGAGAAAAACACTTTTACTCTCTTGTTTCTTGAACCTACTTGATGGTCCTAGAATGACAAGTTGTACCATTTGAGCTTAGACCAAAACACACTTCACTTAGTTACTTATTGAGTTTGAACATGCCATATAGGTCTTGTATCAACTTTCTCTGACCACATTTCACTCCACCATAAATTTTTCACATCAAAAACCTCTCAATCAGACATGACTGGTTTTTCCTTGTTTAGCCCTTAAGCAGTAGTCTACCTTGTGTGACGTGGTTCATAAAAGTTTTGCATTGAACCTATCTTTTTCTGAACACTTAGGACACAACCTAATCTTTCTCTGAAACCAAACTTTTCACCAAAAAACCTTCTCTACAAGGTTATACCATCAATATTTATAAAACATAGCTAAAATTGTATCGTACATTCACACTTGGAGTGCAAAAATGCCACCATCTTAAGCTACAAGGAATTATCTACATCATTGAGTGTTCACATTAGCTTTCTCAAATGATTTCATGACCACAAAATTCATTTCTTCTTCATTGCTACAATGTTAGGGTTTGGACCACCTTGTCTTCTTAAGCATCGTTCATAAAGCTTAAGGCCTCATTCTTCATCAATCCACTTGTCAAATAAACTAGAATTTTTGTCCCACCTTCCATGAAATTTCTAGGTCTCCATGTAAGAGTTTAACATATGAACAAGCACTTGAAACCTCACCCTTGAGCTAGAGATGAGCATTTTAAGAGCTCGATAGCACTAAAACCCTCATAACTCAAAATATCTTCTTCATTCTTCCCTAAAAATTGGTCCACAACACTATTACAAACCCTACTACCTTCCCAAAGTCTCACTTTCTCATAACGTTTCTTTTACCTTCATGACCTATTTGATTTCTCATGCTTACATGGCTTGTTCGCATGTGCATGTCTCCAAAATGCCTTGAACTTGTCTCAACTGGCTAAAAGATCATCTAAAACAACTTTCACATGTCATTAGTAGTGTAACCATATACCATTCATGTTTTTAATTTCATTATCTATCTTGTTTTACTCCATTCTCTAAGTCATGTTTGCACTAGGTCTTTGAATTAGGCCTAGTTGAGCCTATTTCAACCACATGCTTCATGATCCTACCCTATTTTCATCATGTACCTACCTTAACATGTCGTATTCATGTTCCTCATGCCTCTATCATGTTTCTCTATTAACCTTCTACCTTCAATCCACCATTCCAGGTCAACTTGCTAACTAGGCCTAGGGATTAGGCTTATTAAACTAAGCTAGTCGTACTAATTTCACTCATGCATCCTTGTATTCATCATGTTGATATTATTTCCTCATCATAAATCTACTATATCATCTATTACATCATCCTAATATGATCTCACATCATCATTAGTCCCCTATCAGTCACTAGTTACTCAAGAAGCTAGGTCTCAACTAGGTGTTCTCATGTCATGCCTTGTCCTGCCATGTCACACTCACTCCAAGATTACTTTGTCTCTCCTTCATCTTGTTTTATCATTAATGTGATTTTTACATCAATGAAAACTCAACATTCACATTCCAACATAAAGCATGACTTGTAGCTAAGGGCTTCTCCAAGGTAGTTGGGGTTGATTATTTAGATACATTTTCTCCCATTGCAAAGATGACTTCCATTAAACTAACCCTCACCATTGTTTTTGTGAATGGATGGGAGGTCCAACATATGGATGTTAAGAGCTCCTTCCTTCATGGGGACCGAGAGGAAGAGATCTATATCGAATAACCCTTGTGTTATGTCTATGATTCCTCCCTCATTTGTAAGTTAAAGAAGTCTCTCTATAGCCTTAAACAAGACCCTCGAGCTTGGTATGCCAAGATAAACTCCTTTATTCTTGCATCAGGGTTCACTAGGTGTCACTCTGGCCCTAATGTTTACATTTTTTGGTAGGATGACTCCATTCTCATCCTTGTTTTATATGTTGATGACTTGTTGATTACATGTAGCTCTTCCTCGATCATTGATTTTGTGAAGACTGCCTTAGCCAACAAGTTCTCCATGATCGGATTAGATTTATTTCACTACTTTATTAGGATACAGATTTCACAATCTGAATCAAGAATTGTGATTTCAAAACCTAAGAACATCCTTGATTTTCTATCCAAATTTCACATGACTGATTGTAATCCATCTCCTACTCCTTTCCTTTACAGGGTTAAGTTAGTTAATGATTTCTCCACTCCTTTAGTTGATGGTACCCTTTATCACCATTTAGTGGAGAGCTTGATCTATCTGACTCACACTCAGTCGGATCTTTCATATGTTGTTAAGAGCTTGAGACAAGATTTACACAATAAAAATGCACGGAATAAGGATATCACATTCAATTCATCCTGGGTACAAACAAAACATACATATGTCCATATATATATGCTTATACATCCCTAAAATCTAGGAAACTACCTCAACTACCCATCCCATAAATATATCACATTTTCCTACATACGTGAGTTGTTTATTAATAACTTCACATGTAAACTAAGATAATAAAAAATGTAACAATAAACAAAATATTAATAATGTGAACACACTAATAATATATTCCTAACATTACCCCCCTTACTGTGAACATGGGAGAAAAATAATTTTTTTCTTCTACAGCTTGTTGCATGTGCTTGTTCATGATCTTGGCTCATAACTTGAAATGAAGGTAGAAGAAGGAACACATTAACTTCTTATCAACCAAGCACTGTCGGGAACATATCTGACTGAACTAATGTGGGAACACATACAAGAACCATCTTCTTATCAAGCAATCACTATAGGGAACACATATGACCTACTCAGTGTGGTAACTCAAGCAGGAACCATCTATACAACCTTCATTTTTTTTGTAAGGCTTACCAAAAACCTAGGTATGAACAAGAACACATGTGACTATGTATGATAGTTTTCATGTTCATGATTTGATTGGATAGTTTTTTACTTTACATATTTTGTTTGTCATATTAGTTTGATGGGTAACACAATTTTATATATACTCTTTACATGCATGTTCATGAGGTGTATTGAGCTTGATACAAGACACATAAATTGATACATGATGATGGGTGTTAGCTTATTCCCTTCCCACTGACACTAATATTTGGGGGCATCTACTCCACTATATAGGTGTTTTGTTTCATTTTAGTTACTTTACACTTCCTCGTTATGCTTGATTACATATATTGTGTATAAGTTATATTATTAGCTAACGAGACTAACACACTTTGTCTTGTGCAACACTATCTTATCTTCATCTCTATTTTTTCTCCATCACCATTTGTTATACCTTATTTTCACACTGCTTTCTCATTTACTCCTATGGATTACTCATTTTATTGACTACTTGATTGCATATTCTATATAATGTGAGTGACTTGATGGTATTGTGATATCGTGGGTGTCCCATATTTATGGTTCTATTCTTATCTTACATGTATGAATTTTCTTATTTGTATGCAACCTATATTATCTTTTATTGAAATTTTTGTGTGACACTATAGCCATCCCATGTTTGCAAAACTATGTCTTCTTATGTCTATTTTCTATACTATTTCTTATGTTAACTTGATTAACTATTTATTTATTATTGTTATTACTTTTATACACATGTATTATTATTAATCTTGTTTGTTGAGTGCCTCTTTATTTATACATTATGGTCTCCACCATTACAACCTTCTATATGATCCAATGTAGATTATCAAACTTATTTAACATGAGTACACATTTTATTTTGATATGTATGCTTAAATTCTTTATCACATGCACCTCAAAATAGGGAATATGAACATTGAGATATAGTATACATCTAAAAATGGTAGATTACAGGACATGGGAACATATTTTTATAGGGTGCACAGTATCATAAACATTTATAAATAAATAAACATGGAAGAAAGCCACACTGGTCAAAATTATACACTTTACGTCAAGACCATAGTATGGTTCAGACACTATTGGACATTCTTGACCTAGGGGTAGATTCTAATAAATTTCTAATAGTTTCATATTCCTATAGCTATTTATATATTTATAGTACAAATTCAGACATGTGACATATTTTAGAGAATTATATAGGAGTATGAATACTTTGTTCTTCTCCATTATACTACTTAAATATAATTACAAAAACTGATGTTAAGGGAATGGGCCTTCTTCTTCTTCACATTATTTCAATATTTACATACTTATTCTAAGCTTTACAACATGTAGTGGGAACATGGTGTACCCATTCCTTTTCAAGAGTGTAGTTTATTTACAAATTTGGGCCTAGATCCTTCTGCAATGGTGTGGTTCTTGGGGTTATGGAAGGTATCAAAGTGAGTATGTTATTCTTAGGAAGTCCTTCCTATCCTCTTTCACATTTTTAGGGTAAGATGTCAGGGTTACTAAAGATTCAGATACACCATATTCTCTCCTAACATGGAATTCAGTTCCTCTCTTCCCTCTTTATTGTTGTGTTACATGCACATAACACTCCAATTTCTCCTTCGACACAATTGGGGATTGATCACCCCCAATCCTTGGGCATCTCAACAACAACTCCAAATATCCAAAGTACAAGAACATGATATCTTCCCTTTATAAAATGAATAGGTTTATTTCTTCCATGTTTTGCATCTATTTTAGTTTACTTTATGTGAGTTCAATTTTATAAAAAAATTACAAGCATTATTTATATTTGAATTAAATTTGAGTTTATATCGTAGACATTGACTACACTCTGTGTTATAGGTTTCACCATGGAGCATGCCAACACCAATACATCAGAAGATAATTATCGAGTCTAGAAAAATTTTGTGTGCACATTCAAGTATGATTTTCCTTTAAGTATGAAATTTTCAATTACACACTTGAAGGGGGGTCAAATGTAGACACTCAAATTTGGTAACTTATCCTTTAGCTATGTTCCTTTACTAATAAAAATACTCAATTTCTAAGTCCAATCATTACATCTCTAGTTCTGAATAAATATCATCTCTAAACTCTTCCATATCATTGATTAAGGAATTATTAATTGTTCAAGGTAATAAATTATCCTTCTATATCATTTCATAACTCTTGATTTGACATTGTTGTCAACATGGGAAAAACCGTACAGTTTGGGCTAGAGTGGCCTACGGTCTTGGGTGACTTATATGGTCCTGCCCACTTTCATCTTTTGTCATTGCTTTCAATTTGAATATATTAAGTGTGTCATTTCATCTTCCTAGGTTTAACTTTATTGTAATATTTCACCTATATAAGGATATATAAGCAAGTTAATATCACTTCATTACTCAACTAACACTTTTACAAACTCCTATTGTAAATATAAATGTAAAAGAACACAAGGCTCTTAGATATTTCTAAATCAGTTGCAAACCACTTTGAGAAACCACTACTACAAGTCTAAAGTACTCAACTAGTTGAAATATTTTAGCTTATTCCATTTTCAAGGAATGCAATGGTCCTAGAGTTATGTCTTGGCAAGAATAAAGTCATTCCAAGCATTGAAAAAAGTCTTCAAGGGACAAAAGGGTTAAGTCTAATAGCTAAAGCATACCACATCATGCTACTATTAAATTAGTACATTATCTATTATATAGTTAGCCCACTATTTATGTGCCAAGAGACTAGAGGGAACTCATATGGGTTTTGTTTAGATCATATTCACATTTGTACATACACCTATGAGAAATATATGAGCCTTGATCTCACTCAAGGGCATGTAGTGCAACACCTGGATTTTTTTAAAAGGGGTTGACTACCAAGGGTAATTTAACCTTACCACAAATTAATTTCTCCTTATGTTATCTAATGTGTTATGAAGGGTATTGCAAACATATAGGGTTTTAACTTCTTACAAATCATTACAGTTTGTGTTGATGTTAGTTAACAAGAGTGACATTTAAAAAAGTATATTTTGAGATGAGCTAAAGGTACACAAAGTTACAGAACCTCAAAACAAAAATGTCTGAAACCGTATAGTACCATTCAAGACCATACAAAGGAAGGGAAAGGCCCTATAGTAGTTGTATGGTCCTGAACCAGAGAACTTTCTTGTTGCAGTGTCAAAAATGAAGCATCGATAGTTTTAAATCAACATGTTTACCCTATTTATAAATCCAAATCTCCTATGTTCCATCATGTATAGCTAAGTATTCATCTCTTCATGTGTATTTGAGTTATTTTTCTATTGCTTATTATTTTTTCAAGTAGTAATGTGTTATTATGATTATGTGTGGTTTGTTATAAATTAATTAATTTGTAGAACCTCCTGGAATGAACCCCTACATCTAACGTATTATTTTACACATTACATTTACATTCCTTATATTTTTAGGGAGTAAAAAATAACACAACCTCAATTTTAGGCTACACTTCAAGGGAAAATAGTAATGAGTCTTGCTCCTTCTAATGGGAAAACACCTATTGAAGGCTATACAAGTATTAATTATGTGGGAGATCTAAATAATGGTAAGTCAACTAAAGGATAAATATTACATTTTAGTGGGGGTCATGTGGCTCGGTCTTGTAAAAAATATATTGCAGTTGCTTAATCTACGACGGAATTTGAGTATAGTGGATTTTTCTTTATTAGATGTGAGTTTATATGGATTCGACACATACTTTCTAAGTTCATATTTCCTAGATCCAACCCCATACACTTTGGTACAAAAATTAGAGTACCATATACATCTCTCACAACCCATAGGATCATTAATGTACAAATCACATTGAAATTTACATGTATTACATTCTAAAAATAATAGAATACAATTTCATTGATTTTTTTTTTCTAAATTAATGATCAGGTTGAAAATATCTTCACAAATCCCTTATTTGAGTCTTGATTTGTTCAACTTCATAAACTTATGGGTGTGAAGTAATGTGTCATCAAGGGAGGATAGTTCAATGATTCCTCCATCTTTTATTTCATTGAAGTACATCTTATGGGAGGATGTTAGTGTAATTAATTAACCATGCACTATTGTATGTGATTAAGAATATTTAATTGTAATATAATACTTTATTTACAAATAGATAAGAGTAGCAATCAAGTTATTGACTTGATTGAATTTCATTATGAATAGAATAAATCAAATATTTTATGCAATATAACTACTCTCCCAACCCTAATAATAGTATGTACTTGTTTTTATAAACTCATAGAGAGTAAAAGTACAAGGTTTTTATTATGGAAGAGACTTATGGATATATAAGCAAATACAAACCAAATCTTTTAATAAAAAGAGGTAGTAATGCTACTTGAATTATAAATATGCATTATGTCATTATTTTTATCTTTCATTGATTTAAAGTATATGCATGTATGTGGGTGAATGTCACATGGTTGTTAACAAAGATTTTGCAAAATATTCAGAAATTTAATAATATTAAAATTGAACTTAATAATAATTATAAAACACCAAAACTTTAATTTAATAACCACAAGATTCTCAAATCAGTAAATATAGCCTTTTGCCACATGCAAATATTTATTGTAAATAAAATGAAATTTAGTATATTGAAAATATAACTTAATATAGAAGGGGCCTCAGTGAATTGGTATTCCAACTTGTAATAAGACTATATCAAACTCTTCATCATATTAAGATAGTGGTGGCTTGCCTCTTGAAAAATAAATATAATTAGTGTATTATGAATTGAATTTAATGTTCTAAAACACCAAAATGATCAAATTTTAAAACAAACAAATAGAACCTCCCCGAAATAAATTAGTATGTAAATATGAAAATAAGCATCATTAAAATCCAGTTTAATAAATTCAAAATTCTCACTTCCTCCTACTTTCATAAATTTGTACATTATATAAATAAAATCCAATACTCTAAGACAACTTATTTAACCTCCTACATCATCATTTTCAAATAAAAATTGATTTAACACAATTAAATCTTTATTAGAGGACTGAGATCAATCAAATAATATCAAGAACAATCAAGATCTAATATGCAATGCTAAATAAGCACAAGTAAAAAGATGATGAGAGTGACTTGGCTTGTATTTGATTGTCTAGGATAATTTTGGGTTGGAATTGTGGTGGAACAGGTTAGATTTGAGTTATATGCTTCGTCTAGAAAACAAATATCTGTAATTATTCTGGACAAAAATGCCTAGAAGAGGACATGACCTCCCTGCGTGTTATTGTCTGAACTAAATGTTTGTGTCCTAGCAGTAGTTCTTGATTTGATCTTTTCATGGTTTGATCATGTCTTCCTCACTTCACTCTTTGTCAATCTAACTTCTTTTTAGCGTTTCATGGTTACACCTAGACCTGTAAAACAAACGCTGACTACATATACAAGGCTCAAGCACATGTTAGATGGAATAAAATATGCATATGTAAGATTCACCTATCCTTTTTTGTTCTTACACATGAAACTTTCTCCCCAACCATTCTCCTAACATGGGTATGATATTCTCTTGCCTAAGCATTTTTCACACTTCCTTTAGGTCATATATATCTTTGTCATGTACCTAAGTTTGTTTGGCGCAATATCTGTCCCACGCTTGTTTCATTAGGCATCATATCTCCCCCTATAGTTCTCTAATCAATACCTTGGTTTTTTAGGTGGTAGTTCTTGTTTCATTGAGTGTTGTCATCAAATGTAGACACCTATAATTACGCCCAAGCAATTTAAATACTTAAATTGCACTAATTATCCCCTTTCTCACAAATCAAAGACATATCGTCAAAAGTGCTCATTTTCCTTCATATCATCATTAATTAATTACACTAAGCTAATTAATTAAGTTGCATATCCAACAAATACCCTAATTAACGACCTTCTGTTAATAAATCACCCCTTCTACTTAGACTAATTAATTATTATTAATTAATTAGCTTTCCCTTCCATTTAACCAACAAATCAATATGTAATTGATTTAATCCCCTTATAATAGCTTAAATCGCACTAATATTCTTCTAATTGGCTTCTGTAAATTTACACCTACCTATTAATTAATCACATTTGATTAATTAAAACACCCCCCAACTCCCATGACTTGCTAAACATGTATTAAACCCTTCTAAAGTAAGGTTACCTTTAATAAAGCAACCTTATCTATTCCTAATCATGTTTTACCTTTATCCCACATTCATGAGAATGTGTTGAATCCTTTATCCTTTGGGCTATATAGAGAGCCATCCACCTACCTTTTTATTTACACCTAAACTCCTTAGATAGTAAATGCAAAGCATATAGAAAAGAGACTAAGAGCTTACACCTTGCCCTTCTAAGAGTTCATCATCTTGAAGAGTTAAGTCTCTTTCTTAAAGTGCTTGGGTCATATGGGAGGTCTCAAAAGGGTCTTGTAGCCCAACTTTGATTAGCCCCCATTCCTAGGTTCTTGGAACATTAAGGACAACTATTTTGATAGTCATGGAGCTTACTTAGGTCCATTCATTTATTTGTTGTTAGAGAATAGAGGATTTTAGATATTTAACATTGTTAGTTTCAAAGTTTGTATTTATGAATGCTAGCATCTAACCCTTGTTTAATTCTTATCATGATGGTGTTTATGCTTTGTTTTAGCTAAATTGTAGAACTATTTTAGGTGGTAGTTCTTGTTTCATTTGATTTATCATTAAGAAAAGTATACATGCACACATTTGGCACGCCCGGTGGGACTTACTCCATTGTCCTTTGCACTTAATTTTAAGTTTTTGTAGTTAAGTTTTATTTTTGGTTACTAACCCTCTTTTACACATGTTGATTTAACTTGTTTCTTTTAACTTGTTTTGTTGAGTTTGCATGTGTTGGGTATTCCTCGTAGGTATGAAGGAGGTGAAGTGCTGTCAAAATTGGAATTGATGGGAAAATTTCAAGATTTCATCATGTTTTCATTTTTAGAGCTTACTTTTTCAACATTTTACATGCTAGTTTTTCAATTTCTTGAAAATTTTCAATTCTTGAGCATGTAGGTTAGTGTTTGATAGTGCTGAGTCTTCTATTTACATATTAATGTGGTGGGTTGCGTAATATTGGTGAGAAAATTTCAAGATTTCATTATGTTTTTCATTTTAGAGCTTACTTTTTCAACATTTTACATGCTAGTTTTGTCAATTTCTTGAAAATTTTCAATTCTTGAGCATGTAGGTTAGTGTTTGATAGTGTTGATTCTTCTATTTACATATTAATGTGGTGGGTTTCTGTCAAAATTTAATCTTAGTGAGAAAATTTTAAGATTTCATCATGTTTTCATTTTTATAGCTTACTTTTTCATCATTCTACATGCTAGTTTTGTCAATTTCTTGAAAATCTTAAATTCTTGAGCATATATGTTAATGTTTGATAGCGTTGAGTCTTCTATTCATATATTAATGTGATGGATTGTTGTCAAAATTGAATCTTGGTTGGAAAAATTTGCCCATTTTGCAGATTAAGGGACGTTTTTTTGACATTTTTTGAATGCATGTCAAGTGCATACCCATGAGCATAAGAGCATATGCGTAACCCATCTTCTGAAGGCCATAACTTTTGCTCCCGAACTTGAAATGACTCCATTTTTTTGTGTTGGAAAGGTATTGAAGTTAACTATGCAATGAAAGCATAAATTTGAGATTTATACTTACAGAAATTACAGGTTTTTCTATTATTTTAAAACTAGTCATTTTCTAACATGTCTAATGTTTTTATGAATGTTGTATTTCCATGTTTACTCGATTTAGACCAAAGCGTGTGTATTATCTTCTCTTGCACATTTTTGTGATCTTGAGAATCAAAAATAACTTTGATCTCTATCTTGTTAACATTGGAATTAAACTTGGAAACTTGATTATTCATTTTGCTTAAGGGAATGAACCTTTTACAAAACATTTTTCAATGGTCCTTTGATTTGAAGTTTTCCATTTCTATATAGTTGGGATAAAATTTATGTATGCTCTTCTCTTGCACCTTAGGGTGATCTTGAGAATCAAAAGCAACTTTAGTCTTCATTTTATAACATTTGGTAAATTGGAAACTTCATCTTTCACTTTTGGTTTAAGGGAATGAACCTTTTACAAAGTAATTTTCAATGGTCCTTTGATTTGAAGTTTTCCATTTCTATATCGTTGGGACAAAGTTTGTGTATGCTCTTCTCTTGCACCTTAGGGTGATCTTGAGAATCAAAAGCAACTTTAGTCTTCATTTTATAACATTTGGTAAATTAGAAACTTCATCTTTCACTTTTGGTTTAAGGGAATGAACATTTATCAGGAATTTTGTATGGTTCATTGATTGAAAAGATTTTTTTTACTTTTTAATTGGATTAATTGTTTTGTATGCTCTTCTCTTGCATCCTTGGATGATCTTGAAAATCAAAAGCAACTCTTAATCCTCTTTTAAATAATGTGATTTTCTTGGAGAACTACTAACGCTTGAGTGCAGGACCTAAAAACACTTGTCAAAGAAAGGAGGAACCAAAACAAAATCAAAAACTACTAATACAGTTGTTATACAGGTTTCCAAAAGGTGTTCGAGCAAACCACACCTAATTAAACAAGATAAAAAAAACAACATATTCAAAACACTGTATTGCAGGTTTCGGAAAAGGGTACGTCCCTCTCCGCTCAACTGGAACATAACCCCTTTGGCATAATGCATTAAGCTACAACAATGGGGGTGGTTCCAGGAACCCCAAAGTAGTCCATGCAAGAGGGAACCTTATGGAAGAAACGGGAAGTGCTCCGCACTACCTACTTGACTAGTGATTCCTTTGTGAGATAGCGTTATAGGTTTTCTATTGTGGAAACCCCAGTGATAGTACACGTAGATGCACTAGTTGCCTACTGTTCTTAAATGGGGTAAAGTAAAGCCGAGATACTCCCAAACTAGTCAGTGTGACTTTTTGGGTAAATCGCGCTCGCTCGTGGCAACTTTGTAACACCTAGGGCGAGAGAACCTCCTAGGAGAATATACTTTGGCCAGGAGCCCACTTTGACCATTTTAAAACAATGTTGAGTTGTGAACCTTCTTTTTGAGAAACGTGTGACGTATTACTTTCGCCTAGTTTTTACTTGCCTTAGGGCGAGGCGAAACTCTACTGAAGTGAGGCTAGCATTTTTTGTCATTTTTCTTGATTTATTTCCTTCATATTCTTTTGACACTTTGTTGATCAAAAGGGGTGTGATTACCTTTGTGTTTCCATTTGACTGTTTCTCTCACTTTTATGTCTGTTTATGTCCATCCATGTTTGCGGCTGGGTTAGTTAAACGTTTAAAGTGAGCGGAGGCGTTTTCACGTCATTTGGTAGCCATTATGATCTTAATACACACGTCAAGATCATCATTGTAGTTAGGCGTGGTTCATCACCGTAGACTTCCATAGAGGAGTTAGCTTGTTTGTCTCGTATCATTACAATTTCGATATTTACGTCTTGTTTCTTGTAAACTTGACATAATTACCTATATTGTACGGTTACGCTGCACACATTCTTAACTATTCCTAGCTATACTTTGAGCTTTTTAGTTTAGTTCTATTATTACCTTGATTTCAAAGAGTGCTAGGTGTTACCATTTGTGTGTGTTATATCAATAACACCTCGATATCAATACTTCACTTTCTAGTAAAGTGGGTTGACATATCTTGGTGATATTGTTGTGTCATCCACAAATTGTAATTGGCACTTTTTGAGATATAGGTCTTAATTGAGTTTGAGCTCGCTCATCATATATCTTGATTGGTAGATCACATTGACTTCTTATTTTTACTTACGTTTTGTTCATTTCCTTGAGCTTGGCATAAGTGAAAACATCTTGTTGATCATCTTTGCATCGCATTTTCATATGGTGTATTTCCTTGTTGATTGGCTTTGTGTTTCACACTCACATGATTGTTCCTTATGATTATTCATTCAGAAAACTTATTTTCTAGGACAATCCCTTTTTATCTCATCGATATTATGTCATCATGATGTCTATTTTCCTTAGACCTTTAGAAAATCACACACACATATCAATACTTACGAAATGTCTAGTTAGTTGTCCTTATGCTACCCAAATTGACATGTCACTTCCTTCCCTTTGAAGAAGTTTCATCACACTATCTAAATCTAGACATTTGTGCTTAAAACAATGCCAAAAATGACTGACTATCACGCGGTTCCCCATACTTACAAAAATATGGAACCTAGGTTTAGCAATTCAAAACAAAAGATTCCCATTACAACTAAACCTCGTTTGGTTCTTTGTGCTAGAGAGCCCATACGGGTAACTCGTTCCCCACCTTCATCTCATAGTCGGTGGTATGATTTGGACACATTTGATCCAAATTATTATTCGAGTTCCCCCCACTCTTCTTCTAATTCTAATCCAAACATTTCCTCTTCTTCTGAGGATTCCAATCCAAATATTTCCTCTGACTCTTCTGAGGATTCAGATTCAAACTACTATTTGGATTCATCTAATTCGACTCCTAAGTCATCTAATTCGAATCCTAAGTCATCTAATGTGACTCCTTAGTCATGGTCCTCCCTTTCTTTGTAGGACCCTCTTCATCAATCATCTAATGTGACTCTTATGTCACGGTCCTCCCTTTCTTCACAGAACCCCTTTTATCAGTCGCGCCAATGACGTCTTCTTCCTTTGAATATACGCACAACTCCAAATCCCTCCAATCAAAAGTATAATACAATTCTTTAATCGTTGTCCTCTCTTCATTCACAGGGCCCTTGTAATCATTCATCTAATGTGATGCTTGAATCACAGTCCTCCCCTTCTTGGCAGGGCCTTCTTCATCAATCACCCCCACAAAATCTTCCTTCTATGAAGATTCGTGTGACTCAAAGTCCGTCGAGACAAACATCTAAATCGACCCATGCATCGCAATCTATAGACTTTGGACTTAATCCTACTATTTTACATATGACATACCATTGTATAGGTAGGTCCACACCACCTTCTTCTACTCCTAAGACATCTAGCTACACGTATTCTTCATCCCCCACACCATCTTCTTCTATCAATAATCATCAAACATCTTCTCAGCCTTCCACACCAAGTGAACCTATTTCTTCTAATAAACCCCTAGGGATCGATCGATAACTCATACTGATTGATCTCTTTCAGAATGAAGAAACAATTAGGGCTTTTCTAGGGGCACATGAAGATATTCCTTTAGAAGATTACGAGAAAGGATTCTCTTTAGACTTCAATGCATCTGCATATTGTGAGGAAAAGGTTGATTCCTTTGATCAAGAAATGGAGGAAGAGCCTCAAATTATGTGACTTGATCCTCCTCTTATTCTTAAATCTTCACATTCTTCATTATGTGATGAAACTCCTTGGTCTTGCATAGATCCATGGCCTATCTTCTTATCACCCAATAAATCTTCGTCTATCATAATTCCTCAATCACAATCTCTGGTGGGGTCAACACCAAGTAGCCATTCATCGTCATCTAGGTGTGGGTCACCTTCTAATAGCCCTCTCTCTTCTATTTGTGGGACATTTTTTAGTAGCCCACTATCTTCGATTATTGGGGCACATCTAACTAGCTCCTTATCTTCTATGTATGAATCACCCCTGGGTAGTCCATCATCTTCTATTCTTGGGCCACATCCTGGTAGTCCATCATCTTACATCTATGGGTCACATCCTAGTAGCCCTTCTTCTTCTATTCTTGGGCCACATCCTAGTATCCCTTCATCTTCTATTTATGGGTCACATCCTAGTAGCCCTTCTTCTTCTATTCTTGGGCCACATCCTAGTAGCCTTTCACCTTCTGTCTGTGGCTCACCTCCTGGTAGCCCATCCTCTTCAATTCTTGGACCGTATCCTTTTCAGCTATCACATTTTTCTTCTATCAATGGTTGTGGCAAGCCCACTACCATTCCTATCATTCCTATCATCAATTGTAAATTTTTTCATTCTTCTCCTTCTCGAGGTCAAAAAATTCAAGCGTCAGCCTATAAGAAACCCAAATAGGTTCATTATCAAGCTCAGGTCAAAACTTCCAAGAGCTCAAAATCCCCCAACAACTGGAAAAATCTCAAAGTTATAAATCAAGCACGATTCAAGAACACACATCAACATAACCATCAACTATGGCAGAAAGTGCATAAACCTCTGGATAGGGAACTCAAGCTCCCGCATACAAAATCCATGTTTCAGGATAAATCGCAGTCCTTTGTTGAGTGTGAACTCACCACGATCATCGAGATTGGGGAAAACATGACTCTTAATAAACAAACACGCTTAGTCTCCCTTATCAAGGAAGTTGCAAACATCATTGTTGGATCCTATCACACAGAGTGACTTTTTTAGTAACAACGGTTCGAAAAATATATATATAAATATATCAAAAATCTAAAAAATTAAAAAAACAACAAAAATCAAAGGTACAAAGATCAAACATTGCAATCAGGTGTTGCGTACACATGGATATTTCTTTCCTCCCTTCCTTGCTATTCTTCTGTAAGTCTTCCTACCATTTTCATCCCTTCGGTGATATTTTGGTTAGCTTATTTGCATGCATTTTGTGACATTTATCTCTATGGTATCTGTTTGCCCGTGATATTTTATCACCTTGGTAAATTAAAGAACGACTGACCTCATGGAGATCCTATCACATTCAAACATCTAATAAACTTGTTGTGAAGAAATTTTGGACATATTTGCTGACACTAGCCAATGTCATCATCACAATCACTTCCACCTCCTTCCATCAAGCCATCAGTGGTTCTTAACCCCTTGTCAAACAAGAGAGCTGAAATAAGTTTTCAGAAAGTAAAAGAATCAAACAAAACTCAAAAGCTAAAAACTACAAATCAAAAGAAAATTAATATATAACTCTCTCTTGGGGTATTTCCAATAATCTTTATCGGGGCTATGGACGCCTGACTAGCAGTAGAGCAATGATGTGATTAGAACCAAATACATCTCCATCGGGGCTATGGACGCTTGGCTAGCAACGGAGCAATGTACGATTATCCTTTCACCCTCCATTCACAAAATCACTTATCAAAATAAATCATTCCTACACATTGGCTAGGGTCTCTTCACTTGTTGTCTATTAAATCTTCACTTCCAGAGGTAATAAAATCCATGTGCACACACTGGATCTCTATGAGTAAACAGGATTAGTATGTTACCAAGTGTCTTTTTTGGACCTTTTTCAGACTCTTACTCTAGTCCATATCTCATCTCACGACTTATGCCTTTGGCTAATCACTTCTTTATCGCGATACTTCTAATCTACATTCATATCATTCACATCATTCTTCTACTTCATTCTGAACATCCATGTGTATAAGATTACTTGTTTTCCATGTTTGTGGAAACCTTTGTCACCTTCCACAAAAATAATCTTCTCCTTCTTTTCTATCACGTGCTTGTAGGCCAACTTACGCTGGGGGCATCCTTGCTTCTTCCCAGCATTTCATTGGTTTATGTTCATCATCATGTTGAACCTATCCATAATGGCCTTGGGTCCCGCTTCTACCTGTGAAGAGTTTACCTTTGATTACTCTCACCTTATCGTTTGGACATTTTTACATCTTCACCTTTCAGGTACGCACGTGGCCTTATGCCCTTGTACATCCCATCTATCGCTGGGGGCATCCACACTTTCTTGTCTTCCTATACATAGTTTCATAAAACTTTTAAAATCAACCAAAACATTCAAATATGTTAGATAAAAAATCATCAAAAACATTCAAATATGTTTCAGAAAATTCCTAAAAAGTAAAACACCCTACAAAATGGTAACTTGCTTCTTACGGCTGAAACTTGTATCTTGCGCATGGTATTTTCTCCATATTCTATTGGTTTGTTTCACATCTTCCTCGATTAATACGACTCGCGGATCACCGGATTCACAACCATTCACAACAACTAGCTGCTTGCTTCGTCTGTACTGGGCACTTTTGGTTGCCTGGTGCTGTTTCGTTGCGCACAAACGCTTTTCATGGACCCCATGTCCATTTTAATTTCCCCTTGCATGTATCCTTGCTTGGGGAATCATTTTTAACCCTTGTCGTCAATCACGAACTTTTGGATCTCTTCAACACTGATAACAAAACATTTGTACCACTGTTTGACCATTGTTGGGTTGGATATGTGCGTTCGTACTTGTTTTCCATGTTATATGAGCTTGTTTCCTTCTCGTGTTGCATTGCATTATTGTATGTTACATGGAGTTAGTACTTTCAGCAATGGATAATTGTTCGTAGTATGGCTTTTCATGTCATTCTACCTTTGTCGTATGCTTATATTTTTCATAAGGACCGATGATGTAGTTGCTATGGCAATATGATGACATCAAATTTGTTCCAAACAAATAAGCGGCTAGAGCTTAAGCTCTTCTCTACCCTCATCCATATTTCTTTTACACTACTTCCCTTTCACCCTTAATTCTCCCTCTCCTTGGGGCATCCTGCTTCGTCCCCATTCTTCTGCCTACTTCTCATCTTTTTTGATCGTCGATCGACTTCCTTCATCACCCCATCGACACTCAAGGGGGCATCTCTCCCTCCTACAAATTTTTCTTCTATCCCTTCAAAATATCTTATGTCTACTATCTTTGAAGTGGCATCACTTACGCCACCCCAAAGAGGGGCAAATGTAGACACCTATAATTACACCCAAGCAATTTAAATACTTAAATTGTGTTAATTATCCCCTTTCTCATAAATCAACGACGTATCATCAAAAGTGCTCATTTTCCCTCATATCATCATTAATTAATTACACTAAGCTAATTAATTAAGTTGTCTATCCAATAAATACCCTAATTAACGACCTTCCGTTAATAAATCACCCCTTCTACTTAGACTAATTAATTATTATTAATCAATTAGCTTTCCCTTCCATTTAACCAATAAATCAATATTTAATTGATTTAATCCCCTTATAATAGCCTAAATCGCACTAATATTCTTCTAATTGGCTTCTGTAAGCTTACACCTACCTATTAATTAATCACCTTTGATTAATTAAAACACCCCCCAACTCCCATGACTTGCTAAACATGTATTAAACCCTTCTAAAGAAAGGTTGCCTTTAATAAAGCAACCTTATCTATTCCTAATCATGTTTTACCTTTATCCCACATTCATGAGAATGTGTTGAATCCTTTATCCTTTGGGCTATATAAAGAGCCCTCCACCTACCTTTTTATTTACACCTAAACTCCTTAGAGAGCAAATGCAAAGCATATAGCAAAGAGACTAAGAGCTTGCACCTCGCCCTTCTGAGAGTTCATCATCTTGAAGAGTTAAGCCTCTTTCTTAAAGTGATTGGGTCATATGGGAGGTGTCAAAAGGGTCTTGTAGCCCAACTTTGATTAGCCCCCATTCCTAGGTTCTTGGAACATTAAGGACAACTATTTTGATAGCCATGGAGCTTACTTAGGTCCATTCATTTATTTGTTGTTAGAGAATAGAGGATTTTAGATATTTAGAATTGTTAGTTTCCAAGTTTGTATTTATGAATACTAGCATCTAACCCTTGTTTAATTCTTATCATGATGGTGTTTATGTTTTGTTTTAGCTAAATTGTAGAACTATTTTAGGTGGTAGTTCTTGTTTCATTGAGCGTTGTCATCAAATGTAGACACCTATAATTACGCCCAAGCAATTTAAATACTTAAATTGCACTAATTATCCCCTTTCTCACAAATCAACGACGTATCGTCAAAAGCACTCATTTTCCCTCATATCATCATTAATTAATTACACTAAGCTAATTAATTAAGTTGTCTATCCAAAAAATACCCTAATTAACGACCTTCCATTAATAAATCACCCCTTCTACTTAGACTAATTAATTATTATTAATTAATTAGCTTTCCCTTCCATTTAACCAATAAATCAATATTTAATTGATTTAATCCCTTATAATAGCCTAAATCGCACTAATATTCTTCTAATTGGCTTCGGTAAGCTTTACACCTACCGATTAATTAATCACCTTGATTAATTAAACACCCCCCAACTCCCATGACTTGCTAAACATGTATTAACCCTTCTAAAGTAAGGTTACCTTTAATAAAGCAACCTTATCTATTCCTAATCATGTTTACCTTTATCCCCAATTCGATGAGAATGTTGTTGAATCCTTTATCCTTTGGGCTATATAAAGAGCCCTCCACCTACCTTTTTTTTTACACTTAAACTCCTTAGAGAGCAAATGCAAAGCATATAGCAAAGAGAGAAGAGCTTGCACCTCGCCCTTCTGAGAGTTCATCATCTGAAGAGTTAAGCCTCTGTTCTTAAAGTGATTGGGTCATATGGGAGGTGGTCAAAAGGGTCTTGTAGCCCAACTTTGATTAGCCCCCATTCCTAGGTTCTTGGAACATTAAGGACAACTATTTTGATAGCCATGGAGCTTACTTAGGTCCATTCATGTTATTGTTGTTAGAGAATAGAGGATTTAGATATTTAGAATTGTTAGTTTCCAAGTTTTGTATTTATGAATACTAGCATCTAACCCTGTTTAATTCTTATCATGATGGTGTTTATGTTTTGTTTTAGCTAAATTGTAGAACTATTTTAGGTGGTAGTTCTTGTTTCATTGAGCGTTGTCATCAAATGTAGACACCTATAATTACGCTCCAAGCAATTTAAATACTTAAATTGCACTAATTATCCCCTTTCTCACAAATCAACGACGTATCGTCAAAAGCACTCATTTTCCCTCATATCATCATTAATTAATTACCCTAAGCTAATTAATTAAGTTGTCTATCCAAAAAATACCCTAATTAACGACCTTCCATTAATAAATCACCCCTTCTACTTAGACTAATTAATTATTATTAATTAATTAGCTTTCCCTTCCATTTAACCAATAAATCAATATTTAATTGATTTAATCCCCTTATAATAGCCTAAATCGCACTAATATTCTTCTAATTGGCTTCTGTAAGCTTACACCTACCTATTAATTAATCACCTTTGATTAATTAAAACACCCCCCAACTCCCATGACTTGCTAAACATGTATTAAACCCTTCTAAAGTAAGGTTACCTTTAATAAAGCAACCTTATCTATTCCTAATCATGTTTTACCTTTATCCCACATTCATGAGAATGTGTTTAATCCTTTATCCTTTGGGCTATATAAAGAGCCCTCCACCTACCTTTTTTTTTACACTTAAACTCCTTAGAGAGCAAATGCAAAGCATATAGCAAAGAGACTAAGAGCTTGCACCTCGCCCTTCTGAGAGTTCATCATCTTGAAGAGTTAAGCCTCTTTCTTAAAGTGATTGGGTCATATGGGAGGTGTCAAAAGGGTCTTGTAGCCCAACTTTGATTAGCCCCCATTCCTAGGTTTGTGGAACATTAAGGACAACTATTTTGATAGCCATGGAGCTTACTTAGGTCCATTCATTTATTTGTTGTTAGAGAATAGAGGATTTTAGATATTTAGAATTGTTAGTTTCAAAGTTTGTATTTATGAATACTAGCATCTAATCCTTGTTTAATTATTATAATGATGGTGTTTATGCTTTGTTTTAGCTAAATTGTAGAACTATTTTAGGTGGTAGTTCTTGTTTCATTTGATTTAGCATTAAGAAAAGTATACATGCACACATTTGGCGATACATCGTTGATTTGTGAGAAAGGGGATAATTAATGCAATTTAAGTATTTAAATTGTTTGGGCGTAATCATAGGTGTAATTAAGGGCCCAATTCAACCACCACCAAAGCGACGAACATTCACCTCCCTCAATGAACCATTGTCCCTCATACTAAAACAGTTGGATGCGGCCAACATGATGACCTATCCTACAACGCAACCATTTGATGACAACGCTCCTAAACCTTCATGGTATAAGGAGCATGAATATTGCGAAATGCATCACGTTAAAGGTCATAAAACAAACAAATGTTTGCGACTTCGCCACTATATTCAAGACCTCATTGACAATGGGGAGATAGAGGTGGATAACCCTAGCCACATGCAAACACCTAACGAGAAAATGGGGATTTATAAGGAACCATTCCCCAAGCATGATAAGTTGGAAAAGACAAAGCCGGATCGGGGAGAGTCATCCCAAACCTATAAAGCCATGAATTACTTATATACCAAAAGAGATAACAATCATTACCATTCGCTTATCGGATGTATTCACTCCCCTACTGATTGTGTCAATACCATCCGGATCAAGGGAAAGGACTGCGCTGCGGTAACAAGGCATGCCTGCCTCGTGATTCTGGAACCCTCTCTGTTGACCCCGCAAACTGATAAATATAACCTTTTAGAACAACTTGAGAGGACACCTGCTAAGATCTCGATCTTAGATCTTCTCAAGATATCCAATGTGCATAAGGACATTTTGTATCAAACCCTTCAGGGGTCGGGAGTGCCTTTAGAAGTTGATCCTACGTACCTTCAAGCCGTGGTGGTGAATATTGCATCAAGTGAGCATCTTACTTTCAACCATAGGGAGATCCCTGCCACGAATCCTACACATAATCTTCCCTTGTACATCGAGGTAGTTGTCACCCGCAGGAAAATCAAATGGGTGCTTGTGGACAATGGATCGGGATTAAACATTTGCATGCTTAAGCTGGTCAAACAATTGGGACATACAGAGGAAGATCTTGAGTCCCATATTATTACTATCACCGCATACGACAATGCAGAAAGAGAGTCAGCAGGCACCATTACGCTACCCATGGAGGTGGGCCCCACTTGCCATTAGACAAAGTTTCACATCCTAGACTTGGAACTTCTATATAATATGCTTCTAGGCTGACCATGGATTCATGCCATGCAAGCCGTGCCATCAACATTTCATCAATGCATCAAGCTGAAGCATGAGGGACATACAGTTACAATACCAGGAGATTCAGAGTCCTTTTCTCATTATAGAGCTCTTAATAGCTTTGCACGAAAGGGTACATATGCATGTCCCTCCATAGATATAGTTGTCCCTCTTTGCTCAAATTCTCTTAGTTCTTACGCTCATGGGGCGTCCACTTCCACATCTCCATTTGATTCATGGGAGATGAAAATTCTGGAATATGGCTATGGGGAGTATAATGTACAACAAGCACTCTTGGTTTCTGACCTCTCCTTATCGCCCAAGACTAGAGGTCGACCCAACTTCCACTTCAGGAGACCTAGAGAGGAACACACTATTGGGTCATTCCTACCTAGAGACTTGTTAGCTGAGGAAAAACTACTTGATCCACCTACTACTTGGGTCCCTGAGGACACTCAACAATCTTGTTATCAAACCCCAGAATATGAAAAATCTAGCAGAATGATGTACTCCGTGGGCTATAAAGGCCTAGGATGTGGGAGGAATGAACAAGGACAAAGAGAACCAGTCCCTCTTCCACATTTCAAAACAAAAAGATATGGCATTGGGATTTTCCCTTATGGAGCACACCCCAACGATCACGATGTGACTTGTTTTGAGCATGAGGATAGCTTCGAGTACTGGACAGCGATACGGATTCCCATTGTAGCCTATATGAGGATCTGGCCTCCACGAACCTTTTCATGAACAATGTTTTCCTGACCATAACCCCCACCGAACCAACCCTTGACCTTGTGTACCCTTCCCTTGTTGAATGGAACCAACAACATCACATGCCACTAGATTTATTCGAGAACGACGAGGCTATTGCAGATTTCATGGGCATAAGGGATACAATTCCCATTGGTGATCACAAGAAGGGTTTCTTTATCGACTTAGACAACTACACCTACTTTGGCGAGGAGGCTGAACTTCGTGGTCAACAAAATTTAAAGAAAAGCGAGGGCAAGAGTTCTAAAGAAAAGCCTCAGAAAAAATCAAAGTCCAAGTCACACAGTGAAAACATCTTTGAGGCACTGGCTGACAAACAAATAAGAAAATCAAAGGACAAACAAAGTGACCACACCAAGGATGAAAATCTCATAGAGACATCCTTGGATGAAGATCTCAACCTACCTCCCGATCCTACGCGTATGGAGGATTTATCAAAATTATTAGTTGAAGAAACCATTGATGTCAATATTGGTACCGAAGAAGATCCGAAGATAGTAAAATTGGGAGCATCACTCTCGGCCAGAGAACAAAAGACGTTCACTATGCTACTGCGAGAGTTTATTGATGTGTTCGCATGGTCTTACAAAGACAAGCCCGGCTTAGATCCAAATTTAGTCGTGCACAACCTGGTTGTGCACGCAGACGCTAAGCCTATCAAACAGAAGCTCCGAAAGATGCACCCAAGAGTGGCCTTGTTAGTTAAAGAAGAGTTGGAAAGGTTACTTGTAGTAGGATTCATCAGGCCAATTGATTATTCTGAATGGATATCAAACATTGTTCCTGTCCAGAAGAAACCTATCGGTATCTGAATCTGCACAGATTTTAGGGACATCAATAAAGCTTGCCCTAAAGATGACTTTCCATTGCCCAACATTGGCATGATTGTTGACTCAACCGTAGGGTACGAAATGCTATCACTCATGGATGGCTTTTCAGGTTATAATCAAATTAAGATCGCTGAGGAAGACCAACACAAAACAGCTTTCACAACTCCTTGGGGCACCTTCTATTATCAGTGATGCCATTTGGCCTTAAGAATGTAGGAGAAACTTATCAGTGGGCCATGACAGTAATCTTTCATGATATGATTCATGACATCATGGAAGACTATGTCGACGACATCCTGGGAAAGTCCAAAACAAGATAGGATCATCCTATCATTTTGTGGCGTATCTTTGAATGCTTGTGTGAATACAAAGTTAGATTCAATCCAAAGAAATATGTCTTCGGTGTGTTATCCGGGAAACTATTGGGCTTCATTGTGTCAAGACGAGGTATTGAGGTAGATCCCGCTAAAGTTTCTGCCATCACTGAAATGCCTCCACCTGAGAATATCAAGCAATTGCGTAGCTTGTAAGGGAAAATTCAAGCCATTCGCTGCTTTATCTCCCAGCTTGTAGATAAATGTCACTCATTCACCCATTTTCTTAAAAAGGACGTCACTTTCCTTTGGGGACCCAAGAAATAGCAATCCTTTTCTTTGCTTAAACAATACCTGGTTAATCCACCTATCCTCATGCCTCCTACTCTAGGAGAACCACTTTTTCTCTATATTTCTGCTACGCAATACGCTATTGGTGTGCTGCTCACCCAATATGACCTTAGCCATAAAGAGAAAGCGGTGTACTATCTGAGTCGCACCCTCATCACCTATGAACTTAATTATCCTCAGATTGAAAAGGCTTGCTTGGCCATCGTTTTTACCTTTCAGAAACTTCGCCATTACCTGCTAAATACTAAGACCAAGCTCATATCCAAGGTCGACCCACTCAAGTATTTGTTGTCCAAACCCGCCCTCATAGGTAGAATGGCTAATTGGATCATTCTACTTAGTGAGTTTGATATAGAATTTGTCCATCAAAAATTATTTAAAGGACAAGTACTTGCCGACCAACTAGCAGAAGCACCTTTGCAAAGCACAAAACCTTTGAGTCTAGATCTACCAGATACATCTTTTCTCTACATTGAAGAATCTGTCGTATGGCAAATACATTTTGATGGATCTTTTACGTTTCATGGTTTAGGTGAAGGAGTGGTCCTTATTACTCCTTCAGGTGATCCTATACCGCAGGCTTTCCGCCTGGCCTTCCCTTGCACGAACAACATTGCGGAATATGAAGCACTCATTACAGGGATAAAGCTAGCCATCAAGTGGAATATTCAACATGTTAAGGTTGTAGGTGATTCGCAGCTAATCATCAAACAGGTTAATGATGAGTATAAATTTAAGGATGATAAGCTCATACCTTACAAAAAGTTAGTGGAAACTCTAAAGGAGTATTTTGTGTGCATCACCTTTGAGCAAATTCCAAGAGCACAGAACAGATCAGCGGATGTCATGGCAACGGTGGGATCTATGCTTCGTATTCCACCAGGGAACAATGATATGCCATTCTTCATAGAAAATCTACGCCAGCCCGCGTATGACATGCCAGAATCTTTCTTGGCTTGTGAGGTTGTTGGTCCCCATTGCCCATGGTATGAACCCATCTTCACCTATCTTAAGGACAGTACTTTCCCTCCCAATATCTCCCATTCTGAAAAGCAAAGCCTGATTCGCCAGATAGCCCGTTACACCCTTTTAGGAGGTACACTTTATCGTCATGGCTACGATGGGAATTTGTTACGTTGTCTGGATGTGACAGAGTCAATCCAGGCAATTAAAGAAGTACACAAAGGAGTATGCGGAGCACATACAAATGGAATGGTCTTGGCTAAGAAACTGTTAAGAGTAGGTTACTATTGGCCCACCATGGAAACTTATTGTTGTAATTATGTTAGAAAATGTGTGCTTTGCCAAAAGTATGGAAATTTCATCCATGCTCCATCGTAACCATTGAAACCAATCACTACCCCATGGCCATTCTCTAAACGGGGACTTGATCTAATAGGGAAGCTTACTCCTACCTCATCTGATGGTCATACACATATCATCACAGCTATAGAATACTTTACAAAATGGGTGGAGGTTGTCCCTTTAACCTATGTCACAGGAGCACAGATTTCTAAATTCATCATGAATCACATTATTTGCCGATATGGTATCCCTGTAGCCATTGTCACAGATAATGGGAAGTCATTTAAGAACAAAACTGTGAAAGGTCTTTGCCAACGGTTTCAAATTAGATTAAAATGGTCCATGACATATTACCCTCAGGGTAATGGACAAGCTAAGGAAACAAACAAGACTTTGGTAAGGATAATGGAGAAGATGGTTAGCAAAACTGGTCGAAACTGGCACCTATAAATCTACCCAGCCCTCTGGGCCTACCGAACATCAATTTGCACTCCTACGGGTGTGACGCCATATTCCCTAGTGTTCGGTACATAATCTATCATCCCTTTAGAGATTGAACTCCCATCCCTGCGAATTTCTCTTCGGGACTATTTGGATAAGGATGAAGATTATCAAGTGGCAAGATCGGCTAAGTTAGAGCTCCTAGATGAGAGGTGCATTCGTTCTCTTAATCACTTGAAGGTATATCAACACAGAATATCCCACAACTACAATAAGAGAATCATCCCTCGCTAGTTTGAGGTGGGTGATTTAGTTATGAAGGAGAACCAGTTTAACACCAGAGAAGAGCGAGAAAAGAAAGGGAAGTTCAAACCACACTGGTTAGGACCCTATGTCATAGTTTCCAAGTATGGCATAGGGGCATACAAGTTAGCTCACCCCAATGGTGATGAGCTCTGGGAGCCCATCACTGCCATGCATCTTAAGAGGTTTTATGCCTAAACATGGCACAAGAAAGTCATAAAAATCACCAAAAAAATCAAAAAATACAAAAACATCAAAACAATAAAATAAAATCAAAAATCAAAAAAAGAAAAAGAGAAAACAGGTCGTCTACTAGTGAAAACCACGCAATTGTGGCACTTTGGACATGTCCTTGGGTGAAAAATAGTTTCCAGCGCCTCGGGAGGATTCGTTGTTCATAAGCATTCTATATTAGAAGGGTAGTTGTCTTTGGCCTAGACCTGGTTCTGCCTTTGAGTTTCCTTGTGCACACCATTCTGTCCAACGTTGATCTAGCTTTTCCTTCTTCTATTCATCTGTGAGGGATGTGGTATTTCGTTATTTCCCATCTTACGTTAGGGGCAACTCAACGAGTTCACCTTCTTGTTCATAAGCGTGTGGCTTCTGCCCTTGTATATTCCCCACCTAACGTTGGGGGCATCCATTCTTTCTTGGTTACCTACACATAGCTTTGGAAAACTGTTAAAATCACAAAAACAATATAAAATTGTTTCGAGAAAAATACAAAAATAATATAAAAAAATTTCGAGAAAAACACAAAAACAATAGAAAATTGTTTCGAGAAAAACACAAAAATAATAGAACATTGTTTCAAGAAAACACAAACAATAGAAAATTGTTTCACAAAACACCAAAACAATATAAAATTGTTTCACAAAAACCTAAACAATAGAAAATCAATTTATGAAAACATATCTTACAAAAACATTTACTTGCATTGTCTTGTTTTCTTGCTTTACTTGTTGCTTGTATAGTGTTTTGCGTGCTCACTTTTGAGTTGTTTGTTGCTTGGGTGTACTTTATCATAGTTTATCTTTTCTTCCTTAGAATAGATTCATTCTTGCTTGTGCATATTGTAGTGGATTTCGACATGCTAGTGTGTTAATTCTTTCTTTCTTTCTTAATGCATTTGGTTGTGTTTTGTTACTTGTTAATAAGGCATGGTGATTCATGGTGTATTGCATTGATTCCTGGTGTTCTTTGTAGCATTTGGCTATGTTTCTTGCATGTGCTCTGTTTTTTTATCATTCACATCACATTACCATCGCTATCATCACATCTAGCATCATCTATACATCATATATAAACAAAAATGCTAAGTTTTACATCATGCATGTATACTAAGCTAATCATCACATATCATATCATCAATGGGGGCAAGAGGGGTTGCGCATAATCAAAAATATATCCCCCCTGCACCAATATCAACATATCATCCCGCCCATAGACATCAAAATAACACTTGAAAACAACATTTGATATTGTCTATAGATCTATCATCTAAAATCTACAGCACGCCTCAAATGATCACGTGCGATCACCATCTCTCCTGAGTGTCAGAGCCTCACGGTAAGTTTTCTAAACTAAGTGGTTAAAATGAACTGATTGTGATGTTTTTACCCCCCCCTGGGGGGTATATTAGCCTGTTTTTCACTGATCGGACGGCCAGGACACCCATTTTGCTCACCGTTTTCTCCTTTGTTTGATGTGGAATAATTATTTTTAATTAAATAATTATTTTTATCTTATTTTTCACTGTATTGGGGCATTTTTTGTCTAATACCCCTTTCTTCTCCCCCAGACAATTTTATTGCTCCCTGGCAATTTTTATTCTTCTTCACACCCTCGTAAATAATTATTTTTTCTTCATTTTTCTACTAACCAAGGACATTATTTGTCGTTTGTTTCTCTTTTCTTCCACCTAGGGCACTTTTTGTTGCCCCTAGGCCCTTCACTTTCTTCTTCTACTTTTCACCATGGTTTGGAAAGCAAAAACAACACAAACAATATATATATATATATATATATTAATTAAAAAAAATCCAAAAAAAAGGCAAATTTTTTCAAAACATTCCTAAAAAGTAAAACACCCTACAAAATGGTAACTTGGTTCTTACGTCTGAAACTTGTGTCTTGCGCATGGTATTTTCTCCACATTCTATTGGTTTGTTTCACATCTTCCCCGATTAATACGACTCGTGGATCACCGGATTCACAACCATTCACAACAGTTAGATGCTTGTTTCATCTGTACTCTGGGGCACTTTTGGTTGCCTAGTGTTGTTTCGTTGCGCACAAATGTTTTTCATGGACCCCGTGTCCATTTTCATTTCCCCTTGCATGTATCCTTGCTTGGGGCATCATTTTTAACCCTTGTCGTCAATCATGAACTTGTGGATCTCTTCAGCACTGATAACAAAACATTTGTACAAATGTTTGACCGTTGTTGGGTTGGATATGTGCGTTCATACTTGTTTTCCCTGTTATATGAGCTTGTTTCCTTCTCGTATTGCATTGCATTATTGTATGTTGCGTGGAGTTGGTACTTTCAGCAATGGATAATTGTTCGTAGTATGGCTTTTCATGTCATTCTACCTTTGTCGTATGCTTATATTTTTCATAAGGACCGATGATGTAGTTCATTTGGCAATATGATGACATCAAATTTGTTCCCAACAAATAAGCAGTTAGAGGTTAAGCTCTTCTCTCCCCTCGTCCCCATTCTTCTGCCTACTTCTCATCTTTTTCGATCGTCGATCGACTTCCTTCATCACTCCATCGACACTCGAGGGGGCATCTCTCCCTCCTACTAATTTTTCTTCTCTCTTCAAAATCTCTTTTGTCTACTATCTTTGAAGTGGCATCACTTACGCCACCCCAAAGAGGGGAAAATGTAGACACCTATAATTACACCCAAGCAACTTAAATACTTAAATTGCAGTAATTATCCCCTTTCTCACAAATCAACGACATATCGTCAAAAGCACTCATTTTCCCTCATATCATCATTAATTAATTACACTAAGCTAATTAATTAAGTTGCATATCCAACAAATACCCTAATTAACGACCTTCCGTTAATAAATCACCCCTTCTACTTAGACTAATTAATTATTATTAATTAATTAGATTTCCCTTCCATTTAACCAATAAATCAATATTTAATTGATTTAATCCCCTTATAATAGCCTAAATCGCACTAATATTCTTCTAATTGGCTTCTGTAAGCTTACACCTGCCATTAATTAATCACCTTTGATTAATTAAAACACCCCCCAACTCCCATGACTTGCTAAACATGTATTAAACCCTTCTAAAGTAAGGTTACCTTTAATAAAGCAACCTTATCCATTCCTAATCATGTTTTACCTTTATCCCACATTCATGAGAATGTGTTGAATCCTTTATCCTTTGGGATATATAAAGAGCCCTCCACCTACCTTTTTACTTACACCTAAACTCCTTAGAGAGCAAATGTAAAGCATATAGCAAAGAGACTAAGAGCTTGCACCTTGTCCTTCTGAGAGTTCATCATCTTGAAGAGTTAAGTCTCTTTCTTAAAGTGCTTGGGTCATATGGGAGGTGTCAAAAGGGTCTTGTAGCCCAACTTTGATTAGCCCTCATTCCTAGGTTCTTGGAACATTAAGGACAACTATTTTGATAGCCATGGAGCTTTCTTAGGTCCATTCATTTATTTGTTGTTAGAGAATAGAGGATTTTAGATATTTAGCATTGTTAGTTTCAAAGTTTGTATTTATGAATGCTAGCATCTAACCCTTGTTTAATTATTATCATGATGTTGTTTATGCTTTGTTTTAGCTAAATTGTAGAACTATTTTAGGTGGTAGTTTTTGTTTCATTTGATTTAGCATTAAGAAAAGTATACATGCACACAATGGTTACACCTAGACCTGTAAAACAAACCCTGACTACATATACAAGGCTCAAGCACATATTAGATGGAATAAAATATGCATATGCTTGAGTCATAATGACCTCGACGATCACCCCAATGTGATTGTCACTGAGCATTGCATTATATTTCAAACTCAATGTAATTATGGTGTGTGTGTGTTTGATAGAATTGAGTCCCCTAAAATTTGGTTTCCCTTGTGCCATTCACAACATGATAGTGGGATATAAATACTTTTCCCCCAAGATTAATTTGTAATATGGAATTCAAAATTTTCCCTTCATATGCATTGAATGATGCAGCCCAAATGTATTCCTTGAATGTTTCTCTTTTCCCAAGTAGTAGATAGGAAGTAATAGCCAATAACCGGGAAAAAGGGACACGGCAAGGTACCCAAAACTAGTAATAATAAAGTAAAGAGAGTAAAAACCCGTTGCAAGGCATCCCAAGAAGCTCGGCTCAAAAAACTCATACAATGTTGAAGAAGTTTGGTGTGTATTGTTGTTTGAATCTGCTGCTTGATCACAAAACTCAAAAATAACTGCCACTGTTCTTCACTGGAATAGCTCCATCCCGCAATGGAGTGATGTCGAAAGTGCAAAAAAAACACCAAACACAATTCGATCAACTATTGTAAATAATTATGCCACAATCCAAAAATAATAACTGAAGCAACAAGGTAAGGACACAAAATCCAGAGTGTCACAATCCAAGAAAAGCCAAGGTAACAATGAAAGGATGCAAAACCCAAAGAAGAAGGATCATCACCACATCCTCCAATACTGCTGAATGGGTGGAGTGACGCTACAAATTTGTATGAATTGTCAAAAAATTAACTCAAACACTGACAAACTAACACTGGACTTCACCAGAATAGATCCCCTATAAGAGATATTGTCAACATGCCAAAAGTGTCGAAAATACAGATACAAAATCTCTCAACAAACAAGAGAGATACACTATACCTACAAAAGAAAAATTCTCAAAACAAAGATCATTACAATGCAGAAGGTATAGAAAGTGTAGCAAGAGGCCAAATGGGGGAGGAGCAATGCCTGTAGAGTCCTCTCAACAAATGCCTATGTCACCACCACAAGTGATCAAATATCCACCCCAAATCAACATGGATGGATGAAGAAGATTCCTGCATATGACTTGGTGCAAAATGCACAATGGGTGCATGCAAAGGAACATCAAAATGTGTATCAAGTTGATCATGTCTGACAGCTGAAATCTTAGGTTTCTCAAGTCTGAGTGAAGGTGAATAACTCATTTTTTACTCATGATCCTCAGAAATATTTGAGCGAACAAAAATAGGAGTTCTATCAATGTATGATCCCAATGAAGTATCTTCTCGAAAACTAATGTCATGGTGAGAATTCCACTTAACATGTCAAATAGGGGAAACAATACCCTGTGAATTTCAGCCAATACCTCCACCAGTGAAACCCATAGAATCGAGCATGTGAGAATTGAATGCAGTGGTATTCTTCTCAAAAGATCCATGCATATGAACAGAAGTAGGATACACAACATGTCTTACTATAATAGGAATAGATGTGGAAGAACATGCAGTAACAAGCCTCATAGGCTTAGGAGCATCAAGAGTAGTAACAGGCTCAAAGACTGTGAGGTCAATGTCAGTGGGTACAAGAGAAATAGCTACAAGTGGACTAGGAGCATGGACATGGTTATCCGCATTATGATGGCGATGTTATAGGCTAGCAAGTGTTTTCCGTAGCGAGTGTATTAGTGTATCCTTATCGTGAATGAGTGATTATAGAAGAGAATTTCACTTCTTGAGTGATCTATTTTCTTACACAAATTTTGCAATATCCTCTTGAAGTCCACACACTTCAGAGAAAATTATATTATTCTCAGAATCCATGATAGATACAAGAATACAACTCCCAAAAGTTTAGGCCGCCGGGCTCAGCCAAAATTGTGTCCACAACTAATTACAACATTCCTCCATATTTGACACTTCATAATGAGTGTGTGTTATAATATGGCACTTTATAATTATAGTATAATTCTCAAAATAAATATTTCCAATGGAAAGATCATGAAAAAACAAGAACTTTGCAAAAAAAACAGCACTCAAAACCGAGTTACCGATCAAAAGACACGAGCTTTTCAATATTATGTCCTGCTATTTATTTTAGTTGTCACTAAAACAAAATAAAATGCTCTTGCCTTCACCACACAAATAAATGAAAGGGGGCTAGATTTAAGCACCTACTAGTAGGAATCAAAATATTTAAGCCCTCATATGACCAGGGGCTAAGGATTTCAATGGGTGTCTAAAACCCATAAATTGATTTTCTAGGTTTTGTTCTGACTGACGTGAATTTTGAGGCAAGTGCCTCTGTAACAACAAAAAACCATAGAAAATGACTGCCTCCATAAATGGTTAAGTTTACACTCGACCTTTTGGATCCAATGGAAGCCTCTATTTTACATAAAACCACATGCAAAAACAAAAATACAAATAAATCCTAAATATATGAATATACAAAGCATTTATTTGTAAAACGAAACTTATAGATGGATGTCAACAGCAATCTCCTGCTTTAATACCATTAAAGGAATGATAACCAGATCATACCAAGCCAAGAACACAAATGTTAATCAAACACCATGATAAATAAGATAAAAGAAATTCACCAGAATAACTTTACATAAACCTTTGCAAACAAATGAGCAGCAATATCATATATTATTATGGAACTCAATAAAATATAATGAGAATGGTCCATGCTTATGCAAGGAATAACAATCTAAGAACCAATCAAGGTCGTAGATCAATCCATAAATCAAGGAAATAACTAGTCATCAAAGAACTAGTCAAGATCATAGATTTAGGAGAGAACTAGACATCAAGGATCTAGTCAATACCATAGATCAAGGAAAGAACTATACCTAACAACTGGACAATATCTTGTAATATCTAAATAAGACAAAACAAATATTCACACACATAAGTGGGTGAGGATAAATACAATAAAGGTAAATAAAGTACCTACGTGAACATGAGCTAAGGTAAATACCTACTCTAATAGAAATTTTATGAACATTGAATTTCTATAGAGAATCTAGAGAAAGCGTGGTACAAAAATTGTAAAGGCATAATTACACCAAGAGACATTCCTACAATGATAACGAATATCGTAAAGGAGTGAGTTTTTCAATTTTATTCTTGACATAAAAGTTTATGTTCCTTTAACGGTCACATGACAATTCATCCATAAATATAACTTCCATTGAATTGTCACTTATATGTTTTCTTTTTCTTTGAATTTTTCCAATAAAAAATAACAATGGCTAACATAGTTAGATAGGTGCTTCAAGATTGATATCTCTAGGTGTATTTTGGATATATGTATTTAAGATATCTATGATAGTTTGTTGTTTCCAAGAGAATTCTAATTTACAAGTTATTGCATGCATTGAAAGGTAGGGGTTAAGACACTTGCATACAATGAATAGATTGATGATTGTAATTACTGTTGATTGTAATTTTGTTGAAATCAAGAGGGTCTTGATAACAATAACATGCACCCATAAATTAACATTCCTTATTTTTATGGGTTTTGTAAGATGTTAAAAAAATGTGTCCCCTTACCCATTTTGTTAACATTGTCCTCTTTTAAACAAAAAACATTAGTGCACGTTGTTTTGGTCACACTTCTCAAGCCTTTTTTTAATTTCCTCTCTTTCTCCTTGGTCTCATGTGTCTCAGGTTATATTTTTCCCCCATGTTTTTCACATTGATCTGAATGCATCCCCAATGTATTTACAATCACCCACAACCTATCTATTATTTAGAGTACCCAAATGGAGGTTTCTTAGCTTAGTACAAATTTTCCATGAGAAAAAAAGTGTTCAACTATTGCTTTTAATTTCTTAATATATTTTAAAATCTCATTTCTATTTATGGTGTTTCACATGTTGCAAATATTGAGGAACTCCAATGGTAGCATTTACAGGACTTAAAGCTTCATTGGCAGCTCGCCTTATTGTTACTATTGTTTAATGGCCCTATGGTCCTATAGGTTCAAAAGGGATCTCTAAAAGATTTTTTTTTCTCTCATAGTAATTAAAGCACGTGACTTAATAAAAACAATGAAGGGATTAATCCCACATACATGAGGAGGTTAGGGACGTAAATGTATATGTCAAAAAACACTTTATATACTTAGTGTGAAAACAACATCCCATTTTAATTGATTTTAAAGTGTGAAGCGACACATGAAAAATTTTCATGCCTTGGGGTGAATAAGGTTGATATGGTTGGGAATATTTCATGTAGAAGGATCTTAGGTTCAAGAAAATCATACACAATTTTGGCTTAGTACAGGTGCACACAAGGATGAAAGGTGCAAGGAATGAAAAGAGGAAAGTGTGGAAGAGTGAAGAGATGATTACATGGAAGTTTGTAGAAGTGTTGTTCAATAAATAAAGGGGGAGAATGTATTACACATAGAGTGAAAAATAATATAGGGGAACATGAATAGTGCATGAACGTTTGAAGAGGCATGGAGTAGAGTGAGGAGCACAAAATTTTGCAGAGAAGAGGAGAGAAGAGGCGCACCAAATAATGCTCCATAGTTGTGCATGGAAGCATTTTGGCAAAAAATGGATGATTACATGAACATAAGGAGTGTGAAAGAGAACGCATGAAGAAAGATGTTTTGAAGGATTCACAAAAGGATGAATGAAGGGATTGTAAAATGGTATGGGATGCAAAATAGGCACACGAATGTTTTTAGAAGGCCTAAAAGGTAATGGTGCATAAGAAAATATGTGAAGGTGTAGCTTGAGACCATGAATACGTGAAAGAATGAAGAAGAGGTATGATGAAGGATTACATGAAAGGGGAGTGTGTAGAAATTTTTTCAATTAATAGGACATGTTAGGAAAATGAAAAATATAGCCTGACAAAGGTGTTTGATCGGATGCACCGGTCAGATAATCTCAACTACTAGACTGACATGGTTTAGACTTATATACATATATGTGAAGGTATCTTAGGGAATTAAAGGCTCAGTTTGAAGTTGAGTATGGGCATGTTGCATATCAAAGGATCCAACCAGCCAAAGGAAACCCTAAAGTGAAAATATAAAAAGAGGTTGAGTTCACCATTTTGGAGATGATGAAAAATTATGATGATAAGGTAGTTCATAAGAGAGGATAAATAGGCCAAAGTCACAAAAAATCCAGCTGAGGCTAGATAAGTTTTTTTAGGCCATGAGATCCAAGTATAAGGTATAACTAGTCTAGGTTAGGTCCTTAGAGAAACACCAAGAGTCTACAAAATCTCCATTAGTGAGTGCATAAGTTCTATAGAGATAAAAATTCATGTAGATTCCATTAAGGTCATTAAAAGAATAGAAGAAACATTTATGTTTTGTTTCATTATGTGAGCTCTGTAAATGGCCTGGATTTATCTCATCCCTTGCATCTATGTCAAGTAGTATAAGAGTAAGTTACTTTCCTTTTAAGAGGAAGCAGAAACAGAACGTTGAATGTGAGGTAGTTGATAAGGACATTGTGTTCTCTACTACAAGATATTTGAGTAGATAATGTAAGAGGAGATCTTAGAGTGCATCAATGAAAGAATTTAATAAGACAAAATATCACCCAAAATAATTGAAGTAGATTCAAAAGTGGTGAGAATAATAGAGGAAATAATGATGAACCTAAATTGGTATAAGGGCCAAACTGAAGGAGGAAGATCATCAAAGAGGTCTTGGAGTTGGTGATGATAACAAGGAAGGAGAGATGTCATGCAATAAAGATGTGTTATAAATCTATGAAGGACTCAGAGAAGATTTAGTAGCATGAAAAAGTGAGGTGCGTGCTTAAAACAAAAATAATATGCAAGAGGAGATAAGAGTCAATTGAAATTCAATGTTGTAACAAGATTAATTGCATAGAGATTGCATAAGAAGTGTGCAAGAGAATAAATAAGGCCATTAGAGAATTCTTGTAGTGATAAGAGACTGAGACATGGTATTTGATGGATAATATTATGTGTGTGAAGAGAGAGGGCATCGTTCAGTCGAATATCCTAGAATGCAGTGAGGAGATGTCCAACACAGTAAAAGCAAATGCGCAAACAACACATGAAAGGAGAAGGACCAAACATGAATATGTGAAGAGTGTCCAAGAAAAGTTTGGGTGTTGAAAATAGCCAAAGTAGAGACAAGGAAATAAGCTACAAATGTTTTCATAAAGTGCAAGACCAAGGGCAAGTGCTTCATAGTGGTGGTCAACAATGGGAGCACCGAAAATCTCATTATGGAGGAGATGGTGTAAAAATTTGTATTGGCATGCAAAATATATCCCAACCCATACAAATTGTCCTGGTTAGTGGAAGGTCAAGATGGCATTGTGCACAAAAAATGTGAGGTAGAGATGAAGATCAATATATTCACCAATCAAGTGATGTATGAAAACCTATAGATGGAGGCATGTCATTTCCTATTTGGGAGGCCGTGGTAATATGACAGAGATATTCTTTATGATTGGAGAGTATATTTTTTGAAGGTGTGCAAGGATATGAAGACATTCTATCCATCCCTATTAAGAGAATAAGTCGTAGAGCACTAAAGCCACATGGCAGTGCTCAGAGGAGATGAAGGTCAGGTGTGCATGGAAAACTAGTAGGTTGGTACACAAAGGAATGTAGATAAGGCCAACTCAGGATTTGAGAAAATGGTGAAGGGAGAAGATGGAATCACTTGGGAGTACATGAAGAAAATACTGCAATAAGAAAAGAAATGTAATCAAGACCATTTTAGCCTGATGGAAATGCACACAAATATTGCACAAGAGGATAAAGAAGAAAATGAGAGGGTGATGCTCATGGAATACCGTGACCACACCATTGAATTGATGTCACAGCTAGAGGCCATTGAGAATGATTGGAAACAAGTGTATAAAGTTCAAGAAATGGACAAGGATATTGTGTAGTTGGAGACATAGGGGTACATGAGGGAAGAATCCTCGGTCGGGGAAAGGAGTGTGTAAATAAGAATTGTGTGAGAAAAGAAACTCCAAGAAGTGGGGTAGAAGAGTACAAAAATGAAGGAACACATGGAAATGGGAGTGTCATTGCAAAGGAAATGAATACAAAGGAAGAATTTACCCCAAAGGCAATTGAAGCGGAGCCATCTAAAAAGATGACTATGAGAATGCATAGAAAATGGGGAGCACAAGGAAAGAAAGAGGCCCATTGGTATCTCAAGGGATAACATCAAGAAGAAGAGTGCTAAAATAATGGATGGTGTGACAACAATAAAGGATAACTATGAAGAGGATATGAGGTTTCCTTGAATCCAATAAATGAATATCAACATGAAAAGGAGGTTGTGGAAGATTTGTGTAAGGAGTAGAGTGCAAAGAGTAAATGTAGGAGAAGGAGATCCAATTTTATCTCAAAAGGGAAGGTAAAGAGGAAATCACCAAGGAGGATGCATGTGGCATAATCAAGTTTCCCCAAGAAGGAGAGGAAGGGTGTTTCATAGCCACAAGAGGAAAAACATCCACAAAAAGGAAACATATCTGAAAGAGGAGAGAGTTCACAAAGAAAATAGCACACTATAAGAGTGAAGATTTAAAATAAGCCATGAAGTAAAGGAGAGAAGGAATTCATAGGAAAATAGACAAAACCTTTTAATGAGAAGGTCAAGCAGAGTGGAAAGGAGCCAAATTCGGTGAAGACTAATGGATGATGGTCCCGTAAGGATCAAGAGCAAGAGAAGAGAGAAGAGATCATGCAAATATGTATTGGGTGTAAAGGTGAATAATGTGTGGAGGAAATACACAATGGATGATGGATTAGAAGAAACTAGGGAACAACTAGAAGGGAAGGAAAAATAAGGAAGATGATTAGGAGAAGGATAACTTATGGTGGGTCTAAACCTGTAAGTGTGCAGAGAAATGGACATGTGAGAGGGAGATGTGTAATGAAATATAGCATTAAGAAGGAAGGTCGGGAAAAAAGGGAACAATAATATAGGAAGGATAGGGGATAATGTGCAAGAATATCCCATATAGAAGATAAAGGTGTGGAAATAGAGCACAAAGGAAGACAAGTGCACAAAGGATGGACACATGGAAAATAGAAGCCTAGAGAAGATATGGGGAATAATGAACAATAGTCCTAAAGACTTTTGATAGAGGTGAATGGTCAAGTGAGAGTGAAGACTTGCAATGGTTGACAGAAAGATAAACACTAGGATGAGGTGGATGGTTTATGGTGATAAAAGGCTCACAATGGTCCATAAGACATGATCAAAGGGTTACCAAGATGTGACAAAGGATTATAAGAGGCGAAAGAAGAAATGTGGGGGATAAAAATAGGATTATTTTGTGAAGAATCTGAGACTATCCACCACAATTCTAAATTGTGGTTATACCACTCACTTAATCTAATTGAGTCAAAACTCAATTTTTAAGAAGCTTAGATTCTTGATGTAGGAGCATCCCGAATTCAAGGCAATCCTAAATAAATTTAGCTTAGTATGGGTACATGTGAGGATAGAATGCATGAGAAATGAAAAGAGTAAGTCATTAAAGATTGAATAGGTAATTATGTGGAAATGCATAGAATATTGCACAATAGATAAATGGGGAGGGTGCAATGCACATAGATTGTGCAGTAAGAAAATGGTGCACAGTGTGTGTAAGTTTGAAGAGGAACGGAGTAGAGTGATGTGTGTAAAAGTTTTTGGAGAAGAGAATGGGATAAAAGGTGCACTTGAGAATGGTACATAATGGTGTGTTGAGGTATTTTGCAAAAAAGTGCATGACTAGAGGTGAGTAAGGAGTGTGAAGGAGAATGTGTGAAGAAGGATGTTGTGAAGGATGCACAGAAAGATGAATGAATGGATTCTGTAATGGTATAAAGTATGAATGAGGCACGTGGATATTTTGAGAAGGCTCATAAGGTAGTGGTGTGCAATACAATATGTGAAGGTGTAGCTCAAGACCATGAGTATGCAAAATAATGAAGAAGAGGTGTGACTAAAGATGGCCTAAAAGGGGAGTGCTTAGATTAGGAAAATGACAAAAAAATCCTAACATAGGTGGTTGATCGAATGCAGTAGTCAAATAATCTAACCTAATTAACTAACATGGCAGGCATCTCAATAGAGGTAGCTAAGGTGATTAATGGATCAGTTTGAAGTTGAGTATGGGTAGGATGTATCTAGAAGAATCCAACCCGCCAAAGGAAACCCTAAAGTACAACTATAAAAGGAGGTCGAGTTCAAAATTTTGGGGATGATGAAAAAGGGTGATGAGAAGGCAATTAGAAGGAGATGGTAAATATGCCAGAGTCATGGAAAATCTAGTTAAGGGCAGCTAAGTGTTTGTAAGCCCTAAGAGCCTAGTATAGGTGTAACAAGTCTAGGTTAGGTACTTAAAGAAACACCAAGAGTATGTTAAAGCTCTATTAGTGAGTGTATAAACTCCTTAGTGAGTAGTTACATGTATATTTTGTTAAGTTCATTGAAGAAATAAAAGAAACCTTTGTGTTTTGTTCCACTATGTGAGCTTTGCAAATGGTCAGGAGTCATCTTGGACCTTACGTTACTATCATTATCACAAGATTTTGGTCAAGTTAAGGCCCATAGGAAAACTAGAGTCTAAGAACTACAAATGTTTGAATCATATATACAATCATAAGTACATGTGTTCAATTCAAATGGACCCAAAACCAAAAGATCCTACAAAATAAGTCTATTATACACATGTTATGTAACAAAATCATGGAAGGGGTGCATATCCCAAGGAAGAAAAAGCATAAATAAAGAAATCATGAGACCAAGTGTGTCTGAGAATGTCAATGGTGAAATTGAAGAGGGACCCAAATGAATGTGAATGTGCCATGTGTCCCATTTAGAGTAGGGACACGTGATGATCTCATAATAAGGATACATCAAATGCAGTTCCCGTATCAAGGAAAATACATTAAGCAGAGTATTCATGTTGTTGACTCATGTTATAAACATTGCGGATGAGTCATAGGTACCACAAAAAGAAAATTAAAGAAATGAAGGACCTAAAAATGAAAACAAGACCCATAAGTAGACCATGCTTCCAATATGTGAAGCAATAAGGAAGTGTCACATGTCATTATGTTAACTTTGCAATGGTGGAGCCCTAAATTTATTTTTCTTATAAATGTTAACGCAAGGCTCTATTTTAGGGATTTTTAAGCTCGTAAACCTTTGAAGAGCAATTTTGATTGAATCCACTTATAGATCACAAAGGTGCACATTGAGCTCACATTTTGAGCTTTAAAGCCTTAGGTGTCCTCTTTCTCTTTATATTTATTTTGGGCATTTCTCAGCAACTTTAAAAGCCCGTATTTAATATTTTGATCCCCTAGGAAATTCAATGTGTTTTGTCAACAATTCCAAGGTACCCCTTCAAATCCCAGTGCCTCAAAATAATATATTCATTCACTTTGACACCTCCCTTTTAATGTTTTCAGCTCCCAATAAGTCACAATGCCTTTGAAAATGTGAAGAATGTTTTTCCTAGATCCTAATGAGCCCAAATCAGAATTGATCTCACTTTTACCAATCCCACATTAAATATTTGTATGTCCCAGGTCTCTGTGATTCCCTTTGAGATCATTAATAGGTATTTTAATCAACTTTGGTAGATATTTTCTTGATTAGCTTAATCACAAAAGATCTTATTACTTTAGAATGAAGAAATTGGATCACTTCAACACCATATGGATTTTTCATTCCATAGGAATGATGATTTTACTAAGATTTGAGTAGCTTTACTCAAATCTAATATTTGATCTTCTACAACAAAGTATGGGAAAGGATATTATGCAATTAATGTTTTTGGGATCTTTCTCTATTCTTATTTATTTGTTCTCATTGTGTAAATATAGAGATTCTCTCTATATTCAATTTTTTTTGGCTCACTTCTATGGACCTACTTCACCCACATTCTCTTGCATGCTTCTTAACAACCTTTCCTTAATGGAATATATGAATGTTTAACCTTTGTGCTCAACTTACAACTATGCATACTTATATATAAATAAATATATTATGGCTATTTACTATTTACTCTCAAATTCATTTTCTCTCTTAGCTCTTGCAAGGATAGTGTATTGTGTATCTTTATTTCTCATGTGTTTGCAAGGTTTTGAAATCAGGCATACAAATGTGTCTTTAAGTCTTAATCTCTCTTGGTGCATCATCACATTTTTCTATTGTTTATCTTATCCCTTTCTCCTTGAAAGCCCTTAGTTTATGTTAGAGTAGTGATAACATTAGGAGTACATTTAGATTATACCTAGCTCTCTTTGGAGATTATCTTACAAGATAAATTTCCACACTTGACGAGAGATCCCATTGTTGTGTCAAATATGTGGGTGTCAATTTCTGAACATCAACACAAGGAGTTAGGATGGATTAGGGTTTTAAATACCAAGATCAATTTCCTAGTGAATCTAAAGAAAGGGGAAATGTTCCAATGATCAAATGCATGTGATGGAACTCATATCATAAGTTTCACACCTTCTATAACTAGACTAATTTTGTAGCCATCACATTTCTGGTCAACCACTTTTTTCACCACTATGAAATGGTGATTGTATTTTTCCAATATATGAGATTAGGTTTCATTATGCTTCATCGATTGGACATGTTTTCTACCTCTTGTCATTGATCAACGTCTCTAGGTTCACATGAGCATGTGTATTCTAGTTGAAACCTTAACTCTAGTATTTTCTAGCATTTAATTATTTTACATTATCCTACAATCTATAGATTAAACAATTATTTTCTATAATTATGTCTGATTCATTAATTTATCTAAATGAAATCTAACCACACTTATATATGGTTAGTACAATATATTAGAAATTACATAACAAAATTCCATAAACACGCCATTTATCCATATTACCTCTTGAAACCAAGATACATGAGTATAATTTCTCTGATGATAAATTGTAGAGTAATTTGAAAATATTGATCCAAAAAATTGTACACCGTTATATTCCAAAAACTCACACCTTTTGGGATAAAAATAGTAAAGGATGGAGGGTGAGCCTATCGTGGTCTAGGTATGACTATATTTTTATTTTGAGATTATTAAATGCATCCATCAAACTATTGAAGTTCTACATCAAGCTAATAGATTGTATGTTACAATTTGAAACTTCAATGGATACTTCAAGCCAACACATATTTTTCCCTCTTTTTTCCCCTTATAACTTTCACCTCATATTAAAATTTTATTTTTCCTTTATTAAAACTAACAATTGTACCCAATGGCCTAATGCTCACATCGATAGTTTCACATACAAAGTGAAGAACATAAATGGATAAAAAAACAAACTGTGGTGATTAGATTTGTTAAATAACTAACACAAAAAATAACACCAATTTCAATAATGGAAAACCCTATGACTCTTAAGTTTGTAGAGCCAATACCATCTTTCAAGAAAAGTATTTTTCAATCCCCCATTTTTTATTGTTTAAAAGTCATCTTTGAGAGAGTAATTGAGAGAAACAAAGGGAATACGTGCTTTATAGGTTATGGAAACTCTATTGAAAGCATGGAAATATATTTATTGTTAGCAACATGGATGGAGAGGTCACCTGCCATTGATTTGCATAGTGCAAACAAAGGTTGATTGTAAATAACATGTATTATTACAAAAATTGTAAATAATGTGTATGTGTTTTCACCCTTTTTACATTTTGATTAGGGTTTTACAAATATAATCAAACTAAGAGTGAAAGAAGAACTATATGGGGTTAATCTAACTAGTTAACGTCTAACATTAACCATTCAATATCAGAATAATGAATTAATACTTGAAACAAATGTACATGATACAATACAAGATATCAAATACATGGGATTGAGTGCACTAAGCTAATTACAAGTGATTTTGGGCTGATATGGGTGATATAGATGCTAAAATAGGGGTTTCTGGACCTAACAGTGGTTCAAAAATGATAGTGTGAGCTAAAATTATTTTGGAGCAGGACCATACAGTAAGGGCAGGAACATTTCTACTATCTTGACATATTTATATGGTTTTACACCTACTAAGGATAGTGGTCTATGAATTTTTAGATTTGTTACTTGTTTGACTCACTTTTTCATTTTCTTGTGGTCACTCTTGATCACACTATGATGGTCTCTAAATACTCTGCTCAATAATTCAAACCTTGACCATGGATGAAGTCCTATTAAATAAACATTAGTTGGGTTATGGGCACCCCTGTGCACCATTGACATCGGTACTACTCTGAAGAGGCTTCAAAACACATGTCATTCTCCACCTAATGTGATATCTAGTTGTAGTACAAACAAATTTGACATCCTTTCTTTGACACATGCTTGACTTGGGTTTCTCTCTTGTCAATCTAGTTGAGTGGGTAACTTTGAGTCCTTGCAAATGTGGGAATTAGTTCCCTAGACCTAGTGGGAATCTTCAGGTCTGTAAATAGTTTTTTCTTAATGAATCTGTAGAGGTATTTTTGGAATATATGAAGATTTAGGTGCCTTTTGTGCTATATTTTGTAGTAGGAGTCCATAAGAGTGCTTGAGAGTGTCAAGTACTAAATGAGGTGTGTTTCACTTTCTTATATATATTTTCAAAGGTGTTTCAAGTTACAAAGGTCAAACGAGGAGGATTAAGTGACCAAAAGAATAATATGGAATGAAAATTTTGGGACCAGAGTAAGTAATTTCAAAATTGTAAACTAGGGTCAGAACCGTACATATGTTCTTGCCCCTATTGTATGTTTCTGACCTAGTAGTGACAATCTACAATGTGAATTTTGTAAGCTAGCAAGTGGATTTTCTATAAGAATTTTATGTATTCAATTCTCAGAAATTGATTATAGATGAGTGTGTAAGAGAAAAAAAGCTAGACAAGAGACCCAGGGATGTATTGCATAAGATTGGGTAAATTGCACTTATTTGAACAAGAAAGAAATACCAAGAATAATAGTGCCAAAAAGTAGGATTACCAAATTTGAGTGTCTACAATATGTCGAAGATGAAAAATTCTATTACTCATAGATTTGTAAACCTAATGTCATATTTTAGGAAAAATATTTTGTAATAACCCATTTTGGATTGTTCAAAATTCATCAATGAAAGAATACTCAAGAGAAACAAGAGGAAGACATGCTTTATAGCTTATGGTAAAATCTATTAAATGTGTGGAAATATGTTTGTTGTTAATAACATGTATGGAGAGGCCACCCACCATTGCTTTACACAATCAAGAAAAATGTTGAATTTAGTAACACCTATCAATGCAAAAAATAGTGTAATATATATTTTCAATCTTTCTTTCTTTCTAAGACAATGTATTGGATGAAATTTAACCCAAGAAAAGAAACCCTTTAGAGAAAAAAATTCTTTTCATGGTGAAATTTCATTCATGTTTTAAGAGTTTGTAGATATATCCTAAATAAGAAGATACAACATTGATATAAAAATAATAATAATCAACTTGTAGTCCCATTACAATAAAGTCGTTAAAAGACACACATACAAATTTAAGAAGTGTTAACTTATTAAATTAAATCATAGAAACCATCTTCCATTAGAATGTGAACATACAATCTTGGTAGTAATTTTTTATTAAATGGAATTAGAGAAATCATGTTTCACCAGAATGTGATACATTGTATATGTAATGGCACAAACAAAGATGGAAGTATTATGTCATACACGTACCAATACATAGCCATAGATAAAACTAGTACATTATATATATATATATATATATTGAATTTTTATTTATTTTTGAAAAGTGTAGAAACTAAATCACACACTTTGGATATTATTTAGTCCCGGATTCATACTACTATTCATATGGTTTTTGAGTGAAGAAAGTACTAATTATCCCCCTTCTTTTGGCCATTTTACTTTACTTTCTATCATCACTGCCGACCTCCCACACATACATACCCATTCTATTTTTGTCATTTTGCGTCATTTTTAGCCTTGACTGGGGTGCCTGGGATAGTACTAGGGCACCCATAGGCACCTTGGTCCCAGTTAGGGTACCCTGATTCTTTTTTTCACTTTATCTCCATCTTTCAGGCACTTTCTAGCACTTTCTAGGCATTAATTGTGAAATTATATCAAGAGCACCATAATGAGGGACCAAGCACTAGGGACTACTATCACCATCTAAGGTTTAATCCATTTAGATCTCATTTTCATGCTTATAGCTCCATCACAAGGGACAATGATGGTTCATATACATCACACATCAAAGGAGGGGAGTTTATTATACTCCATCCACCATTATACTACATTTTTCTACACACATTTATTACTTGCTACTTTCACAAAGTGCGACTGAAATAAGAGTAACCTAGGGCATGCTCACACACACACATAGAGCTACATTGGGTCTAAGATGTAGTGCAATTAGTTAGTAAGTCCACAATTATAGCTGTTGTGGACAGTCTGTCCCTTTCATTTGTATTTGTATTTTTTTAGGATTTGATGCTTGTTTTGGGGTTCTTTGGGTGATTTCTCAGTGATGTATTGGTGACATTAGACACAGTTCAGAAAAAATGGTACACACGACAAGCAGTGAGGGATTTGCATCCTCTAATTCGACACCTGTAAAGAGGGTTTTCTAGACCTCCTGCATATTTGCCGCAAAATTCAGACTAGGGTGCCCAAAATTCAGACTAGGGTACCCAAAGGTACCTTGATCCTCTCCTAGGATCCATAGTCCAACTCAGATATATCATATCTACGTATCTCTAGAGCTCGGAACGTGTCGTTTCACATTTGCATTCTATTTTATCCAGTTCATCCTACGACACAGTCCAGCAAATTAGCCTCCAAATCAGATAAGCTCCTTTCTAACCCTACTTGTCAATTAGGCTTTCACATTTTTGTTTAGTTTAGTTACTTGGGTCACTTTCTATATTTATTCATTACATTTATTTACTATCATTTACTGTTATTCCTAGTTGGATTAACTACTCTAATATCCACATTTTAGTTAATCATTTTAGTGAACCCGACTCAATTTGCATGCTTCTAGGAACTTCATTCATCTTTTTAGGGTTTTCTTCATCATGGCTATCTTCATTCATGATTTTTACTTCTTCAAATCCTGAATCTGAGCATAAAATCATCAATCTTCTCCTTAGGACTCATATTCCTGATAACACTCATCCAGAATGTATTCTACAATACCTTTGCAGACACATTTTCTCAAAACATATTGCTTTTCCATCTACTCCTTATGTTGATACTCGCTACTTTTGATAATGACCACATTTTAATATCATATGTCACATTCAGAATGTAGGTGTCAAAAACACTTTAATTGACAATGGATCTAAGATTAACATGTGTCCCATGTCATTCCTTGAAGTCATAGGTCTTTCAGCTCATAATGTTATTACATCTTGTCTTTCACTGTGTGCTTATGATGGTTCTGTTCATCCATATGTTGGTCACATTACACTACCTATCACTATAGGGCCTAAAAACTATCCTCATGGTGTTCTTCATGTCATTGAATTTCCAGTCTCTTAAAATTGTTTACTTGGTAGGCCATGACTTCATACCATACAAGTTGTAGCACTTCTACTGTACATCATTGTGTCAAATTCCTACATGAGGGTATTGAGTATATATTGTTTTTCATGATCGTAATCCATTCCTATATTATGGCCATGCTCCTAATGTTAGTCTTCCTATTCATGCACTAATACTACAGATGATCCTCAACCTATGGATGAACCACCTCACTTTCCACCACTTGAGGGTACTATTTGTGTGATAGATGTAGTTTCTTCTATGCCACCTGATACTACTATTGCTATGATTCCTTATCAGGGGCCCGTTCAATCTATGGGCGTCACTCTATCACCTACACCTTCACACATCCCACCAAAATCTAGCATGCCCACCATTTACTTGCACACTCTTCATGAATGATTCATACTGGGAACATATTCTATTTGATACTACTAGTGATGTCACTATTCATACGCATGATGGTCATGGCTCGACTTAGGTTTCACTTTCGAGGACGTATATCCTCCTACTCATGATCCTCATCTATTATGGTTTCATCACTATTATGGTTGTTTATGGTTTACATGTATTTCATCTTATAGTCACCTACATACATTCACCACTCACATTAGGGTAATCATGGCTTACTTATATTGGGGGCACTATAGATCCTGATCATAAAGATATCTCATTCCCTATGCCTTTTGGTTGCATCTTCATTTGCAATAGATATTTTCTAGGTTATACACAAAATATCACTCATTGGTATACACATGGTTCTCCACTTCCTCCATTTACTGATGAGGAATATGCCATGGGTATGTATAAATTACGCCCTTAAATGGCTCATTATGTGATCAACCAGACACTATTGCTTATCAAGTCACAAATGTTATCCATTCGACTATGATCCTGAGAGCGATGATCTTTAGCTGACCTTACATGATTAGATCCTTCATCTTACACACTTGGGGACATAGTGTTTAACACACCCCCCTCATATTGGCATTATCACATCTATCATCAACCTTGCATTTCCATACATCAATCTTCATAGCATAGGCATACTCATCACACATTCTGGCATCGTCATTACCCGATGACACACTCTTGTGCTTTGGTTCACACTTGACTGTTAAGATCATACTACACATGAACCCCACACACGGCACTATAGGCATTACACATTATGTTGAACCACAAATTTCATGTCATATGTCTATACATCCTACATTCTACATTTAGTCCACAAGATTTCATACTTGCGCACTACCTACATCATACATCATACTAGTATTCATCATACATGTCTTATAATATTATTGTCCATGAGTCTAGCGTTACATCCTATTCATTCTACATACTACATAGCACCATACATTGATAGTATATCTACACACATTACATTGCATACTATACATCATACATTACACATTTTACACATCATATGTTCATCTACTCATCTCGCATACTACATCATCTTCTACATGTTGCACTCACTACCCTATGGTGCACTTTAGTTCCGCAGTCCATACTCAACTACCAAGGGTTTACAAATCAAATGGACCTTGTCTTCATCACACATTCATCATTTTATCTTTCTATCATGCAACATTACTAGGTTAGTGACATATGCTATAGGCTAAATGGTCACCTATTCTTCATATTGTAGTGGTATATGCTTTTAGGCTACATCGCCACTCTCCTTTATTCATCTTGTAGTGATATACGTATTAGGCTACATCATCACTCTTTAAGTTCATCATTGTCATGATATATGCTTCGACTATAAGGTTCATGCACACATCATTACTAGGTCACATCTCATCAATATACATACACATTCATCACAGTGTGTTAGACACAACACACACTTCAACCATTTCCCGATGACACACTCTCATTTACGGTTCATTCTTGACTGTTGAGGGGGAAAAACAAAATGAACCTCATTGCATACATTTCACATTCACTCATGGGGGCATGTGGGTCCTATCATCTATCTTACATTCCATTCCATCCATCTAGAACATGCTGCATATCTTGGTTACTTTTACTTTTTCTTCCATTTGCTTTTACATGTTCATATTATTACACATACTAGATAGATTTCTTGTATGTCATTTATCTATACCACACACACATGCACATTCATGCCTTTACTCAGTTGTGATCATAGATATAGGTCCTTTGCATGCATCATGGATGCTCCACCTTCTACCACTCCTACATTAGTCCCTGGGGGCATCCACATTCGTCTCTCATAGGTGTTATTATTTAATTTTATACTTAACACTTTACATTACTTGGTTATACATGCTTTTAACATATTGATTATCTTTCTAACATGCTCATGGGTGCTTTATGTGTAACATCTATTTTGTAGGATTATTTTCTTCCATGGTTGTATGTTTGTTTACTTTTCATTGTTTTCTCTTGTATGCGGTATTTTGCCCTTTGTTTTGTGTGCACACTTGTTTGTTGTATGTAGCCATTATGGCCTTTCAGTGTCTTGCGACATCATGAGTGGTGTCCCATGTTTGCAATCCTTCTTTGTGTGGTCTACTTTGTATTATTCTTACTATGTTTAAATTACTATATTGCTTTATATCTTACATACTATGTTTACGTAACATACACTTGTCTTATATATGCATGTTTGTTTGTACTAACACTTGTTTTCTAACCACTAGTTTGTGTGACCTTTGTTTCTACCAAGCGCATTACCTTCCCCTTGCAAGGTAAAGTTACAGGGTACAGTTTATGTGGTTGGTCCTCTTTTGGGGCTGCATTCTCCTATCAGTGATGTTGCATGTGCCCCCAAAGAGGGGGGCATCATTTGGGGTTTTACATACTACACAAATATTCTACACTGGTTCATTTCAGTTTAGTTTCTACCCTTGGCATTGTGGGTTATACAGTGAGTGGGTTCAGACCAGTCTACGAACCTTGTACACAACGGATTTTATAGGACATGGTTGTCCTTAACATTCTGGGGAGCAGTTAAATGTTAGAGGATATAACATAGTTCCTCTCTACACTATTCATCCAGTGGTCGGATTACCCAAAAAACTAGGAAGTACAAAGATATCTTCACACATATTCAGGGAAGCAGTTACAGGATGGAGGATACAATGGAATTCATCCCTACACTTCTTCGGCCTATGGCATCGGATCACCCAAAAATCATCGGATGGGATGTCCCCTTTCTATACTCTTTCTCTCATTACAGATCAGGTGTACATGTTCCATTTTTATCTTTTTTACGTATTTTACATTTACATAATCTTACATAAATATACATGTGTTTTTGAAATATACACATGCATATTTGACTTATTGATCATATTCTCATTGTAGGTCCTACTATATGAGAAGTAAGCAATCAACAATAACAATGACGATGTCATAAAAACATTTTGTGGCATCACACACCATACAAACCATGCAATATATCACACACAATAACAACAACTACACACGCGTTTTTTCCCTAGGTTCAATCTCATCACTTTTTTTTATGGTTTTACATATTTAGTTTCCACACTCTATCATTTTTTTGTCATTCCACATGCTTTGTCTAGTCATTTAAAACGCTTTTTGCATCACTCTACATGGACATCAGGTACACATCTCTATCTACTTTATGTTACTAAGATTTCCACTCACCAACATAAAGTGGGGGAAAATGTAGACACTAAATCACACACTTTAGGTATTATTTAGTCCCGGTCTTACACTATTATTCATATGATTTTTGAGTGAAGAAAGTACTAATTAATCCTCATCTTTTGGTTGTTTTATTTACTTCATGTTGTCATTCCCGACCTCCAGCACAGACATGCCCAGTCATTTTTTATCATTTTGTGTCATTTTAGCCTTTACTGGGGAACTCGAGCTAGTACTGGGGCACTCACATGCGTTCTGGTCCTAGTTAGGGTGCCTTGATCCTTTTTTACACTTACCTGCCACTTTTTTGGGCACTTTATAGCCATTACAAATTTTTATATTTTAGATGGTATTCCTTTTCGGGGTTAATTACAAAATTAGAACAAGAGAACCATATAAATATAAAGTTATGAAACCATAATGAGGGACCAAACACTAGGCACTACTATCTTCATCTAAGGTTGTATCCATCTAGAGCTCATTTACATCCATCTAGCTCCATCACAAGGGACAAGGCTCGTTCATCTGCATCACACATCATAGGAGGGAAGTTTATTATATTCCATCCACCATTATACTATACATTTTCTCCACATATTTATTTCTCACTATTTCAGAAAGCGCGACTGAAACAAGAGAAACCTAGGGCATTATCACACACACACACACATAACTACATTAGGTCTGAGATGTAGTGCAACGATCAATTAGTAAGTCTACCATTGTGGCCACTGAGGATAGTTCGATACCTTCTACATCTTTCTTTTCTAGGGTTTGATGTTTGTTTGGGGTTTTACAGGTGATTCCTTATTGTAGGTATTGCAATGACATCTCACGTAGTTTAGTGAAGTTGGTGCGCCACAGAGAGAACACAATCGAATATCCAATGATACCTCAGAGGAGGGTTTTAGGCTATTTCCGTAGACCATGGCACCCAGAACTCATACTAGGGCGCCCACAGGTGCCCTGATCCTCTCCTAGGCTCCCCAATCTACTCAAATTTCCCAAATCTACAAGTTTTTGGACCTTAGCACAGTCGTTTCCTCCTCTTATTTCTCCAGCCATCTTTGTGACACAGTCTAGCTAGCTAGTCAAATCAGTTAAGCTCCTTCCAAACCTTCTTTGCACAAGAGGGTTTTCAGTTCTACTTCCTTAGTTGTTTAGGTCACTTTATTTATTTAGTTTAGCTTTTATTTATTTTTGGACTTATTAGATTAACTTATAAAATCCACATTTTAGTTAGTCAAAAAGTAAACATGGATAAAATAAAAACACATAGAGAGAGTATTGTTATGAGAGAAAGGAACCAAACATGATCCAAAATATAGCTTGTATATTAAATGCATAAAAAATAACTTTATAAGAGGTGTATAAATAATAAGAGGGCATGTGTGACCACCACCTAAAATCTGAATAAGTGTTACTCCCATCCATCCCAACAAATCATAAGCAATCTAAATACATTTCTATGAAAAACTAACACTAACACCACCCCTTAAGTGTAGCTTAGGTGGGTAGAAGAAATGGGTCCCGATAAAAAGACCTGATGAGGAACCCAAGTACAAAGAAAATCCTTCATAAAATGGAGACAAGGAAAAAACGTGTAGGAAAAACTCCTCCCCAAAAGAGAGAAAAGTGAAGTACATAGAAAATCTCACTCAATAGAAAATCCCCTAGAAGAACATATAGAGAAAGAAGAAATTAATCAAGGACTAGGTAGCCCCCAGAAGATGAGGACTTGCAAACTGCTGATAGATCATGTAGATGCATAATATTTTTATCATAAGAGGAATTGGTGAAGACTAAATTCCAATTAGGAATGCTACAAGTTGCACTAAAATACTATGGATTAGAGGCAGAGGCAAAATAAACATGTGGAACATCATAAAACTGTGACTGTGTATAATTTTCATCTGATGGATCACAAACCAAATCATTTACATCATGTAGTGTTTTTTGATCTCAAATTGGGATAGAATTCAGGATGTCAACAAGAAGTGGTCCAAAAATCTTAGAGATAAGTGGATGTGCACTTGGAGATGGAGAATGAAGAGGAGATTCATCAACCAGTGATACATGACTAAGAGAGAAGCGAAGAAGGTGAGGATGAGTGTAATCAACCTCTAGAACATAATTATGAGAGGAAGGAGGTGATCCCTCATTATTTCTCTCATTATCTAGACTAAAATTTGAATCATCGTCATCAATACTCACAACATTTGTATTGAAAGAAGAATCAACACGAGTTTTCCTAGGTGAATCCAAATCCTTGGAACTATCATTAACACCTAGTGAGTACAATGTGATTGTAAGTGAAGTGTCAGGAGTATAACTTGAATGGATCTCCTTATTTTTCGAAGACTCATCATTAGGATCAAAGTGTGAGAATAGTAAAATCAGGATTAATGATTTGATCTCCCCACTTTCACTAGAGAATTGTTGTGTAACTCACTAATAACCACATAATTTGGAGTGAACTCAACCCGTTTTCTTGAAATGTGGTGAGTGATTTGATATATTGATATGAGATTAGCTAACAATGAAGGTATAGAAAGAACATCCTAAAATGTCTCATCACCTATGTCAAAAGGCCCTCTCTTAAATACCTCGGCAGAAGTGTGATCACCCATCAAAATAGTTGGTATAGAACATGCCTTTAAGGAAGTGAAGGCAACCTATGATGAAGTCATGTGGTATAAAACACCTGAGTTAAGAATCCATGTGGTAGGATGAGATGCAACTGCTAAAACTACTTTTCCCTTAGTTTTCCCCTAAATATTCTCTTTTGCATTTGTAAACTATTGAATTAGTGAACTTTCTGTATCTAAATTGAGAACCATGATATTGTTTTTTTCTAAAATTTGTGTTAGGTGATAAATTTGTTTTTGCATGCACTTATGTTCATTATGTCCAAGTTTTCTACAATAGGTAATTTCAATCCTTTCTTTCTTAGGTTTGGCTTTAGAAGAGGAGATCTTAGTAGTAGGTTTTAGATCCTTTTTTTCTCGGTGTCATATTTATTCTATTTATTATCCTTGTTATTTGAATCCTTCTATTTTTATGTCCGGTAAATAAGGCATCTGACTTAGAAGACTTCAAAGTACCCATCTATATGAGCTTATCTTGCTCCCTAGTTAATGAGGTAGAAAAATCATCTAAGGAATGAATTCTCCACATGACTCTAAGGGCACTCTTAGTGACATGAATAATAGAAATAAAAACTAAATAGTCATAACCCAACTTGGAAAGAATAGAAAGAATCAATTGATCATCATTTTTGTCTATCCCTCATTATTTCAACTACAATCTAAGTGATTTAATTTTTTTGAAGAATTTGTGATAGTGTCAAAGCTATCTAGACTCAACTAAGAAGCTCATTCTTCAATTCATGACCCCTCATTGCATCTTTCTTCCTAGAGATTCCTTATGATATGGTCAAGACATCACTAGGCGTGCTAATAGGTTCTATGTGAAAGATAAAATCAAGAGATATAAACAAACATAATATAAAATAGGCCTCATCACGTCTATTAAATCATTTAACTTTATGTTGTATCTAATGTTGGTTCAATTTCAAGACCCATTGTGATTCAGTATAAACGTTTTCTCCTCAAGAAGATTCAAATTTTGAATTTCCACTCATAATATTTAAATGGTGTGAGAAGCAAAACCACATTTTGATCCATAATGTAGAAAAAGAGAACGCAAAAATCAAAGTGCACAAAATAACACCTTGAAATTATCAGCAATAACCCTAACTTTATAGTTTAGTGCGTATGTAATTCTTCAAGGACAAAAAGTGTCTTTTACTGTTAGGAATTATTATTGTAGTGCTCACATTAATGAGAAAATATTCATGTATGGGGTGTTATTATGAAGTAAATAATTACGTAAGTAATCATTTACTATAGTTTACTAATTTGTTAGTTATTATATTAGGAGAGTTATTTCAACAACTCTTACATGTATAATTGTAGTTGTTATAGGCCTCCTAAAAAATAGGAGAAGACTATGCCTATAAATATGTATGTTTACATATGAATAAAATATGAAGGTTACATTATTATTTTATGTGTGTTAATTTATTCTACCAAAACATTTGGTATCAGAGTGACCATTATCTTGGAAGGCAATATAGTGTGTTATATTTTTTAAGGGGAGTTACCAAAATCACGGTCACCCCAATGGATGAAAGGTTATTATTGTTTACCATGTAGATCAGTGAATGTATATAGTCTTTAAAGAATATTTTGTGTGAGTGATCAGTGAGAGGAAATAGTTGAATATAAGAGGTATTGTGTGCAGAACACACATATTCCATCACCGTGAAGATTTTCCATGCATTGGTCTTTTAGAGCCTTGTATCTCGTGGTATCTCATGGTATCTCAAGTTGTAAAATTCACATTCATCTATACTACAAATAGTTGTATAGTGGCACTAGTCTATCCTCTGTCAAGTATCAATTCCTTTGCAAAATTTTATTAAGAGACAAGGAGGTTTGATCTATTGTTTGTTACATTTGTATGTAATTTTGAACAGTTGTATTATCTTTGTGCTCAATTTAGTTAATATATATGTCTTTGTTCTGAATTTTTGTCAATAGTTTGAGCTTATCCACATGTGTAGACTTGGATAATTGGTTTATTCCATGAAAAAGGCATCTTGGAGAATAGAAAAATAAGTTGAGCACTCAAATGGTCAACCTAGTGCCCAAAACTGCATGTTATTGGTAGTTTGGCTCTATTTGTTTGCATCTAACTTGGTGTTTGACTACATTACACTTGTATCTACAAACATTGAGTGTTGGCCTTATATCAAATTGGATTTGTCATTGGAATGAGTTTTAAAACAAGGTCCTCTATTATTTGATCAATTTCAACATTTGTGCATGCATATTTATGAATATTTGATTATATGATCATCTCAATGGTTAAGTCATATCACTACAGTATCATCAATCTACCGAGCACTCAATATACCATACTTTCCATTAGAAAATTTTTATGCCTCTATTGTCTTTGACATATCTATTTTTCATTGATCTACTCACATTTTCATTAAGCTCCACATCAATCTACATGTCAGCTATCTGCCTTGTATCACTTTGGCTTGTTCACCCACTTCAGTATTGGTCATTGTTGCATTCAACATCTATCTTGAGTCATTTTTTATGATATCCTCGTTCCAAAATTTGAAGGTGTAATTACATCCATATGGTTCAATATCTTATACATGTCATTTGTCACATAAAATCAAGTCCATACATTTAGTAATTAAATTTTTTTTATTTGGTCTCTTTATATATGTGTTAATTAAATAGTCATATCAATGTCATTTGTTAAATTTTGTTAAGTATTGATCCATAGGGATCCAAAAAAACACACCACTTTATCAATTCCATCAGTACTAAGAAGGAGAATTAAAGAAAATGAAGGAAATAAGGTAAAAAAAGGTTCTATAAAGAACCATCGCTCTATACAGAGTGGCGGTTGTAGAACCGCCACCCTACAGGGGCGGCGATCTTGTAACCACCGCCTAGCTAGGGTGGCAGTCTTGAAACCTCCGATTTGCTCAAGGCGGCGGTCCTTAGACTCTAAACATAAAAGAAGAATGGAGCACGAATGGATGCAAATTTAAAGCGCCCGACTATGTCTCTTCCCTTCCATGCCCTTTCACATCCTCTAGTGCATGGGAGGACATGGGAAGGTCTATAAATGCATGAAAGGATCAAGAGAATTGAGGATTTAGAGATCCAAAGAGATCAAAGAGAAAAGTTATAAGTTTAATGAGAGCAAGTGAGCAAGATCTTTAGTGCTGGAGTGGAATTGTAGGAGCAAGGTGTAGAAACAGAGCAAGCGAGCATAGGAAGGGAGAGGTTTACATTTTTTTCTCCATTTTCTACTTCTTGTGATCTGTAATTGTCTATAATTGACCAATAAAAGTGGGAAGAAAGAGTGTTGTTCCCTTCCTGATTGGTTTTCCTCCATTGGAGGTTTCTAGGACAAAATCATTGGTGTTGAAGTTTGAATTATTTCATATTCTCTACAATTTTCTTTCTATAGCACTAGATAATCAATCACTAAACCTCTACTCTTCAAGAAAATCTATCATTTTCCAAATTTGAAAGTATAACAACATAAATGTGTGATTTGTAGAATTCCAAAGTAGAATTTTACAGATCATTTTGGTATCGGAGCTGATTATATATCTAGGATTGTGGTATTCGATTCTTTCTTGTGATTTGTATGACTGTGACAAGGTCTAAAGGTGAACATTTTTTACCTTGCAAGCCAGATATTTCTACGAAGAAGTGGAAACAGAGAATTTGAGATCAAATGGAGGAAGAGAACTTGGTTAGTAGAGTCAAGATGATAAAGACCATGATGGGTAGGTTGTATAGAAAATAACAAGAGCTTTCAGATTTGTAAAAGAGGGATTTAGTTAAGAAAGACTCGATGGACTTAGGGGTTTGAGCACTGGTCAAAAAATTTGGTATCAGAGAGAACCAAAATGAGGAAGATTTTTAAGGGCATAAAGAAGAGGCTACAATTGTAAGCGAAAAAGTAAAATATGCTCATACACCTTTCAAAGTCGAAAAGAAAGTTGAAATAATTTTTTTTGAAGGAAAAGTAGATGCATAACTACTTGATAAATGGATAAAAAAATTGGAAGTTTATTTTAGTGTGCATAATTTCACTGAGGCACAAAGGATCACCTTTCCATGTCTCAAAATGGAATGTCATTCTCTGGTTTTTTGGGAAACCCACTTAGCCACATGTGAAAGGAAGAAACATCCTATTGTCAGTACTTGGAAAGGTTTTAAAGAATTTCTTAGAGCTAACTTCTATTCTATCAGCCATAAGACTAACCAAATGATTAAGTGGCAGTACTTTAGGTAGGGCAGTGGTCAAAGTGTGCAAGACTATACTATGGAGTTTCGGAGACAAGCCATGTTTCTTAATATGGAATTGGAGGATGAGGAAATTCTGAAAAAATATTTGGGAGGACTTCACACTCACCTTCCGAGGAAGGTAATCTCTACGAAGACCAAGGATCTCAATGAAGCTTATGTACACACATACTATATTGATGATGAGAAGAAGCAAGGAGAAGTAGAGCCAAAGGGAGACCAGTCAACAAATTAGCAAGAAAAATAACAAGGGAAGACAAGTAGAAAAGGTAAATGGAAAGGTAAATATGCCACTACCCACTTTGCATACTTATAAATATCCTAAGAATTTCTGTAAGAATTGTGATATAAATGGACACACTGACACCACATGTTGGAAGTTACATCCAGAATTGCACCCAAAGCACCAAAATAGATATTCCAAGAAATCCATGGCCACTGTGAAAATAGAAGGAGAGGTGGAGATTGATGATGATTCAGATGTGGACGAGAGGCTAGGATGCATGGCCACTAACATGTATGGGGGAGTAGAAGATGAAGAGATGAGTAACCTATTTCAAATTAGAATCCAAATCAAGAAAACTAAGGTAAATGCTTTAGTAGATTTTGGTTCTCGGTCAAATATGATTTTTGATGCGGTTGTAAAAGAGCTTGATCTAGAAAATTATGAGCATCCACGTTCATAGCCATTGGGATGGGTGAATAATGGTGTAGAAATCCAAGTAACAAGAAAGTGTAAGGTCATATTTGGGATAAATTCCCAATACATAGATGTAATAGAAGATAATATCATTCCACTTGATGCATTTGACGTTGTCTTTGGAAGTCCTTACTTGTATGTCAGGGATGTTGTGTTCGTAAGGAGGGAGAGCTGGTATAGATGGATCAAGGATGGAATTAGTTTCAACATCCAGGCACACCAGAGAAAATCAAAGAAGGCTATGGTAAGTGCCAATAAAGCACCAAGAATTATTCAGGAAAATCACCATTTTTGTTTACTTTCATTGGAAGAAAAGAAAAATGGATGCGAGAGAAAAAATATTTCTGACCAAAGGACGGATAATTTGGATAACACTTATCAGTTTTTGTAGAAGAAGCCACCACATGAACTGCACATTCAAGGAGCAAAACAAACTTCCGCTAATCAGTCATAGTATCTACCTACTGATCAATTGGACCTGACCGTGGGGTGTAACAAAGAGAAGAGGAGATACGAGGAACAATGGTGACTATAACAACGTACATGGAGAGGATTCAACCAATCCATCTCAAGAGACAATGACAAGAAAGGACTAAACCACTACAGTATGGGACCTTCTCCATACTTGAGTAGGTTGGAAAAGAAACCTTTAGGTCACACTTCATGCAGATGTACATGATAGCAAGTTGCAATATCTCACACCTACTAAAGCCATCTATTCATGAAAAAGAAGGAAACATACAAAATATACCTTCTAAAGAGGATTGTACTCAACGAAACTTGGAGGAGAATGTAGCACTGGAGAAATAAACCAGATATCCATAGGAGTCTTGGCAGGTTAGATGAGAAGAGAAGACACCAAGGCAGACCCATTGGTACTCGAAGGAGCAAGAGAGGGAGTTGATTCCTCTACCACTCCCCCACTAATCTTTTGTGGGAAAAAAATATTCCTAAGAAGGGGAGGTATGATCCATTAGGATTTAGAAAAACACACAACTTCATTTGATCTATTAGTACTATGAAGGAGAAATAAAGAAAATGAGGAAAATGAGGTTCTGTTAGCTTTTTAATAGAACCACCACTCCGTGCAGAGCGGCGTTTGCAGAACCACTGACCAACCTCGGAGCCGGTCATGTAACCGCCACCCAACCAAGGAGGAGGTCTTGAAACCACCAATATGCACTGGGTGGTAGTTCTAATACTTCTAGACAAAAGAATGAAGCGTGAATGGATGTGAATTCAAAGTGCCAATTGTGTCTCTTCCCTCCCTGACCTTTCCCATTCTCTAGTACATGGGAGGACATGGGATAAGGCTATAAATACAAGGAGGAGCAAGATAGTTGATCATTCAGAGATCCAAAGAGATCAAAGAGAAAAGGTTTAATTTTAATGAGAGCAGGTGAGCAAGATCTTAAGTACTGGAGTGTAATTGTAGGAGAAAGGTGTAGAATAGAGAAAACAAACATAGGAAAGGAGAGGTTTACATTGTTCTCTCCATTTACTACTTCTTGTAATATATAATTGTGTATAATTGACCAATAAAAGTGGGAAGAAAGAGTTTTTTCCCTTCCCAACTAGTTTTCCTCCATTAGAGGTTTCCAGGATAAAATTGTTGGTGTTTTGGAGTTTGAATTCATTTCTCTTCTTTGAAATTTCCTTTCTATAACACTATATAATCAGTCAATAAAGCTCTAATATCTCAAGTAAATCTATCATTTTCCAAAGTTAAAAGTAAAACAAAATAATTGTGTGATTTCGTAGAATTCCAAAGTAGAAGTTTACAGATCAAGTGTTGTTTCCTCTTTTAGTTGTGTTTAAAGTTGAATATTTAAACCTTCTTTATAGCTATTTAGGTTTGTCTCCATGTGTCATTATTATTTTCATCACATAAAACAAAGTTAAATAGGTGATCTTAGGATTATTGTTATCATCTTGTTTAAGAGTCACTTTCATTTAATATGTTGAAATTGTAGTCAAAGTGTCATCTTACATCATCATTGTAGCGTCAAGAGTTCTTGTCAAAAAGAGTTGATTTTTTTTTAAATTACCTAACGGATGCATTTTCGGTGTTACCCGACATCTTGGTAACCTTTGAGCCTCAAAATCTAATTTTTTTGAGTTAGCAGCTTCAAACTGGAGGACAGAGGCATCAAAGGCTAGAGGTCAATCAACGAACTCTCATCATTTGCCAAAAATGGGGCTGCATATCAATTATGCTGGCACATTTTTGTGGTGTGATTATTTTATTTTCAATTGTGCTTCATTTCAATTTTTCAACTTTTTAACAAAGTGTGTGGATGATAGAAAAATGATTGTACTAGAGAGAAGATGACTACAGAGATCATCTGATTACAGTGATCCTTTGACTTTCGTACCTCATTGGAAGATGATCAGTCAGTGAATACATTCATTAATAATGGTGATCATGTGCAGTAAGATCGAAAACAACAAGATGCAGTAAGTAGTATGTAATTCGATATGATTTGCTTTTTAGTGTTTTTGGTTTGATGAATAATGGAAATTTCACGTTTTGGGGGGAACATGACACCAATGTTCCATTTCCATTATACGCAAAAATGACTAAATTCAAGGGTAACTTCCAATGACAGTGACAGTTTTCTATGTTGTTCAAGATCGAGTGGAAGCAATCAACAACAGTGGCTACAATTAAGAACATTACGATTCGTATAGGATGTAATGTGAAATCTCTTTCCAGTATGTGTTCTATTATTCAATTTTGTAATAAGCAAGTAGTGATTCCTATATAATTCCTTGATGTATAAACATAATGGTGAACAATAGCACCAAAGTAAGTTAGTTCATGGATCTTGAATGGGTTTGTGGGAGGATCGAGAAAACCACCCGAGGTGGACCGTTGATGGGGCATGTTCATGTCAAGGTTTGTGGTAAGCCTATTTAAAATCATAGATAGAGAGATCCTTTGTTTTGATGAAGATCGTGAGTCACATAGTAGGACATGTTTCACATGGGTGATCATACTGCAGATGGGTGTGTGAATGTTTTTCTACCATGTTCACACTAAGGGGGGAATGTTAGGAATTAGTATTGTAGTCATCACATTAATGAGAAAATATTCATGTATGGGGTGTTATTATAAAGTAAATAATTGCGTGAGTAATTATTTACTATAGGTTATTAATTTTTTAGTTGTTAAATTACATTAGGAGAGTTTTTTTAACAACTCTCACATGTATAGTTGTAGTTGTTATAGGCCTCCTAAAAATAGGAGAAGACCATGCCTATAAATATGTATGTTTACATATGAATAAAATATGAAGGTTACATTATTATTTTTTGTGTGCTAATATGCTCTACCAAAACATTTACAAAATGAACAAGGAAATGAAATTAGCACTAATGCAAAGAGCTAGAAAAAATACACACTTTAAAAAATATAGCCTTAAAAGGAATTGCAAATGTAGACACTAAATCACACACGTGGGTACATTTCTAGGTCTTAATCACATACTAATATTCATATGATTCCTAAGCAGGAAAACTAGTAATTGACATCTATCTTTGACCTCTTTTCTATCTTTTTGGTTTCCTCTTTAGTCTTGCACACACCACTTCCTAGTCTGATCTTCATTGCTTTATCTTTCTTGGCTTTGGACACTAGCTCCCAACCAGGATGTCAGTGCCTAGACGCCCTCATCCCCTTTGGGCACCTCGACGTCTTTATATCTTGCTCACCCATTTTGGGCCTCTTTTATCTTTTGGGAATCTTGTTTTCTTATGGGTCGGCCTTTTAATCATCAATTATGAAATTCAAACAAGGGAATCATATAAATACAAAGCTATGTGACCAAAATAAAGGACCAAGCTCTAAGCATCTACTATCACCACCTAAGGTTGCATCTAAAGGCATTCTAAGAGCATCAAAGCATCAAAACGTCCATCTAAGAGCATCAAATCATCCATTTATGGGTACATTTCTAGGTCCTAATCACATACACTATTCATATGATTCCTAAGCCAGAAAACAAGTAATGTACATCTATCTTTGACCTCTTTTCTGTCTTTTGATTTCCTCTTCAGTTTTGCACACCCCACTGCCTAGTCTGATCTTCATTGCTGTATATTTCTTGGCTTTGGACACCAGCTCCTGGCCAGGATGCTAGTACCTAGGCACCCTCATCCCCTCTGGGCACCCCTGGCCACTTTATATCTTCTCACCCCTTTGGGGCCTCTTTTATCTTTTGGGCATCTTGTTTTCTTATGGGTCATCCTTTTAATTGTCAATTACAAAATTCAAATAAGGGAATCATATAAATACAAAGCTATGTGACTAAAATAAAGGACCAAGCTCTAAGAATCTACTATCACCACCTAAGGTTGCATCCAAAGGCATTCTAAGAGCATCAAAGCATCCATCTAGAACTCACTCAAGGGACAAGGGACCGCATTTTTTGCATACACTTCATAGAAGGGAAGTTCATTTTGACATCGACACATCTATTTACATTTCTACATCTAGTTATTTCTCATTATTTGGCGCATCTTGCACAAGAGCTTCCTTGGGCATGATTTTACACACACACACACACAAAACTACATGGAGTCTAAGATGTAGTGCAATGCTCGGTTGTAAGTTCACTCTGTTGGGTGATTCAGTGTCAGTATGACTCCCCATTTGCATCTTTTTTAGTATTTTATGTGTTTTGGGGTTTCATAGGAGATAATTTGTTTTATAAGTTACAGGAGAATTTTATGACCATAGTGAAACATATAAGAAACCAATAGTGAAGGGAAGTGACATTTGTGCAACACAAGAAAATTCATTTTATGAGGTTCTGCATAGATACAGGTGCCCAGAAGTAGTCTCTGGCGCCTAGGCACCCCTAACCTATCCCATGTGCCCTAATCCGGCTTATTTCAAAAATTCCACAATTTTCTGTGTGTGGATGCGACAGTTTCTTCCTCCGATTCATCAATTTTCCAGCTCAACATACTTTGGGATTAATTGTGAAATTAGCTTAGTCTTTTATACCCTCTCTTGCACCTAGGGTTTCTTTTTTATCTAGCTTATTGCTTAGGTCAGATTTGTACTTTAGTGTTTTATCTATCACATGTGACTTTGCAATTAAGGTTTTACAAAATTCCATACTTGTTAAATCATTTGGTGAACCTACATTCGAATACTCTTATATCCTCATTTTTATTCTTTCATAGATTCTAAATCTCCTCAAGTCCCCTTATATCAATTACTTCAAATGCACCCATCTTTCAAAGATGCTCTCCAAAAATCCATACACTATATTTGTCTCCCTCTTGATATGCCACCTACTCAAGTTAGTGTTATCTTCAATCATCTTTCTGATGACTCTCTTGATCCTAATTCCAATCAATCTATTTTCAAATCAATTCAAGCTTTACATTCTTTATTTCAAGATAAATTTCAGGCTATGGAATCCATGATTACATCTCTTAAATTTGAAATCCAACATCTTAAGGACACTTCTCAAGCTCATATTAGTTCTTCTTCTCATCCTCATTCTATGTCTTCTACATGTGCTCATATCAGTAAACCTAGAGACTTACCACTCCTTACACCTCTAAAGTTTTATCTTAATACTAAGCAACAAGATATTCTTCCACAACTCCTCACTCATCAATTGATTAGCTTTCCATCTATTCATTACTATCCTCCTTATAGGCTTGCAAAATATCAAGGTCATCCATATTGCAATTATCATCAAATCAATGAACATAATGACAATGATTTCTATGCTCTTAAGTGACAAATTGGCCACCTTAAGCATTATGGTCTTATTTCATTTGCTACACAAAATGCTCCTACATGTTCATCTCCAATAACTACATCTCATTGGGTTCCTAAATCTAATTCATCTATGTCTAATGAGCATCATGCCATCACTTTTAATGTTTCTTCTTCCGTCACTCAAGCACTACCTATGCAATCCACTCAAATTAAGAAACCGCCTCTCAAAATTAGTTTCACTTCTCCTCTCAATTCATCTACGACATTACCAAGTCAATCTACACAGTGGCATCTCAAAATTAGTCCACCCTCTTCTCATATCAAGTCTTCTACAGCATCATCAATCCCACATAAGCTCCATCCAATCACTTTTTTCAAAGAAACTACTCCTTATATTGATGGCCAAGACACATTTCAAACTCTACCACCATGGCATGGTCCTACTGTTGCTTCTTCCTACCATTGTGTTGGCTCTCTCTCTTATCATGACATAGATAATGCTCTCCCACAATGGCATGGCATCTCTCACATAACCACATAGAACTCCATCATTGGCACACTTGGGGGCCATCGCACTTATTCTCCCCCTCCTAACATCGTCTAATGTCTATCATTTTCTTTATTGCTTCATGCTTTATACTTCCTATTTCTAAGCAATCTTACACAAATTTTATTTTTATTACCCTATGATGCACTCTTGTGTTGAGAGACATACTCATCTATCCACCTCACACTTGACTACTCTACACATTGACAAGGCATACTACATTACCAAATGAACCTCACCACATTAAGGGTCTAAATCTATGCTATACTACACATTCCATACACATTTATGATCTTTTTAGTAGCACTCTATCAATCAACATTTCCCTGATGATTTGATTATAGTGCACTTTTTTTCTATGGTTCATTCTTGACTGTCGAGGGGTTTTCTATAAATGAACCTAATCTCATACATATTCATCTACATACACTCGGGAGGCACGATGTTCCTATCACACTCATATTGCATATCATTCCATCTCACTCATTCATAGTATATTGCATATCTTGGTTGCACATACTCTTGCTTACTTATACTAGTTACATGTACACTTTGTTTCGCATGCTAGAAAAATACTTGGTATGTCATTATCTTTTCTATATACACACGCATGTTCACTTGTTATCTAGTTGTGGATGCAGAATTTATACATATCTTTACATGTAGCATGGATGTTTGGCATTGTACCTCTTACAGTCCCACCGAGGCTCCTAGGGGCATCTACTTTCGTACACACTACAGGTGTTATTGTTTCATTTTATACTACTTCATATTCTTACTAGCACACTACTTTATCGATAGACCATACATGTCTTTAACATACTTTTTATCTTTCTAACATACTAACAGGTGTTTTATGTGTAGAATTTGATTTACAGGAACTATTTCCTACCATGGTTATTTGATACTTTACTTGATATTGTTTTCCACTGTTTTCCATTGTTTACCATTGTTTTATGAATTTTTCCTATGTCTTGATTTTCCTTGTTTGTATGCTTTTGGCCACTTCAGACCCTGATTGTCTTGCAACATTGTGAGCGATGTCCCATGTTTGAAACCCACTTTTCATGGTCTACATTGTCTTCTTTCTTGCTAGATTACACATTGTCTTCTATATGTGTATTTGTCTTGATTGCACTAACACATGTTTCTAGCCACTTTGTTTGCATGTGCCTTGGTTTTTACCAATGCACATTCCCTCCCCTTACAGGGTACCAATTTCATATCAGAATTTTTGTCCTCTCCTTTGGACCACATCCTCCTAGCAACATCACATACACCCCAAATGAGGGGGGCATACATTGGGTGAATCAATCACCCCATCTAATAATACACAATCATAATTCAGACTTGCACAGTACATGAACAAAACATTCTTTAGTTACAGAAATGGCCCAGATTCTAACTTGGGTCCTCAGTTTAACACATACACCAGTGCCCAGATATATGCATGAGCACATGGGATCTCTTGACCTTTCCTAAGAGTCTATGACCTGGGGCAGTTACAGTCACTTTCTCATATCAGTGTCATTTTCAGCATTTTACAGAGCAGTTTTCTCAGTACAGGCATAATCCTCCAAAAATTAGAATGCATTCTATCTTCATTTTATTCTCTTTCTACTTAGATTAAACTAGATCAAACTTGATTGAACTGGAACAAAGAAGTATCACACCATCTATAGTGGTGTATAAATTTTGGGAAGTAGTCAGAGATGGAGAATAACACTAGACCTTTCTCCCCAACACTTCTTCTATCGTGGCATGAGATCACCCAAAAAAACTGCATTTTTGGTGTGAGATCACCTGAAAAACTCATTCTTGGCATGAGATCACCCTTCTTCTGCAACATTTCAGGATAATTTCTATCCTTTTTACTCATCACAAATCAGGTGCACATGTTCCTTTTACTTCTTTTTCACATTTTTACATACTTTTTACATATTTAGATCATATTTTCACATATACATGACTTTGACTACTCTTTTGCTCTTTTTTTGTAGGTTCGTCCTTAATACGCAACAAGAAGCAACCCACATCAATCAAGTGACAAAACAAAAATAGTACAGTACAAACAAACATAACACATGTGCTTTCACCCCTAGGGTCACTTCCTCTTCTTTAACTTCTAGGCTTCGTTTTTTTATCACTCCACACTTTCACTTGTCTCTTCAACACACTTTCGTCATCAATCTACATGGTTATCAGGTACACATCTCTTATCTACTTTATGTTATCAAGTATTCACTCAACAACATAAAGTGGGGGCAAATGTAGACACTAAATCAAGCACTTGGGTACATTTCTAGGTCCTAATCACATACCACTATTCATATGATTCCTAAGCAAGAAAACTAGTAATTGACATCTATCTTCAGCTTCTTTTCTATCTTTCTTATTTGTCCTCTTTGGTCTTACACACCCCATATCCTAATCTAATATTCATTATTTTATCTTTCTTGACTCTGGACACCAGTGCCCAGATAGGATGCGAGCATGCCCGTCCCCTCTGGGTGCCCTGTAACCTCTTTGTATCTTACTCGCCCTTTTGGGCCTCTTTTATCTTTTGGGCATCTTTTTTCTTATGGTTCATCCTTTTAGTTTTCAATTACAAAATTCAAACAAGGGAATCATATAAATACAAACATATGTGACCATAATAAAGGACCAAGCTCTAAGCATCTACTATCACCACCTAAGGTTGCATCCAAAGGCATTCTAAGAGCATCAAAGCATCCATCTAGCACTCACTCAAGGGACAAGGGACTGCATTTTATGCATACACTTCATAGGAGGGGAAGTTCATTTTGACATCCACACATCTATTTACATTTCTACATCTAGCTTTTTCTCCTTATTTAGTGCATCTTACACAAGGTCTTCCTAGGGCACAATTCTACACACACAGACACATAGAACTACATGGAGTTTGAGATGTAGTGCAGTGCTTGGTGTAAGTTCACTCTATCAGGTGACCATTGGTTAGTTTGACTCCCCATTTGCATCTTTTTCTTTTTAGATTTGATGTGTTTTGGGTTTTTGTAGGAGATCATTTATTTTATAAGTTACAGGCATATTCTGCAAACATAGCGTGACATACAGGCAACCAACAACGAAGGTTAGTGACATTGGCGCGATACAAGAAAAATCATTTTTTGACCATTCTCCACAAGTCACGGGCGCTTCCTAGAAGGTCTTTAGCACCTAGGTTCCCCTGACCTAGCCCAAACACCATAGTCCAACTTATTCCAACAATTCCACAATTTTCTGTGTGTGGTTGTGACAGTTTCCTCCTCTGGTTCATCAGTTTTCCTACTCAACATACTTCGGGATTAATTATGAAATCAACGAAGTCTTTTATCCCCTCTCTTTCACCTAGGGTTTCATTTTTATCTAGCTTATTACTTAGGTCATATCTATACTTTAGTGTTTTATCTATCACATGTGACTCCGCAATTAAGGTTTTACAAAATTCCATATTTGTTAAATCAATGAACAAATATTTATGCCTCTTTACAAGTTTCTTCTACTTCCACATTTTAATACTTTCTTAGATGCCTTCAATTTTTTTTACCTCTCAAGAGTTAAACTCCTTTGGATTGGGCATAACTAGGGGATAAACTCCATGTGTCTGGGGGCTAAGGATAGGGAAAGTGATGGGGTGGCCTGCTCCAAATTTCTAGACTTGTGCACATAGTGATGCCCACCTTTAGGGGGAGCTATGTACTTGCTTTAATTTTTGTGTCGTGGCTTGAATAGACTTATTGCCACACATAATCATCATTGTTGCCTCACCCTTTGTACAAGAACTATGAAAAATCCCCTGTAAATTTAGGTACAACTAACTGTGGATAGTTTTTCTCTCAAGTACAAATAATAACCAAAATTAGACAACCAACTAGTATGTGCATCCAAACAACAGGTTCAACCTCACTCAAACCATCTCAAGTGTACGAACCAAACTCAGCTCAAGGTTGGGCACGCCATACAAACTTTTCAATGACTGGATCCACAATGAGAAACTATGATAGGTGTACATGTATAACAAACCGACATCCAAGTCTATGAAACTAAACAACAAATTGACTATTTTCTTTTTAAAAGAACCCATAAAACTCAAACTTTGGCATGGTACGAAACTATACCAAATAGCCAGAGATTTCCTAAAGACCCAAAAAGACCAGATTCAACCTGCTTCATAACATATTCAATTTTATTGTCAATCTTATGGTTTTGGCACAATTTGAACTCAATGACATAGTTTATTTCTCCATAAAATGCACAAAATGAAGAATTTCCTACAAAACTACCTATTTCCTTTGTTCTTTGTATGATTCTCTAGATCATTCAAAGATGCAAGAGAATAACATACACAAAGATCAAAAGATTTGTAATAACAATCTTGAAATAACTCAATGTTTTAATAAATACAAAAAAACAATGGTATTCGATTACCGAAATGGGATCTAATACCATGTGAGAATGTGGGTCAAGATTAAGCACTGATAAAATAATAACACACAGAAAGGTATTATTGCGAGAGAAATGAACCAAACATGAGCCAACAAATAACTTGTATATTGAATGCATAAAAATTAGCTTTACAAGAGGTGTATAAAGTAGGGAAGTGTAACTGAAACCTAAAAATATAGAGAAGTGTAACTCCCATCTATCCCAATGACACCTATGTAATCTAAATACATGTATAGGAAAAACCAATATTAAAACACCAATGAAAACTTTTACAAAGGCCTTACAAGAAAAAGGGGGTTGTAAAAACATCATCTATAATTGTAGATGCAACATTTTCCATGCATCTGACCAAATAAAGGAAATGAAGTTTGAGATAATACGCTTTATAGTTATTCAATTTTTCACTATATAGTAAATTTTCACCGGGTGGATAAATCAACATCAAAATATATATCTTAATAGTACAACACAAATTCATCCTCCATCATAAATTGCATCATAAAAACACAAAAAATTAGTCCTAAAAACATGTTATAAAACCCAAAGAGACGTGATTACTAGTAGGAAATAATGTATTCAATGTTGATATATTGTTTGAGGATGGAAGCCTTCAAGGGAAGCATATGGCTTATAATATCAACTCTTACAAACTATACAAGATTTGATACAAACATTTTTAATCAAGCCAAACCATGAGAATCCTTGGTGGTCCCAATTAAAAATCATCCTCTATTTCGTAAGGAACATTTTCCATACCATACTAAAAAAAATTAGTACTCATATTCGTCTCTTCAATTGCTTGGAATTTCTTTTGTAAAAATCAAGATTAAGATGTTAAAAGGCACACTCTTGACTTCCACAATATTATTTCTATCATGTATGGCTTCATCTTTGGGAAGCTATGATATAATAGTCAACATACATGAGAAATAATTGACCAAGTTGAAGCTTTGTGCTACTCATAACCTTGTCACATCAAACATCAACTACTGATATCTCCATCTATAGACACAAAATCTATGCACTTGGGTACATTTCTAGATCCTAGAGAGTACTAATATATACATGATTCCTAAGCAAGAAAACTACTAATTGACAATTTATTTTAGGCCTTTTTCCTTTTTTCTTAAACTTTTATTAACCTTACACACCCTATAGCCCTGTTGGTATTTGATTGATTTATCTTTTATGGCCTCAGACACTAGCGTCACTTTAGGTCAAAAGTACCCAGACACTCCTATCCCTTATGGGCACTCCTAACCTTATTTACTTTTTTCTTACTCTTTTGGGTGTCTTTTACTTTTGGGTCATCTTTTACAACTTTAGGGTGGCATCTTAGTTGTTAATTACAAAATTCAAGCAAGGGAATCATATATATGTATATGTATATATATATATATATATATATATATATATATATATATAATATATATATATATATATATATATATATATATGAATAGTTATAACTCTCAAATAAGGGGCCAAGCAATAACATTATCTACTATCACCTAAGCTTTCATCCAAAGGCACAAGAGCATAAAAAAGTAGTCATCTAGCACATTCACTCTAGGGACAAGGGTTATATCACTCTGCATACACATCATAGAAGGGGAAATTTATTATATTTCATCTCTTATATTCTATACATTTGCTACATTCTATATCTATCTCTCTATCATTGTGCAACTTGCACAAGGGCACTTACACACATAACTACATGGAATATGAAATGTAGTGCAATGCTTGGTACTAAGTTCACTCTTCGGGTGACCTTCGGGGTCAGTCTGACTCCCCATTCTACATCTTTATTTTTAGATTTGATGTGGTTTGTGGGCATGTGTAGCTAGGTATCTTTCTTTGCAAGTTATAGGTACAATTGACAACATTGGAGCAAGATCATAGCGACAAACAGGGACCAACAACAAAGCTCCTCCTACATAGAAAAGATCAAAACCTGAGCATCTAGATGGACACTAACGCCCAGATCCAATCACTAGCACCCAGACGCTCATGTCCTCCCGTGTGCACTTCTATCATGTACATTTCTAGGTCTCAAAGGTACTTCTAGTCTGTTCTAGCTATTCACCTACCCAAATCATCTCTAGATTGTGTGAAATCAACTAATCCACCCTCTCTTGCTTAGGGTTTCATATTATTGCATGTTTGTTGTTTATCTATTTACTGTATTTTATCACTTGTATATCATACACTACAGGAGTTACTATGAAATTAGATTTAATTAAATTTATATTAAATCATTTGGTGAACCCCTCTTATGATCAAATAATTGGATCCTTCTTTTACCTATTCTATCCATCTTCTTTCATGGCTCCTAGAAATCCTCTAGTCTCCTTGCATCAATTGCTTAAATGCACCCACTTTGCAAATATGTTCTTCAAAAATCCCTAGACACTATGTATCTCCCTCGCAATGTGCCACATGCACAAGTAAGTGTCATTTTTTATTGTCTCTCCAACGACCATATCAGTTTTCATCCCACATCCAATTAACCCATCTTAGAGTCAATTTAATATTTACACCGTGCTTTTCAAGATAAAATTCAAGCTATGGAAACCACAAATACATCCCTCAAAGTTGAAATCCAATGTTTTAAGGATGCTTCTCATGCCCATGTTAGTTCTTATTCTACACCTCGTCCTAATCCTATGTCTACTACATGTGCTCATATCAATGAACTCCAACTCTTACTACTACGAGAACCTCGCAAGTTTGATCTAAATACTAAGCAACATGATTTCTTCCTGAGCTCCTCAATCACCAGTTGATAAAATTTCCAACTACTCATTTCTACCCTCCTTATCGGTTTTCCAAATACATAGGTTTCCCATTTTGTAATTATCACAAACTTAATGGACACCGTGATAATGATTACTATGCTTAAAACGAAGAATTAAGCACCTTGAGAATCAGGGTTTTATTTTTGTTACACAACATTCTGCTACATCTCCAATTACTAAATCCCAATGTGCTCCCCAATCTAATCCCTCCATGTATAATGATCATCATGCAATAATTACTAATGTTCCTTCTCCAGTCAGTCAAGAGCCGCCTATCCAACCCAATTTCATACCACCTTTAAAAATGTGTACCCCATCACTTCTTACTATCAAGTCCTCTACAATGTTACTAATTCCAAATAAGAAACCACCTTTCAAAATTCTTACCCCATCACCTCCTCCTATAAACTCTGCTAAAGTGTCACCAATTCCAAATCAGAAACTACCAAGTAAGACAAACCAATTCACCTTGTGATAACTACCCTCTTTAAACTTCCTCATGTCAACCCAAAATCCAACCCTGGTCCTACTCTTGCTCCTACCTACCATTATGATGACTCTATCTCTTCTCATGACACATCTTAAACTCTCCCACAATGGCATGGTATCTCTCGCGTCATCACATAGATCTCAATCACTGACACACTTGGGGCGAATCACATTTTATGCCCCCTTCCATCACTATCAATTGTCTCTAATACTATACTTCATGCTTCGTGCTTCAAGTCTACTCTATCTCAACACTCATACACCTTTGGTACACACATTATACCACCATTACCCGATGACTCACTCTAGTACTACGGCTCAAACTTGATTGTTGAGGGCATGCTTCATCAATAAACCTCACATCATACATATTTCACGCTCAATGCTTCATGATACATATTTTCTAGCATTTACTCTCATGCAAAACACTCATTTCTCGATGACATGCTCTTATTTTATTGTTCATTCTTGACTGTTGAGGGAATATTTCTAAATGAACGTTAACGCATATGCATCTGTCGAGGGGAAATGTGGCTCCTCCTATCTTCACATATTACACATCGTAACACACCATCACACTCACACAACATTTACATATCTTAGTTACATTTACTCTTATGCACTTATACTACTTACATGTTGCACTTTTCTTAAATGTTAGTCAGATTCTTAGTATGTCATTATATATTTCTATACACATATGCACATTCAATTGGTATCTTGAGGTGAATGCAGGACCTATCATATATTTATACATGATGCATGATGTTCGACACAACTCTTTACAAGTCCCACTGAGGTTATTGAGGGCATCTACTTTTTCTATTGTTATACTTCATACATTACAGGTTCTATTGTCACTTTATTTACTACTTCTCATTATTGTCACTTTACTTTTTATTAGTCTATACACACTTTGACATATTATTTATCTTTATAACATGTTAATGGGTGCTTCATGCGTAGCATTTTCCTTGCATGATCAATACAACCATGGCTATTTGTTACTTTTTGCTTCATATTGTTTTCTATTATTTGTGGGTTATGCCCTATGTCTTGTTTGTTCATTGTTTGTTTATGGATGTTTTGTCCCTGATTGTCTTGTGACATTGTGAGTGATGTCCCATGTTTGAAACCCAATTTTTGTAGTCCATCATGTCTTCCTAGTTTCTTGTTACATTTCCTTCTCCTACATGCTAGCTAATTTTACCAATAACACTTGTTATTAGCTTATCTTGTTTTCATGTGCCTTGGTTTCTACCATGTACATCCCCTACCCCTTACAGGTATCCACTTCATATTAGTATTAAGTCCTCTCATGTGGACCATATTCTCCTATAATTTTTGCATGCACCCCAAACAAGGGGGGAATTTATTGGGTGAATAAATCTTCCATACAACAGCTTAGAGCTACAATACACACAATGCAATACAGAAGCAGCACAAACACACAGTTACAGATTGACCCAAAAATAGACTTGGGTCCAAAACACAGAGTAGACACTAGTGCCAAGACCTAGAAAGTAGCGGTGGAAACTTGTGTCCCCCTCGACACGTGTGTCCTAGGGGAAAATACAATTAATTTCTCATATCAACACAATCCACAATAGTTTATAGATCAGTTCTCTAGTAGCCGACACTTGCCTCCATTTACAGAATTCAGTCTATCAGTTACATTACAGTTATAATCAGAATAAATCAAAACAATAAGAATAAATTAGGAACGTACCATCTACAATGGCGATTATATGGGAAACATCATTAAAGGAGAGAAAAGCTAGACCTCTCTCCCAAACACTCTTCTCTCGGTGGGAGATCGCCCAAAAAACTCGCTCTTGGCTTGAGATCACCCAAAAAACTTTCTCTCGGCATAAGATTGCCCAAAAAACTCACTCTTGGCGTGAGATCGCACAAAAAACTCACCATTTGGCAACAAATCCAATAACTCTAAGAAAATAAAGACAATTCTCTATCCCTTACACTCTTATACATCAGGTGTAAACTTTTCCTTTTACATACTTTCACACTTTTACTTACTTATACACATGTTACTTTGATTTCTCATATACAAAACTTTGACTACTCTTTCTCTCTTCTTTTGTAGGACACAGCTATCTCTAGCGCCCAGGACGGGACACTGTGCCCAGGCTTTTCCTGCTCCTGTCAAGACGCTAACAGGACGGGACACTCATAGTCCACTTTTACTTCTTGATCCAACATGTTACTTTGATTTCTCATGTAGTCAAAACTTTTCTTTTTCTTACTCCTATCTTTTGTCAGGACATGTTCTTGTCAGCTAGTGTCAAGACGCTAGCTAACCTTTCAGGACGGGACACTAGTGCCCAGGTGCTCCTATCCAACATGGGCACTCATTTCCTCTTTATTCTTGATCATATTTTTGAAATTTGTAGTCAACCTTTTCAGTTTTCTTACTCCTATCTTGAGATCCTAGTCGGCATGTTGTGTCACTAGTGTCAAAATTTAAGAAAGAGATCCCTATATAAACACAACATACATACCATTATAATGGCGGGAAATTTTCTCAAGGGCTATCTATCTACATACTATCAAAGGGACTACATATTTGGGCCTTTTACTCTACATACACTGCATAGGAAGGGAAAGTGTTGAATTCCATCCACACATTTGCATTTTATCTAGATTTTAGCCTGCTATCTTGGAATCATCGACACGAGGGCAATCTAGGAGCATTATGGCATACAAAAACAAATAGAAATACATAGAGTCTAACATGTAGTGCAACGCTCACTCGTATGTTTACTTTGTTGACAGTGTTTCACCTGATTCTTAGACGTTTCTTTGAATTATTGATGAAACAGATAGGGTAACGGGCGTAGGAGGAATACCTATTTTAATGTTGGTTGATGGGTTGTTGTGTGTATATGACTTCCAAATCCATAGTTGGTTGTGAGAGATTCCTTTTGGCTAGGAGGAACTACGTGTAATAAAATAAAGACCACCAGAAGGAATGAAACAATATGTGCAGTGAACTACCTAGCGTATGCTAGATCCATGAAGTGTGATACTTCCTGGATGGTTGTCAATCCACTATTTTAAACAATTTCATGCGGTAAATAAAGTAAATCCTATTGTATTTTGAAATGATTTAGGTATCTCACTTAAAACATAGTAAGAAAGATCTAATCTAATAGGCTAGGTTAGAGTAGGATCCTGAAGGTCAAGTGACTAGTTTTGGGTCTTTGCAGGTCTGACAGAGGTCTCATGTAGATCATAGGTGAATGAGGGTGAGGTGGAATTAGGTGGGTAGGTCACTGTTCTAGGTTGTATGGGAAAATATAGAGACCGATGCCAGTTAAGGGTGACCGACGACGGTTGGGTGTAACTAGTGCCGGTTACTGTGGAAATCTAGGAATGCCACAAAATGAGCTTTGGGTCTCCTTTGTGATTGCGCGGAGGACTTTGGTTGGTTGGAATGAGGTATTGGGTGGTCTAGGTAGGATGTGGTGAGGTTTTAATGGGTATATGGAGGGGTGAGTGTTGGAGGAATTCAATGGGTTTCTAGGTGAACAGTAGGTGACAATATAAGGACATAATGAAATAAACCATAGAAGTATAACGTTATACTTACTTAGATCCTAGTCCTAGACACCTGTGAGTGGGGGATGGAGGTGCTGATGACAGGTTGAAGGCTGCATGTGATCACAAATTGTAGGAGAGATTCTACATGGGCTGCATGTGCATTCCTCTTATCTTGGTTAGATCAGATCATTGTTGGGATGGTTGTGCAGGAAAATATGTTTGATCTCCTTCCTTACATGTGTGTTCTCGCTGAAATTAACTCTCAGAAGATGTGATATCTCTTAGGAATGTGCTAATGTTTGTCAACCTTTTCCAATCTTTTTTTCCAACCTTTAGAATAAGGTTGTTTTGAGGGTTAAAAGGGTAACCGATGGTAGTTCCAACTTAATTGGCGATGGTTAGGGGTAACCGGCATTGGTCAAGGTGGGATTTCCTAGGTTTACTAAACTAGGGAGATCCTTTTGATTTTCTCTGATCTCGTGTCACTAACCAGTTGATTAGACTGAAAGCTTATTGTAAGCATGTGATGAATGTGGTTAGAGAGAATGTAGGCATTGATTTTTAGTATTTGGGTAAGTCTTAGTTAGTTATGGCAACTTACTAAGAATAGGTCTTAGGTTGAGTTGGCTTGATGAGGTGTCTAAGTGAGGTGTATGTGTGGATATTATTTAAATTAAGATATTTAAATAATAAATATTGTGAGGATAATGAATTAATTTAATTAATTAAATTAATTAGTGGGGTGAAGGGGGCCATGGCTATGTGAATGTGATGAAGGGTGCTTATTTGTCGATGGGACCAAAGGGGAGTGTGACGTAGTTTTAGTGTCTACATTATTCCCCTTTTTGTTGCATACCTTGTATTGGTAAGCGACACTAACAAAAATAATATGTGGTTACCCCATGTGTGGATGAATGTGATCCCCCTCAAACCAAGAACTCACGAGGCCAAAGGTAGAAGTCGGTGAGTAGTTTGATAAAAAGGTAAATGTGAGGGAAAAGGTAGTTGGGCATGGGGGAAAAAGGGTTAAAGGTATACCTGGGAAATCTAGGTAATGGATCAGGGTCAAAGGTAGCAACAGTAAAACACACGCAAACTTATAAACTGCAGCACACTACCAAGTTGAAGAGTAGGAAAACTCTGCATTGTCTAAGGTCGATAGGTTTATCCAAACAAGGTTGAAGTGATTCTGGTATCCAAGGTATAGGATATTGTCAGGAAACACAACGTAGGCTTAGGTGTAGGAACGTTTAGGTATGTTCTAGTACACCAAAGTTAGGGTAAGGATAAATGGTCACAACAATAGGCTAGGTAAGGTCATTAGGTCAATAACACAGGTAACAGTGCCGCAAGGTATAATGAACACATGAGGTCAAAGGTCACTGGCGATGGGACAGGTCCAAATATATAGGTCATGGCATGAGTAAGGCTAAGGTAGGGGTAAAATAATGAGTCCCCAAAGGAGGACAAAGGGAGGTAGTAAATGATGAGGTCAGGAAAGATGAGGTAAATGGGTAGGGTAAAGGTCGGGGTGGGGTAAATGATCAGGGTGAAGGTTGGGTGAGGTAAAAAAAGGAGGTAGGGGTAGGTAAAAGGGTAAAATTTAGGGAAATGTGCAAGTGAGGGTGACCGATGCCGGTCATGGATAACCGACGCCAGTATCGGTCAACCAATGATAGGTGACCGTAGGGCACGCGACCGTTACCGGTCCAGGGTAACCAACATCGGTTACCGATATAAGTTTAAGGGTCGGATTTGTTGGGATTTTAGGCACAAAAATCCACAAGTGATGTGGGCTAGTTTGTTGATTTTGTGAAGTGAGAAAATGACCAAAAAGAGAGAAAAATAATTGGAAATAGTGGTCTAGATGGAATGGAACAACAATGCTAGTGCTGTGATCGACAGTGATTGGTTGGTGAGTATGCGGGTCCATAGGTTCATTATGAGTGATTCGATTGCGTAGCAGGACCCCGAAGAGATCCAGATGTGGAGGCGTGGGATTGAGTGGGCGCCACCGAGATGTCATGTAGCATGACAAATTGAGGCGCTTTACTCTCCTCGATAGATGGGATTTCGCGACCAAGATGTTAAAGGACAGGTGAGTTTACTATCACCCTGGAGGTGTGTTGTTGGTTTTACATTACCCATTTGTGGGTGGTGAAAAATCTAAATTCGAGGAATCAGGGAGTTGATAGTGCATTTTTTGAGGAATGGGGAGGGTAATAAATGGGATGGGGAGGTAGGTGGAGTTCCAAGCATAGTAGGTTTAGGTCATTGGAGGTGGGTAAACGGGGCATGGGGGAGGTTTTTTAGAAAGGGGGGTTTTGGGAAATAACTGGTTTTTTCCGCGATCAGTGATGGGGGTACTCCAGTCATGATGGTGCATGAGCCAGCATTTTCCTAGGTGGCACCAGCATTCGATCACCAAACAGGTGACCAATGTTGGTTAAGTGGGCATGATGGGGGTTGCGTAAGGGTGAACCGGTGTTGATACTTTATAGGTGACTGATGGTGCATAAAGGGTGACATAGGGGTCAGACCTATAGGATGCCCTAGCAGATGCATTCCCACCTAGATTTGTGTGGGTGGGGTACAAGATGGGTGATACATGATAGGAGAGTGGAGATGTAGGACACATAGTGTGCCCATTTTGGAATTACTGGAGGGGTTTTCCAGAGTGGACATTAATGAGGCCTATTATGTGGGATTTCCCTCATATAGGCATATGCATGAGGAGCTAGTTGACCTCTAGCTAGTGATAGTGATACAGGGTTTCACAGTGACCCTGGAGGATGAGATGATCCCGGTAGACAGATGTCTGATGTAGTTTGGGTTGAGTACAGGACATTCCTCACCCTTCCCATAGTATCAGAGAGATGACGTGGAGAGGCCTTACCTCTACCATGGCCTACACCCACAGGATAGGAGGAGCATTCCGTGACAAACACGATAGATGATGACGGGTGACAGACATTATCACCCTGTGGGTGGACAGTTACGAGCCATACCACCCATGTTGGGTGCACAAGTTTATTCTAGCTACCATTAGGTACAGAGAGACACCCTATTGTGGGTAGGTGGCTAGGGGGATTACCCAATTGGGTATACTATAGACACTAGCTTGAGGGTTATGAGGAGAGATATAGCTTAGACTGTACTGGAGCTAGATGCAGGCCTAGATGGTGGATTTGGAGATGGAGATGGATGGAGGGGGATGGAGAGGTGGCAACCTTACAGCCTCAGGTGGCAGGTTTACAGGGCCAGTTGGCCATAACCCAGGCATAGATTGGGGTCTTACATGCCCAGATATAGGTACAGGGGTACATGGGCACCACCACAGGCACTGGGATCAGGTCGCAGTTCATAGGAAGGTGTGGGGCAGGGTCCCACAGGGCTGGTACAGAGGCCGAGACCTATGGGACCACCACATACCGTGCCTATATCCAGGTTATGGGATGCCCTAGGTGAGGCTAGATACTATCAGGACCAGCTGATGGTAGCTGGGATAGATTTCATATCCTATGCTGAGTACAGGGAAAAGTAGGTATGAGAGGAGATCCCACACAAGTGTGGAGAGCACAGGAGGTCAGCGAGCTCCGAGGCCTGATCAGGGAGAGGCGACCAGGACCAGCTCTAGGTGAGGTACTAGTAGGGACACAGGAGGTGCCGAGTAAAGAGATGGAGGACATCCGCCAAGATGTCTTATATGTGATCACCTAGTTTTTGATGTATGATAGTTATTTTTGTGATATATACTAGCCTACATGCCAAGAGACAGTGAGGATGTATGAGTGGTTTTGTATATTTTGAGCATATACCAGCCTACGTGCCTAAGATATTTTTTATTGATTCATTCTTTTTTGTATATATGAGATATGACATGTTGTATTGTATCTACGTGTGAATGATTTTGAGATGATGGACATGATGAGATAGCCATGTATATTTGAGATACACATTTATTTATATGATGAGATACATGTTATTATTTGATTTGTTGATATGCTTATGAGATTTTGATTTGTTATTTTGATATGGATGGAAATTAGGTGAGTTAGGCATGATGGAGTCAGGTCAATTTAGGCATGGATCGAGTCAGGTCAGTTTAGGCATGGATCGAGTCAGGTTGGTTTAGGCATGGATCGAGTCAAGTCAGTGTAGGCATGGATCGAGTCAGGTTTGTTCATGGTTGAGTTAGGTTTGTTTAGGCATCAGGATGGATTGAGTCAGGTTTTTTAGGCATGGTTGAGTTAGGTTTGTTAGGCATGGTTGGGTCAGGTCAGTTAGGCTGATGGAGTTGAAAGTAGGTGAAGTTGTGATTCATTATTTTATGCAATGAATGATAATATGGGTTATATGTGAGATGTGGTATAATCTATGCATAGTGATGATAGAGAAATGGTAGGTGTAATAAATGTATGATGTGATAATGTTTAAAATATGAAACAAGTTGTTATGTATGTGGTTGAATTTCCAATTTTGGGTATAAAAGGGAAACTAAGTTAGATGTGATGTAATGTGAGGCACATGGAAGATGAATTGTTTAGGGTAGAGGATGGCTGAGCTAACCTCCAAGGGCCCCATGCCCTCAGAGTGCTGCCTACATAGTCCCAGAAAAAAGGGACCTCAGGCCGATGTAGTTCTCCCATGAGCTAGGGAAGAATATGAGGAGGTATGAAAATGAGTTGGTAGGTTTTTAGGCATGTTGTGGGTTTAGGTTTGTTAGGTGTGGGTGGATTATATGTAAAGTGATGTAGGTGAGGGTGATTGTGGTGAAAGAATAAGATTACCCCAAAAGTAAGCGTCGAGGACCAAGTCCTGTATAAGGTAATCAAAATGTAAACAAAGATGGTTAAAAGATAAGAGGGGGCAATAAAGCCACCTGATTGGGTAGGATCATACCGAGTAGATCATACCTTGGAGGAGGTGATGAATGTAAGACCCTAAAGACATTGCATGATTGATTGTTCTATGGTGAAAATTAGTCACATGATCACCAAATGTCTAAGTTCCAAGAAGTCCCTTGAGGCAATTAGGAAATGAGAGTGGGAATGGTAAGAAGGGTGAAAGGTAGTTAATTTTTATATGGTATAGGTAGTATGCTCTTTCGAGCAAGAGAACCTAGGTCACAATGGGCAAGTCCATGACTAAAAAGGTTTGTTGTTTTGACTTATATTGAGATAGACTGATCGATGCAGGAAGTCTATATGGGATGAAGAAATTTTAACTCCTTGAGGTCTTCATGAAGCTGATCGATGTGGGAAGCTTCGGTTGCTCTCGTTTTTCATTTTTTATTTTTTTATTTTTAAGAGCTTTACATAGTTGTCCTTCGAGGGAGTAGTCTATTTATAGCAGCAATTGTCGAGAGGAAGATGTCCTTTTAAGGGAGTCATCTTTTTAGTAGAAGTTTGACTCAAGGAGTTTGGTCCCATGTGCGGTCTTTGAAGTCATGGACAAGACCAAGGTGGAAGATAGGACTCTTGTTCAAAAGGCAAGGTGAAATGACCATGGGATCTCATCTAAAGGTAGACGAAAAGTATCCATGAGAATCATGCTATGTGTTGTGTTGTGGTACACATATTCAAGAGAAGATAACAAGTGACGGGTACTCACATGATTCTTGTTTAATCGTTGGTGAGGTGTATGAAGTGAATAGCACTCAAGGGACGAGCATGGAAAGAGACAAAGGGTGAGGTAGGACTTAGAAGTCAACAATAGAATGGTTGAAGATGCAAGGCGTTAAGGGGATCAGGTTCAGGTTTACCATCGAGTGAAGATAAACGATAAGCACCTGATCCATAGGTATGAGTCACGATGTATGGTCCAAGCCAATTAGGAGCAAATTTTCCCTGTTTACATTTTTTCTGCTTTGGTTACGTGTTGATTTTCTTTCAGGACAAGGTCACCGACTTGAAAGGTTCGTTCATGGACACGTTTGTCGTAGGCACGTTTGATACATTTTTGGTAAACTTGAAGGTGATCCAGAGTGTTAAGACAACGTTCATCTAATAACTCTAGCTATGCTAAACGGTCCTGACGAAATTCATCATCATTGAGCATGTCATGGAGAGAAATGCGGAGTGAGGGGATCTGGACTTCAAGAGGCAAGACTACCTCTGTACCGTAGACCAAAGAAAAAGGTGTGGCTATAGTGGAAGTGTGAATACTAGTGTGGTATGCCCACAGGGAAAAAGGAATGTGCGTATGTCGAATCCTTCCCAGTATTGTCAACCACTTTTATGAGAATTTTGTTGAGGGTTTTGTTAGTGGATTCGGCTTGGCTATTGGTTTGTGGGTAGTAAGGTGATGAGAAACTAAGCTGAATGCCGAAGGCATCACAAAGTTTTTGCAATGTTTTGTTTTTGAATTATTTTCCATTGTCAGTGATGAGGTGATGAGGAACACCAAAGCGACAAATGATGTGGTGGTTAATGAACTCACATATTTTCTCAGCTTTCATGGAGATGAGTGGTATGGCTTCCACCCATTTTGTATAGTATTCAGTAGCAGTGATGATCCATTGATGGCTTTGGGAAGAATGAGGATTGATTTCTCCGACAAGATCCAAACCCCATTGAGAGAAGGGCCAAAGGTCACAGTGACCTGTAAGGCATGACTGGGTGTATGATGAAGATTGGAATGTTGTTGGCATTTTACACAACATTTGACGTAGTCAAAACAATCATGGTTAAGGGTTAGCCAGTAATAGCCCAGGCGAAGAATACACTTAGCAACAGCAAGGCCACTGAAGTGACCTCCACATATGTCATCATGAACTTCCTTAATGGTATAAGGAATTTCAGAACTTGTGAGGCATCATAAGAGAATACCATCAAAGCCACGCTTATAGAGGAGTCCCCCTAGAATTACATGTAATGAGAGACCTTTTTAAGGAAGGCACGTTGTCCATTACGAGTGAGATCAGGAGGTAAGATGGAGAGAGAAAGGTAGTCAGAGTATTGTTTTATACCAAAGGTCACTCAGGTAAGGGGTATTGGTTCTGATCGAGTAAACATCATGATGTAAATAAGAAGGTGATTGGAGTCATTATACAGTGATGAAGATTGTAGAATCTGCAGGTGAAGCAGGTATTTGAGAAGCTAAGCTGGCCATGGTATCTGTAAATTTGTTGGTTGAATGTGGGATGGTTTAAAGGGTGTAATGATCAAAGGTGGTCAAAAGTATGTCTACATGATGTTTATACTTTTGAAGTATCTCATTACAACATTGGTACATACCATTGACTTGGTTTATGACCAATTGAGAATCACCAAATATGTTGATTGATTTGACATCTAGGGTGTAGGAAACTTGGAGACCTAGTACGAGTGCTTCGTATTCAGTAATATTGTTGGTGCATTCAAAATCTAGTTTGAAAGACAAAGGCATGGGTTCATCATCAAGAGGAATGAGGATAATAACAGCCCCACCCCCACACTGACACTTGGAATTTTTGAAGAAGAGTGTCATTTGGTAAGGAGGTTCGTCCAGGGTAAGGGTAGAAATTGACTCATCTGAAAAGTCAAAATTAGAGTGTTGATCCTTGGAAATAGGTGCGTCAGCCAATTAGTTGGTGATATCTTGGCCCTTGATGGACTTTTGATGAATGAATTTGAGGTCAAGATCAGCTAAAAGCATAAGCCATCGTGCAGCATGCTGATTTTGATAAGGTTTGGCATACATGAAGTGTAAGGGGTCGGTGTTGGTCACAACATAGGTTTTGTGGTTGAGTAGGTAATGATGGAGTTTGGTGGCAATGAAAAAAAAGGCTAAGAAAAGTTTTTTGGGATGGTTGTATCAGGTTTCATAGTCCAAAAGAGTACAACTTATATAATAAACTGCCTGCTCCCTATGTTGTTCATCGTGATGGGTGAGCATGGCTCCCAAGGAGTGATCGGTAGCGGAGATGTATAAGAAGAAAGGCTGATCATCTTTAGGTGGGATAAGTATGGGTGGTTGGAGAAGGTATTGTTTTAAGGCCTCAAAAGATTTGTGACAATCATCATCCCATTTAAAGGAGACATCCTTCTTGAGTAGATGATGAAATGGTTGACACCGATCAGATAATTGTGAAATGAAATGGCGAATAGACTGCAACTTACCTTGTAGGCTACGGAGTTGTTTAAGGTTAGTGGGTGGAGGCATTTCGAGAATGGCCTTGACTTTAGCAGGGTCAACTTCTATACCATGAAGGGAAATGATAAATCCTAGGATCTTTCCTGAGAGAACCACGAAGATGCACTTCTTAGGCTGAAGGCAGATGCAATATTTAATGAGGTGGTCAAAGATGGTTTTGAGGATGGCAAGGTGCTCAGAGCAGCGTTTAAATTTGGCCAAGAGATCATCCATGTAATCTTCCAATATGTGATGCATGATGTCATGGAAGATGTAAGTCATAGCCCACTGATATGTGGCACCAGCATTTTTAAGGCCAAAAGGCATGACTCGATAGCAGAAGGTCCCCCAAGGGGTGATGAATGAGGTTTTGTGTTGATCTTCTGGGGCAAGAAAAATTTGGTTATAACCCAAGAAGCCATCCATGAGTGATATCATCTCATGACAAGCGGTGAGGTCAACCAACTGATCAATACTGGGTAAGGGAAAGTCGTCTTTCAGGTAGGCTAGGTTGAGGTCATTGAAGTCCGTGCAAATGTGGAGTCCCCCTGTCACTTTAGTAGCAGGGATAATGTTAGAAATCCAATGAGGATAATCAATGGGTAAGATGAAGGAAACATGGAAAGAAGGCGTTGAAGTTCTTCTTTGACAAGAAGAGCAATACAAGGGTGCATTTTCCTCAACTTTTGTTTGATGGGTTTGGCATTAGGAACGGTTACGATATTGTGGACCACTATGGTGGGATCAATACTGGGCATGTCTGTGTAAGACCAAGTGAAAGTGCATGGTTATGATCTCTGAGAAAATAAGTGATGGCTTCTTGTTCAGCAACATCTAAAGATTGTCCCGATCTTTAGGATGTGTGGGTCATCCTGAGTATGAATGTTGATCTCGATAGTCGATTCATTCAACATGGTTTGCATCTCAGAGGGTAATGACTGATGAATATATGAGTCTTTTGCACCAAGGTAGGTGAGTATGGATTCATTTTCTTGACATTGAATGACCTTAATTGAAGGTGTGTCGTCATTGATCATTTCAGGATATAGGAAGGGAAGAGTGGAAGGGGCCTCGCCCTCACGTTGATAAGTCAAAGGCCCCAAGGAAATGGTGTTTATGAAAGAAAAAATTTAGGAGGGATAGATTCAAGATCCATCGACTCCATCGATGAGGGTGGTGATGAAGGTGGAGCGGGTGAAGAAGGTGGAGAAGGGCTAGTGTCCTTAATGAGTTCAATGTGGGCCTGTTTGGTAGGTGGTTCAGGAAAGCCGATACCACTACAGTCATTATGTTTGCGGGTGGTACATGGAATAATGGTATGGTGCCTTGCTCGTAAAAGACAAAACCAAAACCCTTCCACACACAGTAGTGCAGGAAGGTGTGGGAGAAATGAAGATTGGTAAGTGATTGGAAGTCAGTGGAAAATGGGTGGGTTTGTGATGGTGGTTTAGGTGTGTAAGTGGTTGTATCAAGTCACCCATAGGTGAGACTAGTAAAAGGTGGGGAGGACCATAAAGGAGACGTTATCCTATGCGGTGATCATAGTGAGGGTGTTGGTGAAGACTTCCATACTCGTGTGGAGTAAGGAATGTGTTGACACTATATAGGTGGTACTCCCCAGAGTGAGGCATTGAAAAACACCTTCCAAGGGATCAGTGGTTGGTATGTAGGTAGCTGGTATGGATAATATGTCAGAGGTTGATGCGGAGGTGGGATTAATGGATTTGGAAGCTGACAGGTTAGTCATAGAGGTTATGGCAGTGGTAGGAATGGAGGAGGTATGTGCAGTAGGAGCAGCATTGTCTGTACTGGTAGGTGCAGGTGTAGGTGAAGTGATAGTGGTCATGGAGGTAGATATCTTGATAGGTATGAGCACATCATTAGGTTGGTAAAGCATGTTACATGTTTTAAAAGTTGATGGGTCAGCTGGAATGGTATAGGTGTGTCCTTCATGTTTAAACTTTACACAACGATGCAAAGTGGAAGGAACACAACCCATGACATGGATCCGGGTCTACCAAGCAACAGAGATTATATGCAACAAAACAATTGAATTCCCCCTCCAAAATGTAAAATAATTTGGGAACAGTGCGGGGGACCACGCAAATGTCGAGGATGACGATGCCTAGTGTAGAGATGATAACATCATTGAATGTATGTAACATGACCAGGTGTTTATGCATGTAATTATCAGGTATGCACATTTGAATGAAATCATGGGATTAAATGATGTTAATGCTAGAATCCCCATCAATCATTACACGATGTACCCGTATGTCATTGATGTGGACAGAGATGAAAAGGGCTAGGTCCAGGTCATCATTTTGGTGTGGCATAATCTCTTCCTCTGAGAAGCTAAGGGCTGAAGCAAGGCCATGTGAAGGGGGTGAACAATGATGGGGGTAAAGATAAAGGTGGTAATTGACCATGTGAGAACCTGCAGAGGCTTACATGAGTGGAAACCGTCAGTTGTGCTCTTACGACCTTCCTAATGGATTTTCTCTCTCCAAACCACCTAGGTATAGGGTCATTAGGTAAAACCTCAATTGATTGAAGAAACTCCATGAGAGCTTGATGATGGGATTCTGAGGTTTGGATGAGTTCATAGCTCTAAGGAAATTTTGAGGGGTGATTGGTGTATAATTGTTTAATCATGGTGCGATGTTTAACGTGATTAGAAATGGGGTATGTGGGGCCGCAGATAGTTATTTTATGACCTTTATAGGTGTAGATGGTATGCTGGGTATAGCATTGGTTGGTGGGTCAGTTGGCTTTTCTTTTACCTAGTCCTTATGACTTACGTGTAGTGATGTATATCATGTTGATCTGAGGGGATTTGGAAAATGGAGAAGGTATAGGGTGAGTGATATAATGACCACAACTGGAAAAAACCTAACGGAGGAGAAAAACACTGTGAGGTTAGTTGGGTGTAACAACATTTGGGTGGTGGACGTGGCAAGTTCTCTAATTCAAACCAAGTTAATTTGAAATCTTGGGGATGGCTCTAGGAGAGGTGAGGGTGAAGGTTGTGGTTGTTGAGTGTGGCAGTGTGGGACCAATGGGTGTTGGTGAAGCATAGGATCCTCATTGAGAAGGTCGTCATCATCAAAGTTGGTTTCTGGTGGACACAATTAGATAAGGATAGATTTTAACGCCTTGCAGTTCTCACACATCTTGTCCTACTCCCGCGATGGTAATGCACAAATGGCAGACTAGTATCGTCAAACCCTTTTGGCTTGGGTTTGAGGGGGTCGTAAGGTCTGAGTGGCGGTAATGTGATGACAGATTCTTCTCCAGGAGGTTGGTTAAAATTTTGGCATAAGACCCTGCTAATGGATCAGCCTAATGGCTGGAAGTAAATGTGGGTTTGGGTGTAGCCAACCTGTCAGGTGATTAGCCCCTGAGGAATGGTCTTTAGAATAGGAGTTAGAAGCGAACCATGGGTTTGGGTGCTAGTGTGGTTTTAGGTGTCAATCAAATGTTTAGTTTATTTAGGTATGGGTATTATAGACACCTATAATTACGCCCAAGCAATTTAAATACTTAATTGCGCTAATTATAAACCCCTTTCTCACAAATCGATGACATATCTTCAAAAATGCTCATATCCCCTCATTTATTGTCTAGTTAGAATTAATGGGTACAGTACACATTAATTGATAATAAGTCATCCTATCCAAGCAAAGGATACCCTAATTTACGACCTTTCGTTACGGCGAATCACCCCTTCTACCTAGACTAATTAATAGGTATTATTAGGCTAATTGTCTTTCCCTTCCATTTAACCAATGAAATCAATGGGTAAGCAACCTTGATTTAGATCCCCTTCTAATAGCCTAAATCATACTAATATTATTGAGGTCTGGATTAGCTCATATAAGCTTGACATTTTGAGGGGTGATTAGTTAATCACCTTTGAGCATGGTTATGTGTGACACCATGTTCAAATCCCATGACTTAGGGCTGCAGCATAGTGAATTAAACCCTTCTAAATAAGGTTACCTGTTGGGTATAGCATTGGTTGGTGGGTCATTCCTAATTTCTTTACCTTTATCCCACATTCATGAGCACATGTAGTGACGTGAATCATGTTGATCCTTGAGGGCTAGTTGTAAAGAGAAGGTCCTAGGGTGAGTTATAATGACACCTAAACCTACCAGAGAGAGCAAATGCAATGAGGTCAGTATAGCAAAGATATTTAGGTGGAGTGTTGCAGTTCTCTGATGTAAACCATGTTAATTTCATCTCATCTCTAGGAGCTGTGGAGGGTTAAGCCGTGGTTCTTGAGTGCTTAGGTCAGTGTGGGATGGGTGTCGGTGAAGGGGTCCTCATGTAGCCCAACTTTGATCATCCTCAAATTCCTAGGTTACTTGGCATATTGGATAAGGACAACTATTTTGATAGCCATGGAGTTCTTACATTAGGTCCTAGGCACATGATGGTATGCACAAATTATTAGTATAGAGAATAGAGCTTGGGTTTGAGGGGGTATTAAGCAATTGAGTGTTAGTAATGTCATGACAGAGTCTTGACAGGAGGTTGGTTAAAATTTTAGCATCTAACCATGCTAGTTTAATTCTTGGGAAGTGACATGGTGTTTGTTTGTAGGTGTGGTTGATTGTTGAGGAATGGCCTTTAAGGCTATTTAGGTGTATGGGTTCTGGGTACTCATATTGCATTTTAGGTGAATGGTCAAACACATGGTATGTTGGGTATAGTAGATGGATGGGTAGGAGGGTGTGTGGTTGTTTTGACTACCTTATTGTGGGGTAGTGGAGTTTTTGTTTGGGTTGCACCTTCTTGGGTAAAGGTGATGTGGGTGTATGAGGTCTAGAAGGAAAATCTGATGGAGGAAGAGGGCAAGTTACCCAGGGGGATAATGGAGGTGCTGTGAAGGTAGATGACGCACGGGTCGTGCTTGAGGTGTGCACGAGACAGTGACTGAAGTGTAGTGGGTAGTGAAGCAATAGCTGAGGGTATTGGAGGTATGGGTGGTAAAGAGGTTTGTAGGTGTAGGTGTAAGTCAGGTTAGGTGTCTGGGTAGGTTAGAGGTTTGTGAGGAAGGAATGGGATATTGTGTTTTTGGTTTATTGATGGGTGGAGGTTTCTTGAGCATGTGGGGAAGCTAAGATCCTAAGATGGACGGGACAGGTGCAGGTGTGATTGGCGTAGCTAGTGTATGAGTTCTATGGGTTTGGTGCTTCTATTTAGGTGTCAGAGTAGGTATGGTGTTGACTGTGGAGTATGTAGGTAAATCTAATTTTATAGGTGGATGAGTAAGGCTGGTGGTCGGGGTGACCCCTGAAGTGGTAATGGGTTTAGTCGAAGCAAGATGTTGTAGGTATAGGTTTGGGTTTAGGTGTAGGTTGAGTTATGGGTAAGGGTGTGGTTTGAGCTATAACAGGTGTCATGGAAGGGGTTGTGATAGAGGTGGTTGGTGTTTGGTTCGATTGGTTGAAATATTTTTGGGTATATTAGTGGAGGTATCAGCAAGGGATCTCTGCATCTGTGTTGAGACTGGGAGTAAAAGGTGCATCCCCTTAGTAGAGGCCCTATCCACATAATCTAAGTGATCATCCAAATGTGAGAACGGACATGTATATAGGTGGAATTGGTGAGGACCTAATGTCAATTCACATAAAATGTTTCTTAGAGATGGGGAATTGGCTAGCTTCAGCTTCCGTGGGTAAGAGAGCCGAAAGTAGGTCTATAGGATTTTGGGTGGCTGGTGGAGAATGCTCGCTCAAGGGGCAAAGGTATCTCCACTAGGATCTAGAAGGTGATGATAGGAGGTGGAGGAATGGAGGGGTGCTCCTATATGGGTGGAGGAGGTAATGGGTGCTCCTCTATGGGTGGAGGAGGTATTATAGCTAAAGTCTCTCTAAGTGGTGAAGCCAGGGGTGAGATGGTCTCAATGTTAGCGAAAGATTCCTCTGTAGGTGATGAAGGAGATGAAAGGTGTTCCTCTGTGGGTGAAGGAATAGGGGAGGTTGATTCTAATGTGGAAGGAGGCTTTCTGGGCTAGGATCTCCTCTATGGAGGGATTATGGGGTGATTGGGAGGTGACATAGTGCACGTCATTATAGATATGTGTGAGCCTCGCGGGTATGGGTATTATGAGTGGAGGTCTCACCGGTTTGATCAAACGAAGGGGCATGGTTAGGAAATGGTTTCTTAAAGATATGTAGGTTTTGGTTGGTAGGTACATTAGGATTATCCACGGTTAACTAGCCTTTCTCGAGTATTTCTTGGAAAATATTTTTGAAAGTTATGCAGTTTCCGTCACTATGACCCTTTACTTGATGATAGTTATAGAAATCATGTTCTTTATACCATGCGGGCATGGCGCAAGTGGGGTCAAAACCAGTTTGTGGTTTCATAGGTGGAAGGGTGATGGCTTTGGCTTTGATAATATTTTCTAAGACAGGAGAGTAAGGCTCCTTGATTAGGGTATATTTCCACTGCTCTCATCTGAATTGAAAATGTATGGACAGGTGAGAGATTAGATGAGGGGGTAGCCTAATTTGACAGATGAGCTGGGCTAGCTTTGAGTACAACTGTGGTAGTGGTGCCCTTAGCTTTTGAATAATTGGTTTGTGGTTTGGAAGAAGAAGAGGTATCATTCGACTTGAATTCCGAATTCTTATTACGTAATTAGATTTTCTTCTCTTCGATGGCCCAAATCTCTAACTTTCGTGCCATTGTGAATGCTTCAGCAAATGTTTGGAAGGTTTGGACCTATAAGGTTGGTGAGATATGCCTGGCACAAGCCCATGTGAAGAGCTTGATGAGTTCGGTTTGTGGTAGTTGGAAGGTAAGTTGATTGTCCAGGCTACACCAACAAGTGACAAAATATGTGATAGATTTGTCCTCATACTAACATGTGGAATATAGATCAGTCATGGTAACTTTCTTGATGATATTGATAGAGAAATAATCCAAGAAGACTTGGGCTACCTGATTGAATGAGAATATAGAGTGTTTAGGTAACCCACTATACCAATCTAATGCAGGTCCAGTGAGGGACATGGGAAAGGTTCTTAAGAGAAAGGCATCATCATGAGTGATCAGATAACACCCTTGTTTGAATGACTGTAAATGCTGCTATGGGTATTCTTTGTTATTAAAACTATTGAATTTAAGAATTTCCTAATGTATGGGGTATGGACAGATAGGAATGGATGGGTGAATGGGATCATTACAAATCTCATCATAGGTGAGAGTGTTACAGGAGCCAGAAACCGATGCCTCCAATTTCTACATTTTTTCCAACATCAATTTGATTAGGTCATTGGTGGGTTTTGATGATTGGATGCCTCCTTTAGTGCGAGAGGGTTGGTTCTGGGAATATAATGGGGGTGGTACTCTAGTGTATGGTGTTACCATGTAGGTTGATTAGGAAGAAGGAAGTGAAATAGGGGGTATGTACCCTGAGTGAATAATGGAGGAAATGGGAGGTTGTTGATAGTATGTATATGGAGGTGGAAGGGTTGTGGTAACCCTAGTGGCAATGAGGGCTAATGATTATGGAATGGAAAGGACCATGTTCTAAAATGGGGTAGGCATCATCAACACTGGAGGTGGTAATGTAGCTACGGGTATCGGTGAGACATTAGGGGCTGATGATATTGTGTTTGGGGTAGTTGTCGAGGGTACAGTGGATGTAACGGGTGCCATAGAGGTAAAATACATGGCAGTCATAGTAGGTATATGACCTAACTGTGAAAATACTCAGGGTAAGGTAGATGTGGGCAACACAGAGCTAGATGGGGACTGATGTAGAAGTAGGAGTGCGAGAGTTGGGGGGGATAGATACAAGCATGCCATTTATCAACTAACCTAAGGCATCTCGAGTAGACGAGTGGGAAAGGTAAAATTGTAAGGCAGCAAGGTTTTTTGGTCAAGGAGTCATGTGAACTCCTGCATCTCTGGTAGTGATAGTGATAGGTTAGATGGGATCCATGGCTGGTGATAAAATGGAAGGTGGTGAAGGACTAGGTGGGAGTGGTTGACAACCGGCGTGAAATACGAGTGCACCTACTTGTTTTCGGGTCAGCACCATGTGAACCAGTACTAATCAAGTAGGGTTGTTTCTCTGTAAATGACTTTAAAAAATAGCAGGAACATGTGAATCTGGCGGTAAAAAGTGGATCGGGTACCAAATGGTGGTTGGAAAGTGAAACAGGCTAACAGATGCCGATTAGGGAAAACCGACGCCGGTCATGGGTAGCCACTACCGGTCACTGTAGAAAATGGACAGTGAGTGAAAAACAAGGCAAAAGGTCAAATCTGACAAGTATGCCAAATCTGATGATGTTTACAACGTCAATGGAATGATAGTAGTGATAGGGACTGTAAAAAGTGGAAGAAGATGAATAAAATATCATTTTGGGTAGGTTAACAAAAGGACCTGGAACCGACGTCAGTTGGGTATAACTGATGACAGTCAGAGGGTAACTGACGATGGTCGTTGGACCGACACCGGTCACTGTGAAATTAAAACAGTGATGAAATAATAGTGGTTGTGAATTGAAATCTGATGTAGAATTAGACCCATAATTCTGAGAATGATGATGATATGGCCCAGGCACACTCAGGTGAAGCCGGAATACACCAGCTGTGATGAGGAGCGTGCAAGGATGAACAAGAAAAATGAAGAATGTGATCTCTCACCTCAAAACACAAGCCAAGCAGAAACACTAAGAAAAATGTGATCCTAGGAGTGCCTTTTCTATTATGTTTGTTTAGCTTATGCTATTTAAGGACTGACACATGAATTGTGAAATAGAGTTTTTTGGTGAGGATGGCTTTCTACAAAGAAGGAGATCTAAAAGGTGAGGTTTCAGGCATGTTATGGTGGGGGCGCGCTTCGCTCTAAAGTATGACTCGACAGAGTAGCGAGCTGGGCTATGAATCCTTAGATTAGTGCGATCATTGATAAGCGTTCCTAAGAAAGATGTTGTTTAAGAATATGTGTTTGTTTTGAATTTGTACAATTTGGCAAGACTCAGAGAGAAAAAGAGATGTGCTTTCTATGGTTCATTTGTTAACCATCATCTAGTCATGACTTCCAGCGTATAGGTTGCCCTAAATTAATGTGAGCTAATGCGATAAATCAGAATGGAATGCACTTATTTTTAAGCCCAAATCAAAGTGTGAAGTTTGATAACACAATAAGATGAAGAGGAAGAGGGATGCTCTTTCACTACAATGCAGAAAACATGAAGAAATAGTTCTTTTTAATTACACTAAAAGAAAGGTTTCCTTTAGAGCAAATAGAAAGAAAAGGTGGGTTACCAAGGAAGAAAATTAGTGTGTATGCTTTTCAGAAGGGAAACAAACACACAACTTTTCCTAGGAATGAATGAAATGCAAGGAACCCCGGATGGCTCCCACCGGGCATGCCAAAATGTTTCACCTGATTCTTAGACGTTTCTTTGAATTATTGATGAAACAGATAGGGTAACAGGCATAGGAGGAATACCTATTTTAATGCTAGTTGATGGGTTATTGCGCGCGTATGACTTCTAAATCCATAGTTGATTGTGAGAGCTTCCTTTTGGCTAGGAGGAACTACCTGTAATGGAAAGCAAGACCACCAGAAAAAGTTAAACAATATGTGCCGTGAACTACCTAGCATGTGCTAGATCCGGAAAGTGTGATACTTCCTAGATGGCTGTCAGTCCATTGTTTTAAACAATTTAATGCGGTAAGTAAAGTAAATCCTATTGTAATTCGAAATGATTTAGGTATCTCACTTAAAACACAATAAGAAAGATCTAATCTAACAAGCTAGGTCATAATAGGATCTAAAGGTCAAGTAACTAGTTCTGGGTCTCTGTAGGTCTAACAGAGGTCTCAGGCAGATCACAGGTGAATGAGATGAGGCAGAATTAGGTGGGTAGGTCATTATTCTGGGTTGTATGTGAAAATATAGAGACTGATGCCGGTTAAGGGTGACCGGCGACGATTGGGTGTAACCAGTGCCGGTTAATGTGGAAACCTAGGAATGCCACTGAACGAGCTTTTGGTCTCCTTCGTGATTGCACAAAGGACTTTGGTTGGTCGGAATGAGGTATTGGGTGGTTTGGGCAGGATCTGGTGAGGTTTTAATGGGTATATAGAGTGGTGAGTGGAGGAGCTCAATGGATGGCTAGGTGAACAATAGGTGACAATATAATGACGGAATGAAATAAACTAGAGAAGTATAATGTTATACTTACTTGAATTCTAGTCCTGGATCCCTGTGAGTGAGGGATGGAGGTGTTGATGAGAGGTTGAAGGCTGCAAGTGATCACAAATTGTAGGAGAGATTTTGCATGGGCTACATGAAAAAGATGCTTGATCTCCTTCCTTGCATGCGTGTTCTTACTAAAAGTCACTCTCAGAAGATGTGATATCTCTCAGGAATGTGCTAATGTTCATCAACCTTTCCTAATATTTTTTCCAACCTTCAGAATAAGGTTGTTTTGAGGATTAATAGGGTAACTGACGGCGATTCTGATTTAACTGGCGACGATTAGGGGTAACCGGCGTCGGTCAAGGTCATATTTCCTAGGTTTACTAAACTAGGGAGATCCTCTTAATTTTCTTAGATCTCGTGTCGTTAACCCGCAAATTAAACTAGAAGCTTCTTGTACGCATGCAGGAATGTGGTTAGAGAGAATGTAGGCATTGATTTTTAGGGTTTGGGTAAGTCTTAGTTAGTTATGGCAGCTTACTAAGAATAGGTCTTAAGGTGAGTTGGCTTGATGAGATGTCTAGGTGAGGTGTATGTGTGGATATTATTTAAATTCAGAGATTTAAGTAATAAATATGGTGAGGATAATGAATTAATTTAATTAATACTAGTGAGGTGAAGGGGGCCATGGCTAGGTGAATGTGATGAATGGTGGTTATTTGTCAAGGGACCAAAGGGGAGTGTGACCTAATTTTAGTGTCTACAGATAGCCGAGGATAGTCTGACTCCCCATTTTACATATTTCTTTTTTAGGTTTTGATGTAATTTGGAGGTTTTGTAAGAGATTATTTGTGTTACATATTTATAGGTGCCTCGGTGATCCAAGTGCAACATACAGGTGATCATCGATGAATAAGTGCAAAACCCTAGCGACACTAAAGAAATCAAGTTCTAAGCTTTTCTGTAGACTCTGGCGCCCAGGAGAGGTCTCTAGTGCCCTCGCCCCTACCCAGGCGAGTTACAAATTTTTTATCAAGCATTCCCAATACTCTACATAGCATTCGTTGGCCCCGCCATGCCGGACACATTTTGGGATAAATGATATCGAGATAAGTGCCCTACCTCTCTCATTTGCTCTCATAGTTACATCTCTAAAATTGCATAACACTTGTATCTTATTGTACATCATTGTAGCAGTTTCTAAAATCATATTTTAATAAAATATATTTGATTTTATTGAATCAAGAGCATTATAAAGCATCTATCTAGCACATTCACTCAAGGGAAAAGAGTTACATCACTTTGCATACACGTCATAGGAGTGGAAGTTTATTCTATTTCATCTCACACATTCTATACATTTGTTACATTCTAGATCTATCCCGCTATCATTTTGTAACTTGCACAAGGGCTCATTGCACACACTTACAAACAAAACTATATGGAGTCTGAAATATAGTGCAGTGCTCAGTACTAAGTTCACTCTTCGGGTGACTGTTGGGGTCAGTCTGACTCCCCATTTCACATGTTTATTTTTAGATTTGATGTGGTTTATGGGCATGTGGAGCTAGGTATCTTTCTTTGTATGTTACAGGTATAATCACCGACATTGGAGCAAGATCAAAGTGAAAAATAGGGACCAACAACGATGTTCCTCCTACACATAAAAGATCAAAACCTGAGTATTTTTGTGGACACTAGCACCCAGATCCAGTCATTAGCGCCCAGGTGCTCCTGTCCTCCCATGGGCACTTCTATCCCACATATTTATGGGTCTTAAATCTCCAGTGAGATTTGATGATGCAACTTCCAGTCTGTTCCAGCTATTCACCTGCCCATTTCATCTCCAGATTGTGTGAAATCAACTAAGTCACCCTTTTTCCCTCTCTTGATTAGGGTTTCATATTATTGCATGCTTGTTGCTTGTCCAATTACTGTATTTTATCACTTATATATCATACACTACAGTAGTTACTCTGAAATTATATTTAATTCAATTTATATCAAATCATCATCTCCATCTCCTTAGTAAAGTCGAGAATAGTAACTCTACTAAAACAACAACATGACTTCTTGATAAACATTAAGAAAGATGATTTAAATAAACGTTATGCATAAGATAAACATGACATCAATTAATTTTGGTGAAACTATGGAAAACCTTACATCACATCAACCAAATCCAAACTGTAGTGAGATAACCCTAACATTAAACCATGCCCATGAAAGGCAAGGTAAACGCAAAGAGGTTTTTTTTTAGTTTAGTTCAATTCATGGGAATAGATAGAAATGTTTTATAGAGAAGAGAAATGGAAGAATAGATAGAGAAAATATTTTATAGAGAAGAGAGGAAAATAAAAAAAGAGGTTTTCATTACATACCTTATTGCTAGTGCAGTGTCAGATCAAAAATAGGAATAGTGACTAGGAACAACAATATCAATTAAAGAATGTGGGAATGGAACAAAACATAATAACCAATGATCTTATGTATTTGCGCTCCACTTTTCTTACAAGGTGATTAACTAAAATAGAGATTTTAGAGCTAATCTAACTAGTAATAATGATAATATAATTGATGTGAAATGTAAGATAAGTGCTAAATTATTTAATACAATGTAATAAATAGAAATAGGAAGGGATAGGGTACTAACCTGAAAAATAATTACCTCACTGTGTTGCTGGACTATGATGACTGATAGGCGAACTGGGCAGAATGTGAAGCTACGACTTAGAAAGTTGTAGTACACGGGGATCTATCTGTAATGGGGCACCCAGGAGAGGACTAGGGCACCTGTGGGTGCCTTGGTCTGTAGGCTAGACACTCAAATTTGTAGAAAATCTCAAGACCTGGTTCTGGTAATGTCACAAGTGTTTCTCTGTCTTCCTCTTTTTCTCTTAGTTGTCGCAATATCTTTGCTTATGTCATTGTAGTGATGTGATGAAGATCTACCTACAAAACCCCATATAAAGCATTAAATTCCTAAAAAAGAAAGATGTAAATGAAGGGGTCAGACTGACCTTAGCTACCACAATGGTGGAATTACAACTAAGCCCTACACTACATTCCAGACCCAATGTAGTTTTGTGTGCTTGTGTGTATAATTGTGTGCCTAGGGTGCCCTAGCGTCAATAACGTAGAAGTAGGGGGCAATAACTAGATGTAAAATGAAAATGGTGGATAGAATAGAATGAATACAACCCTTTCCCCTATGCTTGTGTGATGCAGATGTAGAAGATGCCCAAATGCATTCCTTTGCCTTAGTACTAGCTAGCTCTTGATAGTAGATAGTCTGCCCCTAATATGGTGAGTATGTTATGTTTATATAGGGATATCTTGCTCAAATTTTGACACTAATGGCCCAATATGCCAACTAACACATAGGTGAGTGAGACCAACAAAAAGTATAGACCAACCTCAAACAAAGAAATTAAATGCGAACATCACGGAAACTAGGACACCCAAAATCAAGGACTGGGGTGCCCATGGGCGCCCAATAAAATCGTAGGCACCCTAATTAGGGACTAGAGATGACAAACGACCAAATTAGGACCCTTAATACTTACTGAAAGATGACGAGAAATGTGTAGTCAATTGATGACTAAGTGATGACAAGAACTAGGTGATGAGCCATTAGTGAATAATTTTCTTACCCAAGATCCATATATAAAATAACATACTTGGCTAACATCAATGTAATAGTAAGTGCATGATTTTGTGACTACATTTTCCCCCACTTTATGTTGGTGAGTGAAGGCTTGGTAACATAAAGTAGATAGAAATGCATACCAGAGAAATCTAGAGATACCCATGCTAAAGTAGAATGTGCAGATATGTATTAAAAGTATGCCGAAAGAACCATATAGCGTGTCGAACCATGGATCAGTGGGTTGATCCATGTAATGTAACGAAACACGTAATGTCGTGATGATTGTAACATTTGATGATTTCAAATATTGTGAGATGACGATGGGATGGGGAAGGGAGTGATCAATTCCCAACCCAAATGCATGTGTACAAATAACCAACCGAAGGATTTGGGTGTCCTATCACAAGAGGAAGAGTGTAGGGAGAAAAGTGTGTTATTCTTCAATCTCTAACCACATCCTCAAGAACTAGCCGATGCAAATGGACTCAAATCAAATATTTGGTGGTTTCTGGATCTAGACAATTTTGATCAAATAGTTGACCCATATAGGAGTGGTATAGGAAAGGCACTCTTGCCCCACTCCATGAGTGTCACCACAATGTGATGGCTTCCAAGTTAGGTCATCTGGAAGCAAACGTACAATGTATAATGGCTTTAGAGTTAGGTCATCTGGAAGCGAACGTGAAAGGTGATATGGCTTCTAAGTTAGGTCATCTAGAAACAAGCGCGAAATGTGAGAAGGCTTCCAAGTTAGGTCATCTAGAAGTGGGAAATGAATATGATCTCCTAAGTTAGGTCATCTAGGAGGCTGCACGTAACTCCCAAGTTTGGTCATCTTGGAGGCCAATTGTGTTAGATTATATTTGACTGTATGACATGTTTTTGGTTGTTGGAAATTTAAATGTGTTAATTGATTAGTTGATTGATTAATTACTTATGGAGAGGTTTTATGTTGATTGCCCCTAAGTTAGGTCATTAGGGGGAATCAATAGAAGTCAGTGAATGATCGTATGTAAATATTCTTAACACATGTTTCCCTCATTTTAGGTAATTAGGGGGGAATGATGAGATGTCCCATAGAAAAATTGTATGTTTTTTTGTTGCCCCCAAATTAGGTCTTTAGGGGGAATGAATAGTGAAATGTCACACAATGAATCAGTAAATGTTTTAGGATTGTTGCATTAGTAGTATTTTGAATGCATGGTGATATAAGGGAAATTATAAGATGACCCCAACGCTATGCCCCCCTTTCGGCGAAAGGGGAAGTAATGAGAAGAACGAACGCTTAAGCCAAAAGTAAGTGCCATTTTTGTAGGAAGTGGTGAAAATCGCGAGAATGTGAATGGAAAACATTGTCAAAGAGGGATAATTGGAGTAAAAATGGGGTGTAATTCGTAGTAAAAATGCTCAAGATATGGTCAAGACGGTGGAGTTTGTATTAATAAAGGAAATGTGCCTGAAATAATGACTAAGTAATGTAGGTGAAAAAGGAACTATAAATAGTAATTTGAAAAAGTGTATAGTCACCTTATTTGTTATTTACATGATTGTGAGAGTTAGTATGAGGTGAGTGAGAATACCACAAGTGAGAGCAACACGTCCTATTCGATTTGAAAGAGTGGTGACTGTCATAGTGTCACACACTACCGCAAAGTTGGTAAGTAATGTGTTTTTCGAAAAATGTATGGTGTATGAGTTACTTCTAGTGAATTTTTGAAATTTTTTAGAATTTTAATTTTATCAGCATTTTATACCTGGACAATAGTAGTGGGGGAACTAGTAACCCCTAGGATAGGAGAGCCCAAAACGAGGCACTAGTGTCTTGCTTCTAGGCACCCCAATCTTGCATCTGGGCACCTTGGTCCAAAAAGTATGTATGTGGTCTGGAGTATGGAAAACCAAGTTTGTAATGTGTAATAATGTGATAAGTGAGTCTATTTGTACTTGTAAAGTGTTCTAACGCTGCATTTGTTGTTGTTTTGTGTTGCGCAGAGGGATAGCCACTCGAAGGAGTTTCGCAGAGATCGACATTTGAGCACATTGCTTGGTTTGGGTTTATCTGATGAGGATTGGGATGTGATAGACCGTGCCGGCCTATAACACATAGCATGGATGGGGGATGTGCCCCATAATATTCCTATGTTGACTAACTTATGTGACAGATGGTGTGCGGACATATGCACATTTTGGTTACCTACAGGGGAGATGACTGTGACATTGGAGGATGTTTATTGTGATGCAGCCTAAAATCTATTGGAGAAAACTTAGGTGCGCTGGCACATCAGTCAGCCTGAGCTGAGCGCTCACCCAAAGTGTTCAAAGGTACCAGACCCCTCTTTAGAGTTACTTGTGTAGAATGTTAGTGTGATAATGATAATACATATTCAGATCCATAACCAAACATAAACATTCCACAATGCATAATCCAGATCTAGACCTTAGATAATCATGAACTAAAAAATGACCATATTAAGATTAACCATACATGAACCAGATTCAGTTATGTTTAACACCATTATCCAACCAATATATTGCACTGCATTAAACATTGTAAAACACAAAAGCTTCTTACACTATAAATTATCACCATGAGTCATGCACGCATCAGATCCAACAACATAACTCTACAATAATTCAGTCTCTCTAGACTACATAGTTCAATAAATATTTATAGAAGTGGGGACTTTCCCTTCACCACTTATGCACTTCTCAAAATAGGTCACATGTTAATAATAGCCATTCACCTTTACAACAACATGCATACATGCAAATGTTCTAATAATAGATGTCTTATAGTTAACTAGACGAAGTAATCATATTATTATCTCAAACCATGCATGTCATTTATCAACCGCTCGTTCCCAAAATAACATTGTGTGTTGCACAAGTCCTCATCTCTATGTGTGTTCCACACGTTATCTCCAAAAATAGACCTTATCCACAAAAATGGCTAAGTCCCGAGCCAAAGTGTTCTAGCGCACATTTCCTTTCCTATCTTCTCATGCCTTCAAATGCACCATGTTCCCGCGTGTGCATCCTTTTTGTGTCTTCTCCTTAGAGCAACATTTTGTCTGCTCAACATTACCCCACACTAAAGTACATTGTCATCCCGATAATGGGAATTCTTTCTGATTTTCCCAATAATAAAGAATAAGGAATGAAATAATTAATGAAACATTATCTAAAAGAATAAATTTTTACTCTACATCACCCTCTTCTTCAATTGGTAGGATTAGCTCTGGATATTCATTTTTGATTTCAACCTCCAATGTATGTCAGTCATTTAGCACAGTTCTTGTCTTTTTTGGAATATTTGTGGCATGGCATCCAACCCATCCTGAGTAATCTTTTCTTTCTCATTTTGTAGTACCTGGACAACATTGGCCATACCTGACATCATTCCTTCCATGAGGTCCATCTTCTACGCTATGAGCTTCCCAATCTCATCAATCCTCTCTTTGTGTGGATCCTGGGCTATTGTGAGGGCCTCACACTTTTGTTTCACCAACGCCAATCTTTCTGCACACACTAGTGTCTCATATTTCATCGTTGTCAAAACTTCATTATCTTCTACTAGAGTTCTAGTCCTTATTACTGGTTTTGGTGATACACATAAATTGAGAGCTTGGTCGGCTTTCTTCATCTCATCCTTCAAAGTTTGGAGCAACGCCTCATAAGTTGAAATTTTCCTAACCATAGAGGCCCCTGCTCTCTTTGCCTCTTGTTCAAAATATTTTGGTGCGGGCATCTAATTTGGTTCCTCATCTAACACCAAATCGACCAAAGTGCGCACATAATGCATAGCAAATGGAAAATTTTCTGGTACTTGAGATTCTAGATGAGGCCTTGTTTTAAAGATGTTATCACCAATTTCCTCCACCAAGCTCACAAAGGCCTCATTCTTTGCCCGTTCTCGTTCCTTCTCTTCCTTTAAAAACTTTATCTCTTCAGTTTTAGCCTTGTTATCTTCAAGCAATGCTCTAATGGTGGTGGCCTTATCAATGTTTCTCCACACCACCTCAGCAGATATTTTGACCATGGCATTACTGACCTACTCATCAGACATTAGAGTAGGGTTTATTATCATGTGTCTTCTCTAGGGTGCCTTATTCACTCTTCATGAGACACATGACTCCTTGCACACGTCAAAATTTGGTTCGTTCATATGAGTCTACATGGACCACGATAATTGATTCCTTGTGCACGTAGTGGCCATATCTGGATCCATCAGCTCCCACCCATATAACTCCTTAAGACCCACAGTGCTCTGAAACCGGGCACATACAATTTTTTTTGTGTCCTCAGTATAGCCCATATTAGGGACAACATACTCTTCTTTTGTTCTTTCTCTTTTTGTTATTGCCCCCTTAGGAACCTGTGCTCCAAGGTTTGAGGTTGGTCCTTCTCCTATCTGAGTCATAATAGGTGCACTAGGTTATTCTTGCACAATTTCTTTTGCCTCTTTCACCTTCCTCTTTATCTCACATTTCTTCATGCCAAGGTTCCTCTACATCTTCAGGCTAGACTGGGGTTCCTGGCGCACTTTCTTCAGACTCCTCGTTAAGCTTCAGCTTTCTTTTTATCTTTCTCTCAAGTGATTCTTTATGAGGGGAGAGTCGAGGTGACCTTCGTAAAGGCTATGATGTTCCTACACCTTGGGTCTTGGTTCTTCTGAACACCTTCTTAAACTGGTGCTCCTCATGGACTGCATCTACGTCCAAGTCTTCCTCTCCTTGCACTTGTGGGGGAGTATCTACACACTCACTTTCCACTTTGTCTATGGGCTACCTCTGGCCTCTATGGTCCTAGCCTCCACTATCCTTGTGTTCTTCTTCTTCATCTATCTCTATAGTTGAGACAGGATTTGGAGTTGCCACATTTTCAACTGTGTGTTTGCCCTTAAGCAGCCCTAGGAGCATGAACTCACTCACCACATACTTCTTATTTTCCAACCTAGGCTTGAGCTAGAGATAAACAAGTGTGGCTCCACTGTCCCCAATATCCAAACTTACCAGCTTCATACTTATAACATCTTAAATGAGCCTCTTAATGTACGCAGACCGACCTAGATAAACATAAGTTTTTCTAAGAGTATGGTAGTCACAATCTACTTTGTCTACATTAAAGCTCAATCGGTGCGCATCAGTAAACCTATGTACTGTTGCCTAGAAATAGCACATTGTGAATGCATATGGCAGTTTGCACTAGGGACTCCATGTCCCATCCTTCATTGTAAACTGCACGATGCAAAAATGTTGATACACCGTAAAGTGCACCGCTTTACCCACTACTAAGGGTAACTCCTTTGGAATGTGTCATTCCTCTTCAAAGGCCGTGCATAATCAATCATACCATAATTTTTCCCTTTGTTTCAATGGGCCACTCATTGTTCCCTCACACAAATACTTCAAACCTATCTATAAGGGACTTCTTCTCCACGGGCGATAAGAACTTTGCATATAATAAATCAATAAATTACAGAAGATAACAAAACACCAGATATATGGGGGGCCAAGATGCCCTAATATCAATATATGCAGAATAATACCCTTAAGGTAGAGCAACACCATACACTGCTCCTTAAGGAAGGAGTAACTCCACAATCTCCCAAGACGGGAATCCACTTTGAGGGGGACACCTCCAATATACCTCTACCAAGTAGAAGACTCAAATCATACATACCTCCTCATAATGATACTCACATCCTTTAAATAGGATGGGTAACACCTAATCCCAATGTAGGCCGACCCATTCCCCAATATAATTAATTCCTATGTGAGCCCATATAACTAACTAAGGGGATGTGTGCCACATGTCGGCATCTCCATCAACCCATATATATTATATTACCATATCCCAAGGTACATAGCATTGCCTCCCTCTTTGACATGTTTCGTCCCCGAAACATAAGAAGAAGCCATATAATGAGTGCGCTTTAAATTATTGCACACTTGTTGCCATGCTCGATCATCCAACCACCCATATGAAATCCTACTGGGTGATGCTACTCCAAACATGATTCCATATTCCATTGTGCCAATCTGGTTCCATACTGGTCCATATGTGTTCCTTCTCGGCATCCATGCATATCCATAATTATTATTCTTGTGATTCCATGTCATATAATTATTGTTCCATTGATTCCATGTGTAGCCAAAAGTATTCCTGTGATTCCTTGTATGTCCATATGGATTTCTATCCTCATGTGTCCTAACATGTCTCCATGATTTTTTCCTCTCATGATGGTGTGGGTGTCGATATGGTGCCACCTTCGTATACTCAACCTTATCAACCTTTTCCTCAACTTTCTTGTCCTCTTCCACCTTGTTTGTTACTTCTTTTTTCTATTGAGTAGAGAAATTATTTGTGACTTTATGTTCTTCATCCTCTCCTTCTGATTCATCCTTATTCCCTTCTTCACCATCTTCAACTACATCTTCATGATCCAATTTTACATTACTTTTTTCTTTGCTAAGTGTGATATCTTGTAATGTAATTTTCTTTCTCTTATACCATAATTTCATGAATTTCTTTTGTACATTAAGATTAATTGTTCCCAAGCTCTCTAACCAAGGATATCCAAGAACAATATCCATACCATCCATATCTAAAGCATAAAAATCTGAATGTAAAACATATTTATCCATAGAAAGCTTTAAATCTTCAAAAACTTGAATCTGCTTACCATCCATTTGAGATTCCTTGATATGCTTGGCTTGCACCTGTAGATTTTGAGCTACATCCATATTGATGAAGTTATATTTACTGCTAGGGTTTATGGAAACAATTACCTTTTTTCTTTCAATACACCCTTCAAACTGAAATATTGAAGTTTCCTTCTTTGGAGATGCACTATCATGCGTAACAACTTCAACTTCTTCTTCTTCTTCTTCTTTGATTGCTTCTTCTTCTTCTTCTTCTATTGCTTCTTCTTCTTCTTCTTCTTCTTCTTCTTCTTCTTCTATTGCTGCTTCTTCTTCTTCTTCTTCTTTTTCTTCTTCTTGAAAAAAAATATGTTTCTTTTTTGTTTCCCATCTAGCTAAGAAAATATCCTCCATTTCCTCCCAATCCCAATCCAATAGATCTATATCCAAATAAGAATACCAATGTCGCGCTTTCCCACCAAGATGAAGATAAAAACTAACCCATACTAAACATTCTTCAAAATAATTTTTTTAAAATTGTATCCACCATTTTTTTGCATCAATTTCCCCATTACCATAGAAAATTGGTATATCCGTGATGCATAAAAATTAGGGTTTCACAAACTTACTCCTTTGACCAATATTTTATTTGATGATTTCATCAATTAGTTAGCCTCAAATCTGAAACCACAAAGAAGTAACCCCTGCTAAAATTTTGAAAAATTTCCGCAAATGTAAGAAATTCAAGAAAATTCCTCAAATTGCGGCCTATGGAGTGAAATAGTGAAAAACAATAAAACTGAAATAAATATGTCAAAATAGATCCACCAATTCTGAAATTTTAGTGGTATCACCGTTTAATATATTACCAACAACCCAGAAAAAATTATCTCCTAATTCGTCATTATTCAGAAGATATAGATGAAACCTTAGAATTAGGGTTTCAACCCTAAAACGGACACAACTTTTGCAAATCAGCTCCAAAAAATATGAAATTTTGAGGGAAGATCACTTGAATTATGTATCCACTCCCCACAAAAAATATCTAAAAAATTCTGAGTCGATCTCTAGATATAAACGAATCACCAACATTAGGGTTTCATCCCACAAATTGCCCGGATCACTGCTCTGATACCACTTGATAAGAACTTTGCATATAATAAATCAATAAATTGCAGAAGATAAGAAAACACCAGATATATGGGGGGTAAAGATTCCCTAATATCAATATATGCAGAATAATACCCTTAAGGTAGAGCAACACCATACACTACTCCTTAAGGAAGGAGTAACTCCACAATCTCCCAAGACGGGAATCCACTTCGAGGGGGACACCTCCAATATACCTCTACCAAGTAGAAGACTCAAATCATACATACCTCCTCATAATGATACTCACATCCTTTAAATAGGATGGGTAACACCTAATCCCAATGTAGGCCGACCTATTCCCCAGTATAATTAATTCCTATGTGAGCCCATATAACTAACTAAGGGGATGTGTGCCACGTGTCAGCATCTCCATCAACCCATATATATTATATTACCATATCCCAAGGTACATAGCATTCCCTCACACAAATACTTCTCAAACCTATCTGTAAGGGACTTCTTCTCCACGGGGTATTCCTAGATCTTGTTATTTAGCCCATCTGACACTTTAATTTCTACAAACCTAAGAGATAGTAGGATAGCACCAAAACTTATCTTTTCATCTATGCGTGCTTCCTCAATAATTATTTTTGTTATGAAGCCAACTAAGTTGTAGACTTCTCCTTGTGACATTTTCTTCACAATATGTAGCCACATGGTATTTACCTGAGACCATCTCTCTTGATCATTCAACTTAGTAAGCAGATGCGCAACTGCCTACACCATAGGGTACTTCCTTAATCTGTAGATGTCCATTCTGTGTGGACCCTTGGAGTATCCCAACTCCTTGCTTGTGGCTATAACAACTACCTTATCAGTTAGATCACTACTAACGTTTGTCCCTGTCAATGTGGCAAAGAAAGGCGTGGTGATCCTTACCCCCCATCCAACAAAATAGAAGAAGTCCTCATGGACTCTACTCATAAGCCATTGGTATAAACTTTATGGTTTTCCAAAATATGGGAGTTCATACAGTTGATACACCCCTACCTTCTTGAGAAACTTCTCCCCAACATCGTCATATATTGGCATGTCATCCACTGTGTGCTTGTTGGTCTTCTTATTCAATAATGTGTCCAACTCTCCCTTGTTATCGGTGGTGTGTGGTTGTAATCACTTACTTTGCATCTGCGGATATGGGAATCCAAATCCCACTCGATGATCACTCCTTCTGGATACTGTATTTCTAAAAAATTGCTCTCGGGAGCATCTTCAACCTCAATTTCCACCTTCTTCTTCCCCTTCATACCTGCTGCAGGTGCCTTCCTTGGTGCCATTATAAAAATATCACCTTTTTCCTCTATCAAGTAAGCTCTCATGCCCTATCTCAAAACTACATGCCCTATCGAAACATGCATGCCCTAGCTCCTTCTTAATGCTTCTACTTTGCTCAAACCCTTCTCCAATGGGGAGACAAGCCACTTCTGCGCACAAATCTACTCTCTGTGTCTAGTTCTGCAACTCTCCGCACCTTAACACATTTCACTTGGCTCGGTCGTAACTAGCTCGCTCAAATACTTGTGATCGCAAAGGTAAAAATGAACCCGCATCACGTCCTTATATAGATTTTTGAAAATTTATTACATTTATTGCTCCTTTACCTACCACTGATCCTCTCATTAATTGACCATTTTCCCAACTTCCACATGATACACCTATGCACACTAGCTATAACCTTCTAGCGCACCTTCCTACCTTCTGGATACAGACCTCCTTCTACACGCTTCCATGTGCCAAAGTACCTCACCACTATGTCTCCCTCTAGTAGTTTCTACGGCCAGAGCTTACCTCACATTTTACTGTTCTTTCATTTATTTCCAATTATGGTCTTCTCGAGGAGCAATATTCTTTCTAGCAACTCCTTTCCATACTTGAAATAACCTCTAATAGTTTGTTCTTATGTGTACCCATTTTTGAATAATCAAATAACAACCACCCCACACCAATGGTATGTGTAGTCCTCTGCACATAAAAATACTTCAGATTGTAATTAGCTTCCAGTGCACAAACACGCTTATTACACAAAACACCAAACTAAATTGACAAAGCATAGCGACGAAGAAGGAAATACATTAAAAGAAATACAGAAAGGGAAATCTATATTAAATGGCAATACTGAATTATTACAAACACCAAAGAAGACTTATTTATAGTAGGGATTTAACCTACTCTTGTTAAAGTAACTGGGTAATCATGTTCCATCAAGCGCCTCTAACTGACAAGTTCCTGATTCAAGGATGTGAGTGATAACATATGGTCCCAACCAATGCACCTTAAGTTTCCCTAGAAGATGCAAAAACTTGGAATCATAAAGAAATACCATCTGTCTAACCTCAAGCTTCTTATCCCTGATATGTTTGTCATGTAATGCCTTTTACCTGACCTTTTCCTGCTTCTGACTCCAACGTGCTATGGACGCACCTCTCATCCAGCTATATTAACTTGTCAATTCTTTCTTCTAATGCTTACTCATTAGCTAGACCTCCCACGCACGCAATACACAAAGAAGGTAACATGAATTCCATGGGAAGAACAGTTTCTGCGCCAAACACCAACTGAAAGGGTGTGGCCTTATTTAACCTTTTGTAAGTTGTTCTATATGCCCAAAGTACAACAGAAACTTTATCATCCCAATCTTTCCTTCCAACATCACAAATTTTTGTTAAGGTCTGGCTCAATATCTTGTTGAAGGCCTCAACAGTCCCATTTTCTTGAGGGTGATAAGGTGTAGTCTTGTGGTGCACGACCATAAATTCATCCAATAATATCCTGATTGTCTCATTCAAGAAGTGTGTGCCCCTATCACTTGTCAAACTCAATGGACATCCATACCTAGTAAGAATATTTTCCCATAAGAACCTTACTGTTGTATCCGTTGTACAATCCTTTGTAGGTGTTTCTTCTTCCCATCTTGTAAGATAATTTGTACAAGTGATGATGTAGCGTGATCCGGTTCTATGCACGGCTGGGGAAATAGGACCCACAAAGTCTATTTCCCATTTTTCAAATGGCTCTGCACTAGTAATAGGCCTCAAAGACATTTCATCTCTTTGTCTAGGTTTTCAAGGTGCTGACAGTGATCACATGCCTTACAATACTCTTTACAATCCTTGTACAGGGTCTCCCACCATAATCCAATGAGTAGAATCTTGCATGCGGTGGCATCACCTGCATAATGCCCACCTGTAATACCACCATGAGCCTCTTCCATGATATATGTGTGCTCATGTTCTAATACACACCGGTGCAATACTTCATCTCGACCTAGTTTGTATAAGTCACCACTAATCAACATGAAGGGTGCAACATGAATTGTAAGTTGTTTCTTCTCTAAGGCTTTCATTCCTTCTGGCACCATACCTATGTGTAAAAAGACAACAATATCCTCCAATTCTAAAGGCGTGCGATGTAACCTGTACAACTATGCATCTGACACTGTATCTTCAATTGTCTGTGTGTCCTCTCCTGATTGAATTCTTGATAAGTGGTCTGGGCCAGAATTACTTTTACCTGGTTTTACCATGACTGTAAAGTCAAATTCTTGGAATAAGAGAACCCATTGACATATGCACCCCTGTAAAATGGGCTTATTTACCAAGTATTTTAGTGCCATGTGATCTGTATAAAATACAAAAGGTGTTGCTAGCAAGTACTATCTAAACTTATGCAATGCGTAGATCATTGACAAGGCCTCACACTTTGTAGTTGTATAATTTTGTTCTGCAGGAGTCAAATTTCTACTAGCAAAACAGATAGGATGATCTATAATACCTTCTCCAGGTTGAGCTAACACTACCAATGGTCGTGCCAGAGGCATCCACATGTACATGAAACGGTTGGTTCCATGAGGGAAAACACAGAATAGGTGTTGTAGTAAGTCTCTCCTTCAATGCCTCAAATGCGCGTTGCTGTGGTTCTCCCCAATAGAATGTCCCTTTTCCCTTTAGTAACTCCTCCAGGGGTGCAAAAATCTTCACATATCCTTTGATAAATTTTCTATAATACCCTGTATGGCCCAAGAATCTGTGCACCTCACTCTGACTAGTAGGCTCCTCCAGGCCTACAATAACTGCAACCTTAGCTAGATCTACTAACAAACCTTCCTTGTAGATGATATGCCCTAACAGAGTTCCAAAAGGTGTAGCAAATACACACTTTTTGATGTTTAAAGAGATGCTTAATTGTCTACATATTTCAAACATTAAGCGCAAGTTGTCACAATGATCCTTAACAAGCCCATATACCATCCAATCATCCAAGTAAACCTACAAGAATTTGTGAATAAAATCCTGGAATGCTTGAACAACTATGCGTGAAAATACATCTTCAAACCAAAGGGCATCACCGTATATGCAAAGCTTCCCCATTCAGTGGTGAAGGTTGTCTTCTCTTGATCCTCCTGTGCAATTCTTACCTGATGATACCCAAAGAATCCATCTGTAAAAGAGTAAATTTTGCACCCTGTAACGCCTTCTAATATTTCCTCAGTGAAAGTGTAGGAAAAGGATCAATCACACATGTAGCATTCAGCTCCCTGTAATCCACACAAATCCTAATCTGACCATCTTTCTTTATACTGATTACCATGGGGCTAACCCACTTTGATTCTTCTAGGGGCTTAATGATGCCAGATTTCAACATTTTGTCAATTTCTTCTTTAACTTTTACGCGCAGGTTAGGGTTCATCCTGTAAGGTCTCTTCCTGACTGGGTGCACTCCTTCCTTTAGCTTAATCTTCATCTTGCCTAATGACTCATGCACCCCCTTTAACTCATGGTATCCCCTAGGAAATAAGTCCTAGAAATCACGTAGTAACTCAATTATCTTTGTTACTTCAAAATCAGACCAATAATCTCCAATTATGGCCTCCTTAGGTTCAACATTCATGTCAATGTTCACTTTCTTGGTCTTCATAGGTTCATGATAGGCGTGCGCATTTTTATCCACACTATCTAAAACCTTGTGCGTACCTGTTGAATGATCTATGTCCAAATTTTCTACTTCTTCATCATCCACTATGTAGACCATCTTTCCTTTCTCCTTCTCAAAGAAAGCACTCTTAAATAGTTTGGCATCTGTCTCATCTATTTCATCAAAATGCGCTCCTAGTTCTTCCTCACCAAATAACTCCTGAATGAGTTCTTCAGCCTTTGCACTGTCTCCCATAGTCAAGCATTCCATAACCTGTAATGCCTCTCTCACTGGAGGTTTAGTAGAGAAGTAGTCAAAAGTCTGGACCATTCCTGCAATCAAGTCTTGCCAATTTCCAGTCTCCCTATGTAGTTCCGCATAAACATACCAAGCACGTGCGCAGCCTTGCAAAGTGGAATAAATTTTGTGCACCCAAAGTGAAGGTGGTAAAGCTTCCTACCCCTCTATCCAGAGTCTCTCACACTGTTGAATGTGGTGTTAAATAGGTTGATTACCATGATATATGCAGATCTGAGTAGGTGCATTGCTCCTGAGAAACCGGGTTGTTAGAGAAATTCTTACTTCATTCCATTCTATGAGATTATCCATGTGAACCATCCACCAGTACGTTGTCATCCCATGCAGGGTATATACTAACATATTTTTTTGTCCACTACTCCTCCATGGCACACAGGAATACTATAGGATCTCCTTCTCCAGTGTACCGGGGTACAAAGTTGTAATACAACGAGGTTTTTTCCTCCATGCAAATGCACTTCTTACTTCACGCCCAACCATCTCATAGGTGTCATGTGCCCAATTTTCACAAGAAATACTTGTAGTATCACTAATAGAATGTGCATCTTCCCACTAGAGGATTCCCTCCTTAGATGGCTCAAGTACTTCCGGATCTCGAATGGCGTGCACATAAATTTTGTTCAGGTCTTCCTCACTCAAAGGTTCAACATAAGGTGTAGATTTTCCATCTGTCAAAGGGATAATAACTCATTCTTCCTTGTTCTCAAAACTTATATACCCCTTGTTGAACCGTAGATCAACATTATTTGCATAACACCAAGGGCACCCAAGTAGAGCTGGGAAGTTGTCTGCTTCTGCAAGTGCTAAAACCTCAAAGTCCCCAGTGAACTTGGCCCCTTGTATAGTAATGGATGCATCCTTTAAAACCTTGATTGGAGTGGCCTTAGTTTAATTAGCCATAAATAGTACATTAGAGGATGGTTGTAATGGAGGTCTACCCATCTGCACCCATGCATCTAAAGTAAGCACATTCACTTTCGTGCACCTGTGTCAATCAATATATTGCTCAAAATCCACCCATCCACAACAACATTCAGAGTGATTTCCTTGTCATAATCCAAGCTATGAGGGGGAAGATTAGCATGCAAGATCTGTTGTCCATTCTCAATACCTGCGCGTGGAGTGTTTCCCTTTAACCAATTCCCTAGTAATGGAATAATATTCTCCTGGCACAACATCTTACATACCTCTTTCAAATCATCAACATCTGACTGGACCATCTTTGCTGCCTTCTTTTGTTCCAACTTCCGTGACTGTTCCTTTAAACATTGTATTTCACCCTGAAGATTTCTGAGTACCTCCATGGTTTCCTGATAAACCTCCTTCTGATGTGTAGGATCTAGGATACCTTGCATGTAAAACCTCCTCCTTAGTAATAGTAGGCTTCTATTCTAACATCTCTATGGCACGCGTAACTTTAGCACGTGTAGTAATCTTCACAGGTACTACCTCATGTTCCAGTGCCAACTTTGGCATCCACTGATTTTCCATGGCACACTGTATTCTAACCATCCCTGTGCCCTTGTTCTCCTGTTTATGTTGCTTGCTAAGATGCTCATATAAGTCTGGGCATTCCTCATAGTTATGATTCTTCCCACAAAAAGAACAAGTAATATTCTGAGGGCATTCGCACCTGTAGTGGTCAGGAGATCCACATGTATAACATGTTCCATGAGGAAACTCACCTCATCCACCACCACGGCCTCGGCCCCCAAATCCACCATGGTATCCTCGACCTCTGCCATGACTTCCTTTAAAGTGTCCCTCATTCTGATCGTAGCACCCTTGGGTGTGATCACGATCATGGTGCTCACTTTTACTTTTAGAGTTATCTGATACTCCTGTCTATCACACACCAATATCAATGGCATCATGGATCTGACCAATCAACCTACAGTCTTTTGTATTGTGAGTTGTGGACTAGAAAATATTACAATAGCAAGATACATTCTTTCTTATCATGCGTTGTAATAATGGGCAGTGACTTGCATCATGGTCTAAATGACATATCTCACAGTCTAACAATAATGAATGTACTGACCTTGCGGGGACAATTATCCTTAGTGTGCCCTTCCACTTCACAATTTGTACACCAAATCCCAGTGCGTGTCTCATGTGTTGAATTGGCTGATAGTTTCTCCAACTACTTTTCCATAGCTGCAATCTGTGCTTCCAAGAATGGGCTCACTCCAGTGTCTATACTTTTGACTGCCTCAGTGTGCAACACTACTTCAAGTGCTTCGTGTGGGTCCGTATATGTCTTATGTGACAATGCCCTCCTAAAAGGTGTGATCAAATCCCCCAACGAACCACTGTGCATGTTGGCTTGCATGAATATCATACAAAAGCTTAGACAAAAGTGTTTTGAAATGGGCATCATATTCATGGACACTTTCAGTAGTTCCCTACTTAATATCCTTGAGTGCGCTTATACTCTTCTACTTAAACTCAGGGATATGAAACTCCTTAAGGAAAGCTTCCCGTAATGCTGCATAATCTACACAAGTCTGATCAGGGTCAAACTTCCTGTACCAACTATGAGCGCATCCCTGCAACGTAGTTACAAACTGAATTACCTTGCACTCAGAAGTTGTGATCCCTTTTGCATGCCACAGTATCTCACACATGTGCACATGCTCAGCAACATCTTCTATTCCCCTATACTCTGGAAGATGAAGTGACATCTCCATGTAAATATTATGGGGTTGGTGAGGACCATGCCCACCTGATCCAGAACCTCTTGTGTTACCTCTACCTCCAGACCCACCAGATCCACAAGAACTAGAGCCACCTATGCCCCTTGATCCTCCACCTATAGCCGGAAGTGGACCAGTGGATGTATTACCCTGTGTCCCAACAGTGGTACTAAACTAAACTCCTACAGTCTGCGAGGTGGTACTACTCCTAGAAGTGAGTCCAAAATTCTGTGCGCTTGAGTTTTGTGTCGACGAAGGGCCTAAAAAGGTACCTCCAAATAACAAAGAAGACATTTTTTCAGCCATAGATGCACTTTCTACTTGATTTACTCCTTTTCTGCTACTCCCCAAACTAGCTTGTTGACTACTAGTTGTACTAGATACTAGAAAACCAAGCGCAAGGGCTAGGTTTCAGGTAGATTTAGATGCATGCCCACAGCCCATGTCATCTCTACTAGCATGCTCCCTTGTGAGGCCAAGGAGGGTTCCCTATCATGCTTTCCCAAATGGGGGAGTTCTAGATGCTCTGGCTCAACACCTTCTACGTGAGCTCCAAATCCTTCATGAGCCATCTCTCTCCTCAACAGCATCCATTCTGCAATATCACATTGCTTCTCTATCTCCCTCTCACACACCTCATTATACTTAAGCCACCTTTCTTCTCTTTTCCTCTCTACCACTAGGTCCGCCATCCTTCACCAAACCTTCTCCTGCCCCTGCCCGTGGTAGGGTTTAGCTAGCCATCGGCTTTTCTTCCAAGTTCAGGGTTACCATCAAGATTTTGATCACTAGTGGAATGCCTTATAGATAGGTTCCCCTGGGATAATGCAAAAACTGGAACTCAGCTACCTCCGGGCAAGAGTAAGTAGAAATTGAGTACTCTAAAATATAGCTATTCAGAACACCATGGAACCAAGTGTCCACAACGTGCGTCTAAATCATATCAGCATCATAGAGGGCCTAAAATTCTTCCTGCATCTAGACAAGTGTGTGATACCTCCAATTCCTTTTAGATGCATAAGCAACCAGCCACTTGTACAACTCTATTGGAAAGATAGCAAAGAAACTCTCATATAAACAGTCGTACAAGTTCTACTCCACCCATGTGCGTGTGTCAAACTCAGATCCAGTGTTGAACCTCCGAGTGTACTCTTCTTCTAGATCTTTTATCCACTCCTCAACACTTGCTAGGGTCAACCAGTATGTCTTCATCATGAAACATCCTGAAAATAACTGAAAAAGAGGTTCCGACAATGGAACCAATGATGCAACCTAGAATCTACTGTGAAAACCCAGGCACGTTGGCACATCACTCAGCCTAAGCTGAGCACTCACCCGAAGCACGCAAAGGTACCAGGCCCCTCTTTAGAGTTGTTTGTGCAGGATGTTAGTGTGATGATGATAATACATATTCAGATCCATAATTAAACATAAACATTCCACAGTGCATAATCCAGATCTAGATCTTAGAGAATCATGAATTAAACAATAACCATAATAAGATTAACCATACATGAACCAGATTCAGTTATGTTTAACACCATTATCCAGCCAATATTATCCATTGCATTAAACATTGTAAAACACATAAGCTTCTTACACTATAAAGTATCACCATGAGTCATGCGCGCATCAGATCCAACAACATAACTCTACAATAATTCAGTCTCTCTAAACTACATAGTTCAATACATATTTATAGAGGTGGGGACTTTCCCTTCACCACCTATGCACTTCTCAAAATAGGTCACATGCTGATAATAGCCATGTGCCTTTACAATAACATGCATACATGCAAGTGTTCTAATAATAGATGTCCTATAGTTAACTAGAATAAGAAATCCTATTATTAGTTTAAACCATGCATGGCACGCTTATCAGCCGCTCATTCCCAAAATACCATTGCATGTCGCGCAAGTCTTCATCTCTATGTGTGCTCCACACACTATCTCCAAAAATAGCCCTTATCCATAAAAATGGCTAAGTCTTGAGCCAAAGTGTTTTGGCACGCGTTTCCTTCCCTATCTTCCCACGCCTTCAAATGTGCCTTGTTCCCGCATGCACATCCTTTGTGTGTCTTCTCCTTGTGTGGGCATATGAGCATATAGGAGTGTTGAGACTAGTTGGGGGCCCACGAGGAGAGTGGGCCAGGCCTGTGATATACGCATGGAGGTGGGTTAACATTCGTGGGCGTAGGATGGATACAAATACATATAGGGCCTCGATAGACAGGATGGGCCCTGACTCAGTTACATGGAGGCCATACTGTGACTATGGAGGATGGTCGGAGGATGCCATAGAGTTACAATGTATTCGAAGGATGATGTGGTTAAAGGATAGATTTCCAGGTGTAGCGGAGCTCTTCTAGGTGGAGTGAGTTTCACGATAGTTTGGTATGGATCAAGATGTGCCCCTAGAGCCATATATATGGTTGAGAGCCATTAGGGCATTGAGGAGGGTTGGGGCTAGACTGGGACCCACAATTGCGCAGTTAGTACCTCTTGGTCCAGCTAAGGTAGATGTCGCAATACATGTGGTGGATGCAGATGACATCGGTAGTATTGAGGAGTGTCGTGCATGGTGGGTGACACATCGATGGGTATTATTATTCCCATTATTTGTAGATCTAGCGGGTTTACCATACATAGGTAGAGGAGGAGTGGGGGAGGCTCATGTCCCCAACCCCATAGCAGCAGCTGTAGCGGAATGTGAGTATCTATATATAGTTATGTTATGTATGGTGTTATTGGTTTTTGTTTTAAGTGATTGTTGTCTAATGTGTAGCGGAATGTGAGTATCTAGATATAGTTATGTTATGTATGGTGTTATTGGTTTTTGTTTTAAGTGATTGTTGTCTAATGTGTAGCGGAATGTGAGTATCTATATATAGTTATGTTATGTATGGTGTTATTGGTTTTTGTTTTAAGTTATGTTTTGTAGGTGATGCATATTGCCCATTAATAGTGGACACATTCATCCACACCTTAATACAGAATGTGCCAACTGAAATGATTGGTGGTGGTATACTCGAGAGGGTGGATGATATATCAGAGGAGCGTGCACACGTGTTTGAGTCTGTGGCCATGGAAACAACCAAATGTATCGTGTTATTATCTAAGAGGGACAATGCACGCGAGGAGAATCATTGAGCTAGAGAGGTAGAGAGTGGTGGTCCCCTAGCACAAGATGTGTTCACTCAATATGTGGACTTACATCGACAGTTTTCTGAGTAGTCTATAGAGAACACCTTACTACGGAAACATGTGGAGAAGTATTGAGGCTGCGAGTAGCGGCACCGAGTAGGCTGTGAGGCATTTAGCTCTAGAGCTCTCACAGTACCCGAGAGTGATAATGATGATGAGCTATGATTATTTATGATGTAGGAGAGTTGCCCCCCAGTGATTAATGTACCTATGATGTATGAAAACCTATGATTTATATATGTGATTGGGTTTATTATTTTTGTTATGTTGATGTTGTATGATTTGATGATGCGAGTGTTGTTTTGTTGTATTGTTAATATTAAGTGATGTAATATTCGCAAAATGATAATAAACCAAACGTGATGAGTTAAAATGAAATGTTTAGTAACTAGAATGTGTGATGCATAGGTAATATAATGAGTATAGTATAGTAAATGTAAAAAGATATGGTATATAATGATCAAACTAATATATGATGATGAATGCATGTGGTAATAATGTAATGTGATGATAACCTATTAGTATGATAAATGGTAAGGGGAATAACAATGATCCCCCAGTGTATGAATGAGTAGGTTCATTTGGTTAAGATCCCTCAACAGTCAATAATGAACCACGAATTGGAAGAGTGTGTCATCAAGAAATGATTGAGGTGCTCTAGATGAATGGTAGAGCGCGTGATGAAAGGTTCTTATAGCAATCCCTCAACAATTGTGTAAGAACTATAAGAACATAAGTGCGTCATCAGGTGGTAAGGTGATAGTAATCACCTACCAAAGACCAAGGCGATGTGAAGTAGTGGAAGCATGTGGGATGGAAGCAACATGAGTGTATGAACCAAACTGAATGTCTTATGTGAAAGTAGGATGTTGTGAAGACCATTGTGGAATAACAACATGATGAAGTGGATAGTGCGAGTGCAATAGATGAGATGGATGCGATGGATGTGATGGTGCAGAGGTGCATAGATGTGGTGGAGAGCGTGTATAAGTAGTGAAAAAGGGTGGTGACTGAATCACTGCCTAAGTACCAAATTGAGGAAAGGGCTCAACTATAGTAGAAGCTCCCTGATGAGGTAGGGAGAGATGGATCGTTCACATGGGTGAGATCCAGAGGAGATGATACCCTGATCCTCTAACTGACATAATCTATCCTGAAGGGCAAGACAATTGTTGTCTCTATGGCCATCAATGCAATGGTAGTTATAATAGTGTTGGTCATGCTGACGTTGTAATCAATGTTGTGGATGATCTTGGTTTGAAGGTAGGTGAATCAATCACTCATTAAGTAATACACACATCACATCATGTGGTCGAGCATGATGAGAAAAATGAAAGGCTCCTACGACCTATGTGAAGTAGTAGTAGGAATAGTTTGTCGCAGAGCCAGAGAAGGGGTATGCTTTTGTGGTGAAGTAGGTTGAGCTTGTTTGGCTTGCTTGTGAGGAAAATGTGAAATTGTGTAGGGTGCTCAACTAAAGGTAATGGCGTAGAACTAGAGGAGGCAACGACTGTAGCAGTGTGTGAAGCATTTACAATGTGTGTAGAGAGAATATATTGCTCTAAGTCAATGACCTTATAACATAGGAGAATAAATGACTCACATGTATCATATTGTAATCATTGCTTAAGTGAAGGGATGAGGCCACGACAAAAAATAAATTGTTTCTCAAGATCTATAGGTTGGAATACTAGCTAGTGTATACAAGCATTAAAGCGTAAAATATAATCCTTAACCAGTTCAGCGGAGCCTTGATGTAAGGTTGGTAAGTGGTCATAAGTGACTTTAGGGCCGTTGTTGACTATGAACCTATGGAAGAAAGCATCCTCCATGTCATAGAAAGTACTAATAGATCCGAAGGGGAGATGAGTGTACCATTGTAGCACCTCATCAGTAAGACTTTAGCGAAAGGCCTTGAGTAATAATCGATCATCAGAATAAGAGGCCATAGCACTACGATAATATGAAAGATGAGTACGAGGATCACCCGTACCATCAAAACATGTGAAAGTAGGCATAGTGAAATCGTGAGGAAATGCCGAATTATGGATCTTCTTAGGGACTAGATTTCCATGTAACGAGTTGTTAATGGAAGCATAATAGGCCCTACTTTCTAAAGGGATTGAAACTATGATTGTAATTGTCCTATGACGTACATGAGAGAGAGAATATCTTGTGACAAAATGGTGGAAGATGGCAATAAAGTGTTGAGCGGTTGTAACTTGCCATTATGAGTGATCATAGGAATCTCCAAAGGCGAGGGGGAATGATCTGACGTTGAGGGCACACTAGTAGTAGGTGTCGGAGAAGCTATAGTAGGAGATATATATGGGACATCCATAGCAATAGTAGGGCTAACATATGACACATCCTTAATAGGTGAAGCAACCGATGTAGAAACCTCTATAGAGGGAGGTGTATCAAGAGGAGATGAAGTAATAGGTGAAGAAGAAGTGATGGAAGGTGGAGACTCATGCATAGTGCTAGATGTAACCTCTGGAGAAGATAACAATGGAGAAGGTAATGCATACTCAGTTGTATGAAAAGGAGAGTCATGACTATCAAGTGACTCACCGTTATCAGAGAAAGAGTCAGAAATGAGAATGTCACTAAGCACACTATCTGTAGGATCATCAATATAATATGAAGGAGTGTGCAAACTAGGAGAGGATGCATCATGAGAAGCAATGTTAGAAGAGTCATGAGATTCAATGGTTAAAGTAGAAGTAGAACTAGCATGCATAGGTGACTTAGCGTCAATACCAAATAAGTAATTAATAAGAGAATCATCTAGTGTTTCATGTGAAATATCAGCAGGTGGATCACAAGTAACCATATAACATGGTGTACAACGAGTAAATGCTACTGGATCATCAACAATATTAATGCCTTAAGGAGAATTTTTAAAGCTAGTAAACACATATTGCAAGCCATCTTGAAGTTGTTGTTGAATATGATCAGGTGTGGTAATGGGTGAGCTATAGAGGGCTTTGAGCTCATCGATGACAACCTCATCATAAATAGGGTTGATACTAACATGAGACATAATGGGCGAAGAAGATGAACTATTCTTATCCATGTAGCAGATCCTAGGGTAAAGTATTATATAAGTCGGGTTCACCAAAAATGATTAACTAAAATGGAGATTTTAGAGCTAATCTAACTAGTAACAACGATAATATAACTGATGTGAAATGTAAGATAAGTGCTAAAGTATTTAAATGAAATGCAATAAATGGAAATGGGAAGGGATAGGGAACTAACCTGAAAAGTACTTACCTTGTTGTGTTGCTAGACTGTGATGGCTGACATGCGGAATGGGCAGAATGTGAAGTTGCAACTTAGAAAGTTGTAGCACATAGGGATTTGTCTATATTGGGGCACCTGGGAGAGGACTGGGGCGCCTGTGGGCGCCCTGGTTTGTTGTCTAGGCGCATTGGTCTGCAGAAAAGCTCAGGACCTAGTTTTGGTAATGTCGCAAGTGCTTCATTGTGTCTTCCTCTTTATCGCTCAGTTGTTGTAATATCTTCGCTTGTGTCGCTGTAGTGATGTGATGAAGATTTACCTGTAAAACCCCATACAAAACGTCAAATTCCTAAAAAAGAAAGATGCAAATGAAGGGGACAAACTGACCTTAGCTACTACAATGGTGGACTTAATAACTTAGCGCTGTACTACATTCCAGACCCAATGTAGTTCTGTGTGCAATTGTGTGCCTAGGGTGCCCTATCGTCAATGACGCAAAAGTAGGGGGCAATAACTAGATGTAAAATGCAAATGGTGGATGAAATAGAATGAATACAACCCTTTCCCCCTATGCTTGTGTGATGCAGATGTAGAAGATGCCCAAATGCAGTCCTTTGCCTTAGTAGTAGCTAACTCTTGATAACAGATAGTTCACCCCTAATGTGGTGAGTATGCTATGTTTATATAGGGATCTCTTGCTCAAATTTTGACACTAATGGCCCGATATGCCGACTAACACATAGGTGAATGAGACCATAAAACCGTAGAGACCGACCTCGAACAACGAAATTAAATGCAAACATCACGGAAACTAGGGCGCCCAAAATGAAGGACAGGGGCGCCCATGGGTGCCCTAGTTTAACCTTAGGGACCGGAGATGACAAACGTCCAAATTACGACCCTTAATACTTATTGAAAGATGACAAGAAATGTGTAGACAAATGACGACTATGCAAGACAAATGACAATGATGGCTAACTAAGTGACGACAAGAACTAGGTGATGAGCCATTAATGAATACTTTTCTTACTCGAGATCCATATATAAAGTAACATACTTGGCGGTATAAATGTAATAGTAAGTGCACGATTTTGTGACTACACAAGGAAGGTATTATAAGCATGTCCATACCAAACCACAATAGTGACAAATCAATGTCATCCTCATCCTCATCTACAACCCTGTTACAACAACATTGTTTCCTCTGAAGATGCATGGCTTATGAATCTTCATTGCAGTTTTTTTAAAAACGAGCACAAACAAATATAAGAATTCCTTCGAGATTCGAGACCTTTAAAAAGGGGCCCTTCCAAATTGTTCTTCAATTATACCCTTCTAAACTGTTCCTAGCTTACTATACAACAATAGTTGCTGGGTTTTCCAACATTGTGAGGATAAACAAAGGATGTTGATGCTACAACCCAAACTTTCTAGTCTAGCCCCATTCAATGCTGCAATAAAAACGAGCAAACCAAACTATTCTTCCGATAAGAAAAGGACAACAAAGATTGGGCGAATGGTCATCCCATGTACAAATGGGATGCAAGCATTAATTCACTCAACCATGTGAGGCGAGTCCACCATATAACATAGAAATCCAACTATTGAAGTTCTACATCATAATTCTTAGAGAAAACTAGGTATGAATATATTTTTTAACTTAAAATGATTAAACACAGGGATCGGACTATTGAAGTTCTACATCACAATAATAAATTACAGGTTATAATTTAAAACATCGTCACAGAATTCAAACCAACACAACACTCTGAATTTTTTCCCCTCCCAACTTCACCTTATAATACAATTTTCACCTTATAATACAATTTTCTTTTTCCCAAAAGTATTAAAATTTAAAAACTCCAACCACATTGCTCCTAAATCCCAACCCCACAAGGACACCGTATCAAATAAGTTAAAAGTACCCCTTAAAAAAAAACAATGTCCTCCCCAAAGTTCAAGGTTTCCCACCCACCAAGGTTGATTGCCTAGGCCCTAGATAGCAATAAAATACTACAAAAACAAATTAGTAATTAAAAAAGCACTAAATAGTGGGACAAAAAGAAAAAAATTGACGAAAGGGCAAAACATTTCCATATAGCGTGTCGAGCCAATCTTTATCTTTTTCACATCGCATTGCGACAAATTCGCACGTTAAAAGTCGTCGGCCTAACAGATCATCGACCTCGGATCGAATCACACTGAACTCTGCACCTGTCGCAGTGCTCCTCATAATAAAATTCCCCAACAGAAAACGAAACAACACAAAAACAACAGCTCAATTCAGCTCAATGGAGGGCGGAAACAATGTTAATCGAAAACCAGATTTGTGCCCCGGCGATCCAGAAAACCAGCAGCAGAAATCGCTGGATAGAGAAAAATCAAGTTTTGAGATGGAAAACGATGCCGACGATTGTCTTACGAGATACCCTTTTGAAGAAAATGGTGATAAGACGGGATCTGGAATGACATCATCCGGTGGTTTTAACAGCAAGAAATTTGGGGGCAGTTTTGCCGAGAGATTAGCTGCCAGGACAGGCGGGGACAATCCTAGGCTGAATAGCAATACCGCCCGGTTTAAGGCCATGCCGCCTTCTAGCCTGCCAATACCTCGGTCTCCCTGCTTGACAATACCGCCTGGGTTGAGCCCCACCACTTTCCTGGATTCCCCTGTTCTTCTCTCCAACTGTCTGGTATGTTCGTTACAGGTCTCCTTCATTTTTTATTTTTCAGATAAAAAATGAATTTTATGTTTTGTCTTGTTGTTTTGGATAAAATTGGGTTTTTGAATATGCTGTTTTTCTTGGGGGGACAAAGCTGGGTTGTTGCCTATGTTTGATGAAGATTTTAGGTTTGATTACTGAAACCAGTGTTATTAGAATCACATTCAGGTTTAAGTAAATTAGTAAAATGTATGATTGGCAGACTGTCTTTTTTATTTTTTGGTTATTTGGTGATTTCCTCTCTATTTTTTGGGGGTAAGCTTCTGCTTAGTTGTGGTGACCGGGTTATCTCTTCAGGGCAATTCACCCAGGAACTGCACCTGGCCTTGTCTGTTGCGTCGTGCCGCACCGAGCTGAGTTGGATGCCGCATTTAGGGAATGTTAACACTTTATTGTGTTTCCTGAGATACTCTGGAAGCCTGATAATTTTACAACTTCATCTCTTCCCATTTGACATTAGACTGTGTCCTGTTATCCATGGGAATAATGGGTCTTTTTGGGAGCATTGGTGCTTGATAACCAATTTTTACGTAATAGCCATTTTAACATAATAAGGTTTATATAGTTCGGCAGGGAAATCCTAGTCCCTTTTTTCAACCTCTGCGAGGGGTGAAATGAAATAAAATGATTTTAGCTATGCCCCCAAGTCCCAATGGTCTACGGCACCACAAAAAGTGGAGCTGCATCAGCCACCAATAAACGGGCTGAAGTTCAAGAGACAGTTGCCTTCTTTGTAAGGATGGATCTTTTTCTATTGATTCTGATGAGAAATTTCCATATATTCTTTATTCTTGCCTCTTCATTGTTCAAAGAGCTCAAACACGGAGTTGGTTTTTAAGGTATCTGCAGTATACGAATGTCACTATAAGCTGGACATTCCGTGATGAAATGTTTCTCCATTTCTACTGCACCTATGGTACGGAATACTCAGATCTTCTCTTACCATGCATCCTTAGGTGTCACACATCTACCTTTCTCACATCTGATTTGTGTCAACTAGTCCTTATTTGGGCTATAATGATCTTCTCCACCCATTTGATTCAGAAAGGAAGGAAGGGAGGGTGAACCTGTGGTTGGAAATTGATAGGGAAAGTTGGGGGGGGGGGGATATTTTTTATTTTGAGATGGTTAAGCGCAGGAATCAAACTATTAAGGAGTGCAAAACTGGAAACATGTTACGCATATCGATAGTTACATCTTCTAAGTGCTGCATATTGAATGGTCACTATTAGGTGTGCACCTAGTGGGCTGAATGAACAGTTCCATGAGATGTATTGCAACGGCGTGGGACTTCTGGATGCTGCCCATCCCAATACTACACTGGCTCAAGCATTGTTGAGTGCAGACTTCTTGCACGATTTGATAATCATGTGCTGATATCCGAATTGCAGTGTTTGATTTGGATGCATATTGAATGGTCACTATTAGATATGCACCTACTATTGGCTGAGTGTTTAGTTCTGTAAAATATGTTGCAAAGGCGAGTGAATTCCCGAGATGTTGCCAATTCCAATCCTACTCTGGCTCAAGCATGCTTAACTGTGAAGTTCTCATCAGATATGGTGCACTAATGTTGTTATCCGAATTGCAATTTCTAAGTGTCCCACGTATTGAATGGTCACTTTTAAATATTCATCTAGTATGGGCTGAGGCATTTGTTCCATGGGATATGTTACAAAGGTTTGGGAGATTTATAATTAGGATACAGACCTTAACAATTTTGCCAATGGGGTAGCAGGCTTTGAGGTGTAAATGCCTAGTTCTTCAGATGAGCCCTTGATCCTTGTTAACATTGTGCAAGATCTCTGAGCTGAGGTGCCATCCTTGTCTTTGTATCAAGACCTATATTGGGCTGTTGTGCGCTTTGGCTTTGGTATGATTCCTATGTGAAATTGTCCTAAGCTTCACGGGTTGCGCCTTTCTGTTAAAATGATATCTCTGTTGTTTTTGCGTCTATTATCCAGCTTAGGTTGTGTTGCAAAGGTTTACCGTTTTGTAGGTTCACGTTAGGTGTCATGGGCCCTAACTCTTTTCTAATAAGGTAGCAGGCTTTCATGTGCAAGTCCTTAGTTCTTGTGTCTCATAAGCCCCTTGATTCTCTTATGAACAGAAGCTTTGAGCCTAGGAACCTCTTGTTTTTACAGCCTGTGTTCTCCATACACATGTGTTGATTTTGGGATGCTAGATCCCAGCATCAATTAGTCTGATGGGTTGGTAGCTTTCTGTGTTGAGATTAACACTCGTTGCTGTATCCTCTCTCTCAAGGATATGGTATACCAACGTTGAATCCCAGCTCGCATCTTAACTTGAAATTTAAATGGCAAAACACTCAAGCACATTCTCCAGAGTGCAGGAACTAGCCCACTTTGTCTCTTTCTCACATAATGTTGAAATAGAAACTTTTAATTCCTGGAGTATGGATGGGCTTTTGCTTCTAAAATATTTCATTGGTTACCTTGATGATATAGTAGAATGGATTTCCCTTTTTTTAGTTCTTTGTTTTTTTAAACTTTTGTTGTAGACAAAAAATGAAAATAGAGAAAACTGAAGAGAGTGATTTTTTCTTTTTCTTTGTTAAACTAGAAAAAACTAGGTCTAGTCCAGTGGGGAGACCCGTAATAGGTTACTGATAGAGTCATGGGTCTTGTTTCATAGAATTGCAAGATAATGATCTACGTTTGTGAAATAGATGAAATTTAGAGAAATTTCACTCTGGGACTACCTTTATCTGCGGGGAAAGATTCCGTATTAATGCTCTACTTTTAAAACTTTTGTCGTGGAAAAATTTCAATCGTTTGCTTTGAAATCCTGTGAAGAATGAAAATTCATTTAGAAAATGAATTTCATCTGGATATTGAACATGATCAGCTTTTTTCCTCTTCAAACACAGCTCAAGGAAATTTTAGTGATGACATCTTCCATCTATTGAGCATTAGAAGTTTGATAAAATTGTGGATTGTTTATTTGATCAGGTTGAGCCGTCTCCAACAACTGGTGCTTATTCATTGCCACCATTTTTCTTTGAGAGTGTTGCGGCATGCGATTCACCATCAATTTCATCAGATGTTTCTAACAATGGGATTGAAGACGGAAACTCTACCAGCTTTGTGTTTAAGCCATATCCCAAATCTGGGAACAATTCGAGTCTATCACCTCTGGGGGGCTTGGTAATTTCAATATTTCTCTCTTTATATTTCATTTATCAAGTAGGTTTGCTTGTTTATATCTTTATTTTCCCTAGGTCTTCAGGCCTTTGGTTTTAGTACCTGGGTGAACTGGTATTGAAAATGGGGTCATAATTGTTTGTTCAAGCAATGAAGATGTGCACATGAAGTATGCAAGTTTTTAAAACACAACCATCTATTGACAAATACTACTATTCAACATTTGGAGGAAACACGGTTTTAACTTTTCCCTAATACTTGTTTTCATGGAGACTTTGGGGATTCTTGTTTCTGTTCATACTTTAGTTCATGCTTTGTTTTAAGGACTTATCAATACATTAAAAGAGGGAAGAGTAATGCAAGAGAATACAGCCATTTTGTTGGAGTGAGTAGAGTATGAATTCTTTCTTTTCCTCTATCATTAAGTATGATAGAAAGAAGTAGTACTTTGTTCTTGTTATAAAGCATGCACAGAAACCGGAATTGATGGCCTAGTAATAAATCTGATGTTTTTTGGGTGCTTAATGTTTTATAGTGACATTTATGACTAGAGAATGAGCGTAAAATGTTAACTTTAACTGTGGGGTCTTATTTCTTTGAAGGCAACTTTTGGTTCCAGTTACGAGCAAGCTCAAGCTCAATGTCAACCTCAAACTCAGTCTCAATCGCAATCTCAAACTCAGTCTCAATTGCAATCTCAAACACAGTCCTGGACCACAACTGCATTTGCTGCAGAGAAAGAGTTTGTTTTGAATCCTCCACCTGAACGTCCAGCAGCTAGTACTACTGCAGATGGTCCATTGTATGCTGTTCCTTTGCAGGCCATTCCATCTCATGCTGCCACTGGACAGCCTACTTCTTTGCAAGAACAGCAGAGGCAGAACACCAGTATGCAAACACACTCTTCAGAAGTTGATCAAAATGTATCAGTTCCTTTGGCAGTGGCAGAGAAGCCTTCCGAAGATGGATACAATTGGCGAAAGTATGGGCAAAAGCATGTCAAAGGTAGTGAATACCCTCGGAGTTATTATAAGTGCACTCACCCAAATTGTCAAATGAAAAAGAAGTTGGAACGCTCTCATGATGGGCAAATAACAGAGATCATCTATAAGGGTGTCCATGATCATCCTAAACCTCAGCCCAGCCGTAGATCAGCAGTCGGTGTTACTCATGTAAGCCACGATGAAGAAGATATAAACGAAGGCTTTGGCACTTCCGTGAAAATTGAAGGTACACATAGTTATTAGTCTACATCAAAATATTGTGATGCTACAGACATTAATATCCTATAGTGGAAGGAAAGTTTTGAAAGCTTCTTATCTGTTTCTGTGCCTCTTTAATTGTCAGATCCATCATCAAATATGCAAGGGCAAACCTCCAGCCACCTAGAGTCAACAGGTACCCCAGAGATTTCATCAATTTCAGCAAGTGATGATGACGGGGAGGGTGGAGGTAAATTGCTGGGGGAGGATGCTGATGAAGATGAATCTGATTCAAAGCGCAGGTGCATTCTCATAGAAGATTTTTTTTTGTCATACATTTATTGGTCATAGAACTCAGATGATATACATGTAAGCAACCAATCAGCAAAAGGGTACATTATGTGTGGATTTTGGAAAATTTGCAGGAAGAAAGAAAACAGTACAGTAGATGTCATTGCAGCCAGTAGAACTATACGGGAGCCGCGTGTTGTTGTACAGACAACTAGCGAGATTGATATCCTAGATGATGGATATCGATGGCGTAAATATGGACAGAAAGTGGTGAAGGGTAACCCTAATCCAAGGTTTGCCCATGTTTGACTTTTTTGAAATGTGTTTTATTCACATAGTATGTGTTTGGCATCAGTTTTTCTATTTGTAGAAACATATGATTCTTAGATATTTTCCTGCATGTAAAGCTTGACACATTATAAGTAAAGATCATAATTGTCTAAACATTTTACCATTCGTTGTCTAGACTCTAAACATAATCCAGTTTTCTGTTCCAAGTGTCTCTCTGAAATCCAAATATTAGTGTCCCCATCCTTTTTAATATGGCATTAACATTTACATGGCCACTCAATTTTTATAGGCAACTTTGAATAGAAAGAGAATATTCATAATGTGTTTAATTGTAAGTACATTTAAAAGCTTCAATGCTCAGCTGGTGGCAGATAACTAAGACGAACAAAACTCCATTCAAGAAGCATAGGTAGTGTTCCCTATACAAGTGGCAAATTTACTTTTCCATAGAATGGTTGAACTATAATTTCATTGTTATCTAAGACTCCGGGATGCAGGGACAGGGTTTCTGGGACGGCAAAAATTTCCTGAATTTCGGGGACGGCGGGAGGATGCCTATTAAAATAATATATAAAATTATAAATATTAAGAATATACAAATAGATATAATTTTTTTTTATTAATAACAGTCTGTGACAGTCCACTATCCACATCTGTGCTCGAAAATTTATGTATTTATCACTCTTCATTCTTATTATGTCTTTGTAATACAATATAGTCAGGTTATGCAAAATGTTTTGATCTATGAGTTACTGTTTTTATCATTTACACAACCTGTCTCTTCATATAAAATTATTCATATCGGCTTTGTTAAGTGATTGAAGCTTCCAAAGTGAATTTTAATTAGATTTATACATACAGTTTTTTTTTTCAAACTGAAATGAGTGGCTTCCAAAAACAATCTTACCCTATAAGAATTCATTAGGCCATTCCCAAATTTATTTCATTTTCAAGTTTATTCGAGCCCAATGCAATGGTGTAGCTAGATCGAGGCCATAAATTACTAGACACAAGGAACATTGCAGAGAAGGGGATTGATTCGTTAATCAATGTGGAACCTTTCAATGGGCGAGACTAATGTGGAACTTTTCAATGGGCGAAACTATGTGATGATTTCAAGATAAGTGCCTTGAAATAGATACAGATTGGTGTTTTTCAAATAGCTGTATTGGGAAAATAGTATTCAAATCTTTAAAATTAAAAAAAAAGCTTATAAATATGTTTTTTTTTTGGGGAGGGGGCATCAAGATGTCCCCTAAAAAGGGGGATGTCCCGGAAACATCCCTGATTTTCAAGGACGCCCCCCTTGAAAATTGTAGAAGGGAAACTTGGGGGGAGTGCTCCCCCGGCCGTCCCTAGGACGTCCTGGACACCTGGTTTTTTTTTTGGGGGGGGCGCCTCCCCACATAACACTGTATAATTGTGACAACCTTTTCTTATTGGAGACGACTGATCCATTCTGGTTGGCCTATTGATCTAAGAAGTATCTGTTAGATGCATCTAGTAAGGGCAAATTTGAATATGGGTCGAAAATGGAAAAAATACACATCTGCAGAAGTAGGTAGATTAAGATTGCCTTGCAAAGTCATGAACAAGGTTTTGTCTGTTACTCCGAAACCTCACAACTTTAGCTATCTTACATAGGTACTTAAAAAGAGAGACATTTCAGGGGCAAGACAGAAATCCACACATATTAAGCTTCACAAGACATCTTAAGTTTCTATTACACACAGAAAGTGTCATGGACTGCCACACACTAGTAGTAATGATATTGTTTTCAGATAAGTTTCAACATACTAATGGCAATGACTCAGAAACATTGTTTGTTTATTTTGATAGGCAAAAAGGGTTTACATTAATTTACACGGAAAAGCTCTCAAGTAGGGGTACACTCTTCATATTTGGAGACAAGGCCTTGCAGTCAAAAGTGGACAAACTAGACTGTAAGACTAATAGATAGAACTCATGCTACATTTACCATACTATAATTACCTCATAAATTAAATATAAACATTTTATAACAGCCTGAAGGATAATAAACATACTTGAGGTTAATACTACGATACACTCATCTTCTATCACTGTGAATAGCTGTTACTAAATTCAAAATTGCTAAAGAAGGCAAGACCGATTGTCCCTCAAAGCAGGAACTATATTCTGGAGAATCAAAGCTATCTGCTACGCCTCCATGGAAAATAGCCTGAGCTCTGAAATATTCACAGTGGAAATGTTTATCCATCACGAACCATGAGAGTAGGGTCGTGATTTCAAGCTACCGTCACGGCTTCAGCAGCACCGTCACTGGGTTCATTGTCATGGTTTACATGAGCACTGTCTTCATCATCTTTGCAGAGCTTGAAACCAAGGACAGAGAACAGTAGGTGCATGTTGTCAATCAGCAAGTCGAGTTTAAAGCTTAAGTTTTATACTTTAGGTTGTTCATTCAATTTTGAATTTCATTTTTGAAATTCTGAATTGCCGAGGAGATATCTAATACAAAGAATCTCTCCACCCTGCTTAGTATTATGCGCCACACATTCAAAGTGCTTTTTCCTTTCAAATGTTTTTCTGAAATTAGGACTTGATTTCTACTTGTAAAGCATTAGCAGTTGGATGCTTTCAACCTTAGCTCAGGTTTGCCTTCTTCCTTTCCCTGCAATATCTTCAACACAATGTTTGGGCTCCTATCATGTTGGCTCTTTCAACTTCCTTTTCGTAAGGCTTTCTCCATGAATTCTTCCCCTGCCTTCTAGCACCTCCTTTCTGAAGCTGCGATAGCTTCATGCCAGATTTCTAATTTCAGTCATGACTGAGAAAATAGGTACATAGAAACCATATGGATAACATGTGCAGGCATTGCTAAAAGCACCATACAAGATTGGGCTTGATAATTGGACTTGATTTCTGCCTGTAAAGCTTTAGCAGTTGGGTTCTTCCAACCTCCTTGTTCAGGCTCGTCAACTTCATCTTCCTACATTACATCTCCTCTTTCAACCCAGCATTTGTGCTCCTAGCCTCCTATCATGTTGGCTCTTTCAACTTCCTTTGTTTGGCAAGGTGATGTAGATCCAGTTGCAAGAGGTTGAAATACCTCCAAAACACACACAAACTATTTGCAAAAAAACCAAAAGCTTCAAAATAGTTTTCTTCTCATTCCGGAATCCACACTAATCTTTTACATCATTACAATCTTCCTTTTATTTCACATTAGCTCTAAAAACCCTAAATGCCAAAATACCCAAAAATGTCAAAAATCACCTACTAGTAAAACACATCAGATGGGCCCCAAATTTTGCGTGCCAAATATGCCTTCATAATTGTAGGCTCATGCCAAATTTCGGCTTATTCTATAAAGCATAGCAAAAGTTATTAAAACTTTAAGTTCTAGACAAAAGCAAAAAACATGTTTGGAGCCAATTTTAGACCACTAGACGAAGGAATACGGCCTTGAAAATATGCTGAAATGGCATCAACCTTCATGAAAAAGTTGGTCACAACATATTACTAATCAAGATTTACCACCTTGGAAAATTTCAAGACGATTCAACGGTCGGATCAAAAGTTATGGCCTTCACAAGTTATGCTCACGCATCACAAGGCTTTCTCCACGAATTTGGAACTCCCTTGCCTTCTAGCACTATCTTTTTGAAGCTGCTATAGATTCATGCTAGATTTCTAATTTCAGCCATGACTTAAAAAATAGGACATAGTAACTATTTAGGTCAAATATGCAAGCATTGCTAAAAGCACCATACATGATTGTGCATGATAGTGCATGATAATATTCTTCATGTATGAAGTGCCACTTGTGATCGTTATAACTTATAACTAAGGCTATCATCAAATCCTCATATGCCACCTTTAACTTGATGAACATAGAGGCTGCAGGGATAGTTACCCAAGTCTCGGGGATGAGGTTTCTGGGACTGTAAAATTTTTCCCAAATTTTGAGGACTGCTATCAAAATAATATATAAGAATTAATAATTAAATATTTTTCAATTATTCAATGAAATTTATGGGTTTGGATTTTATTCAATGTTTTTAGGGTACTTTTGGATTTAGGGTTCAATGTTTTAGGTTGAAATAATAACTTTTCTTTGGGGGGTTCTATTTTAAAGTAAAAGTGTCAATTTTTCTTTTTTTTTCTTTGAAAAAAGGTTGGGGACGTGCTCTCCAAGTACCCAAGTCCGTGAAATGTCCCGAACGCCGCTAAAAGATTGTTAGAAAATGTGGAGAGAGAAAGGATACAGAAAAAATAGAATGTGCAAAGAACGAATGAAGAGTAAACGGAATGCACATGTTATTCATTTTATGTTCGTCCTTTTATTATGCAAGAGATGGTTACAAAATGGTTGAAGTGGTTACAATTGTTTATTAGTTAACACTTAACTAATATCAACATAACGCTAATTTATAAGCCTTATATTAAGCCTTGCATTCTAATACCTCCTCTTAAGGCTTACACTATAGAACATATTGACAAAACATTAAAGTAATAGAATCAAACAAGGCCACACATTCTTTTAGAAGCTTTTCCCTTTGAAAATATTGCTTTGACCAACTAGAACTCCATCAAGTTGCCTCCTTGACCCTTGTAAAGGTGTAGTTCTCGAGTTGAATTCCCGAGTTTCTAAGCTCTCAAGATTTTGAATTCCATCTCCCCGGACTCACGAATTATAGAATCTCCCAAATTGTTAGAAAACCATCCATACTGAGATACTCTCACAATGCTCCATCAAGTTGTCTCATGACCCTCGTAAGGGTAAATTCTCGAGATCCACAGACTCCCGAACTATCTGGGTAGCCATCCATGTCGAGTTTTACCCACAATGGATCCCTTACTATCTTCAAAGTGTGAGACTTCTTTTAAAATATGTATTCTCTATTAGTGGGTTCGTCACTTTCAACATCTAGTGGATTTTCAATAGTGGCTACATTGACTTCATTTGATTTGTCTTTCTTCTGGAATTTTACTTTCCAAATATGAAAGTTGAGGCCAAAATATTTGTCTAATGAAATTTCCATTCTCAGACAAAGTACCTCAGAAAAAAACCCTTTCCCAAAATATAGAATGACCCACAATTAATCTAGTAAGATTTTAAACTCTTTTTTTTTAAAGCAAAGAAAAGAAACTATACCAGGCAGGTTTGTGTCTTAGATGACTGGTTGTGACTGAAAATTGACAAACTGTGTGCCCTAGCAGCAAATGATCCTTGAAAAATTGCAAATCTGGAAGTGCATACCTATATTTTCATTGTTTTGCACCATCTACCTTCGAAAATCACGTTTTTTTCTCTTGCTTGTGATTCTAGATTGTGTTCTCTGCAAAAAAGCGTCCCCTAAATCACATTTTTCTGTGTTGCATTATGCCTGTCACGTTTTGCCCTGAAAATGTCTTATTTTCGTGCCCTAACTGCACAAACAACCTCAAAAAATTCTTCAAAAATGGGAAATTCCTATTTCAATGCCCTAGCACTTTGAAAGGCCCTAAAATTTGTCTGAAAACCATAGTTACTAGGTTCGGCCGGATTTGTATGAAATCTGGTTCGAACTGTATTTTTTGAAGCAACCGAATAAATCCGGTTCGGTTCGGCCTTGTTTTTGCAGGATTTTTTTTTTTCCTTTTTTGGCATATCTTTTTTTTGGGGTGAAAAAAATTCGCAGATATGGAAAAAAATTTGCCATTTTGGGAAAGGGTCCGGGAAGATGTAGCAGCAAAAACTTACATGTGCCATAACTTTCATTCTGTGGCTCCATTTTAGGTGTCGTCTTCTCTAAAAGTATATATTTTCTCGAGCTCTACGCATTGATGGCAATATTTTTCTATTTTCATAAAATCCATTTTTGTACCTTTTTGGACCAAGCAACTTCTTGCAATCTATTGAAAGAATCATTATGATGATGATGATTATGGTAGATGGATGCTTTTTTGTATGATTTGTCTATATATAATGATATAAGTATACAATAATATAAATTTATAATAATATAAGTATATATATTCCAAACCGGATTTTTTCGTATTTTTTCGGATTTTTTCGAGAACTCCAAATTTTCGGATTTTTTTGCCCTTCCGAATTTAATCGGATTTCTGAACCTGGTAACTATGCTGAAAACAGCCAAAATTGTGCCATCGATTTTTTTTTTCGCACCTTGCAATGGGGTCAACTGTGTTTTGTGGTTATATTTGTTGTTAGTGCCCCCCAAACTGAAACAGGGTCGTTTTCTGCCCTTGTTTGATGACATTTTTTTTCCCTGCATTATTGCTTGCTGCCCTACGATATCGAACTGGGCTTTTGCTCTTTCGTACCCTTATGGGACTGGTTTGAACTTCTTCCCTTCTCTTTTCCCTTGCTTGCCCCACTTTGATATCAATGTTAGAAAATGTGAATAGAGAAAGAATAGAATGTGCAAAGAACGAATGAAGAGTAACCGGATTGCACATGTTATTCATTGTGTCCGCCCTTTTATAATGTGAGAGATGGTTACAAAATGGTTGAAGTTTTTTTTTATTAAGGGCAAATAGTTTTGAAGGGACTATACCCTGTATACAAAAGGGCTCAAAAGCCAGATAGAAAAGAAGAGAGAAGAAGCCCAGAGAGGGGCAAAACAGTCACCCAAGAAGGCTCAACAGCCAGATATTACAATATAGGTGAAAAGTGGATCAAGACGTACAGAGATCCAGATCTAAGAAGACAAGATAAAAAAGAAACCAAAAGAGAAACATAAAAACGAGCTCTGCCAAAAAACAGCTCTTGAACTGCCCAAGGACAGCCAGATCGCAGCCAAAAAACAGCAGCACAACAGCCCGTTACTTGATGGCCCTGTCAATCTTGGTCTTGATGGCGTGTAGTGACATGAAAAAGGCAATGGCAGTGGCCTGAGAGGGGTCCTTCATGTCTGCTTGGGAGATTGCAATGTCCCTATTCTCTTTAGGGCCCCATATGTCTTCATTGATTCCACTTAAACTGCAAACACTGTGGACATGTTGTTCAATGAAGTTATAAATGCTTTTGAGGGCAGATAAAATGCAGTCATTGCGGCTTTTGGCATTCCCCAATCTGCCATCAAGGGACTGCAGTTTCTTGAAGACTTCATCGATGACCCCCTCTTCCTCCTCACTTTGAAGGATCCTTTTACCCTTGGCTCTCTCCATGTTTTTTAGAGCTCCTTTGAGCTCTTGAATCTCCTTCTCCAATCTGTCAATCCTCTCCAGCAAATCCTCCTCTTTGGGCTTCTCCATAGGCATGCTAATATGCAGGAGGTTTTCAGCTAATTCTAAGTCCTTGTGGCTCCTAAGGACTCGTTGGGAAGCAGGGATTTTAGCTTTCTTGCTTTTCTTGCTGGAGCCGACATCATCATTCTTTCTTTTTAGCAGGGGTGGAGTGGGAGCAGTATGGGCAGGTGGGGGTGTGAAGGAGGGAGGTGGGACAGGGTTCATGGGAGGGCAGCTGGAAAAGTGGCGGTGAATCAGGAGGATAAGGCCCTGGTGCAAAGGGATAGCCCTAGAGTGATATTGAACTTCCCTTATAGATTTCTCCAAGGAGTTGATCAGATAATGAGGAAAGCTAATAATGTTATTTCTACGAAAATGATTCAGAAAAATCAGATGCTTGTGAGGAATAGTCACATATCTTCCTTCAAGGGTAACATACCTTACCACCATTTTGGCAAGTTCATCAAAAGGAGCAGGGATCGACTCCACCTTGAGGCCAGCTGTTACGAACTCAAGATTCTCTCCCTCATCTAGAAATTTCTTGGTTTCCACCTCCCTGTCGACCTTCTTATTGAAGAATTTTGTGCCTTCCAGGCTGAGACCCGTGATCTGAGCTATGAGCTCTTCTGTAATTTCCATTTTCATGTTACTATACTTGACAATTCTGTTCTTCCATCCCTTGGCGAATTTGATGGAGATGTCCTGGTCGAAGCCTTGAATCCTCTCAATGAAATTCGACAGGCCCCCGATTTGCAGGTACTCCCAAAGCTCCGTGTTCTCTTTCCACTCAGGACTGTGGGTCGGCTCGGTTTTGCATGGCGGTCCCCCCATGTTTCCTCTGTTCCTATTCCTGTTTTCAACGGTAAAAAAGCTTGCAAACTTACAACTGTTAATTAACACTTAACTAATATCAACATAACGCTAATTTTAAGCCTTATATTCTAATAAAGATGAGTTCTTCAATTTGTACCATTGGTGGTAGAACAAAGATATAGGTTCTAAATCTTAGAAAAGCTCAACCTTTCCCTCAGAGTCATGGATGATCCCGCCTCCCTTTGCAGAGCCTGGTCTCCCTTAGGATACCTTTTAAAAGTTGATTTCATGAGCTCATCCTTAGAAGTTAGGAGGTCTTTAGTGCTATGCAGCCCCTCAAATTGTTAATATTAACCCCATTAACAGGGAAGCAAATATACAATGTTCAATTTCCATCCACGGTCTTGCTCTTCTTTTACTGCCTATGCGCCAATGTTATTACAAGGCACTGATGTTTCTCTACTTTGGGGTCATATGCAGAACAGAAATGAGAACTGCAAGTATGCCAAGCTTCTCTGTTTTGGGGATTCGCTTGGTTTTTTTTCAGGCAATCTGCATTGAAGTACCTCCTTATGTCTTAAATTATTGCATTTGGATCTGTCCTTTCAATTAGAAATTCTGTCGAATACTTTACTGACGGGCATTCACATGGGTATACTTACAAGATAATACCAGTGTCTCTATTCAGTCTACTTACATAACCACACACAGGTTTGATCTTCCATGTCCTGAATCCCCGATTACCTAATGCATGCACAGTGGAGATTTAGCAGGTTATCCAAATCAATTTTGTTAAGATTGCAGTCCGTGCATTGAAGGATGATGTTTTACCCTCAAGGATTTTGTAGGGATTTGAATAGGTCAATTTATTTATATGGTTCTTAATGAGCTCTGATTTGAATTTAGTACCCTTACTTTAGAAATGAATTTTGTACGTTTTGTGTTAAACAAGACAATCACCTATTTGGCTTTGTTAAACCTTCTGTCCATTGACTTGTTGTACCTATAATTTTGATGCTTTTTCAATTATAGGTTGTTGATTTCCATGCAAAAATTTCCTATGGGAGGATCTTGTTCTACATTAATGCCAGCTCGTCCTTGGTCTGTGTCTGTGTTGTGTGTTACTAATCCTGTATTGATAACAATTGTGATTCAATAAAGTATAAAGCATTCCATGCCACTGAAAGCTTTTCTAATCTGGAATCAGGCAGTGAGGCGCAAGTCCCCTGGTTGTTTTGTTAGTGATCTCCGCTTCTCTGCTACCAACATCACATATGGAGCCTATTGTGCTTGGTGTGTCCTCTTGCTTGTGGTTTATCATTTTGATACTCTCTTAAATACAAGCTTCTAATCTAAATGTGGCATGTTCCTATGGTGAGATTTCATTCCGCTTTAATTCGGTCTCTTCTTTTGTGCCATGTGGGTTTATGTATTAATCCCACATTGATTACAATCGCGAGTCAAGGAACGTTAATGCAGCATTTCAAGCTCCAAAAATTGGTGCAAGCCCCTGGGTTGCAGTCTCTGACCTTCTCTTTCCCAATATTAACATCACTTGAAACTTTAGATATGTTTGTCATCTTTTATGGATCTCCTTGCCTTGAGTTCAGTAACATTGTGATACCTTCTTAATTTCAAGCTTTTAGTATATATGTGGCATATTCTTATGATGGGTTTCATTCTATGTTGATACTTTCTTTCCCGAACAAACTCAATGTCCTTTCCATTTTTGTTCTTTGGCATTAACTATTTACGCTGAAGGCGTTCCACATTGGAATCGAGGTTACTTTGTCTGACATGGACAGAGACTCGGATGGCTGGGATTAATTAAGCAGGGAGGTTGACAGTATGGACAGATCTCCACCATCCACATCATTCTGACAACACCCAGATAGTGTTCCACATTGGAATCAAGGTTGCTTTGTCTGACATGACAGAGACTCGGATGGCTGGGATTAATTATGCAGGGAGGTTGACAGTATGGACAGATCTCCACCATCCACGTCATACTTCTAACACCCAGGTAATACGTATGCAGGGATCAATTTCATGTCTGTTTCACTGTAGAGATTGAAGGATCCTATGCGGCGGGTGTAAAATCGCCCAGGCTCAGCAGCAGCAGATGGCAGCACAGTCAGTAACAGGAACCTCGATTTTTCTGAGAAGTCTGAAACATCTCTTGTACAAAATCTGGCTGGATTTGAAAGAATTTACAGCGGCATTCGGATCAGCTTTTATGGATGTGCTGAAGGCACTGTGGCGAGGGATTGGGATCATATCATCTAGGTAGGAATTCCCTGACTGTTGACAAAATCCCTCCATGGTGTTTAAATATTCGGAGGAGCTTGAATGCCAGGAAGTTTCAGCACTACTGAAGGAGGAAGCTCAAATTCCACCATGTCAATTACACTCAGTTCGAAAGCACCATTGCTGCACCAATGTTGGTTAATTACTATAGGAGAATCGATCCTGCTATAAAGCTCAAGGCTGGTAATGAATCCATCATGATATGATCCTGTTATAAGCGAGATCCGAATGTAATGGGATTAGATCCGTGATGTGTGAGTACAGCAAAAATCATTTTTGCGGTTTTACAGTACAAGGTGTCTGGGTTTTTTTTATAACAGAGCCATCAAGTAAATTAAATCATAGCTTTTTAAAAAGTGCCAAATTAATTAGGTTTTTAATTTTGGCTTGATTTTGTGCCGATCTTCTTTCAACGATTTCTCGCAGAGCGATTGCGTTGGATATATTTTTGTAAAAGATTTCACTCTTCTTTACGGATTTTGGTTGGTTTTGAGTATGGAACCTATTGGATTTTTTTGGCATTTTTTATTTTGCCCCATTTAAGCATAAATTGCACTCATGTGAGCTAATCAAGATGATACAGTGGACCATAGATAGCAAATATCATTTAGGTTGGAACATTCTGATCCATGGAATAGGTGCGTGCCACACATGGTTTTAATTCTCACCTTTTTATTTCCAACTTTCCATTCATGTCTCTACCTTATCTGACAAAGTAAATGTCGTCGAATCAAAAACCTTGATGCCGTAAAAAAGTAAAAAAAAAAAATAGCAAAGCTCGATTGGCAGATAAAAACTTCTTGTCGCTCATATGTCCATCTGCTGGAAGGGCCTCAATTGTCAATGATTGTTCCTGCATTGCCTGCTTTTCTGCAAGTACTAGAGATTAAAACTGAAAAGTGGACCTATAATGTGCTACAAGAAACAAGGAGTGTGGTTGGGTTTCAAACTCGGAACTGATTGAATTTTCAACATTTTTTATTTTGGCCCCTTAAGCTCAAATTGCACTCACGTAAATAATGTACGCAAGATTGAGACGATTAGGTCGAACACAAATAGTAGATATTTTTTGGGTATGAACAATCTGATCCATGGAATAAGTGTGGGACATGTAGGTATTCAATTCCCACCTTTTTATTTCCAACATTCCATTCATTTCTCTGTCTTGTCTATCAAATTAAATGACGTCCAATAAAAAACCTTGATGCCATGAAATAAAAAATAGCAAAGCTTGATTGGCAAATAAAATCTACCTGTCGCTCATATGACCAACCGATTGAGGGACTCAGTTATCGATGATTGTTTGTGCACCTCCTATTTTCCTACAATTACTTGAGCTTACAACTGGAAAGGGAGGCTACAAAATGCTACAAGAAGCAAACATTCCAATTGGGTTTTGAACTCGAAACCTTTTTGGATTTTCCCCATTTTTGATTTTGTCCTCTTTGTGAGATTGAGTCACTAAAGTGGAGCACAAATAGCATATATTTTTTTGGTAGGAACAATCTCATATGTGGAATAGGTGTGGGACAAGCAGGTATTTAACTCCCCCCTTTTAATTTCCGATTTCACTTTCATGTCTACGTGTTATCTATCAAATTAAATGTCGTACAATCGAAAACCTTTATGCCACGAAATAACAATTTAGCGAAGCTTGATTGGCTGATAAATATACCTGTTACTGACATGAACGACCGCTTGAGGGGCTCAATTATCGGTGATTGTTTGTGCATCACCTATTTTCCTACATATGCTTATGCTTACAATTGGAAAGGGAGGCTCAAAGTGCTACAAGAATCAAGCATTCACGTGAACTTGGACCATTTTGGATTTTCCCCATTTTTTAATTTTGGCCTTGTTAAGCACAAAAACTGATTTTATGGTGGTTGACTTGTTGCTTCGAACCTGGAACCGATTGGATTTTGCCCGTTTTTTATTTTGACTTCTTTAAAGTTTAAACGCAGATTGCACTCACATAAAAAATGCAAGTGAGATGGAGACAAGGTGTCATGCAGGTATTTAATTCCTGCCTCTTCATTTCCAAGTTCACATTCATGTCTTCCTCTTATCTAACATACTAAATGCCGCCCAAACAAAAGCCTTGACACCGTTAATGTAAATAATAAATATATAAAAAAATAGCTAGTGATTGACAAAAATGACCCGTGGTTGTAGGAAAGCAAATATTTGAATAGGTTCCTCGCAGCATTTTCCCCACACTTCTACTACACCTCCCTCAAAGCCCTTCTTCTTCACCCTTCGTCCTCTGCCCCTCTAATCGCCCCTCCAGTTTCACTTCTTTGATGCATCCCCTTCAGCATTTCCATCGCACATTTTGCATGCTATTGCTCATATTATTGGATTTTTATTTTTGTTTGTAATTTATACTTCTATGTTTGGGTTTGAGCATCATTACCAGATCTGCACCAAATCCGGTTCAGACTGGATTTTTTGGCTGGCCTGGTTAAGTTTGGTTCACTTTTTTAAAAATTGTTTTTCTGGCAATAAAAGACACCCAGAAATATATAATATTAAATATTTTAACTTTTTATATTATGTTATTAATTTTTTTCATTATATTTGTCAATTTTACATATTTATAATTTATGCTTATATATATGTATTTATATTCCAGGCTGGATTTTCTGACTTTCTAAAAGTACCATATTTTCAGCCTTTTTTTCCCTTCAGAAATGAATCCGGATTCCCAAATATGGTAACTATGGTTTTGAGTTTGAATACAAATACTAGCAAAATAAGACCGGGGAATTAAGGGTGTGGATTCTGTACTTCTATAATGTATTAGTGTTAAGATCCGAGAATAAAGTGCATAGATAGCTGAGACCACATTTGCCTATTCCTCCAGAGATCTAACGATATGGTGAAATAGTTGCACACAGTACTTGAAATTTATGTCTATCTTAGATTTCTTTGTTGTATTAAGATTTTAATATTTAAATTCTAATAGTGTGTATTTGCTAATAAGCATTTATGGGGACATTTTGTTTCAGTTATTGTATTTATTAGATGTGAAGAGTTGTATTGCTAATGAACACATCTCCTATTTTTTATGGAAAAATCTGAAACCTTTTGCTAGATTCAGATGGCAATGGATCTGAATTAACATTTTACTGCTTCGAAGATTTTAATATGCAGAGTTTACTATTGTTATAAAAACTGGCATAGCTGGATGTTACCTACTAGAGTTTACTATGCAACATCTCTTTACCACAATGCTTACAGGTGGATTATTTTGGGTTTCAGGAGCTATTATAAATGTACGAATGCAGGATGTCCTGTCAGGAAACATGTTGAAAGAGCCTCACATGACCCAAAGGCAGTAATTACAACATACGAGGGGAAGCATAACCATGATGTACCTGCTGCACGAAATAGCAGCCATAGCATACATGACAATTCAGGAACTGGAAACACACAACCTTCTACAGCAAGGCAGAATAATTTTGTGGCGCCAAATAATTGTATAGCAAGGCCTGTCTCTCAAGTTCAAGATACTTTGCCACAGTTTGAAAGGCATCCAGAGCAGACATACATGTTTGAAAGACTTGCAGATGGGAGTCTTAATTCACAAGAAAGGAGTGCCGGCATTCTTGGGAAATTTGCTTTTGATAATAGCATTAGACATAATGAGAGATTGCAATCGACACAAATATCTCCTACAGTTTCAACTCAATTGCATAGTTCTATGAGCCTTGGAATAGCTGGTGCAGGGCTTCATAGTGGAAGGCGTGCAGTCCCTTTCCCAACCTTTTTTGGGCAACCTAAAGAGAAAGATATGGAGCTTGTAAGGGCCAAGGAAGAAACACCAGAGAACTTTAGTTTTGAAGGCTCCTTGCCTGTCAATCATTCATCAAATTCATCTGTTTATCATCAAAGTATGGGTAGATTACTTATGGGCCCTTGAATGTATACCATCATTTATTTCAGTGAGGTTGTGGAAGGCACGCCATGAATTTAACTGGAGGTAGGTATGCAACATTTGAAAGTGTGGGACAACATAGAACAGTTAAAAGGGGACAAAATAAAGGCTGAAAAAATATTATGGCCGTCAAACAGCGTTGTAAAATCATGTCTATACAACTTTGCAAATCTCTATTTGTGGGCAGCTGGTGACCAATATGCTTGGTAATGGGATGATGTCTTTCAGAAATTTATTTCTGTTGGGATTATTGTGTAAATTATCTTGTACACTAGTGCCTTATTCAATTTTCAGTCTCGCTCGATGTAGGCATATGCCTCTATTTACGTGTATTGTCTACTATTTTTCAATGTATGCTTTGTTTATCCTTTGCAAATTTTGTTTTCGAGTGTTTCTCGCTGCCAATAGAAGATACCCTCTTTTTCTCAGATATCTTCTTTAGTTTCATATAAGATGATTAAAATTTTCCTTAGGGTAGATTGTACTTTGTTCCGAACAGGTTGACTAGATTGTAGTATCCACGATTATAATTTATATTTGGATTCATGAATCTTTGTAACAAGTTCTCCAGAAAACTGTGGATAAATAGCTGATTATTAGTTATCTTTGTGATATGTTTTTGGCCTGTTCCTTTCATAGGTACTAAAGCTGACACAAGATCACCTGTTTGCAGTTCTGTGGCACACCAAATATAAATAGTTGTTTTCAATGTTTCTTTTTCAACAATCTGATACAAACTAGCGCTGCAAAGATTGTAGACTTTAATTTAACTCAATTTATTTTATAAACAAAATGTGCAGAACTGCAGAGTGGTATCATTAATGGGTGCATCTCCCCAAACCAGACTTTCTGGAGCTATTATTGACATTGTTCTTACCAGGTGGCTGAATACTGACGAATTTGACTCATGGGCACAATAGAGTCATTGTCAAGTTTTTTGCCAAGTCCACTCTTTTTCTTTGGCGTAGAATTTGTTTTGAGCCTAAGTTGCATGACAGTGCTCCATAGACATCAAAATAAACACAATAATATGTATATAATCTTTTTTACTATGATATTTACTTATTTAATGCATGTTCTAATATTCATTTCAATGTGTATTGAGTATATTTGTCATTATAAAGAGAAACATCTGCTTTTTTGAACTTCTAGATATTTTTTTCACTTTTTTAATCTCATGCTTTTGTGGAATAATGAGTTTAAATGTAGGATACGGATGGCCCCACAGCCATCCGGCCAACAGCTGCAACCCGCCTCTATTTGTACCAATCAAACAGCTGTCGCAACTTGCAGTGGCCAGTTTGAAACAGCCACTACTAGCCTTAGAGGACAGTCAACAGCTGTAACCAGCAAGCGCCTTGTGAGATTTTATCCTGGGTGTGTTGGAAAGCAATCAGCCTTCTTAAACACCTCATTCGCATTTCGTCGGCCCTGTTAAAAGGGTCCTACTCTTCAACTTTACCTAGTCATTGCTTGCATGCGAGCCATGCCACTATGATAAAGGTGATAAGGAAGGCATTTAGCAGCATCAATAAAGTCCACAGGGCAGCTGCTTGCTCCTTGTTCTTTAGACGCCCTCTTGAGCACCTCAAACGTGTCAATAAAAGCCTTGCAATATAAATGTCTTCTTCGAGGATTGTTCTTGGAATGATGGTGGGCAGGATCGAGTTGCATTCTCCTTGTTGAACACTTTCATAACCACATTTGCCACAATATCTAACCTTTTCTGTATCTTCCACTGTCTTTCTCATTTGCTCATGCATCTTTTTGTTGCACTGCACCATGCTCTTCAATGGGTACCCCTGCATCATTGTGTTGTGCTTACCCATATGCATATTTCGAGGGCGACACTATTGTTGGTGCCGAGTTCTCCCTAGTCAATGGGGTATCTAGATGTGGTGCTTGTTCCTATGATTGTACATCTGCCTCATTGCTAACCGCTTCCCTGACTCTCTTTGAGTTGACTCAAATTGACACACGCTTCTCCTTGTCCAAACTTGGGCATCTTCCCATGTTAATGGGACATCGCCCCCCCTCATCATCAATATCCTCCAAAGTGGCTATTGAGATTCCTCCTACTAGTTTGCCACATAGGGATATCAACCTTTACTGTTTGACTTCCACATCAACATTGTGTTGTTCTCCTCAATCTTTTGAACTCTCTTTGAAGGAATAGCTACATCTGTCTCCCCCAACCCTATTGCTGTAAAAATTGGCGCCTTCACTGGTATGTCTTGGGGCAATGCTGAGGGTTGAGTGGGAGCAAGCTTTTGGGGCTGAGCAATGCATATCCATTCCTGTGTGTTGTACCCTTGACCATCTGCAGAGGTTATGGAGTTTTTGACATCTTCATCATTGGCTTTCCATGCTCCCCTGAATGTTCATAGTCTATCCACATACAATAGATCTTTTCTTCTTCACGATTGCCTCGTTTCCTTGGGCACAACGTCACTATGCCTTTTGCTCTAATCAATGTTCTGCTTTTTCTTTTGCTCTAGAATCCTTTGTTGAGATCATGGTTAGGTTTACTATCTCTGCTGAAGCTTGATGCCATTTAGCCCTTACATTAGCAAATCCTCTTTTCTTCTGGCACAACTTCACTATGCCGTTGATTCCTTTTGCTCTAACCTGCCGTTTAATTTATCTTCTTCGAACCTTATGCTCTAGAATCATTTGTATCGACTACGGTTATGTTTGATACCTTTGCTGAAGCTTGATGTTGTGTTAACTCTTGTTTTAGCAACTCCTCAGTCACCATGAATGGTAGCGGGTCATGTTGAAACTTATTTTAAACATGCCGCCACCCATGTCATATCTATGGTATATGTTACTTATCTATGTTCTGATTTTTTAATCAATGAAGCTCTTTGGTGCTCTTGGGTTTCCATTTATCAACCCCCTCAAATCCAACCACCATTGGAAAAGCTTATCTTTGGTTTTTTTATACTGTACACACCTTTTTTCCTTCAAAAGTGCAGAAGGTTTGAAAGCTTTCTTAAGGTCAAACTCAAGTAGGACTTTTATTGGTCCTTATGGGGTTATTCAACAAACAAACAATATCAAAATAAGCATGAATGAATATTGAAACTTTGTGAAGTATTGTACCTCAAAATATTTTCTCCCTCATCTTTAGAAGCTCGACAACAAGGTACTTTGACCAGTTAACCAGTTAAATTTGGTGTGGGGTCACCATTTGACGTGCGGTTCCAACTACACCAGATGGTATATACTTCCAGTTTTTTGTTGAATGTAAAAAACTCTCTGATGTGCTTGACCAATTTAGCATCTTTTTGTCTTATGAAATTTGGAGGGACTCCTTGTGACCCTTTCCTCCAAATATTTCTTCTTTATATCTTTCATTGTCGACAACTAACTCTTTGATATGTATTTGGCAATATTTTCACTTTCATTTGAACTCGGATCAATTGTTTTGTAAATGTAAATCTATACAAAAACACCAAACCAGGGTTCTTCGTAAGGCACTTTCAATTTTTATTTTTATCAAAATTTTCTTGTTGATGTCCTTGCTAAAATAATTTGAACAAGCTCAACCATCATGTGTTCTCCATTGTCTTAAAAAACTTCGATTTATTAGTTTAACAAGATTAGTGTCAGAGTTCAAACTCCTTGTATAGAAATGGTGTGAAATATGGAGATTGGAAAGCCATCATGGGACTCCTCCATGCCAAATACACACTTTTCCTTGCAATCCATCTCGACACGACCCGCCTTTAATCTTCCCTGCAAGTTCTTTAGTTTGTTTTTTTTGTAACCATTAAGTTCATCTTTTTCGCAAGGCATCCATTTCTTCTTCAGTCATTCTTGACATATTGTTCATCGCTCAATTTTGTGCTCATAATTTAAAATATTGCTTTCGATTCTCCAAAGTGTCAAAATTCTAAAGGTTTATTCCTAAAAACCTTTGCCAATGCAAGTATTTGTGAATTTTGAAATGTATTTCACAGCTCTATAGTTCTTTGAATTTTGATTTACATAAAGTTTGCCACATATCATGCCAACTAACATTTATTATGATTTGCCTTTTTATTTCCTTATTTGCATAGATTTTGACATTTTTTTCATTGCGAAGCTTTGTCCTCCGTGCATGGCACTTTCTCTATTTTGCGAAGTACTTTGTTCTTTATGAAACATTTTAATGTTCGCGAGGGTTTTGTGGACCTTTCTTTATTTGCAGGGCTTTTATTTTTATTTTTGCAACAATTGTCATTCGTTGTGAACCTCTTTTCTTGTTTATGAAGATTTATTGATTTCTGCATATCTTTCGTTGTGAAGTTGTCTCTTCTTTGTGAAACTTCTATTCTCTTCTATTTTGGGAAACTCTTTTTTCCTTCTTGTAAACTTTCAAATTTCCTTTTGTTTTGCGAAGCTGCACTTTTCTTCTTTCCGAAGCTCCAAATCTTCCCTTCTTTGTGAAGCTTCGAATTTCTCTTTTTTGTGAAGCTTCGAATTTCAACTTTGTTCAAACTTTCCAATCCCCATTCTGCACAACTCCTTTTGTTTTCCTTTTTGCAAAAGCATTTTTCTTGATATTCTTCTAATTTAACCTCATTTCTCGTCTATGAAGATTTCTTCTAGATTTCTACACATCCTTTGTTGTGAAGTTGTCTCTTTTTTGTGAAACTTCTATTCTCTTCTACTTTGAGAACCTATTTTTTCCTTCCTTGTGCACCTTCAATTTTTCCCTTTGTTTTGCGAAATGCTCCACTTTCCTTTCCAAAGCTCTGAATCTTCCCTTCTTTGCTAAGTTTCAAAATTTCCTTCTTTGTGAAGTTTCAAATTTCAACTTAATTCGAACTTTCCAATCCCCATTCTCCACACCTCCTTTTCTTCTTTATGCAAAACTATTTTTCTCGCTCTTCTTCTAATTTGTTCTACACTCACACACTTTTATTAATGTATACACATATCATTATTCTTTAGACCATGTCGTGAAGCTTCAATTGTGCCCGCTAATTTTCTTTCACAAATTTGGTGGTGTGCATTCATTCTCTATAATGATTGACGCAAACCAAAAAGGATATTTACATATTTGCTATATTTTTACATATCTATTGACATATGCAAACTACCTATATCTCTTACTTTTATTCTTCTACTTCTGTTTGCATGTTACTCTCCACACTTATTTTCTGCCTCATACATCTCCTAGCTACAGTAGGGCTTGAGCCTACTACCATCATATATCCATTCAACAATTTTCTAGAAATTCTTGAAACTTGATGTGATTGCATGAATGACATATAATCCTACTCATCTGATGCGTAACTCGCTTGGATGTGCTCTATATCAACTCTCATATAAAAGCATATGTCTAACAACATGAAATTGTTTCAATCCGAGATTCCCACTATGTCACACTTTTTGTTTTCTTTTTTGCACCTTTTGCTGCCCTGGTGAGATCATCCTAACCTCGTCCAATTTTATCAAATCTTCCAATCTTCTTTTCAATGATTCTCCTCATCCATCCTTGTTGAGAGAGTAATCCTCAAACTTGGAACCACATGTTCCATATGAATGATTGCTTCAGGGAAAAATCATTTGGAATGGTGCATGACCTATTATAATACTCTTGTACGCCCACACATGATTTTCCCAGTCTTTGTTGATGATGCATATTTTTGTGAGAATCTTCTCAATCATCTTGTTAAATTCTTCTGCAGTGTGAAATTTGTTATATCCAATAAAGCCTTTGATGAAAGAATAAACTTCATGACCTACAACAACATCCAAAATTTCATTAGTATAGGGAGTTGGGAATAGATCATCGACATAAGCCTCATTTGAGGCTCCAAAGTCTCTAATACTCAAATCTCCCATCTTTTCTTGGGATGAACTATTATCAGACTCACCCAACCAAATTTTCCCACTGGGTATATCATCCCATCTTTAAACAACGTATCTAGTTCTCTTCTAAACTTGAGCTTTATATTGGGGTTAATTCTATAAAGCCTTTTCATAAGAAGTATAGTTCTCTTAAGCCTAAAGAAGGATATACCTGATTAATATTAGTAGATTTAGTGGGAAATAAGTATGAAAAATATCTCAATATTTGAACTATTTAATCTCTTGTACGCTCCAATTGTCGCACGTAGTTTCCATATCAAGAGTTTCTTCATCTCCTATATTGACATGATGTGTAGGGAGTGATCGTATATACACATTTTCTCTTCTAGGTCACAATATGTTTATGTATCTTTCTTTCTCCTTCATGGAAATATATATTGAGGTTACACATAGGCTCGTCATCAATAAGTTCCTTATTCTTTTCTCTACCTTTTCTCTCCTTCATAGTATTCTCCTTATACTATTCAAATTGTTTTTCCATTGCAAAACTCTCATGCTTTTCATGCTCATTTATTTATAGCTCCTCTTTAAATATGACATCCATTCTCAAAGGCATGTCATCCTATACACCACATATTTTCCCTCTTATGTCTAGTTCTTCACATTCATCTATTATATATTCTATTTCAATCCCTCGATCCACATCAAGTTTTAGGTTCTCATCTTCTTCCTTATGTTGGTCTTCAACATTGAAATACGGTAGAAGTTGAAATCCCCCATACTAGAGATTAATGCTCTAAAGGGTCTTCATCCTCCTCAAACTCTTCTTCAATCTCCAACTTTCCCTTCGATGTTATGTGAAGCTTCTTGTATTCTTTTTCACTCTCTTCTTTACACAAAAACAAACAAAACTATTGCAAATCTCTTTTGAAAAAAGAGTGCCAACAAAAATAAAATTCTTCACAAACCCATGTTGGACTTGCACCCATATAGTTGTTGAATGATGGCTAAGATGGTCAATATGATTATCCTCTCTCTCTTCAATAATATATTAGGATATAAGTAGAAGACCATATTAGGGCCAACACACACCATACATAAATCCTAGAGGTGTAATACTCACGGATCTAGAAAATAGTAATCCAAGTGTCATACCAAAAGCATAGGGTTCCAAAACATCTGTCTAAAATACAGGGGTGGCATCTTATTAGAATCCCACATGTTGTAAGAGTTAATATATTAAGCATGGGTTAATCCTAAACTATGGGTTGTAGTGCCATTAACCGGTAAACATATGGCGCAAGAGAACAATAATGTAATATAAAAATATATTCTACACTATCCTAGTATAATACATGAAACATCAACATAATAAACCAACATAAAGGAAAGAGTTGGGGTTATGGATAATTTCTTTGCATATAAATTTTTGGTGTATTAACCCCTTATAGGGTTAGTAGCACCTTATGAGAGAGTCGTTGTGGGTGGAATCAAAAGAGGGTTAGGTAGAAAACCTAAGATGACCAAAGTTTGAGACTCCAAAGACTAAGGTACACATTGCTAGTGTAGCTTCTATTCTCAAGGCTCCTAGTAACCCAATGCTTCAATGATGACCTCCAAGTATAAGTTTCACTAAGACCTTAAACCTCTTAAACCTTTAATGACATGTTTTTGATCAAAGGCATAAGGGATCATGTGATGATATCTTTGAGAAATGACAACAACAATAACTTTTAATACAATAACATAACCTAAAGTCACTACCTCACTTGGCCGGCAACATTGACCACAATTGATACAATAGATTAGAAACAAACATCTACTAGACTACATTATCTGATGTAGTTGACTACAAACATTCCATAAAAGATAAAAGGGCAGGAGAGAGAATGCAGGTAGAGAAAAAACTTGGAGAGTGTATGATGAGGATCTAAAGTTTCTGTAGGAAGATGATGTGAAGGTGGTAACATAGAGGGTATCAAGTGATCTTAAATTGGTAGTAAAAAGGAACTCTAGGGAAAACTAGGGAAATTTCCACAATGATCTCTCATGTCATACTAATAACTAGCCCAAACCCTATTGCCATTTTCTTCTTAGAAGGTGTGAAGGATTGTTATTGATGAGAATTGATTAGCTAGCTCTCAAGCACCATGTAAAAAATGAATCTTCCATTTAGACACCGACCCCTTCCTCATTGCATAAATTATAGTTATTGAATATCCTTCGATTATGATATACGACAACCCCCTATCTTGAACAAGTTTGAGCCCTTCCAATAGTGCCAAGGCCTCAGCTTCATTACTAATATCTATTGGAATGAAGAAAGAGCCACCCCACAATAAATTACCTTTCGAGTTTCTAAGAATGCACCCTCAACTTCCCAATCTAAGATTCTCTTAAGCGGCCCCATCAAAAGTTATCTTTACACACCCAATTCTAGGGAGATTTCATATAATATCCTTCTCCTTCTTATCCACCTTACCAATTTTTATAGAAACATGGGTAGGCAGTACAAATTTTTGGTCATTTTCCTAAAATAACCCTCTTATGATTTAAAAATTATTTCATTAATCTTATGAGAAAGTCAAATGTTTCTTGAGATTTCCTTTTCAAATTTCTTCCAACACCATTCTTTTATAATTCCTTTATCCTAAATATTATATTATTTCATTCCTTCTAAATATTTCATATCACATTTGTTATGGCCACAAGCCATAAGTCTAATACTGATTTAGGACCTGTAGGCCAAGTGAAAAATGCTTTCTTCAATGTCTTATGACAAATCCATGGCTGTTCTAATTCATAGTAAAGGCAAGATGAACTATTCAACATATATGAGCAATGAAGAAGCAAATGCTCAACTATTTCACCATCTTTCTTGCAAAAAATAAAAACTGATGGTCTAGTGAAACTCATCTTAAACAATATATTGTTTGCCTATATTTTTCCATACATGTGAGCCATACAAAGGAATTGGCTCACAGTGTACCAATTTTATTCCAAATTAAGTTACTAGGACAACATTATTTCATATCTCCTTATATAGTCAGTAACTTATAACCATCTTTCACAATATGTGCCCTTTATTTATCTCCCATCTATCTAAGGACATCCTCTGAGTTTTTTAGAATAATGTTTTTGGCTTCCAAAATGTTACTTAGAGTAAATTTCTAATCAGTCAAATTGTTGCACATATCAACTTCCTTCCACTGTCTTATATTTCCCATTGCATTCTCTAAACTAGCTTTTTGATCCCTATGCCTCCTTCAACATTTTGGAAACACACGTTCTCCCATTTCATAAGGTGTATCTTCCTCTTCTCATATTTTACATACAATAGAAAAGATCTAATAATATTTGTCATTTTTTGAATTTCTCCTAGAAGTGTTTACAAACACTCAAAATAAGTAAAGTAGGATTTCATGAAAAAAAATTTTAAACAACATAATTATTACTAAAAGGCTAATCCATTTTGCTTTCCAACCTACCAAACTAGCTTGCAAATTTTCATTCAATCGTTTCCATAGTATTCCCATAAATAATGAAACTCCTACGTATTTCTTGGGGAAGGTCCCAACAAAAAGTCCTAGAGCCCTATCAATCCTTCCATAAATTTCTACAAGAACATTTACAAATAAAATATTTAATTTGTGTAAACTAATATGATGGGTAGATACTTATTCATATTTTCTAAGTACACTTTGTAGAATCAAGGCTTCCTTCATTTAAGCAGCTCCAAAAATAATAATATCATCCACATACTATAAATGAGTGTTTGTATTTTACATAGAACATGTCCTTCTCCCTTGGATCTCCCCATTATCACTTAACTTTCTCATATACCTACCCAATGATTATGTCATAATGATGAAAAGGTAAAGGGATAAAGGCTCACCTTGGCAGATTCCTCAAGAATTGTGAAAGAATCCAACCGAACTTCGATTCATAAGTACTGAGAAATATATACCCATTACACAATCCAACACCCATGAAAAAAACTCACTGCTAAACCCAAAAGACAACAAAACCTTCTTTAGGACGAACCAATTGACTTGATCACAAGCTTTCTCTATGTCCATGTTCAACAACATTCTCAATTTCCTTTCATATTCCAAAGCATGAAGGTTTTTTTTGTGTTGTCATAGCACCATCCAGTATATTCCTTTCACTAACCAAACCACCATACTATATTCCCTATAATATTTACTCACTTATCATTTTCCTTTTATTTTGTCCAAGATAAAGAAGCGTATCTACTCCTTATAGTTTTGTTTTTATGGATGAATGTAAAAAATGTATCCACTACTATTGATAACTAATTTCGAATCAAAGTTTTTTCATTTTCAAAATATTTACTCTATTACATGTCTATGCCAACCAAAATTTCCCCTTGAGGATCTATCCCAAAAGAGATCACTCCATGCTACGGAAGGGGTATACTATATTTTTCACATAACTCCACTGTAGGTTTTTCACTGTGATACTCTTGATGATAAGTATGTGAATAATTGAACTTATCTTCCCTAGCACCAATTTATTATTCTAGATGAAGATTCTCTAATGTTCCTTACTAAAAAATAGATTTATCTAAACAAACATCCACCTATCATCTATCCTCTCGAGAGTTTCCAACACTAGATTTTTTCAAACACTCACCTCTTCCATAAGAGGAGGTGAAAGAGCCAAATATTTATGTAATTTAGTCTCCAACCTCGACCTTCCTTTATTTCCTTGTTCTAGGGTGTTATTTTCTCTAGCACTAAATAGTTCTTCCTTACATTGTTCCTTTCTTTTCCAATTAGCATTAAGGGTTTTTCTATTCCAATTCCAAATGCTTTCTTTATTATGTTTATCTTGCTCAGTGTCATCCACACATAGATCCTAACTAACCACAAAAAATGATCTCCTACAAGGATCCTTCTAAAACCATATTTTATTTTTGGAAAACCCATTTTGTTATTAAGAAATTGACTTGAAAATTTAAATTTAGGGTTTTTATTTGAATCTAATAACTTTATGGCCTAAACCTCTTTATATAAGAGAGAGGATAAAACGTAAAGCATCTTTCTAGCTCCTCATACTCCATTTGCTATAGAAAGTTATTCCCAACTAAAGAAAGCAATACATACTTTGTAAGAGGATTCCCAAGGTTGATTCTCACCTTCATCTAAGCATATGCGTCATAATGAATTATTCTCAAATATGAAATCAAGTTATATAAACTCATCCATCGAGTTTTCAACTTATTGAAGAATACAACTTTTCTTATAATATTCACTAGGTAAAGCATATATCCTTATTCAAACTTGTTTAAACCTCTATTTATATCTATGAACCCAAAATTATGTTTATGTTGTTACACTAAAATGGAATTCCTAGAACAATTAAATTTCCTCCCAATCACTCTTTCAAATTTTTAGGAGATTCAAAACCTATCACAAAGAATCCTCTCAGTAAAAAGGTACCCTTGGCTAGTTATCCAAAATCCAATCCGTCATCATGGAAAATATCATTCTTTTTCCCTAGATTATCCCCACCAAACTCTAAAACATCTTTTAAAAAAAATTCCATGCTAATATGATCTAAATTCAACCTTCATTTATGATCCTCCAGTCCCTTGATAAAAATATGGCCTAACCATATTTGAGTTATTTTGGGAAGAAGTCTTCTACTAGTCATAATGATTACTTAACGTATGATTTTGGGGTGAGATTATAATTTTACAGGCTAAGGGAAATCCTTAAAATGAACCCTTCTTCCCTTCTTAGCTTCCATACCACCCAAAAAAAACCTTCATTCCCACTTTTTTCTAGATCCACCCTTCCCTTTTTTTTTATCGTTTAATTAGTCTTCTTCACCAAATTTCCACTTTTAAAAAAACATCAAATATGTTTTAGTAAAACCAAGAAACAAATTGATGGTTACCTCTTTTAAAAGAAGGTGCTCAAAAGTAAGAAGAATGTCCTCTAAAGGAGTAGCATAAGGGATATTATTTTGAACCCTAGTGCCCCCATTCAAATAGACCATGGCCATTAGATGTCATCCTAGATGTGAAATCAAAATTAATTTTTTAACTTTTGATTTTTAAGTTCATCATTCAAAATTACCCATAGTGCTTTTCATCCCTTTTTGATTCACGTGGATCCACTATTTCTCTTATATCTCTTTCCACTCTAATAAAGTGTTTATCTTGAGCATATATCCCAAACTAAAGTACACAATCTTCATATAGAGGTTCAAAAATAAAAAAATTAGTAAAACCCAATGCATAAGTCTATGTATGATCTTAACATGAATCTCACCTCCCCTTCTCAAGGTATGTTCATCACCCCGTCTTATTTTCTACAATAGGTGCTAAATTAATTCTATCGTTGATCTAGATTTGAATTAAAATCATTCTGCAGGAATAGCTTTGCAAGCATGCCTATTACACTATTTAGGTTCTTGACTTTCCGACGATATGAATTTGTTGCTATATTTTTCCTCACTACCTTTGAGATATCTAGATTATGAATATTTTTACCATCATAATGCCATATTCTTCTCAATATATTATCGGGACAAATTCTTTTTCTTAGGGGAAAACCACCAAGAAGTTCAACTGGTTGATTCCCTTCTACATCTCTAGGTTCATCTTCTTTAGTAGCCCCAAATTATCCTCATTCCATAGCTTCATCTTCAAATTCCTCTGCAACTTCTAGGCTAAATTTGATATGTTTTTCACCAAAACTATCTTCTCCTTCTTCCATAGATGCCTTTTCTAAACAACTATCATAACTCTTTTATTCCACATATTGGCAAAAATGTTTCTTGTTATAGTGATGATATTCCTTTGAATGCACCTATGCTTTGAAATAATATTTCATGCTTTGTTAGAAAATTTCCTATCAAAACTGTTTTGTATAAGCATATTAATTGGAATTTGATACACATTTTTGCATGTGGCACATAAGTTCGCATGTATGGAAAACAATAAGGGAGAAGGGAACTACTACATGCTTAGTCCTAGGTCATATATTGGGATATGTATAACCGACATGTGGCTAACATTATCTCCCAACATGTCATATCATATTTATTTATCCTTTCATGTGTTTTGTAGGTCATCCTTGATAATTTACATATCATAGTAGGGTATATATAGGAGTTATTAAGTGGAAGATGATCATCAGATTCAACACTTGAGTCTCACTGTATGGTTTGGAGGTTTCCCCCTCGAGATGGCTAAGTCATTCTACTTGCATATTGTGATACTTTATCTATATTTTGGTATTCTTTGGTGTTATATTGCTAATGAAATTTAGATCTATCTAAGTAATTTCATTACAAGTGGTATCAAAGCTTCGATCTGGGCCAAAATTAGGTCAAAACCATAATTTTGAATATTTGGTTATATATTTAAATAGGTGACAATATTTTCTACATTTTTTTAATTGAAGTGGAAAAATTAGTCAAGTAAGGTTCTCTAAAAAATTGAATTTTTTTGACTTGTTTTACACAATTTATATCAATTTTAAGGGTTTTCTTATAGTCATTCTACAAGCAACAATTTCTTGAAATTGTTAAAGTTGCTTACACTTTCGAAAAGAGCTAAAGAATAGAAGGGGGTTTATTCTTTATATTTTTCAAATTAAGGCCAAAAAAATCTTAAAGTGGATAGTTAAATATAGGCTAAAGGAATTTGTTCTTGAAACCCTAATTTTTGTGCATCATGGGGATGCAACCTTTCTATGGAAATGGAGAGATTGATGCCATGGAATGGTGGGTCAAATTTAAGAAGAGTTATTTTTCTTCTAGATAAAAATGGTCTTGGTTTACATTTTGGATTTATGTTATAACACAAAGTTAGATCTCTCACTTGAATCAAAAGAGTTTAGAATGGTCTTGGGAGGAAATGGAACAAGTTTTCTTGGCCAGATGGGAAAAAGAAGAAGAGGATGCGAAATAAAATAATGAGGTAGAAGAAGGATAAGGAGAAGGGGAAGGAGAAGGAGAAGAATGTTATGAATTCCAGGCACTGAGATGGGGGGTGGTGAATCAATGCTTATTTAAACTTCTGAAACACTACAATCCCTCAATGATCCACAATTAAATTTTTTTAACTATGATGTATCATGACCATCTAACCATGTGAGATAGAGGGAGATAACCAAGCATACATGAAAACATGAGAGAAAATATTTAATGTCGGAAACCCAATAAAGGAGAAAACCCAATGAAAGGATAAATCAAAGCAATATCAAGGAAAATTGTCCAGCAAGAATTATAATGATCTCACCAAGTGGTGAGCACCCACTCACCTTGAAGCTCTAAATCTAGTTTTGAAGCACATAATTCAATTCAAAATCAAGCACCCACTTGACTGATTTGGAAAGCACCTACTTTCTAGGAAGCACCCACTCCCAAATTATTGAGCAACAACTCAAACTTTAAACACAAAATTTTTATCACCTTCATGGGCTTATGCACAAAGATGGGGGTCCAAAAAGCGGACACAAATTCGATTTAAAGCAAAATGTGAGCGCGTTTGGTTAAAGCGCGAGCACGTTCTGAATTAGTAGGTTTGGTTGTTACCAAGCCTAAAACATGAGCACGTTCTAATGAGATCGCGTTCCTGTATGCTATGTGGTATATGTGGTTGAGGCATGCTTCTATGTACAAAAGTAAATGTTCAAGTATAAGAAATAATAAAATATAAATAATAATAAAATAAAGACTTATACTTCGAATTTATTTTAGTAAATATAAGATGTTAGGGTCACTTTACACCTTATGGAACTAGTCTCACAACTCCATCTGTCATGGTTTATAAGATAGTTTTTTAGATTCTAATCTGGTCAATACATAGGTGTTTTTCAGGATTTCAGCATTCAACCTTCAAGCTTTTAGGGTTTAAATTATACAATCGATATCTATTTTGTGAATGAATATATGCGTTGTTTAGGTTTTGGGGCCTTTTGGATTGGTTATTGATATTTGTAGGAGTTTTAGATGTGTTATTGATTGGTTATTGATATTTGTAAGAGTTTTAGGATTCCATCATGTTCTCAGACAACTAGACCACCTATTTCACTCATCTAGTTGCTCAACATTAATCCAAAACCTCCTCTCACTTGCCTTTACCAAAATTTCCCTTACATTACACAAGAGCAAGGTTCATTGGTCACTTTTAAGTTCTTGGTTTGTCTACACTACAAACTCTTCAAACAAGCTAAAAACATCCCTAAACACCCTTCTCAATCTCAAGGAGGTACGAAAAGTTTGGTTAACATATATCCACTTGTACGGGGTTTCATAGGATATGTATTCATAATTATGGGAGGCTTTAAGGAGTTGCATCAACCGTGCCACAATAATAATTGTATTCTCATGAATAAATCTGGCAGTGATTTGGTAATCTCAAAAACCCACTTATCATAATAATGGAAAATAAATCCAACTAATAACAATTAATCATCAATAAGTAAATATGTGGTAGGATAATCAATGTCTACCATGTGCCACCTCCAAATTCCAAATTTCATTTTGTTTAAATTCGTTTCAAGAAATGTTGGGGGAAATGAACTCGCCATTTTCTTCATGCTTTTAGAGGTCCAGAATGTCAATTTGACCCAAATTTGGCAAATATGGAGAACTTGGAAAGCTGAATTGCATTTATAAAGATAAAATTGAAGCAAAGGAATGCATTTCGTAAGTAATTCCAATCAAAATTATTTTCTTTTTTCTGTTAATACCCGCTAAAAATAGCCTTGTTATTGCATCGTAATAAAAACAAGTTCGCAGGACTCGAGGGAGCTTTTAAACTTATCACACAAGCATGAGGAGTTCTCTCCAATAATACTAAAAAGGCTACCAATGACGCCATAAGAAAAAATCAACAAGGGCACAAACCCACCTTCCACCAACCAAATTCCATAGGCACTGCCACTGCCATTAGCATTTCCAACAATCTAAAATGGGAATAATTATTCAAGTGTGGATTCCTTTCTTGAAACTTCCATATTTGATGACCACAACCAGAACCAGAACTTGAAATAGAAACATGACCAGGAACACGACCTAGACTGGCAATTTGAGAGGATTTCTGAGGTTCAATTTTATTTTCCAAGATGCATTAATCCAATGTTTGAGAATGTTTCTCCAGATGCAACGAAATTCTGATCCAGACACTTGATGATTCTTGAATGTCCAATCATGTGACATACCCCAGTAGTCCTCGATCTTTGGATATAGGGAGAAACTATTACTTGGCTTCCATTTATAACGATAGAGATATTTGTAAATTCATGTTATGACCTCTAAATATGTTTGCATTTCAAGTTGTTTAGAAATCACATCACTCCCTCTATTAGGATTGATGACTACCCCTATCTTTTTGAAGGCACTTTTGAAAGCATCCATGGGTTTATCATAGAAGGAATTATCAATGAATAGAAGGTCACTAAGCCATAGGCCAGCTGACTCCCACTCCTAACTAAACAAGAAATATTTACTAGGCAAATGATAACCCCTGTGTGTTCTTAGCCATTCCCATGTTGTTATGCTTATTTTGTACAAGCAGAATCAATGATGGTTCTAGGCACGAGACTAGGAAATATGGTCCTAACATTGTCATGCCCTCCTGATCAAGTAGTCAGAAGCCATATTAGTCTTGTTGATACTTAGTACTAATTACCCATGAAATATAATTCTCCATATTTCATTTTATTTTCTCATCTTCCACGTCATACTAAATAACCAATTTGACATGAGAGCTGCCCTCTTCGATGGTGATACACCGAATATGAATATGATCCTCAAGAGTCAACCCTCATCCAGCCAAAATACCAGTATGAACTCCTTTGTTGGTATTATTGCACGGTTAAGGGTTGAGTGTTTAGGGTTAAGGGTTAAGGGTTGAGGGTTTAGGGTTTAAGGTTTATGGTTTAGGGAACTTAGGGATCAATTTTCATGGTTTAGGGTTTAGGTTTTAGTGTTTAGGGTTTAGGTTTTAGGGTTTAGTGTTCATGGTTTATGGTTAAGGGATCACCAATTAGGGTTTAGGGTTTTAGTTTAGAGCCCAGGGTTTAAGGTTTAGGTTGAGGGTTTAGGGTTTAGGGTTAAGGGATTAATGTTTAGGGTTTATGGTTTACGATTTAGGTTTAGAGCCTAGGGTTTAAGGTTTAGGTTTTAGGGTTTAAGGTTTAGGGTCCATGATTTAGGGTTTAGGGATCAGGGGTTAGGGTTTAGGATTTAGGGTTCATTATTTAGGGAACAAACACTCTAATGGTATTGATCTTTTGCACTTGATTTTCAATTTACAATAGTGATTACAAATTAAAAACTGCTCTTGATCTTCTGCACTATAAGGATCGATAAACCTTATATATTACAAATCTCTGCCAAACATGTTTCTCCCCATATATACTTGCACTATTGAATGTTTCTTGATCTTCTGCATATAATTGTGCTATTTATAACACTCTTGGAGTTCCAAATATTTCATAATCTATAGAAAAAAGGAGATAATTGTATTGGGTAACATTTCTTTGAACCAAATTAATCTTGGATATCTGGCATTTGCCTCCTTCAAAAGATCAACAGATGAAAGGCATCAAATTGTAATGAATCTCTTTGAATGTTATGCCTACGAAGCAGATGAACCCTTTTCAGTTGAATACGCTCTGTCAATACTAATAAGAATGGGTAAGACACAAAACATTACAGTGTGTGAAATAGTTCCCATGCGATGTGAAGAATAATATAGCTCTATTTGGTAATATTTATTTATGCAAGCTTCCCATAGGGAAGGGGTTTCTTAGAAAAGGGTTGTACCAAATTTTTATTGGATATCTTAAATTTCCTTCCTTCAAAATTTTTGTACCAATTTCAATCATTCTCATTAGTATCTTTTTTTAGAAGTCTTTCCAACAAGTATTTTTAGTGTTCAAGGTTTAAAATTTAGGGTTTAGGGTTTAGGGATCAAGTTTAGGGTTTAAGGTTTAGGGATTAGGGCTTCAGGTTGAGTGTTTAGGGGTATAAGTCTCAAGTTTAAGTGTTTAGGGTTTAGGGTTCGAAGTTTGGTAATTAGGGTTTAGGTTTTAATGTTTAGGGTTTAGGGTTTAGGGTTTAGATTTAGGGCTCAGGGTTTAGGGTGCATAGTTTAAGGTTTAGGGTTTAGGGATCTAGGTTAAGGGTTGTTGGAGGAAATGAACTCATCATTTTATTCACGCCTTCAGAGGTCCAGAATGTCAATTCGCCCCAAAATTGGCAAATATGGAGAACTTGGAAAGCTGGATTGCATTTATAAAGATAAGCTCAAAGTAAAGGAATGCATTTCATAAGTAATTCTAGTCAAATTTGTTTTCTTTTTTTTGTTGATACCCACTACAGGACTAGGAACAAGACCTAGACTAGAAATTTGAGAGGATTTATGCGGTTCAATTTTATTTTCCAACATGCATTACTCCAATGTTTGAGAATGTTTCTACAGATGCAACAACATTTTGATTTAGACACTCGATGATTCCTGAATGTCCAATATTTCCACAGACCCCAGTAGTCCTCGATCCTTGGATACAAGGAGACATCATTACTAAGACAAACCATGGAATTTCAAGGAATAAGAGGTTCTTGTGAATATATAGTTTTGATACATCACATCACAACCTTCATTGGGCTTCATGACTACCCCTATCTTTGTGAAGGCACTTTTGAAAGCATCTATGGGTTTATCATAGAAGGAATTATCAATGAATGGAAGATCACTAAGCCATAGGCTAATTGACTCCCATTCATAATTGAACAAGAAATATTTACTAGGCGATTGATAACTCCTTTGTGTTCTTAGCCATACCCCTATTGTTATGTTTATTTTGCACAAGTAGACTCAATGATGGTTCTAGGCATGAGACTAGGAAATATGGTCCTAATATTGTCATAGCCTCCTAATTGAGTAGTTGAAAGCCATATTAGTCTTGTTAATACTTAGTACTAATTACTAATAAAATCTAATTCTCTAGCTTTCATTTGCTTTACGCATCTTCCACATCATACTGAACAACCAATTTGACAGGGGAGCTTCCCTCTTTGACGGTGATACATTGAATATGAATATGATCCTCAAGAGGGGAGTTACACATGGAAAGGTATCATTAAACCCTGAGCTCTAAACCCTAACCCTTAAACCCTAAATAAAAAACCCTTAACCTTAAACCCTAAACCCTAAATCCTATGCCCTAAACCCTAAACCCTAAACCTTAAACCTAGAGCCCTTGTTGATCAGTCATACCCTGACACTTAGTGAAGAAAATACAAAATGTTCATGTGGGAAAGCAGAGCGCATTCAAAGGCGCGAAAGTATCAGAGAGGATCACGCGCAGAACAGAAACAGGTTCGGGACTTAGCCATTTTTGTAATGAGGATCTATTTTTGGAGATAGTGTGCGGAGCACTCAAACTGATTGGAGGCTTGCGCAACACGCATTGGATATTTTTAGATGATCAGCTACAAAGTGCAATTTGCATGAATGCAGGCTAAAGATAGAAATAGATCGACTACTGATCAGTTGACCTAAGAGTAGATATATTGTTAACACAATTACATGTGTGCCTATTTTTGTAATGGTCGCATGGCTAATAATAACATGCGACCTATTTTGGGATTAGATAAGTGGTGAAGGGAAAGTCCCCACCTTTATAAATATGTATTGAACTGTGTAACAGAGAGAATATAGATATAGGTGTGAGAACTAGGTTATAGTGAGATTATGTTGCTAGATCTGTTACACGCATGAGCATATACTACTGTTATTGTAAGGAAGCTTCTATGTATACTTACTGCAATGAATATAATGGAGGATTATTGGACTGAAACTAAGGTGTTAGTTCTATTGGTTTATGAATTCATTATTACATGTTTGATTACATTATGTTTTTATATTAAGTTTGTTATTCTTTGGATCTAGATCTGAATATGCACTGTAGAAAGATATATTAGTCATAGATCTAAATGATTAAAGCCTTCATTGTGCTAAACATCTTATAACTGTAACCCTAAAGAGGGGCCTGGTACCTTTACACGCTTCAGGTGAGTGCTCAGTCTAGACTGAGTGATGTGCTAATGCGTGTCGGGGCTTATATCACTGAATTCTAGGCTGCATCATTGGTTCTATTGCCGGGACCTCTTTTTCAGTTGTTTTCAGGATGATTCACGATGAAGACATACTGGTTAACCTTAGCAAGTGTTGAGGGGTGGATACACGATCTGGAAGAAGAATACATACGACGTTTTAACACTAGATCTGAGTTTAACGCATGTGTGTGGCTAGAACAGAATTTGTATGATAGTTTATATGAGAGCTTTTTTGCTATCTTTCCAGTAGAATTGTACGAGTGGCTGGTTTCTTATGAATCTAAGCGAAATTGGAGGTATCACACACTTTTCTGGATGCAGGAAGAATTTCAGGCCCTTTATGATGTTGATCTGATTTGGAATCACGCTATGGATACGTGGTTCTGTGGTGTTTTGGGTAGTTATATCTTGGAGTACTCAATTTCCACGTATTTGTGCCCAGAGGTAACTAAATTCTAGTTTTTTACGATATCCAAGGGGAACTTACTTACAAGGCATTCCATTGGCGATCAAGATCTTGATGGTAACTTTGAATTTGGAAAGTAAACTGATGGCTAACTAAACCCCACCATGCGCGGGGGTAGGAGAAGGTTTGGTGAAAGATGGCAGACCTAGAAACAGAAAGGTAGAGAGAGGAAAGGTGGATTAAGTATAATGAGGCACGCGAGAGGGAGGTAGAAAAGTAACGTGACATTGCAGAGCGGATGATGTTGAGGAGAGAGATGGCTGGTGAAGGATTTGGGGCTCGTGAAGGAGACGTGGAGCCAGAGCATCAGGAACTCCCCCATCTAGGAAAGCATGACAGGGATCCCTCCTCGGCCTCATGCAGAAGTGTGCCAACAGAGACAACCTGGGTCGTGGGTGTGCATCTGAATCCACCTGGAAACCTTTCCCTTAAGCTTGCTTTTCCAGTATCTAGTATGAGAAACAGTCAACAAGCTAACTCAAGTTATGGGAGAGTAGGAGCGATTCTTACAAAAGGCACAACAATGGCAACACAAACAACTTCGTTGTTATATGGGAGTACCTTTTCAGGTGTATCATCTGCATAGAATACAAGTGCGTCGATTTTTGGACTAACTTCTGGGAGTGGTAACGCTTCGCAGACTGTCGGGGTACAATTCAATTCTACTGTTGGGACACAGGGAAGTACATCTTCTGGTCTGACCCCAGCTACAAGTTCGGGATCAGGAGGCATAGGTAGCTCTAGTTCTAGTGGATTTGGTGGTTCTGGAGGAAGAGGAAACATAGGAGGTTCTGAATCAGGTGGGCAAGGTCTGCACCAACCCCAAAATATTTACATGGAGATGTCTCTTCGTCTTCTGAAGTATAGAGGCATAGAAGATGCTGATGAACATGTGCATATGTGTGAAATACTGTGGTGTGTAAGAGGAATCACGGCTTTTGAGTGTAGGGCAAGCCAATATGCTACTACGTTACAAGGGCGCGCACACATTTGGTACATAAAGTTTAACCTTGATCAGACTTGCATAGACTACACACCTTTAAAAGATGCATTCCTTAAAGAGTTTCACATCACTGAGTTTGAGCAGAAGAGTATAAGTGCACTCAAGGATATTAAGCAAGAAACTACTGAAAGTTGAGAGAGTATGATGCCCATTTTAAAACAATGCTATTTAAGCATTCTTATGATATACATGCAAACCAACACACACAATGATTCGTTGGGGGCTTGATTACCCCCTTTAGGAGAGCATTATCACTTAAGACATACAATGATTTGTGTGAAGCACTTGAAGCAGCCTTATGCGTTGAGGCAGTTGGAAGCATAGACACTGGGGTGAGCCCATTTCTAGAAGCACAGATAGCAGCTATGGCAAAATAGTTGGAGAAACTATTAGCAAATTCAACACACGATACGCACATAGGGATTTGGTGCATAGATTGTGAAGTAGAAGGTCACACAAAGGATAGTTGTCCTTGTAGATCAGTGCGCTCATTGTTTTTGGATTGTGAGATATGCCATTTAAACCATGATGCTAGCTGCTACCCATTACTACAACGCGTGATAAGGAAGAATGTTTCAAGCTACTGTGAAATCTGTAGGTCCACAACTCATGACATGGAAGATTGTCGGCTGATTGGTCAGATCCATGACACTATACATATTGGTGTGCAACAGACATGAGTTTTAGATAACTCTAAGGGAAAGAATGAGCATCAGGAATGGGATCACAATCAGGTGCGCTATGATCGGAATGAAGGACGTTTTAAAGGCGGTCATGGTAGAGGTTGAGGATACCGTGGTGGATTCGAAGGATGAGGCCTTGGTGGTGGAAGAAGTGAGTTCCCTCGTGGAACATGTTATACATGCAGATCTCTTGACCACTACAGATGTGAATGTCCTTAGAATATTACATGTCCCTCTTGTGGAAAGAACCATAGCTATGAGGAGTGTCTGGACTTGTATGAGCATCTTAGTAAGAAACATAAATAAGAAAACAAAGGCACATGGATGGTTAGGATATAATGCGCTGTTGAAAATCAGTGGATGCCTAAGTTGGAAGCAGAGTTTGAGGTGTTGCAAGTGAATATCACGACCCGCACTGAGGCGGCACGTGGCATAGAAGCATTGCAACAGAATCCTACCATCACTAAGGAGGAGATTCTACATGCACAGTACCTAGATCCTGCCCATCAGAAGGAGGTTTACCAGGAAACCATGGAAGTTCTTAGGAATCTTCAAGGTGAGATACAGTACTTAAAAGAGTAATCACAGAAGATGGAGCAAAAGAAAGAATAAGAGATGGCCCAAACTGATATGGATGACTTGAGAGAAGTGTGTAAAATGTTGCACCAGGAAAACATCATTCCCCTGTTAGGGAGTTGGTTAAAAGGAAACACTCCACGCGTAAGTACTGAGACTAGATGACAGACCCTACATGTGAATCTTCCCCCTCATAGCCTAGATTATGACAAGGAAATCACTCTAAATCCTGTTGTGGATGGGTGAATATTGAGTAATATACTGATTGATATAGGCACGGAAGTCAATGTTCTTACCTTGGATGCATAGGTACAAATGGGAAGACCCCCATTACAGCCATCCTCTAATGTATTATTCAAGGCTAATTGGACTAAGGCCACTCCCGTCGGAGTTTTGAAGGATGCATCCATTACCATACAAGGAGCCAAGTTCACTAGAGACTTTGAAGTTTTAGCATTGACAAATTCAGATAGCTTCCCAGATCTATTGAGGCATCCTTGGTGCTATGCAAATAATGTTGATCTTTGGTTCAAAAAGGGTTATATCAGTTTTGAAAACAAAGAGGAAAGAGTTATTATCCCTTTAACAGATGAAAAATCTGCGCCCTATGTTGAGCCCTTAAGTGAAGAAGATCTGAATCAGATTTATGTACGCGCCATCCGAGATCCATAGATGATTGAACCAACCAAAGAAGGACTAATTCAATGGGAGGATGCACAGTCTATTAACGATACTACAAGTTTTGCTTGTGATAATTAGGCTCACAACACTTATGAGTTGGTAGGGCGTGAAGTAAAGAGCATATTTCCTCGAGGCACAAAACTGTGTTATGTCAGGAGGATAGGTAACAACTCGATACCTTGTTACATAGGAGAAGGGGATCCCATGGTATTCCTGCGTGCCATAGAAGAACACTGGATAGACCCATTGGAAAGAAGAAATATGCTAGCATATAAACTACGTGGGATAGAAACACACTGGTGGGTGGCCCACAGGGATAATCTTGTTGGATAGAATGAAGTTGGGATTGCTCTTACTGCTAGGTTCTTCAGGAGCAATGCACCTACTTAAATAAGTACTTATCACGATAATCAACCTGTTCATCACCATGTTCAGAAATGTGAGAGACTCTAGAAAGAAGGGAAAGAATCTATACCACCTTCGCTATGGGTGCACTAGTTTTATTCCACTTTACAAGGTTGTGCATGTGCTTGGTATGTATATGCAGAACTCCATAGAGAAACTAGAAATTGGTAGAATTTAATTGCAGGAATGGCCCAAAAATTTGAATTTTTCTCTACAAAGCCTCCGGTGGAAGAAGCATTGAAAGTTATCCAACGCTTAACTATGGGGGATAGTCCCAAGGCTGAAGAACTCCTTCAAGAGTTATTAGGTAAAGAAGACTCAGGAGCGCATCTTGATGAAGAACCAGCGGCCGATGCAACATTAATTCAATGTGCTTGCCTTGAGAAAGATAAAGGAAAAATGGTCTACTTAGTGGACGATGAAGAAATAGATAATTTGGATGTAAACCTTTCAATAGGGAGGTGTGAGGTATTGGAAAGTGTGGATAAGGACATGCGCGCCTATCATGAACCTATGAAGACAAAGCAGGTGAATATTGTAATAGATACTGAGCCTAAGGAAGCCATAATTGGAGACTATTGGTCAAAATCTGAAGTGGAAAAAATCATGGAGTTATTAAGGGATTACCAAGACTTATTTCCTAGGGGTTACCATAAAATTAAAGGTGTGCATGAATCGTTAGGGGAGATGAAGATAAAGCTTAAAGAGGGAGCGTGCCCAGTTAGAAGAGACCTTACAAAATAAACCCTAATTTGCATGAAAAGGTCAAAGAAGAGATTGATAACATGTTAAAATCCAGGATTATTAAGCCCTTTGATGAGCCAGAATGGGTTAGTACAATGATGATTAGTATCAAGAAGGATGGACATATTAGAATATGCGTGGACTACAGGGAGCTGAATGCTGCATGTGTAACTGATCCATTTCCTACACCATTCACTAAGGAAATACTAGGAGTTTTCCAAGAATTCAAGGAATTTTTTCAGAACTTCTTACATGTATATTTAGATGATTGGATGGTGTATGGATTAGTTAAGGATCACTTTAACAATTTGCGCTTAATGTTTGAACAATGTAGACAGTTGAATATCTCTTTGAGCATCAAGAAGTGCATATTTGCTACACCATTTGGGATAATTTTAGGACACATAATATGCAAAGAGGGTTTTTTGGTTGATCCAGCAACAGTTGCGATCATTATACACCTAAGGGAGCCTACCAGTCAAAGTGACGTGCACAGATTTTTGGTTCATACGGGATATTACAAATTTTTTATCAAAGGATATGCCAAAGTTTCCACACCATTAGAAGAGTTACTGAAAGGGAAAGGTACGTTCTACTAGGGAAAACAACAACAACGTGCATTCGAGACATTGAAGGAGAAACTTACTACTGCGCCTATTCTACGTTTAACTTTGTGGGACCAACCATTTCATGTACATGTTGATGCCTATGACATGACCATTAGCGCAGTATTGGTTCAACCTGGAGAAGGTATTGTAGATAATCCTATCTATTTTTCTAGTAGAAAGCTGACTCCTACAGAACAAAATTACACGACTACAGAGCGTGAAGCTTTGTCAATGATCTATGCACTACATAAATTCTACCAGTACTTACTAGCCACATCATTTGTCTTTTATAAGGATCACATGACATTGAAGTATTTGGTAAATAAACTTGTTTCACAAGGGCACATATGTTGATTGGTGCTCTTATTTCAAGAATTTGATTTCACAGTTGTGGTAAAACTAGGAAAAAGTAATTTTGGACCAGAACATCTATCAGGAATACAATAAGGAGAAGAAGCCTAGGTAATTGAGGATACCGTGCTAGATGCACAATTATATAGGTTACAATACACACCATTAGAACTAGAGGACTTTGCTGTCTTTCTACGAACAAGGATGGCACCAGAAGGAATGAAATCCTTGGAGAAGAAACAACTTGCTATATGTGTTACACCTTATATGTTAATTAGTGGTGACTTGTACAAATTAGGCTGAGATGAGGTATTGCACCGTTGTGTAGTGGAACATAAGCACACAAATATTATGGAAGAATCTCATGGTGGTATTGCAGGTGGCCACTATGCTGGTGATGCCATGGTGCACAAGATTCTACTCACTAGATTATGGTGGGAGAACCTCTATAAAGATTGTAAGGAATTTTGTAAGGCATGTGATCATTGTCAATGTATTAGAAAACTAGGTCAACGAGATGAAATGACTCTGAGACCTATTGCTAGTGCAGAACCATTTAAGAAATGGGCTATAGATTTTGTGGGTCCTATTTCACCAGCTGCGCATAGAACTGGATCACGCTACATCATAAATTGCATAGACTATCTGACAAGGTGGGTAGAAGTAACACCCAAAAAGGAATGTACAATAGCTACAACAACCTGATTTCTATGGGAAAATATTATTACAAGGTATGGATGTCCTTTAAGTTTCACTAGTGATATGGGAACACATTTTATTAATGAGACAATCAGAATTTTATTGGATGAGTTCATGATTGCACACCATAAGACTACACCCTATCATCCTCAGGCAAATGGAACTGCTGAGTATTTTAACAAAATTTTGAGCCAGACATTTACAAAAATCTATGATGTTGGAAGAAAGGATTGGGATGATAAAGTATCTACAGTACTTTGGGCATATCGAACAACATATAAAAGGATGAAAAAATCCACACCATTTTAGTTAGTGTTTGGCACAGAAGCAGTTCTTCCTATGGAATTTATATTACCTTCTTTATGTATTGCGTGTGTTGGAGGTCTAGCTGATGAGAAATATTTAGAAGAACATATTGAAAAGATAATTAAGCTGGATGAGTGACGAGCCATAACATGTTAGAGTTAGAAGCAAGAAAAGGCCAGACATAAAGCTTGGCATGACAGAAATATAAGGGATAAGAAGTTTGAGATTGGACAAATGGTAATTCTCTATGAATCTAAGTTCTTACGCCATCCAGGTAAAATTAAGGTACATTGGTTAGGGCTATATGTTATCACTTACATCCTTGAAATAGGTGCTTACTAGTTAGAAACACTTGATGGAACACGACTACCCAGTTGCTTTAACGGGAGTAGGCTGAAGCCCTACTATAAATAAGTCTTCTTGGTGTTTATAATAAGACAACATTGCCATTTAGATTAGGTTTTCAATTATGCATTCCTTTAATGTGTTTCCTTATTTGTTGCTATGCTTTGTCAATTTAGTTGGTGTGTTGTGGAATAAGCGTGTTTACGCACCAGAAGCTAATTACTATTTGAATAATTTTTATGCACAGAGGACTGCACATACTTTTAGTGTGGGGTGGATTGTTGATATCTAGGTACAAAACTATTGGAATTAAATGATGAAAGGAATAAACTGCTATGGGTGCTATTCAAGTCAAAGGATTGCCTCTAAAAAGTGACCAAAGATGGAGATGGAGGAAAGGACAATATAACGCAAGGTAAGTGGAGGCCATGAAAACTACCATTGGAAGGTGCAGTGACAAGGTACTCAGGTGCAAGGAAGCACACTAAATAGAAGTATGTGACCAAAGGGTAGGAAGGCGCTCTAGAAGGTTATAACTGTGGCGTAAATATGTACCACGTAGAAAGAAAAAATTTGGTCAATAAATGAGAGGACATTAGGTAGGTGGAGGAGCAATAAATGCATAAAAATTTGAAAATATATATAAGGATGGGATGCGAGTTCATTCTTACCGTTGTGATTAAGAGAATTTGATGAGAGCCAAGTGCGAAGAGCCGAGAAATTGTGTTGAGGTGCAAAGAGTGTGAAACCATACGTGGAAAGGAGGTTTGTGTGAAGGAGAAGCTTGCATTCCCATAGGAGGAGGGTTTGAGTGAAGTAGACACGTTACAACCAATCTAGGGCACACGATTTTCACTAGGGCACAATGATTTGAGCTAGGGTTTGAGTTACACATTATAGAAGTCAAAAAATGAGTATTTTCAGAGGATTGCAGGGTAGAAATGACACCAAAGAAGGTAGTTGCAACAGGAGTTAAGGGAAAGAAGAAGGTGGTCGTGGAGGAATAATAAATGATCCCTGAGAGAAATTTTTTAGAGATGTAAAGTCCAAAGGGGGTTATAGTAGGCCAGGAGTGGGATTCCCACATTCAGAGAAGCAAGATAAGTGAGTACAACCATCATACCATAGAAAACAAGGAGCTGGATGCATTGTTGAACATGAAGACAAATAGGCACACGATGGAGGACATGCCGGTCTATGACGACACTGGGGAGAATTTGTTGAAGAAGATTAGAGTATATCACTTATATGAGCTCACCTACTTTAGAAAATATGAGCCCTTGTACCAATGGCTCATGAGCAGAGTACACGAGGACTTCTTCTACTTTGCAAGACGTAGAGTAAGGATTTCATCCGCACTGATCTCCACAGTGACAGGGTTGAAGGCTACAGGTGAAGACCTCAAGGATGATTTAACAGATAAGGCTGCAATTCTAGAAACTAGGAAGGAGCTGGGGTACACCAAGGGTCCGCACGGCATGGACATAGACAAGATGAAAAAGTACCCAGTTGTGCAAGAAACCGCACACCTTGTGACAAAATTAAATGACCAAGAGAGGTGGTCACAAGTGAACACCATGTGGCTGCACATTGCTAAAAGGATGTCTTAAGGGGTGATCTATAACATTTCAGCTTACATTGCAGAAAATATTGTCGAAGAAGCGTGTTTACGAGGAAAGATCAGTTTTGGGGCTGTTTTGTTGTCTCTGATATTCATGGAGATTGGGGTGCTAGATGGACCAAAGGATAAGGTCTGGGAGTATCCTATGGAGAACAAGTCACCTGTAGAATGATTCAAAAAGTACTTATGTGAAGGATAAATGTCTGAACAATTCAAGCAGAGGGTTGAGAAATGGTACGATAGGCTCTGCGTGACGTTCAAGGAAGAGTGGCACATACCAAAAGATTTACCATCGGTGGTGGGTAAGGTAGTTTAGTTTTCCTTATACCAACATTTCTACATCACATGATTTTCGATGAAGGACGGGGCTTGGAGCCCATGGTGCAAAATAATGTATGCCTTCACAACAAGGTATTTTTAGGCATCGCTTCACCGGTTCTCAGATGCGCACCAGCTAACATTCAATGCAAACAAGGTAGAATGCGACTACCACACACTAAGGAAGAAGTATGTATACCTAGGATGCAATGCATATATTGAAAGGATCATCTCAGATGTGTTAAGCATAAATCTAGCAAGTTTGGCTGTTGGAGACGTTGGAGCAGCAGTAGTGTACCTCCAACTGAATCCCAAGTTGGAAAACAACAAGTATGTGGAAGATGAGTTTGAACTTCTAGAGCCACTGAAGGGTAAGCATACCATGGATAACATTCTAGTGCCTAAGCCCACATAGACAATTGAAGTAGAGGATGAGGAGGATGAGCGCGAATATAGTGGTGGTTTAGAACATAGATGTAGAAGAAATTCCATAAATAAGGATGAAGATGAGTGCGCAACTACACCACCTCAACCACAAGAGGGGGATGATGAGGACTTGGATGTAGTCCAAGGAGAGAACCGATTTAAGAGAGTGTTTAGGAGGGCAAGGAACCAAGGTGCTACTCTGTAAACAATGTGTAGATCACCCAGACTCTCTTCCATATAAGGATACAACTGAGAAAAGGAGAAGGAAACTAAAATTGAATGAGGAGGTGGAAGAGTCAGAGGAAAGTGCACCTGATTCTCCTATACCTTTGGAGAGTGTAGGACAAAAAGATGAAGAAATGAAGGAAGGAGAAGAGGAAGAGAAGAGAGCAGATGAGATAACTACTGAGACTACTCAGAACATGGAAACACAAGTTCCAAATCTAGAAGGTCAAGTTCCTAAGAAACCTAGGACAAGAAGAACAAGTGGGGAGCACATTCCACCAGCCATGAGATATGTAGAGGACATACGTAAAATTGTTCGCACCCGTTTCCAGAGCACACTGATACAAAAGGAGTTATATGGCTTGGAATTAATGGATGAAGATATGGCTAAAGTGCGCACATGGAAGAAATTATCATGGTTGATACACACACACATGGATGAACCAAATTTTGATGTGTGTGAGGAGTCATGCATGTTGAGGAGGTTGAAAAAGAAACCTCAGGCTAAACACATGATAGTAAAGCCTACTATTGTGTCAGATGAACAGGTGATAAATACATTGTTCAAAGTGTCAATAGAGGTGGCACAACGCGTAATATGGACAAGGCTGCCACAATTAGGGAACTCTAAGGGAAGAGATAAAAACTAAGGATGGGGAAATAACTGAGCCTAACGTAGGAGAGAGACTTAGTGTAGAAAAAGAACGTTGTATTTATCAACATCGCAGAGGATATTGGTTATAATGTCATAAGGGATCTAGGACTACACTTGGAGCCAAAGGTACCACAGACATTTCCTTCAGCAATACACTATGTAGGTAAAGTTGGTGGACCTAGTGCTCTGAAGATGAGCCTTTGCGCATGCTAGTGCCAAAGGATCCAACACAAGAGGCAAAATGAGAGAAGGATTTAGTGATGTGGAATATTACATCCTATGAATGACTTCTACAAGAACTTGCAAGAAGAATTGAATGAAAGCAGACCAAGCCTTGAACATCTACAACAGCTCCAGAGGTGCTCATCAACATAAAAAACCCTAGAGGAGAACAATGAGGTCTAGAAAGTGATGAAGGAAGAAACATTGGGCCATGTGTAAAAAGATTATCAATGGTTAAATAGAAGCGCGAGGCCTTGGTAGTAGCACTAATAACCACACAAGACTCAGTTGGAAGAACTTGGGAAGCTCATTGCATAGAAAGATGGATTTGCTAGAGGGAAGGATGACTGCATAATGTCTAACATTTTTTTGGTCTTGCAAAATGAAAAAGGGGAGATTATGCACAGGGATGAATTGGAGTCCATTGCTATGGAAATTCTAGAAAAAGTAGAGGAAGCACTCGCTGAATGGCATACCTTGGAGGCTAAGATAAAGGAACAAGATCCTGAATTAATTTGTCAGGTTGTAGGAGTAGAAATTGTATTCTTTCATACATTCTTTCATTCTTTCCAATTCTTTCCATATTTTTCCATCCTTCATATTCTTTGACTTAAATTTTTGGAGATGACCATTTTCTGAGGTGAAAATGACAATTAGTGTGGGGTAATGTTGATCAATCAGAACCTAACACTTAGTAAATAAAAGCACACAAGAATTACATGCGGGGAGAGAAGGGTACATATTCAAAGGTGTGAATGGATCAGGGAGAACGCTCACGTGCGTGAAGAATAGAAAGTTTAGTTTTCAGGACTTAGTCATGTCTTCATGATTAAGGATCTATTTTTAGAGATTGCATGCAGAGAACACAAACATTGGAAGATACTTTGATACGCCACGCATTGGGTATTTTTTGAGAATTAGATACGAAGTGACTTTGTATGGACACAAGCCGAGAAATAGATCTGCTACTGTCAGTTAGCTAGTAGTAGTCTATTGTTAGCGCACTTACATGTGTGGCTAGTTTTGTAAAGGTGTGTGGCTAAGAATAGTATGTGACCTATTTTGGGAATAGATAAGTAGTGAAGGGAAAGTCCCCTCCCTTATATAGTATGTAGTAAAATATGTAATAGGATAGGGATACACATAGGGGATCAAGATACGCAGGGAGATTATGCTGCTAAATCTGTTACTATGCACATACTACCAATATTGTAATGAAGCTTCTGTAAAATTATTGTAGTTAATATAATGGAGGACATTGGTTGAATCTAAGTGCTAGTTTTGTGTGGTATCTGAATCTAGTATATTTTTTATCTCATCATGGTTAGTACTTAATTCTATGTTCCCCCTTATATATAGATCTGGTATGCTCTGTAGAATGATGAGCTAGTAATAGAACTATATATGTTAGGTCTCCATCATGCTAACATCCTGCTACAACAACCCTAAAGAGGGACCTAGTACCTTTGCACGCTTCAGTTAAACACTTAGTTTAGGCTGAGTGATGTGCCAGCACGTCTAGGGTTCTTACTAGGGTTATAGACCACTGAATTCTAGGTTGTATCAATATTTATTTCTAATGAGTTATGAGTAATAGGAACCCTAAGCTATGTAAGGTAGCTTAATAAAAGTGTGCCTTGTCGATTGCAATTGAACCCATGGTTGGTTGTAGAAACCCAATGTTGAACCTCAGTTTTAGATTCAGTAGACCCATAACCATGGATGGTGTGAATCCTGAGATTTGATCCTTGAACATTTAGTTTGGAAGATGAAGTCATGCCACAAATACATATACCTCATAATACTTTGAAAAGCGAGCTCATAGATATCATGTTTTCATTTCATGTAATTTAAGTGTGTGACACAATTGATCCAAATCCAGTAGAAGCTATCGAAAATGAAAATCTGCTTGGAGTGGAGGAAACCAATAGGTTTGGAATGAATCTGTGTCTTTAAAACCGTGTCTGAAGCAATAAGAATCAAAATTGGTTATTTTGGTACAGGTTGTTATCTGTATGCATTAAAACATAATGTTCAAAAATGTGTTCTATTACAATCCTCAAGTTTCGGTTTTAACTAGTTGCCGAATATGATATTTTAGTGTCGATAATCATATAAAAGTGAGAAAGGAATGCATCCGCTATTTTCTTGTACTAGTGCCTTGTTTACTTGCAATAAACAAGTATGCATACAGTATGGTGCATCACATATACGATTTAGTCATGTAAGCTTCAAGGAAACAATTTGGCCAATAATGTGAGGTCCATTCTAGCATAGTACTAAGACATGCAATATTGAAAGAATGACTATTTGATCTCAAAGTTATGGGGTTGCACACATAGATATTTCAAGGTCAGGAATCTTAGGTGCAAAAGAGTGAGGAGGCAACAAATAAGAGGAGACTGGTACATTCATCCAACAGTGCTATGAAGGAGGAGTAATGGGACCTCATAGCAATGGGGGAGGAATATGAACTAACTTGTTGTAACCGATGAATTTGGGAATTGAAAAATCATGGTACATAACTGAAAAAATGGTCATGAGTGCACACACAAGAGATTCTTAGTTTATGTGTGGGAAGTATTAGGAGGAATGAAAGACAGACTTTGGTGGTGTGTACCAGAATAGAAACTCTTAATGATCGGAAGGTGGGGTGGAAGTTAAGGTGACCAAGTTTAGGAACCATATTTCAAGAGGGATGATATGGTACCATCTCGATAATTTTTATCGGGGATTATGATCATTTAGGACATGCCGAAATATGTGTAGGGTGAAGTTCATGTAAAGCACTAATATCAGGAATTAGTGAGCTTGTAAATTTGATCTTGATCAACATTTTTAGTCCCCCATCATTTGTGCATGTTTTCTATCATAAGATTCAATGTTTTTGAGAGGAATGTAGGTTGAGTTAATCAAAGGATTATCAAAGTCAGCTAATTCGGTTTAGTACTCGTACGCTCAAGATTGGGTAAGATCAATGTGCTCTAAGAGGACCAAAACGAGCACTATCAGGTGATGAGCATAAGAAATGGCCTTCAGGCAAGTTAGGGTTCAAGCAAACGAGTTCATGAATATAGTCCTCTTAACCTTATATTGCCTTCCAAGATGACTTAATCATAATCTTCATAGTAACTATTGATCAAAAAATAATTATTCAGGTGCTTCAAAATGTAGTAATTTCTAAACAAGTAAACATTCAAACTTGATGTATAACCATCTAAACTACATGAGAGAGGGATGATGACATGTGTCCTTTGCACTTCACATCCTCAACGTGGGAGTGATTCCTGGATCCATGTCATATTCTGAATAACAGAGATCTAGTGACATGATGTTGCAAAGGCTACGATAGAGGGTAATAGATTTTCTTAGAATGTTCATAGACAAAAGTTCCCTTCAAGTTAGGACTAGGAATTCCCCAAGTCTCTTAGTGCAATTGATTTGAGACATGTCTTATGTTTCTACTTAGATGCTTAGAATTTGGTATTTTTTGGGACAAAAGGTCTTTTCTCCAATACTCACTTCAAAAATCTGATTTTGTCTGTTAGTGGCAATTACACTAGTTTCGCACCTATAATGTGTAGCAAGACAATATTATCTACCTACACATGTCCCTTCAAACCTTACATGAAATATAATAAAAATGATGCATAATGTGTATTCATGACTAACCGTTGGTTCTCACCTAAAGAGTGAACTTATGAAGCCAAACACTGCACTACATCATTAGACTCCATGTCAGATCTTTGTCATGTGTGTGCTTATGCATTCACACTAGGTTTCAAGAACAAAAATGTGTAAGTCTTGCATCAATGATAGCGGGATAGATATTGATTGTAACATAAGTATGCTTAGAATGTGTGTGATAGTAATAGAAATGAACACCCCTGATTATGTCTTATATGCAAACCACATGTATCCCTTATCGCTTACAATGATAATGTGTTAGAACTTGCTTCTTACTATTTCTGCAGTGCTCTTGTAACTCATCTTTATGCAATCTTAGGTTGTGATAGTCTAACACTTATAGCTGTTTAGCCCTTGATTTATAATAAGTAACTAAGTATATCATATGGTTCCCTTGCTTGAATTTTGTAATTGACAGTTAAAAGGTGAGCATTTGAAGTGGAAATGACCCACTCAAGAGGGCAGAAGAATCTAAGAGAATTCTCATGGGGTTCCCAGCATTGAAGATAGCACCTAGGCACTGTTTGTCCTACCTCAGGCTTCTAGTGCTTTGGGGGAAATAAAAGATCAAATCAGTCTAACATGATTGGCATAGCATTTGTCAAGGTGTGTGGAGACTAATTGGACACCGTGTCCATTCATTATTTTGATAAAGCAACTTACTAAAATGATCGAAAGGAGTTTGATCAACCATTAGCTTGTGCTTAGTTAGGGAATCTAGTGTGATACCCCCATTCAGTATTCTTTATGACCTCATAACACTTTACGCAAGTGCAAAGAATTTGTGTCTACAAGAAACTAGAAGTATGAGGTACTTCTACATATGGGAATCCTACCATAAGGATTTAAGCCTTCATAAAATGCAAATAATACTGATTTATGTTTTAAGGTTTATCCTAATTAGCATACCAATATGACTGTTAGAGTGAATGATACAACCACAGTCTTCAAATAATGATTAGGATAAGATGGTTATTTTGAACCTTTTTAATAAACATCTAATCCATTGCACATTTATAATAAAGCATTCCCTACTTACAACATATGATACAACGATGAAGATAATTTTCTTAAAACACACTAGGGAGTAGCTATCTTAGCTAAAGAGAGTATTGCACTAAGGTAGAGTATGCTAACCCTGTAAGACAAAATAGGGTAAAATAATTGCTTCTAGATATGTAAATTCTTCATATCTAACACACCTATAACTAGAAACTGAATGAATGTGTAGGACCATACAACTACTACCTAATGACATTTTATACATCATTTCTAGATTACTTGATATTATGAGTCAATAAGATAAACCTATGCATAGATACCGGTCAGTTTTTGTAACTTTTTGTACCTTACACTTTACTTGAACATGTGTACTTCATTTATATTCTTATGAGCTCGTAAACAACTTTAAGAGCACATCTAATGACTTGAAATAAGTAGAAACCATAGTACATCTACAACAAACTTCATGATAAACATTAACTAAGTTAAGGATAAATGAATGTTCATGGGTGATTTCTTGACTCAAGAGCATGCTTGGCATACAAATCCCTTGTTGACAAACATCTAAGACAAGTGTTGCCAGCTATGGGATTTCTCTTCAACGGTAAAGAGGAAAGATTGAATGAATGTGCACTAAAAAAACACTAGTGTAGGTGCTAAGAGTATCATGCATGATATTAAGCCATACCACCGTTCATTGGTTTTGCCATCTTAGGAAATTCAACTTGGACTCTTCAAAGATAGCACTGGGATACACTTATAGAGTATGCAAGACAATATCACCCAATGCAAACTAATTGTCATGTGATGTGGTAAGTGTTTCAATATTCTTGATCTCATTAGAGTCTGTTATCAATCCTTGAAGACCTATTGATACTGTATTTGGAGTGACTTTATCTTGGCTCAAGACAAGGCTCATATAATGCCTATCGCTTCAGGAATGAGTCTGGAAGATGAGAGAAACACTGCTAGTAAACTGCATTGAACCTAGTTTGAGTTTCTTCATACCTATGTGATGGTTACTCAAAATTAATGTGAAAAGTTCTACTTTGGGAGTGATATTAGGAGAGTCCATTCTAGTGCTTTATCTGTTGATAGGCTTTGAAATATAATTCCATTGTCATGTCAGGTGAGTTATAAAGTGCCCAGTTTGCAATTTCTTCATATAGGCTTCCATAAGATAAACACTTGAATAACTTGCACATCTATTCTTAGGGAATTGATTAAACGATGTACATAAAGTATTAAAAAAATTCCATATACATGTGATATAGGTTTTTTTTTTATCATAAATGAGCCTGTACAACCCTGAAGAATGTCATTTACCTCAGCTTTCACTATTAGTTCTTAAAGGTAGTTTTGGTGAAAAATTAAATCTTTCCTCCAAAGGATAAAGTATACCCTGTAGCTACTCATAAATTCTCTAGGAAATGTTCTTAGGCTTGTACCATGCTTACCTAGACCTGTCATGACCTTATTTGTGCCTATACACCTCATTAGGCTCGGCTTAAATGGGCTAGTTCCAACTATGACCTACCACACCTAACCTGATGATCACCTTAGGAGCTCTTGCTCATCCTATAAACTTCAATTATAACCTATGGGACACCTGATACAAGCACACAAAACATCTCCATACCTCTAGTGGGATCCTACCTCACTGAACAAGCCTGAAACCAGTTTGAATCCATTGAAAGGCACTACCAATCAACCTTCATGTCCCTGAATGAGTCTCACTTCACCATTCACACATTTTCCATCAATGTTGCTTGAAATCAATGACATCACCAATGACTAGGGTTCAAAAAATAAAAACAAGGAGAAGAATAAGGTGAATAAGGGGGAGGAGAAGGAGAAGATGGATGGAGAAGGAGAATAATGAGAGGTAAAAGAAGAAGAAAAAGGAAAAGAAGAAGAAGAATCTATGGGTGATGTAGAAGGAGATGAAGAGGATAAAGTTGAAGAACAAATAGAGGATGCAAGTTCAGATGGTGTAGCTCCAAATATGGAAGCTTCAATATTTAAGTTTGAAGAGTACATCCATCGAAAAAATAATATAAAGGAAGTTCAATTTATGGTAAGAAGATTAAATTTTTAGAAGATTTAAACCTCTTTAGTCCCAAAGAGAGTTTTCCACTTTCACATACCTAGCACATTTCTGGCTCAGAGAATTTCATTGTAAAAAATGTTTCAAACCAGATAGAGTTACTTAAATAGGATAAAGAAGGCCAAATTAATTTGAAACATGAGGAAATTATTCAAATGCACATTATGAGGGTAAAGAAGAGAGTAATTACTGAGTATCTAATCAAGTGGAAGAATCAAGAAAATGAAGCTGCAACATGGGAGGAATATTTCTTGTACCGACATCTAGAGATAATAAAAAATGAAAACTATACTTATTTGAAGAAGCCTCTTGAAATGGTCAACATTGGGGACAATGTTTCTTTAAAGGGGAGGGACATGTTACACCCTTAGTCCTATGTCATATATCGTGATATGTATAGCTGAGATGTGGCTCAAATTATCTCCTACTATGTTAAAACATATTTGTTGATGATTATTCTTTGCGGATGAACCGTCAGAGTTGTTGGATACCTTAGGTTAGTGGGACATGTACCCTAATATAACCTCTAGATTTTAAAGAAGCTGGATCTTCTCTGCATCAAGGATAGTCTTCAAAGTCCCACCAAGATGCTTTTTGAAGGATAGTTTTCCTAGCACGTCCGGTGGGACATCGAAGCATTTTATCGTTTCATTTCATCAATTTGGTGTGTTCTTGGTGAGATTTAACCTATGGAGGCACATACAAAGCATCTTCTTTTGGTGACTCCATTTAGTCCAAATGAACCCTTCTCTAAAATTACAGACCTTTATTTCATCCATCTCCATTCATCTTTCTTTCCACGTCTCTCATTTTCCTTCATTTTATGAAGTTGTGAAATCATGACTTCATTCCCACAGTGGAATTCACACTTTCAACGATATCATCAGTATCTAATGAGCTTCATGCCTTATCCAAACTAGTAACATAACTAGTTTCAAATTCACTATGCCGACCTAAATGAGAAAATCCAAGACCCATTTGGCTATGAGACCAATTAAGGACTCAGGTACACATTTGGTGACTATGGTCAATTAGAGGATGCTGATCTACTAGAGAAGGCAAAAAAATAGAGACAAACATGGTTCAATATCAGGCTATAACACAAATGGAGGCATTTAGAACAAGATGCAGAGCACCTTGTCCATGGGTTGGCTCTGTTCCTAGGCACCATAGCTCGCAGGAGAAGCTTGGCTTCTTAGAAGAAAAACTTCCTCCACTTATACAATGGATTGAAGGTATTAAAACATATGGGAAAAATATGAGACAACCTTTTCGATGGGTAGGTCAATCACCAAATCTTTGTTTATCTCCCATCCCACCCCAATTTTTACCATATCATACTGATCCAAATGCTGAGTTCGCTTCTCCATCTCCAAGCCATCCACCCCCCTTTTCTTCAAGAAGCTATACCCCCCATAAAAAAAGGAACAACTCCAAATCCAAAAGAAGAGGAGCATATGGTGAGAAGTGAATCAAATTCAGGGGGTTCAAATCATGATTTAGGTGCTTAAGAGACTACGGACCCCTCTCCCATTCATCCTCTCCACAAATCAGAGTTTATGGAAGAGTTTGGGCCAACGGGCTTCATGTTTCAAGATGGAGCTATATATGATGGAGAATTCATAGACTCAAAAAACATCATACAAGAGGGGGAGACCTAGTCACAACAGGATGATGATAAGCTTGACTACTTATCAGATTTGGGGGTAAGTCTTAATGAAGAAGAGCCCATGGAAATCACAAATTTTGATGCTTCATCAACCCCACAAAAAAAGTAGCCTACTACTCATGATAGTTCCACTGAATCAAATTCAGAGGCTATAGAAAGAGACATCATTGAAAGTTTTTTATTTCAATCAAAGAGTCGATATTTACTGGCAAAGCTGCTAAAAGGCCTCATCTTAAAGGTTAAAATTCATAATAACGGGAAAGAACATAAGGTCAAACCAGGCCCCATAATAGGATGGGCCTCATCAAAATCAAGGGGGAAGCCACACTTGTCATGCTTACTTCAAAGATTTAAGATAGTATTCAAAGTTCTAGGGGTCAATGACAACACCTCCAACTAAATGATAAACAAAGAGAGGAGGTATTCATTTTTTTTGTTGATACTATGGGAAAAAGAGTGGAAGGTAAGTTTTCAATCTTATCACAAGTCATATCTATTGCTAAATTAATTGCATGGCTGCACTTTATAAGAAAGGGAAGCTATTTCTCCCTACCTATTTCAAGTTTTTTTTAGATTTTCCCAAGTTTGGTTAGCGTAGGAGTAGGGGTAAGTTTCTTTCAGTAGAAAAAGTGCTTTCACACACTCTGCATGTATCACTTGAGGCATGCATGATTTATCTTTGTATAAGCCCATGTCTGTATTACTCAAATTAAAATGCACCAGACCCTCCAATGTTCACAGTAGGGCAATTCACAATTGTCTATAATGGTTGTAAACTTCACTTCAAACAAATGCAGAGCAACTAAAATCAGTCAAGGGAGTGATTTTTCCAATTTTCAATTTTCTACTCTCACAAAAAAAGTTACAGAGTTTCCTTATGAGAGTAGGAAGGCGCAAGGATCAACTAGTAGCTATAAAAGCAGCGACACTTCGGATACTTCAAACCAAGATTTAAATCAGCTCATAACATAGTTTATGGGCCCAATGAATAGTGGGAGATTGTGGGTTCGTTCCATTTAGCAGGCTAATGGTCCTCTTGAGTTGCCAAACTATTATCTAATTTCCTTCACCGCCTGCTCAAATTAGATAACAAGAAGATTCCTGCTAGATTGACCAAGTAAGTTATGAGATTCATGTAGATTCGAGTCCCACCAGGGGTCAAGCATTTGGTGATATGGGGAAAAAGACTTAGCCGAATCAACGATGAAAAAATAAGTTGGGACAAGCCAACTCAAGAGTGAGTAGTGGGCTCACGGATGGTGCCAAGTGTCAACCCAATGCGATTCCAGAAATTGAAGGGGGGCAATGAAGCCTCAAAATCCCGCAAGGCTTAAACATGGAGTCAAATATAAGGGTCCCACCTAAAAATGGTATTCGTATTAATATGCGGCAAGTCCATTACTTACCCAAAGAGAGATTAGAGGGCTTGCAGAAGGTGCCATGTGTCAGCTTAGTGCACTTCCAAAAGCTACGAAGAAAAGCAGAGACCCTAGAGATGTGCTTGGCTTCCACATGGATCTCGTGACAAATGTACTCCAAGTTCCAAGAAAGTCATGAAAGATTGGCGACATGCCAAATAACATGTATGGGAAATTATGAAACCCATCTAGAAGTTTTAAAAAATCAGATATTTTCAAAAGGTAAAAGGCAAAAAGTCATTTGGCTTGTCTTTTTAGCAACAAAGTTAATGCATAGTTCCATGTAAAGAGTGTGAACCTACGAATACTCAATTTTTTCACCTACACTCGAAGGGTAATTTTAAGGGAACAACATAATAATAGGTGCCACTGGAATCATAAGCCCATAACCAAATGCATAACGATTGAGAAGTTTAGATATGTAATAAAGATTTGAAAGGATGTTCCTTAAAAAGGGAGTCCACTTCAAAGGAGTTGGTTGCAAAATTGTTAAAGATGTATTAAATGGGTATGGCTCTCACTCCTTAAATAAAAGATCATGGGGAATGTGAGATAGATCTCACAAATTTATTTCTATCACTTCATACCATTTACCATAACTTACAAGTAGTTGGAAGATGGTTCCAGAATTATCTTCTTATTTTCTTCTCATCCTATATATCATAATTAAAGGCTTCATAACATATATTGAGAGTTTGTCAATTCTTATTTTATGTCTCAATTCCTCTTTTGTAAAAGGCATGGGTCTGAGCTCTAACCTTCTCTCTGAGCTTTGTAATAACACTCTTCTTTCCTTTTATCTGTTGTTGTACTATGCATAGTTTTGGAGTAATATAATATGCCCTGTGGTGAATTTTGTCCATCCTTTTCATATCTGTATTGTCTCTGATAGCCTTTATTTCGATGTCAGTATATTGTGCATGCTTATAATGTTATACTAGTTTCAGAAGCTGTGCTTAGTAGTTCAAAGTGGTGTTCTGTGTGAATCCATCGTTGGATTGTGGTGCATTTCGTCCACCCTTTTCATTGATCACCTTTACCCATTTCAGGCATTTGGATTCTTGATTAAAACATATTTTAGCATATCACCCTAGTTAGTTTTCACAGTTTCATCTCATTTTCCGCTACCCTATCCCACACCATAGAGAAGAGCCCAATTATTTAAAATCTAGAGGTTACCTTAGGGCACACGTCCCACTAACCTAAGGTATCCAACGACTCCGATGATTCATCCATAAAGAATAATCATAAAATTTTTTAATTTATGCTTTCATACGATTAGTAGGTTAGCCTTGGAGCTTTACATAATATATATATATATATATATATATATATATATATATATATATATATATATATATATATATATATATATGAGTTATTAAGTGATAGCCAATGATCATATTAATCACTTGAGTCTTTTTGTATGGTTTGTAGGTTGCCCCCTTGAAGTGGCTAAGTCATTCTAATAACATATTGTGATCATTTATCTATATTTTGGTGTTCTTTGGTGTTATATTGTTGATGAAATGTAGATCTATCTAAGTAATTTAATCACAAGAACACACAAGTTCCAATCGCATACATGCCCTGTCCTTGTGGGGGGTTTTTATTTCATGTTATTTATTTTAATCAAGAAAATTTTAAGTATTATATTAAAATGGGGGAAATATAGTTTCCTAAATATGGGCCAACATAATTTGGAAATGAATCCATGGAATTTATCTCACCCCATTAATCATTGTGCACTTAACTAGTTCCTACACACATCTTGATCAATTAACACTACCAACCACTAGGTCACACTTGTAACTCATCATTAAAAAATCAAAAACTTACTTATGAATATAAAACACATCTTTAGACATTTGGTCACCATATCCAACTGAAAGAATTCAATTTTCACCCTAGTAGGATGAAGTCCTGGCCATGACAGCCAAATTTGTTTGGATGGATTTGTCCTAAGATGGTGTATTATTCCTCCAAAGTCTTAATGGCCATTTTTTCAAAATCAAAATTTTGCAAAATTATCCTAGTGTCAATTGGGCGGGAAAACCTTTTTTTAATAATCACCTATAAAAGCAAACAAACACTACCCATTCAAATGGTTTCTTATCTCACATATTTAGGGACTACCTAAGATATCACAAAAAATAACCCAATTTCTAAATCAATCTCTCAAGCATATCAACCAACATTAAGTTTGCATACATCTTATATGACTACCCTAGGCCATTTCAAAAAACTACATCCTACAAAAAATATTATTTCAAAGTGCCAAAGGTCCTATTAGGGTATTCATTTCCATAACACATTTATATTGTACATCTCACCAAAATTCATTGGGTGGATAACTATAAGGGTTTTATGCCTCTTTAAAGTATTTATACATAGGTATTGAGGGGTAAATTCAACCTAATTAGACTAACCCATTTTTAGGAATTCAAAGAGGAGAGATAAGGTATTTATCTTTCTTAGATGACATATGGACATAATATTAGATTGTGATCCAAGTTGAATTAAGGCTTTGGAAATTTTTTTAAGAGCTTAAATATAAACCCTAGAACTAGCAAAAAAAGGTTTAGATCTGAAACCAAAAGAGAAAAACTAGGAATCGTAGGTTGCATGTAAATTTAAATGAACAACTTCATGAAAATATAATATCAAAAATACGTGTAATCCAATCTATGATTATGTTTAAATATATAGTAGGATTAGAAATAAATTAGATACAATAAATCATAGACCATAACGACATGTATTATACTTATTATGATCTCATACAAGCTCTTGAAATTTATATAAAGTGTGGGTTAGGGTTAAAAAATATTGCACTGATTTACTAGATGAGACTACGTAACAATAATACAAGTGTATAAGAATTATGTACAAAGTGTTACTGAATTATTTTGAAAATATCAATATGAAGCGAAGAGGAGGATTTCATCACCTATCTAGGGAAAAGTCACCCAAATATTTTTTTTTGTCTGGTTTTTTTCCTATTTAAGATTTGAATAAATCTCTCGTATGGAAACATGGTCCTATGTCTATAGATTTACTTCATGTGTTGGTAATTTCATAACCACAATTGTGTAATAGATTAGGGATTGTTATTCTTAAAACCCTATATATCCTCTTTGAAGACCTAAAAATGGGTTAATCTAATTGATTTGAGTTTGCCTAGTAACTCATATGTAGAAATACTTCATAGAGGTATAAAACCATCATAATTCTCCACCCATTTAATGTGTAAAATATGCGCAAAATTAATGCATTTTGGCAATAAATACACTAATTCGACCTTCAAAAATTGGAAATGATCTTTGGTGTAGGATGCAGCTTTCTAAAATGGCTTAACACAACCATCTATGATGTATAGAAACTTACCATTGGATGATGTTCTTGAGAGAGTGATTTAACAATTGATTGCTTTGTTTTGATTTCCTAGGTAGTCCTAAAGATGTGCATTTATAGGTCCTTTGAACGAGTAGTGCAAATATAATTTTACAGGTGTCTATTGCAAAAGGTTTTCCCTCTAAATTGCCACTATACTGACTTGGCTAACTCGTGATTTTTAAAAGTGATTATCAATACTTTGGAGGACAAATCCACCTAAATGAAATTATTTTTCATGGTCAAATTTTTTCTACTATGGTGAACATTGAGATTTTTGTCAGTTAGATATGGTGGATAGATTTCTAAAGATGTGTTATATAATCAAAAGGCAGGTTTTTGACTTCTCAATGATGAGAAAAAAGTGTGACCTAGTTGTTGGGAGTGTTAATTGAGAAATATGCATGTAAGAACTAGTCATTTTAAGGGAAAAAATAATGATGTGCTGAGATAAATGCCAAGGATTAATAGCCAAATGTTATTAGTATCGATTTAAGATATACGTTTGCCCCATCTTAATCTAGTAATTAAAAATTCTGTGATTAAAATAAAATAAAATTTAAATGTAAACCTCCCATAAGGAAGGGGCATGCATAAGGCTAAAATGTGTGTGTTCCATTCTCCTTTTTCTTTTTCCATTCATGTGAACCTATGTATCACATGATTTGTTTGTATCAAAGTCCAACCAAGATGTTTATACACAATCAATAAATAATATAAAATGAAAAATAAAAAGCATAAAACATGGACATCTATATACATTGGTGTCATATGCAAGGGAAGATAAATTTGAGCATAAGATAGCTATAGAAATTGATCCTACCATGTGAAGTCATCTCTAGAAAATGAGCATGCTGAGTGAAGTTCTCTTTAGGAGTTAGGCATGTTATGTGAAGCCATATCTATCAATTGAGCCTTCTAAGTGAAGCTCTCTAACAATTATGCCTACTCGGTGAAGCCATATTTATAAATTGACCATACTAAGTAAAACCATGTAAATTTCATAATGTAATATATCAGAATAACTATGTGCATATCATCATAAAATTTCATATAAATAATCGTATCTAAAATGTGCACTAATATGTCAAAAAAATCCATAATCTACCCCCTTTTTGAGATAAGGGATGCTGCAAAGGATGACTTATATCAATAGATAAAGTGTTAGTCATGTAAAATTAGATAAAAAACTTCATAAATGATATAAACCAAATTTATTGTATCAGATAACATGGTATAATGCATATAGTTCGTAAGATAGAATCATTTACAATCAAAAGCATTTTGCAGTAGTCATAAGATAAGGAGTTTTAAGATTATTAATGTGTAATATTTGTAAGACAAGATCATTTTAAGCATAAATATATATGTATCATCAGAAGAGTGAAAAATGTCATGAAATTATTCTAGAAATATTAAATAATCTAACTTTAAAATGATAGGATGAGTAGCATGGTCATAACACACGACTCAACACCTAATGGACTGATAGTGACCTAAGGCATGACCTACAAGATGTGACATATTTGACGAGTGTTAGTTGTTATCTCATGTGTGTAACAACAAGTTATATAAATACAAGTGTGTAATAAACAATGAAATACTTATAAATTAGAAAAATTAATGTGATTATAGAAATGTATAAGAAACCATGATCATAATTGTGAAGTAATACATGCAATGTTCCAAGATAATTTGTAATAAATAGTGATCATAATCATGTTATGTTGTGGACCCTTTCATGTGGGGAAGTCTTGAAGATTGTACACTCTCCATAGTTTTCTCGTCGGGGTTTGAATTTTTTTGCCTAAAAAAATGTGCCCGATATATCGGGAAATGTGCTCTTCTCATATGGGCATGATTTTTGACCCATAGGTTTATGGGATGGTTTTTGACCATGGTTTTGGTACCCAAGGTATTGTAAAAATGCTTAAATAGTTGCCTATTAATGTACTTTTGATAGGTGAGACATATTATTGTAGGTGTGTGTGAGTTCAAGTGTGAAGTCAGGAGAGTTTGTTGAGCACAAATCCAAACAAATTTGGGTATTGTATTGAGAGAGAGGTGGCTTGTAATAAAAATATTAGCAAATGATTCTTGGTGGATGTAGCCCAAATTGGGTGAACCAAGTTAAATACTGTCTCTATATTGTGGTCTTTTATTTTTTGCACCTTTATTTCAGATCTGTAATATTTTCTACATATTAGTTTCTGCTATTGCGATTCTGTGTGGGATTTTTCCGCATATTTTATTCTTTATTTCCTAAAAAATCATTAAGTTGAACAATCAATAAGTTTAAAGAAATGTGTAAGAGATAGTTATCATTCCAATCAAGATGCTAAAATACTATGTGCTAGAAATGATGTCAACAAGCAATAACTATAGTGTAATTCATCCTTGGTGCCTAGAGTCATGATTGGAATCAAACAATGTATGCCAAGAAAGTATTTCAATGATCCACGTGTTTTAATAATTGTGTGAGAGACAATGTTTACAAAATTAATATATGTCATAAGCTAGGTATGTTGTAACCACTTGTATATAACACCAATAACTCAAGCTAGGTAAGTAATATGCCATAGGATATTTGATCGTGTCAAAATATGTAGTAAGTAATGTGTCATAAGATGTTTGTTCCATTTTAAAGGTATATCCAGTAATGTATTATAGGAAGTAAGAGGGGTAGTATGGCCATAATTTGAATGAGCATAAATCAAACAAGTAATGGAAATCATGCATAGACAACCATAGCATATGAAAAAATAGATAAAAAAAACATACAAGTGCACAAATACAATACAACATAGAGAACACAAGTGTATAGAGGAAACACAACTTATACCATATAAGCAAAAATTAAACACAACATACATCATACAAATTGTATATAAAAAACATAGTAGATAAAATATAAATGCATACAATATCACATATTAATCATACAAGTGCATAGAGCAGTCAATTAAGTCAACGCCATACAAAAATAGTGAAATACAATACCGAAGAGCAAAAAGAAGTAAAATCAATCAATTTTACACAAAATCCAAAACATGTAACACATAAGTGCACAAAAAATTCAAATAAAAAACAGACATAAAACATCCAAAGTATGTAACACCCAAATGTATACAGAAGTCAAAGCATACAATGTCCTACAAAAATAAGGGAGTCTATCAATCAAGAGCATAGAGTAGTGAAATCAATCAATGCCACAAATCAATCAAAAAATATAAATCATAAGTATACAAATACATCAACTTAATCAATGTAATGAATCAATCAATGGTATAAGAAATCAATAGTGTAATAAAATAATGTGGTTCCAACAATCAATAACAACCAAAACAGGAGCCCAAGGCCGATAATAATGAACTAGTAAGAATAATATACAAGTAAGCATGAATCATAGTAAAGTAAATGTCTACAAATAAGCAATGTAATCATTAGATAGATCACACTATGACATGTGGCATAAGTAGTAAAGCAATATGGTGCACACAATGGACAAATGTAGATGTATGTGATCATGATAAAATTAATTATATAAATGCCCCTAGTGTAGGGATGACCCTAATGTGGTAGGAATCCTCTAGGATATAAAGTTGTAAGAATTTATAAGGTGATAAATATGTAATTAAGGTAGGCTCAATATGTAAGATGCTTCCTAAGAATAGTCATGACCCCAGGTGATGAATCCCCTTTTTGTTATGTTAAACCCATGTAAAAACCCGTATTATTTTGATATCATATTGCATGATGTATAATGTTGAATGTTTATAATTAATACTTTACTATGCTTTAAAAGGAGTTATTGTGCATATTATTGTCATTGCTTCTTAAAAAATGGCTTAAATTGATCTTTTTATGTGCATTAAAAATACATTTGGAAAAAAACATATGTCGAGTTATCACATGAGTAAATTGCACTAGTGCAGGAATCAATTAGTACACTGGCGTAAGACTCACCTTATGGTGCAAGACTCACCTTTGCATTAGCGCATGACTCATATTAAAGCACCGGGCTCATCTAGATCATCAATTTAGATGTCCTTGAAATAAGGGACTCGCACAAGAAGATATATACCTCATACTACTAAACTATAAGTGATACAACTAGTAACACAACAACATGAGCATGAAATGTGTTCCACTACCTCAGCCTAAATTCATGCAAATTATGAAGTTCAGTCACTTTAGTTGCTGAGAGACCTGATGCGGCCAACACCTATGAATTTCTTATCACCATGATTCTCTGCTATCAATCTAAGATCTAAAGTATCTTCTAGTACCGATTGAATCTCTTAAAGGAGTCAATTATGGACCTCCTCTGCAGTTAGCAAGATTAATTCAATCCAAACGCTACAAAGACTACTCCTTCCACAAATGTACTTCTTAGAATAGATAGTCATTGTTTTAGTCAACATCCATTTAATTAGATGTTAGTTATGACAAATAAACTAGTTCTCTCCTAGAGTGACTAGGATTGCTCTGGTATAAAAGAGTTGGTGTATTTAGATTCATCGGTTCGGTTCAATTAGTTGATTTATTGTAAAAGCATACTCTTTCAATAAAATTGCAGATTCAGGGGAGAAATTTGTTGTGTGAATTTCAGCATTAAACCTGATCAAGGGAAGGAGCAAGGGCCCTCCTCCCCAATGAGAAGGGGGATTTACTGTTATTTCCCTTATGTCATTTTGAATGCATTTACCGTTTTAGCATTAAAATGTGTTGAATACCTTTAAATTCTATCTTTTATATTATTTTGCTTCCAAGGCATTTCATTTCCTAATTATAGTAAGTTTACTATTCAATTGATTCTGTTGTTAAACATGTGCTAAGAACAATTCCTACTATTCCCTTTGTTGCAAAAAACCATGGACACCACCCTGTACTGACAAACATGATATAACTAAAGTGTGAGTATCAATGACGTTTGTCACTTTTTGGCATCGTTTCTGGGGAATTCAAGGTGTTATCAAAAGTTAAAGATGCTAGCTAGATGTGTTGTCTTATTGTTTGGTAAGTTTCCATTCAGAAATTTTATTTCCACAACTCTTTTTCTTAGGAATATAGAAGACCTTGTAGTGACAACAAGAATCCTTTATTCTTTGGAGTATGTGGACCACAAAAAATTAGGTTAAGCATTGATAGTTAGGGAGCTATCCTCAGTATGATAGGATTTTATGTTTATACGTAGAGACCGTAGAGGTAGATTCATTGGGATAAATTTTCAAAAACCCCCTCAAAACCAGCCTGTGGAACAACTTATTGAAAAAAAAAGGATGAATGATGAAGTAGAAAACCCTAATGGTGCAGAAAATGGAAACCCTCCAACTGACAAAACATTTACCTACCCAATACATCTAGATCATAACAAACATGCTCCTATGAAAAATATATCCCCCTCAATATTACCAACCTTTTGGGGATTAGTCTCATAATACCCTGACCAATTCCTTTTTGAATTCAATGTCTTGTGCCAAACTTATGATTATACTTACGATTCATAGAAGCTCAAGTTATTTCCCTCCAATTTAAAAGATAGAACTATGAGGTGGTTTATGAGATTAACTCCTAACTCCATCCATAGTTGGGAGGAGATGGAAAAAAAATTCTCGAACAAGTATCAAGACTTCTACAGAGTCCGAGACAAGAAGGATGAACTTGTTAGAATTCAACAAAAGGAGATGAGAGTTTGGAAGGTTATATTGATTGGTTCCTCTTCCTTCATAGGAGGTGTGGGATGGGCCTGGATATTAATCTACTCAAAATATTATTTCTTAAAGGGTTGGACGAATACATGCAAGAATCCTTAAATCTTATGGGAAAGGGGGATGTGAACAAACTTGACTTCACAGAAATCATTGATCTCTGTAGGAACTACTACCAAAATCACCATAACTTTCATAGTTAGAAAGGAAAAATGGCCAGTGGTGATATATCCAAACCAAGGGAAGGTTACCTCAAAACCTTCATCCCCTGTGATAGAAGAAATCCCTGAGGATATAAAAAATATAGAAGAAATGTAGCCTAGTCCTGATATTGAGGAAAATCCTCAACCAAACATTGACATTCATTTTCCAACAAGACTCTCAGAAAAACATAATATTTTAGTTCTTAAATAGCTAGAGTCAGAGTTAATTCAGGGACCGAGGAAATTGAGTTTTGGCATTCCCTTGTTGCAAGCTCTTAAGGAAATTTCTGAATTAAACAAAATGATCAAAGAGTTATGTTTTAAGACTCCAGGAAGAAGAAATAATAAACATAAAACCATCCATGTTGATCGGAAACTTGCTAGTATTCTGGAAGGGAATACGACCCTTCCTAAATATGGAGACCCTGGAAGTCCTATTGTTACAGTTAGCATAAGAGATGTCCATATTCCTAACATCCTAGTTGATTTAGGGGTTGCTATCAATGTTATGGCCATAGATACTATGTACACCCTAACACTGCCTAAGCCACAATCAACCTCTGTAGTCTTCCAAATGGTAGACCAATCTATAAAAAAGCCATAGAAAATTATAGAGGATGCCACCATCACTATTGAATCCTGGTACTATTCAGTATATTTCATGATCATAAAAATGAAGAATAGAAAGATTGGATACCCTATAATCCTAGGAAGTCCTTGGTTATCCACAACTATTGCCCTCATCGATTGTAGGACATGGAACATGGTGATTCCAAATAGACAGGATTCGAACAAATTATCAATATACCCTGCTACAAAAACTTTTTGTACAAACAACAAACAATGGTGTAAATATAATTCAGATGATTTAGATGACATCAACTCTTCCCTAGACATGGTCATAATTCAAGAACACTTAGACCAAATTTAATATGGTGATCATGAGCCTTATGCTAGACACAACATAAGAGTTGTTTCTAAGTCTTGTGCCAGATTCATTTCGAGTCATGCACTTGAGTCCTTTGCCATGTCTAGTTCAAGTCTTGTGCTACAACTAATTGAAACAAGATATGATTTTAGAGATGGAAACAATCAACCCATCATCTTTCCTTTTGTATGAAATATATATATGACCAAGTCCATATTTAAAAACATCACTGCTGTTCACAAATTACTTCCACACAAGTGTCCATTAAATGTGTTATTAAGAGAATATCCTGTTATAAATTCCCTTCATCCAACTACCAAACAACTACCTATTTTTCCAGGGAAGACATTGACTAGGAGGAAAATACCCTATTTAAAATTTTATGCTCTCATATCGAAGCTTTTTCTTGGGAATATAGTGGCATGAAGGGTATTCATCCTGGTATTTGTACACACCACATCTACACCAATGATTCTAGACTAGTCAGGTAACCTCAAAGAAGGATAAACCATGCTCTAAGAGACATTGTGAAAACTAAGATTGAAATTTTTTTGAAGGTAGGCTTCATTTATCCAATATCAGATAGCTAGTGGGTCTCTCCATTAGTCATAGTTCCTAAAAAGAACGGGAAATGGAGAGTTTGTGTGGAATAAAGGGAATTAAATAAGGCAACTCATAGGTATTACTTCCCATTACCTTTTATTGATCAGGTATTAGAAAATTTATCTAGAAAAAGGTACTTTTCATTCCTTGATGGGTTCAATAGGTACAATCATATAATAGTGGCACCTGATGATCAAGACAAAACAACTTTCACCTGCCCATGGGGAACATTTACTTACATGGTGTTACCTTTTGGTTTATGTACTGTTCCCGCCACTTTTCAAATAGCCATGTTGGAAATATTTTCTGATCTCACCCATGCCTGTGTAGAGATTTATATGGATGATTTCACAGTTTATGGAGCAACATTCCAAGAGGCAGTTGACAATTTAAACAAAGTCCTTGATCGATGTGAAAAACATCAATTATCCTTGAACCATGAAACATGTTTATTCATGATGGAACAAGGGATTGTCTTAGGCCATCACATTTTAGCTGAAGGGATTTTAATCCATTTTTTCCCCTAGTAAAAATGGACAACTTGAGAAAAATGGGCATGGGGCACTTTTACTGAATTTTTTTCTAACTCCCTATGCTTGGGAAGTGTTTTACCATTTTTATCCTACTTAAACCACACAAAATATTATTTTCATGATTCGAACGTGAAGAAGTGGTTGAGATATTTCTAGAAAGTCCAATATATTGAAAAACAAAGCATTTGGTCAAAATTTATGGCCTATTACTGCTTTTCTTAGTAAAATGGTGAATTAGAACAACTTTACTTAAGTATTTTGTAAAATTAGTAAAGCACATTGGAAAATCCTCAATACAAAGGAATGTAAAATCAATGTAAAGTGGTGAATTGGAACTTCTTTACTTATATTAAGTAAAAGTAGTAAAGTAAAGTGAAATCACCACTTAACAAAGGAAATAGAAAATAGAGTAAAGTGGTGAATTGGAACTACTTTACTTATTTTTAAGTAAAAGCAGTAAAGCACATTGATAATGCCACCTAACAAAGGAAATAGAGAAAAGCAGTAAAGCAAGTTGAAATTTCTGCCTAGCAAAGGATTGGAAAAAAATAATAAAGCAGGTTGAAATCGCCGCAATACAAAGGAATGGAAAAGTAGTGTAATGTGGCAAAGTGAAACTACTTTACTTCCCCAAACATATAAAGCAGTAAAGTAGGTTGAGATCTCCATAATACAAAGGAATGGAAAAGAAAATTAAAGTGGTGAAATGAAACTACTTTACTTGACTTCACATAAAAGTAGTAAAGCACATTGGAATCACTGCAATACAAAGGAGATGAAAAAGTAGTAGTAAGGGGTTGGATTGCCGTAATGAATTAATGTCAAAAGGCCACATAACTAGAAGGGAAAAATGAATTAAAGCACTCCTCAATTATTGCAAGAAGGAAAAAATAAAACAAAGTCATGCAGAAAACACAAACTACTTTAATTCCCCCCAAAAATAAAATAAGTAAAGCAGTTGGAGATATGCGATGGTAAGGGCAGTAGTTGGGGGTCGGATCGCCGAAGGTAAGGAAGTAGTAGTAATGGCCCTTGGTTTTCCCATTGGTCTACGATCATTAAAACACCATAACTTTCAGCTAAGAGCTCCATTTCGCGTAAACTTGGAATTTCCAGAAAGGTATTAGAGTCTTCTACGCACCAAAATATTTAGATTTTATATTTGGTGAGTGAAATATGGTGAAAATTAGAATTAATTATTTTGCATTCCAATGCAATGTTACAGTCAACTACTGCCATTAATGCAACATGGAGGCCAATTCCTTCTACTACAAGAAAGAGTACAAAGAGATGGGCTTTTCAAGTCACCCATGTTGCCTTCACATCAGTAATTGAGTTTGGAGTGCTAAACAAGGCATGCATTCAGGTCACACACATTCTCTCTCTTCTCTTCCAAGTTGCTATAAATTGTAAAAGGGATGCATTGTAAAGGTTGTTGGTCATTTTTCCCTCCCATGCTCCCATCTTATGGGGCTTCAAGCCTTTCTCCAAAATTTGTAATGGAATTACTTGCCTCTTCTTGCTAAAACAATGTACTGTGCATACTTAATGGAGCAATAACATGGTGTTTTATGATTCATATGTCAATCCTTCCATCATTTCTATTACTTTTCTTGCCTCTCATTGTGCTTGCAAGATATGTGCATATCCTTTATTTCATTGCAAGATTTGGTGTTTTGTGTTTACTTAGGAATGGTGAATGTTTGCATTTTGGTCTGTGATATAGTTTTCTATCCTATCTAGGTTCATTCCTTCACTATTTTATAGGTTGGGGAAGTGACTAACACTCCTTTTCTTGGTGTATCACTGATTCTAGTGTAGATTTCATTTCATGCAATCTCTCTCCCTGTCTCCTTGGAATGTTAGGATAGGTGTAGTTAGTGATTTTATTTCATTAGGAGTAGTTGTGATAGGTAGGATTAGGAAAAGAGTCATCCTTCTCTGGAGAGTTATCTTAAGCCCGCAAGTCCCATAACTTGAGGGATAGCTCCATGTTATGCAGATTATACTGAATGCCCTAGTTTCACATGCTAGCCAATTTGGAGGTGCTGTAATTTTGTGAAAATAGGGATCAAGGTAGACCTAGACAAGGTCAATATTATTGTAATACTCCCATCTCACACAAAACAAATAGAGGTAAGAATATTTCTTATCCATGTTGATTACTATCAAACATTTATCCCATATTGTAGCAAGATAACTTCTCCATTATCTGCTCTTCTAACTAAGGATTCTCAATTTGAGTGGATAGAAGAATGCCAACAAGCTTTTGATGCTAGTAAAGGTAAGTTAATAAGCACACCAGTGTTGAGAGGCATGAATTGGAAGCTTCCCTTTCATATATAAACAAATGCCTCCAATGAAGCAGTAGGTACTATTGTTGGAATACAAGAGGAGGGAGAAGATATGCATGCTATTTACTATATCAGTAAAAAAATTTCACCAACTGAAATAAATTACACCACAATGGAGAAGGAATTTCTTGCAGTTGTATATGCAATCAATAAGTTTCACCATTATATTACAGGATATGAAGTGATTGTTCACACTGACCACTATGCTATCAAATATCTAATGAAAAAACCTTTAGTGCATGGCAGTGTTGTAAGGTGGTTGTTGTTACTGCAGGAATTTAACATTAAAATCATTGACAAACCATGTAAAGAAAATGTGGTAGATGATTTTATTTCAAGACTTACTACTTCAAATGAAGAAGAGCAGCTCAAGGATGACTTTCTAGAGGAACATCTTTTTATAATTTCTACTACCTCTCCTTGGTATGCAATATGGCTAATTATTTGGCTACACGGAAGTTCCCAACCTTTTTCACACAAAAGCAAAGAAAAAAATTGATTAAACAAAGTGCGATGTTCACTTGGTTAAATAGAATTATTTTCAAATGTGGACTTGGCCGTGTTTTAAGCAAGTGTGTAACTGAAGATGAAGTATTTGACATAGTAATCCGAAAACGGGTGTTAATTTTTTCCACTTTTAATCATTTCCAAGGATCTCGAAATTAAAAACAATTTTATGGTTCAATTTTCCAAAATTTCTTAATTTCTTGCTCATAGAGGCACCTCAATCTAATTTTCAATCACAACACTGAAATGTGCATACGATTAAACTTTGTGAATTATGGATATTGAAATTTCACTTAAATCCATTTTCCCATTTTAAGATGATTTCTTAATACAAATTAATAAAAATCCAATACTAATTTTTATCTTATCAAAAGCTTCATTGAAACTAAAATAAACATCCACAAAATAGAAATTGATAACAGAGTTCACTCGAAGACTATGTTTCCAGATTCATGAAAAGTGAATCGATCTATTAAATCCAATGAACTACAATTTACCTTCACTAATGAGAAATGGACCTTTGAAACCTTAAAATGGGATAATATCAGACTTTGGTAACTCTGTAATTTACCAGAAAATGTTCACAAGTCTATCTGTGGCCCCTACAATGTCTTCACAATGCGAACCCCCTGAAAATGTGCTATAAAATAACTAAAAATGGAGATTTAAATAATTTCATGAAAAACAAACAACATATTTGGATTCCTCTCAGAATTCTGAACAACTTTCACTTTTGCAACATGGCCAAATTCAGCCTCTAAGTCCCAAAAATCAAGGTTGAATGAAAACTACTCCTGCTGGTCTCCTCTACAGTCCTACAAACACTGTTGTTTAAATAACAAGAAGTTCATTTTTTACACATCAAGCTCCTATGCTGAGTTAGCCAAGTCATTGTTTATTCCTAAGAGGTTGCAGGTTTAAACCTCCCTTCCTCCTTTTGCGTCGAGGCTTTGAATTGAAGTGAGTAATAGTCCCACATATCCTACGCTATTGGGGTGATTAGCATTTAAATATTAGGTGTGGAAGCCTATGTTTACATGGCTTAGGACACATCTGTAACATTTTGTTTCCCAACATAATAGTGGCTTGAGCTTTGAGAACTGAGCCATGCGTTGGTCTATCGGCTGAGTCGTGGGACGAGGTGACTGTGCTTTGTTGAATCTCGAACTATATGGTCAGGTGGGTTTGGTTTGTTTGTTTCACCACCCAATGTGACCGAGATGTGCACTAACTTTTACCTTCCCAATTTATAAGTGATCCACCATGCTACCAATAAGGAAGACCGAACAATGAGGTGGCGACGTTGAAATGTTTGACTACCAAGCTATATGCGGATTCATTGTGTCGATCAGGATATGTGGAAACATAACGACCGAGGTAGATATTATACTCCCATTCATTATTGAATTTAATGTGATCAACTTGGTGGGGAGTTGATTACCCCACCAATCTAGTAAAATATCTTGCCTGAGCTATACCTGTAATGCAACATTGGACCTACAAAACTATATATCAATCATACAATGCTAAAATCCTACATTGGCAATGTTATGGAAATAGTAAGTATATATAAGAAAAATGGAGATATTGGAAATATGTGTTGATTTGTGGAGCTTAATCTCTTAAGTGGCATGCTTTTGTAGACTTGCTGGAATACACAGTAACTGACATCAGTTGAAAAACCACCATCGGTCACCCATGGACATGTATCGGTTAGGAAAGGAAGAACCGCCATCGGTTAGGGCCAACCGACATCGGTTAAGGCTAACCGACATCAGTTTTTTATGCATGACTACTATAATTAAGTGGCAGGAATTAGATCTATCTTTAGTTGTAAAGTGAATTGAATGGTTGTAATTGCATAGCTAAAGTGCCCTAAGATTGTAGATGCATATATAAGCATAAAGCTAGGGTTTAGAAAGGTGAATTCAATTGAGAATAGAGAGAAGCTTACTTTTGAGAGAAAAGATAAATTTGTAGAGAAGAAAGTAAAAGACATCCAAAAAGGTGTGGAAGATTGAAAATCTCCATTGTATTTCCTCTATGATAATAAACTGGTTTTTTTCTCGGTGGACGTAACCCACACTGGGTGAACCATGTTAAATATTTTGTATTGTTTCTTCTTGTTTATTTCTGTATTGAGTGTTTTATGCTTAAATCTAATTAATATATCCGTAAAACTGGTATGTTAACCTTAACAACTGGTATTAGAGCATCTTTGTTTAAGGGTTGTGTGTGTTGATAGATTTAATCACAGAGGGATTTCTTATTGATTGGGAGTAAAGCAATGAGAGAAGAAGGAAAATTCAGAGTAGATAAATTTGATGGCCGTGACTATCTATTATGGAAGATGTAGGTGGAAGATTATCTGCATTAGAAAGATTTATACTTACCATTGGATGAGAAGGCAAAACCTGCAAAGATGACTGATGAAGAATGGGACATTCTTGATAGAAAGGATTTGGGATCTATAAGATTGAGCTTGGAAGCATCCATGGGTTCAAATATTACCGAAGTAGGATCTACAGTAGAGTTGATGAAATCTTTAGCAAATCTATATGAAAAACTTAGTGCTTCAAATAAAATTTATTTGATGAAAAATATTTTTAATTTAAAGATGCAAGAAGGTGGATCTACATCAATTCATTTGAATGATTTCCAGTCTATTATAAATCAATTAAAATCAGTTAGTATTCCGTTTGAGGATGAAGTGAAAGAACTTTTATTATTATGCTCTTTGCCAGATAGTTGGGATAACTTGGTAATGGTTGTTAGTAATACATCATCTGCTACTAATGTTTTAAAGTTTGATGATGTGGTTAGTATAATCCTAAATGAAGAAATACATAGGAATCATACAAGAGAATCATCATCTGGGAATGCTTTGAATGTAGAAAGTAGGGGAAGGTAGAAGGAGAGATCCAAGAGCAAGAATAATGGGAAATCAAAGTCTAATAATGGTAGATCTAAATCCAGAGGTAGATGTATAATCTATTGGAATTGTGGAGAAAAAGGTCATGCAAAGAAGAATTGTTGGTTCAAGGAAAACAAAGAGGATGTACCAGAGAAAGGTAAAGAGGCAAATGTTGCTACAAAAGAGGTAATGCAAGGTGCCTATATTCTCTCCTTGGATAATAAAATTGAGTCATGGGTTTTGTTAGTGCAAAATCACAACACCCCGAATGGACAAAGATGTGAAGTAGTTAAAATGGGACATTTAGTGTGATTGCATAACATTGGATCATCTCTCAAGCTGTGGGACTTGCAAAATTGAGATGATCCTCTAGAGAAAGATGGTTCTTGTTCCTAAACTACCTACCACGAGCTACTCTAATGTAGGAAAAAACTAAACTATCCTAATCTAACCATTCCAAGGAATCGGAGAGAAAGAGAGGTGAAAGAAAATCCTACACTAAAGCGGTGATACACTAGAGAAGGAAAGGGGTGAGATGCTCTGTTGAGGGAGGATGAAACAGGGGAGAAAGCAAGATGGGAAGGTCAGATAGAAGTGACACAAACCCAGATCCTAATCCATGATCAAAACTCCATGAAACACAATGCCCTGCACCTGAAAATGTGAAACACATGCACAGAAAACAGATTTGAAAGGGAGAGGCACAGAGAGACAACAAAACAATGCAAAGGGTTGAAGAAACACCACAAAAACATGTTATCTTGGTTTATATGGGTGCAAAAACCATTACATTTTTGCTTAGAGGAAAAAAAATGCTTGCCAAGCATAGGAGAAGGTTTTAAACTCAAAGTGGAGTCGGGAAAAAAATTTGACAGAGTTTGCCTATGCCCAGAATAATCTCTCCTTCTCAAATGAGAAGTGTTACAATATATAGAAAGAATAAGAGAGAGAAGAGGGAAAAGTTGAATCTTTTTTCAACTACCATGGGATATGCATTGAATCCTGCCTTGAAGACTTAACCACTATCAATGAATGCCCCTTTCAAATCCACCCCAAATATGTTGATTCTAGCTCCCTCGGTCTGTCTGGCGTATTGAAGAAGAACAACAGATCGAATCGAATCAGATCTGGTAGTTGGAGAAATTAGGCTTTGTATTAATGGATTGGAAGACATTTTCCCATTTTCACCCACCAACACCTGTAAAAAATGATATTTTATGTTTCCAAGGCATAGAGGGTGTCAAAACATTGCCAAAAAGTATTCTCCCGCCCAAATATGAGTTTTCAATCAAAAGATATGGCCATTTCAATTTTTTGGGTCGTGGGCACATAATATTTAAATGAGTTTGTTTGTACTGGGTTCACGTGGAAGCTTTGCACTCATTTGAGATTTGAATCCTTCCTTTTCTCTTAGAATAGCACCCATGTGACACTTGGAAGCTTCCACAGGTTTCCCTATTTGCTTTGTATTCTTCTTGAGTCTTTTATGTGGGTGGAGGCACTGTATCCGACCCAAAACACATGGAGGCTTTGCACATGTTTAGAAACTACCCCCAGACTTTACCTTTGGAGTAACACGGATATGACATGTGGAGACCTTCATGGGCCTTTGGACTTTTTAAAAGTCACCCTCACCTTTTTGGGCTCTAGGACACGTGGAAGGCCCGCACGTATTTGACAACCTACTCAGGGTCCTGCTTTTTAATGTGCACTGTTTAGACACTGGGTGCCTTCCACCTACATTAATTACTTAGCCATTTTGGGCCCGTTCTCCTTTTGACCTCTATTGCCCATTGGCTATGTGGAGGACTGACGCAAGTTTGAGTCTCCGCATTGGGCTCCCATTTTGGAAATGCACTAAGTTGACACTTGGCCCCTTCCGCCAAGTCAAAGAATTTTCAACGACCGGTGTAAATTTTGGAGCTCTAGATGCGTGGAGGCTTGGCACTTGTTTGAGCCCGCCCCTTTGGTTTTTAATTTTGGAGGTGCGCTGTTTGGGCACTTGGCAGCTTCCGATGTCTCTTCCATACTTAGTCAATTTCAGGGTCTGTCCTGAACTATTTCAGAGTCCGAAGACTTTGAATCTTCACCGTTTCTTTTCCTTTGAGTCTATGGTTCCTTTAACACCGCTTGACCTCCTTCCTTGACCCTGCTATTCCATTTTTGAGTCCACCTGTAATTTTTTTGTTTGATTTTAGGCATAGATTCACTCGACAAATCTATTTCTTGAATTTCTTCTTGCACAGGATTATTTGATCTTTCGTAGGCACTGTCACTCCATTGTAAAGTCCCTCTGCAACATGTTTGTAGGATTTGAATGTGATTTCTTTGGTTCTTTCTGTACAGGGTCATGAATGATCTAATATTTTTCTGGGGGGGATATGGATAATAGGTTTTAGATTCATGAGTTTCTTTCCATGCAACCCTTAATAGGGGTTATTTTAGAAATTATGTCCAGGGTAATTTTGGGCATGTTTATTTAGGAGATGATGAACCATAAAATATTATTGGTAGAGGTGAAGTTCATCTTAAATTTTAGAATGGAAATACATGGATATTGAAATATGTGAGGCATGTTCAAAGCCTTAGAAGAAATCTAACTTCTGCAGGACAATTTTGTGAAACTAGTTGCATGGTTATACTCACAATCGAATCTTGAAAAGTTACCAATGGATATCTTGTTGTAGCAAGAGGAAAGTAGGTAGTATCATTGTATTTATCTACTTGTATTATTGACTCATTTTCTATTATATCTACTTCAGATTTAGATACAAGCATGTGATACAATCGGCTAGGCCATATGAGTGAAAAGGGAATGCAGATCTTAAAGAAAAATAGTAAGTTATCAGATCTGAAACATGTATATCTTGATTTCTATTAGCATTTTATTTTTTGGAAAGTAGAAGAGAGTGAGATTTCTCAAAGTTAGGGTAGCAAAGAAAAATCATAAATTGGAGCTTGTACACTCAGATGTGTGGGGACCAACCCATGTAGCTTCTCATGAAGGATTCTAATACTATGTTACTTTCATTGATGATGCCACAAGAAAGGTATGGGTTTTTTGTATTAATAGTAAATTTGATGTTTTTGAAAATTTTAAAAGATGGAAATCCTTTGTTAAAAATGAATGAAATTCAAAATTAAATTTCCTTAGATCTGAAAATGGTGGTGAGTACTATAGAAAGGATTTCAATGATTATTGTTCAGTGAATGGAATATGCAGAGAAAGGACAGTTCCTAGAACACCACAGGAGAATGGTGTTGTAGAAAGAATGAATATAAGAATCATGGAATGTGTTAGAATCATGAGGATACATTTTGGATTGCCCTAATAGTTTTGGGTGGAAGTAGTAGACACGTTAGTTTATTTGATTAACCGTGGACCTTAAAGTGCACTAAATGGTGGAATACCAGAAGAAGCTTGGACTGGAAAAGAGGTAGATCTTTCTTTTCTTAGATTATTTGGCTCAGAAAATTTTGTGCATATCGATAAGGAAAATAGAAAGAAATTGAATGCAAAATCTAAAAGATGTACTTTCATTGGTTATGGCTCTGGTGATTTTGGATTTTAGTTTTGGGATTTAGAAGGTTCTAAGATAATTAAGAGTTGTGACATTGATTGGAATGAAAAGAGAATGTACAAGGATCAAGTTTTGGTACCCAAAGGTGAACAGGTGGAGATGTTTATGGACGAAAATGAACTCTCAGATTCAAAATTAACACCTACATGTTTACAAAATAACCGGTATTGGTTTAACCTTGAACAACATCAATCCTTGTATCGACCTCGGTTACAAAAGAGAAAGAATGATGTCGGTTAGCTGAACCAATTTTGGTAGAAGATGACCGGCATTAGTCATTGTCAAAAGTAGATACAAATCTATAGGATGAGTAGATTGATCCTCCAACACCCCAAATCTTAGTGAGAAGGTCACAAAGGGTAAGTAGACCTCCAGAAATATTTTTACCTTCCTTATCTTATTTATTATTGACTGATAGCGGTGAACAAGAAATATTTGAAGAATAAATGTAGGATAAATCCCACAAGCAGTAGGAGCATGACATGAATGAGGAGATGGACTCATTAGAGAAAAACCAAACATGGAATTTGGTTAAGTTGCTAATAGGTAAAAGAGAATTACAGAACAAGTGGGTTTACAAGATCGAAGAAGAAAAGGGTGGACATAAGAGGTACAAGGAAAGGTTTGTAGTAAAGGGATTTACACAAAAAAAAATATTGACTTTGCTGAAATCTTTTCTCCTATTGTTAAGATGACTTCTATTCGTACTATATTGAGTTTAGTAGCAGTAGAGGATTTGCATTTAAAGAAAATTTATAACAAGACAACATTTCTTCATGGTGATTTATAGGTAGAGATTTATATGAATTTTCTGTTTAGGTATGAAGTCAAGAGTAAGGAGAAACTTGTGTGTAGATTGAAAAAGAGCCTATATGGGCTCAAACAAGCTCCAAGGCAATGGTATATAAGGTTTGATAGTTTCATGCAAGAGTATGGTTATTTGAGATGTGAATCTAACCATTGCGTTTATTTCAAAATGCTTACAAATGGGAGCTATATTATTTTGCTACTGTATGTGGATGATATGCTTATTGCAAGATCTAGTATGCAGGACATTGGTGAGATTAAAGAAAAGCTAGCTCACACGTTTGCAATGAAGGATTTGGGATCTGCAAAGATAATCCTTGGCATGTAAATTCAAAGAGACACGAAAAATAGGAAATTGTATTTGTCTCAGGAGCATTATATCAATAAGGTGTTAGAAAGGTTTAATTTACAAAATTCAAAACTTGTAAGTAAACCTGTGGCTAGAGACTTAAAATTAAGAAAATATTAGTGTCCTACATTACATGAGGAGGTTGAGTACATGACCTGAGTTCCGTAAGATTAAACAATTGGGAGCTTGATGTATGCTATGGTTAGTACTAGATTAGACATTCCACAAGTAGTGAGAATTGTGAGCATATTTATGGCTAATCCAGGTAAAGATAATTCAAAAGCAATCTAATGGATTCTAAGGTATTTGAGAGGGATATCCAGTATGTAGTTATGCTATGGAGGGTCAGATACTTCTTTACGTGGCTATGTGGAGTCAGACATGGCTGATGATTTGGATGGAAGGAGGAGCACCACTGGATATGTTTTCATAGTAGGTGGCATGAAAATTAGCTGGATTTCTAGATTGTAGAAGGTTGTGGGCCTGTGTACTACAGAGGTTGAGTATGTTGCATCTATAGAAGCTAGCAAGGAGATGATATGGATGAGCAGGTTCATGGAAGAGTTGGGAAAAGAGAAAGAGGATTGCTGATTGTACAGTGATAGTCAAAGTGAATTCATCTAGAAAATAACTCAACATTTCATTCTAGAATGAAACAAATTCAGTTGAGATATCACTTCATACGGAAGGTATTGGAGGATGGGAAACTGAAGTTGGAGAAAATTCATACAAAGGAGAACCCTGTGGATATGCTAACAAAGCCATTGGTAAAGGAGAAGTTAGATATACACTCCACTTCTATTGGTCTTCAAGTTTGAGACTGGAAGAGGGAGAAACAGTACAAAGGAAAAGATCAGAGGATGGACCTTTACGGTATAGTGTAGTAATTTATCTCCAAGTGGGAGATTTTTGAGTTGTGGAGCTTAATCGTTTCATTGGCATAGTTTTACAGAATTGCTGGAATACACAGTAATCGACATCGATTGACAAACTGCCGTTGGTCACCCATGGACTGGTATTGGTCAAGAAAGGAGGAACCACCATCAGTTAGGGATAACCGACATCGTTTAAGGCTAATCAACATCGGTTTCCTGTGCATGACTACTATAATTAAGTTATGGGAATTATATTTATCTTTAGTTGTAAAGTGAATCTATTGGTTGTAATTACATAGCTAAAGTTCCCTAAGATTGTAGATGCATATATAAGCATAAATCTAGGGTTTAGAAAGTTGAATTCAATTAATAATAGAGAGAAGTTTCCTTTTGAGAGAAAAGAGAAATTTGTAGAGAAGAAAGTACACGACATCCAAGAAGGTGTGGAAGATTGCAAATCTTCATTGTATTTCCTCTGTGATGATAAATTGGTTGTTTCTTGGTGGACGTAGCCCACATTGGGTGAACCACGTTAAATCTTGTGTATTGTTTCTTCTTGTTTATTTCCGTATTGATTTTTTTATGCTTAGATATGATTAATATATCTGTACAACTGGTGTGCTAACCCCAATAATATGAATAAAAGATGGAAAAGTCACCCCTCCTACAAAAAAGTGTGCCGAACCTTATTGAGGGCCCCTAGCTAGCAAATAGTGGGGCCCACAATATTTTTAATAGTTTGTCAAAGGCTAGAGGTTAAAATAAATTTTACCCATTTTTAAAGCTATTTCCAAATTGCCACGTGTCGATGCACCATTCACTAGTTGGCCACTATTGAACTGTTTTCAAACATAAGCTTTGACTGGTGATAACTTTTGCCTTCAGAATCCATTCATAGAGTTCTACATACCGTCAGAAACGTCTTAGAATGCTCTACAATGTGGTCATAGTTTAGGGAGGTTTAGGAAAATTATGAAAACCAAAATATCCTCTGGATCACTCCTCCCAACTGGGAATGATTTTTTCCCACCAAAATTTGTTTATCAACCCACAAAACGTGCTAACTCATCCTGCTTTGCACAATCACCTACATGAACCATAAATAACATTACATGTTAATTAAATGTAAATAGTTGATTAACTAGTCACATAAATTGATTAGATAATAACACCTAGTTAAGCTAATGTCCAATTGATATGCTATAACCCTATCAACTCTGCAACAATTATGAACTGTCAAATCCCATGTAATGCCATCACAAACATCTAATCAGATAATAACACCCATTCTATAATGGAAAGCTAGTGTTCAACAGTTACTTTGTGATACAAATGATTACATAAATTACAATTCCATAAAAATATCTCAGTATACCAGACATCTAAAGTTCCCCTAATTAGGCTAGTGTCTAATGTCTATCTGAAACTGTAAAAATTGCAAATATTCACCATCTAGAATAATTAGACCATTAACACCCAAAAATAGCTATAGTCAATAAAACCGAATCCACGTGAATTTGCCAGTTCTATCCATACATACTCAACTATAAAAGGATAGATAAAATTGTATGCTTACCCATATTGGTGAACTACTAATTACTGTAAATGATCATTGGGAAATACCTTCACACCAGTTTATTAGTGCAAATAATGTACACATTGATTGTAACCACATATGGTAGTTACAAATACACGCCCTAAAAATAAGGGTAGTCATGAATGTGCAATTACCCTGTATAGACACAACATATTTATATATTACCTACAAAATCAAAAAGGTGTCACAAACTTGCATAATGACATTTAACAACAGTAACTTAAAAATGCATTCCAAAATTAGACATTATACCACATGCCCACTGAATCTGTGTACATTGCTTCTAAAAAATAGAAAATAATATTTATCAACCTTACCACGTAAGAAGTTAAATCTGACTATTTTTAACCTGTCTCTCAGATCCTCTTACAGGAGACCCCATTTTATCAATTTCAAAGTAATTAAAAAAACATGTGAATTTACCCTTCAACATACACCGGAAATCCACAAATTACTCTGAAAAGTTTTTCATGCTTTCAACAAATAATGTTATGCAAAAGAAAACCTATCCAACTCACATGAGTTTACATTATCTGTATCAAAATAGAAAGGACTCATAAGTGGTTCAACTGTGGATAAATTAGAGGTTAATTTATTATCAACTGAAGGTTTTAAAACTTATTTAACTTTAAATTCTAACTTATTCTTACCATGCTCTGGATGGGTGGTTGGATGAAGTTTCCAACAATTTTCAACCTCATGTCCACTCATTTGACAATGAGTGCAGTAATTGCCCCTTTTCTCCTTCTTCTAAGGTGAGGAATCATATTTACCATTTCTCACCTATTTTCCATGAGATTGGGTTTTCAGCTCATTTGGAAAATGCTTTTGCAAAAAGGTTTTCCTCTTCCAACAAAAGGCCATAGAATGATTCGTACCTCCAAAAAACATGCATGGAAAAGAAATCATCATATTCTGTATATCAAACCCATACTTTTTAAAAAGAAAGAGTGGATCCTTAAAAGGTTTACCTTGTTCTCCAGATTTATGATTATGGTAAGAAATAGGAGGCGGGATTTCATTACCTCTACTCTGAACCTTATTACCATTCCCATTTTGCTTTGCTAGTGGGGTATAAAATTTGTTGTCGGAAGCTGGTATTCCTTCAATGTTCTTGGATGTCTCTCCAATATCCTTTCCCACACTACAGTAACCCTAAATTTCATAATGAGGATGATCCTTGACCTGTATTGGGTTAGCCATTCCTTGGTTGTTCTTACCAAGGATGATTATGTTAAAACCCATTTTATCTAACAATTTAGATCCAATGCCTCTAATGTATATTTCAAAACCATGAAAAGTAATATGTCCTGAATATGAATTAGAATGGGATGAGGAATATGATGGTGTCATACTTACAGTAAATGCATCCATCATGGTTTCTGCACCTGTAGCAAAGCGTCTCTCTCCTTTCTTCTCACCGTTATGTAATTTTGCCAAGATCTCATCCTTGGATTGCATTTCTAGTTTCAATTGAGAATTCTCCTCTTCTAAGAGATACATTGATATTAGGAGAGAGTTATCTTCTTGGATCTGACAGTTAATAGCCTCAAATTCATCCGGTTTCTCCTGTTTGGATGACTTGCCCATGATTTCATTTTTTTCCTGTAAACAACCTGTAACTCCCAAAACTGCACACTGCAATAGAAGATTAACAAGATCTAAAAATGTCTGCACAAAATGAAAACTGAAACCAAATCTTACACAAAATAATAAGCTAATCCAACATTCTAACTGCTATGATACCAAAAAATTATATGAAAATGGGTGTTAATTTTTTCCAATTTTAATTGTTTCCAAGGATCTTGAAATTAAAATCAATTTTATGGTTCAATTTTCCAAAATTGCTTAATTTCCTGTTCATAGATGCACCTCAATCTGATTTTCAATCACAACATTGAAATGTGTATACATTTAAACTTTGTGGATTATGGATAATGAAATTGCACTTAAATTCATTTTCCCATTTTAAGATGATTGCTTAATCCAAATTAATAAAAATCCAATAATGATTTTTATTTGATCAAAAGCTTCATTGAAACTAAAATAAACATCCATAAAATAGAAATTGATAACGGAGTTCACCTGAAGGCTACGTCTCCAGATTCATAAAAAGTGAATCAATCTATTAAATCCAATGAAGTACAATTTACCTTCAATAATGACAAATAGACCTTTGAAACCTGAAAATGGGCTAATATCAGACTTTGGGAACTCTACAATTTACTAGAAAACATTCACAAGTCTATCCATGGCCCCTACATTGTCTTCACAATGCGATCCCTCTGAAACTGTGCTATAAAAAACACCTAAAAATGGAGATTTAAAGAATTACATGAAAAAGGACATATTTGGATTCCTCTTAAAATTATGAACAACTTTGAGTTTTACACCATGGCCAAATTCGGCCTCTAAGTGCCCCAAAATCAAGGTTGAATGAAAACTGATCCTGTTGGTCTCCTCCACAGTCCAACAGACATTACTATTTAAATAATAACGAGCTCATTTTTACCATGTCAAGCTCCTATGTTGAGTTGGCCAAGTCGTTGGTTTATTCCCATGAGGTCACGGGTTCGAACCTCTCTTCCTCCTTTTGTGCTGAAGATTTGCATTGAAGTGTGGAATAGTCCCACATATCCTACGTTGTTGGGGGGATTTGCATTTAAATATAGGTGTGGAAGCCTATGTTTACATGGCTTAGGCCACATCCATAACATTTTGTTGCCCAACATAGCAGTGGGCCAAGATTTGATAGCTGAGCCATGCGTTGGTCTATTGGTCGAGTCGTGGGCCAAGGTGACTGTGCTTTGTTGAATCTTGAGCTATATGGTTGAGTGGTTTTGGTTTGTTTGTTTCACCAACCAATATGACCGAGATGTGCGATAAGTTTTACCTACCCAGAATATAAGTGATCCACCATGCTGCCAATAAGGAAGGCCAAAAAATGAGGTGGGCACGTTGACATGTTTGAATGCCAAACTATATGCAGATTAATCATGCCAAGTGAGATATGTGGAAACATAATGACTGAGGTAGATAGGATAATCCCATTCATCAAGGAATTTAATGTGATCAGCTAGGTTGGGAGTTGATCACCTCACCAAGATAGTAAAATAGCTCACCTAAACTATACCTGCAATGTAACATTGGACTTGCAAAACTATATGTCAATCCATCAATGCCAAAATCCCACATTGGAAATGTTATGGAGATAATAAGCATATATAAGCAAAATGGAGATATTGACAATATGAATAAAAGGTGGCAAAGGCACCCCTCCTACAAAAGAGTGTGCTGAACTTAGCTGAGGGTCCCCAACCAACAAATAATGGGGGCCACCAAATTTTTAACTGTTTGTAGAAGAATGGAGCTTAAAAAAACTTTCACCCATTTTTTAAAATCTATTTCCAAATTACCATGTGTCAACACACCACTCTCTAGTTGACCACTATTGACCTGTTTTCAAACCCAAGTTTTGATTGACGATAACTTCTACATCTAGACTCCATTTCTTGAGTTCTGCATACTGTTGGAAAGGTATCAGAATGATCTACAACATGGTCAGGGTTTAGGGAGGATTAGGAAATTTTTGAAGACTAAAATATCCTCTAGATCACATACTAAGAGCATGTCATGATGAACCATTAAGAGGGCATTATTTAGTTCAAAAGACCATTCAAAAAGTTTTATTAGCTTTTTACTATTGGCCTTCCTTGTTAAAGGATGTCAAAAAGTATGTATGTAGATGTTATTAGTTCTAAAGAATGGGAAAACCAACATTTACATCTTAAATGCCACTCCAACCTCAGGTTGTCTTGGAATCATTTGAGAAGTGGTGATTGGATTTTATGGGACCAATTGAGCCAACTTCTGAAGAAAAAGAATACATTCTGGTTTGTACTAACTATGTCACTAAATGGGATGAGGTGTAAGCACTACAACATGCAAGAGATGAGAAAGTTGCATATTTCTTATATGGGCATATCTTTCAGAGGTTTGGAGCACTAAGGTCTATTGTTTCAGATCAAGGACCACAATTCATATCAGGGGTAATCAATTCCTTTATGGTAACCTACTAGCTGAAACACAAGAAGCCATCACCATACCACCCACATTCCAATGGTCAAGTGGAGGTTACTAACAAATAACTTGAAAATATCTTAACAAAAACAATGGATATCTCAAGAAAAAATTTGGTTTAAAAACTACCTGAAGTAGTATGGCATACAAAAATATGTGGAAAATAACCACATGGTTTACTCCTTATGAGTTGGTGTATGGGAAGAAGCCCATTCTTCCCATATAATTTGAAATTCAAACCTTGAGAACAATAACAAAGGTTGGAATTGAACTATCAGAGGCACAACAAGCAAGGATTGTACAACTAAATGAGCTTGATGAAATGAGACTCCAAGCATTGCATCAAACGAAAATCATCCAACACACAAGGCAAGTATAACATGAAAAACACATAATGCCAAGGAAGTTGCTGGAAGGGGATTGAGATCTTTTATTTGATTCAAAGTATAAGGATTTCAAAGGGAAGTTGCAAAGGAGATGGATGGGACCATATTAGATTGAATGAGTATTCAACAATAGGACCGTTCAACTGGTTCCAATTTATGGAGAAAAGAAGGTAATGTTAGTTAATGGGCATAGGCTAAGGCTGTACCATAAACCAAAATCCAAAGAAGATTTTCAAAATGAACTTTAAGAAGATTCAGCTCTAAAGTGTGTGGACAAAGTCTCTTTGTATAACACAACTCAGAACTTAGCTATTTTTTAACAAGAAATAAAAAGGAGATGACTGAAAAATAGAAATGGCGGTTATCACCCTATGGAGCATTGGATGAAAACCAGAAATTGCGGACATTTCTTTAAAAAAAAGAAAAAAAGAGAAAAGAACAAGGAAAATTGAAAAATAAATAAATACAAGCGACTAAAAACCAGGAATGGTGGTCACCACCCATGAATCCAACATGTAATAAATGAAGGATCATGTGTGAATAAAGGATCAACTTAACATGTAAATGGTGGCCAATGACACGATAAGATAATTTAATGAGGTATGCACAACTAATTCCCTTCTTAAATGTTGAAAAGTTTTAATTTATGAACCGTTAATTATTATGCTCGTAAAAATTGATTATCTCTCCCATTTCCCATAAATTCCCACGCCTCACATCTCCCCAAAAAATATGTAATCCACCTCCATAATAATTTCCACACGCTCCTAATTGATATCATTATCACATCAGGATTGAATTACACCTTTCCCAATTCAGTTATTTTTAAATTTAGAATAATTTCTTCTCCACTGTCACTTTCCAAATTTCACTCTCTCACTCCTATGCCACTATCCATTCTACTCTTATGTTTACCTCCATCCCTGCAAACCTTGCATTTTTAGTCTTATTCCCTTTATCGGCCACTTCTTGTTCTATACATCAGTCATGGGGCCTAGACTAAGGCACGAACCAACCAACTCAGTGGAACTATTAGCCGATTCAAGGTCGGTGGAGATTTTTGAAAACATAAGATGGCTCAATTTGCTGCTTTCTAATGAGGAATTCAACATAAAAATGACATAATAGCTTGCCAGAAACATGGAAGAAGGATACTTCATTGTGCAAGGTAAGAAAATTCCAATCAGCCCCATTGTAATGAGTCATCTTTCAGGAATAGTTGAGGAAGGTCAATTAGTAGGTAATAAGACAATGTATGCTGAAATTATTAACAGATTTTTGGTTGGTAGAAAGGAAAAATTAGAAATGGTGATAGAAAATAAGGGTAAAGAAAAATGCATAAAAAGAATCACCCTTCCAGAACCTTGGGTAGAAGTGGCCAAATGGGTAATAAAATACTTCACATGTGATGGGTAATATGAAATCATTCTGGGACATGTGTTGAGAATTTTAATACACCTTTGCAATGGTCAAGCTAAACCCTAGTATAATAAATTTGAATCAATTTTTGAATGATTCTGTTTGTTCAGCCACTAAGAAATTTCGTTGGGGCACCTCCTACTTGAAGTTTCATGGTTTAATACATTTGATTCGTAAGCACTATTTTATTAGGAAGTGACATGCCACAAAGAAATGGTTGAATTTTTAGAACAAATGTGCCCTATAATATGAAGTAGTCCTAGAGAAATAACCTCTACCTTAGAAAGACCTAAAAATATCCCTAGGACCTCCATACATGCAAAATCCCTACATGAAACCCCAACTAAAACTACTCCTTCCTAGGAAGAACAAGAAGCAGTGACCATAATGAAAACCATGGTAAAGACACCACCTATGTCTCCCCATCAACTAGTGTCACCCTCTGTTCCTCTTACAAAGAAAGAAATTGAGCACTCTGTTGATCAAAGAATACTTGTTAAAGATCACACAAGGAGTTCGTGTGGGATAGAAGGCCTAGAACCAAAGGCACGGAAGGACCCACGCGCGGAAGGCAAGTTTAGATTTCAGGACTTAGCCAATTTTGAGCATGAAGACCTATTTTTGGAAGATGACATGTGAAACACATCAACAATGCAGAGACATGCGCGCCGTGCATTTTCTATCTTTGGAGAAGTAGTTTGAAGTGTTTTTGCATGGAGACAAGCTGAGAATAGAATTGACACTTCAGTTAACTGTAAGAGGACTATAGATAGCACACTTGCATGTGTGGCTATGCTTGTAAACGACGTGTGGCTATTAATAGCATGCGGCCTATTTCAGGAATAGATAAGTGGTGAAGGGAAAGTCCCCACCATATATATATATATATATATATATGTGATGTTAGGTACACAATAGAGAAGCTATATGTATGAGTGTGGTAAGAGATATATGTATGTGTAATAGAGAATATATGCATCTGATTGAATCATTGTATTAGTTCCATATGCGCATTGGTATAGATTTTACAATACTGTAAGGAGCTTCTATATTTACTAATAGATGGAAGATATTGGCTGAATCTAAGTTTTATTTTGTGTGTAGTTGAATAGTGCATGTTATTAATTCAACCATGATTACTGTTTAAGCTTGTTCTTTCATGGATATAAGGGTAGCATGCATTGTAGAATGATGGATTAGTTATGAATCTATATTTTTCTTCCTATATCATGTTAACATATTGTTACAAAAACCCTAAAGAGGGACCTGTCACCTTTTTGCTCTTCGGGTGAGCACTCAGTCTAGGTTGAGTGATGTGCCATCATGACTAGGGTCTTATATGGTAAATTCTAGGCTGCATCATTGGTACCATTGCCAAGACCTCTTTTTCAGTTGTTTTCAGAATGGTTCGCGATGAAGACGTACTGGTTAACTCTAGAAAGTATTGAGGAATGGATACATGATCTGGAGGAAGAATATGCACGGCGGTTCAACAGTGGATCTGAGTTTAATGCATGCACTTGGGTAGAACAAAACCTGTATGACAGTTTATATGAGAGATTTTTCACTATCTTTCCAGTAGAACTATATGAGTGGCTTACTACTTATGCATCTCAGTGGAATTAGAGGTATCACACACTTGTCTGGACACAGGAAGAATTTCAGGCCCTCTACGATGCTGATCTGATCTGTAATCACATGGTGGATACGTGGTTTTGTGGTGTTCTAAATAGTTATATTCTAGAATATTCAATTTCGATGTACTCTTGCCTAGAGGTAGTTGGATTCCAATTTTTGTGGTATCCAAGAGGAACATATTTGCAAGGTATTCCACTAGAGATCAAGATCTTAATGGTAAATTTGAACATGGAGAATAAACCAATGGCTAACTAAACTTCGCCACGCATGAGGGTAGGAACAGGTTTGGTTTAAGATGGAAAAACTAGTGGCAGAAAGGTAGAGAGAAGAAAGGTGGCTTACGTATAATGAGACACGTGAGAGGGAGATAGAGAAGTAGAGTTCCATTGCAGAGAGTATGGCATGGAGGAGAGAGATGGCTCGTGAAGGATTTACAAGTCATGTAGAAGACGTGGAGCCAGAGCATCAGAAACTCCCCCATATTAGAAATTATGATAGATATTCCCCCTCGGCATCACATGGAAGTGTGCTAGCAGAGACTACCTGGACCGCGGGTGCGCATCTAAATCCGCTTGGTGACCTAGCCCTTGTGCTTGGTTTTTCAGTATCTAGTATGACAAGTAACCAACAAACTAACTTGGGAAGTAGGAGAGCAGGAGTAAGTCAAGGATCAAGTACATCAATGGCAGGACAGATGGCTTCAATGTCATTTGGAGGAACATTCTTAGGTGCATCATCCACACAGAATGTGAGCACATAGAATGTTGGATTCACCTCTGGAAGTGGAACTACCTCACAGAATGTAGGGGTATAGTATAGTACTACTGTTGAGCATGGGAGTACATCTATAGGTCCTATTCCAACTAAGGTTCTGATCAGGAGGTACTGGTGGTTCTAGTTACTAGTGGATCTAGTGGTGGAGGTAGAGGGAACACATGAGGTTTCAGATTAGGTGGTTAGGGTCTGCAGCAACCAAAAAATATCTATATGGATATGTCCCTTCATCTCCCAAAGTATAGAGGTATAGAGGATGCTGCCAAACATGTGCATATGTGTGAAATCTTGTGGCACGCTAAATGGATCATAGCTACTGAGTGAAAGTCAAGTCAATTCACCACTACATTACAAGGGTGCACACACAGCTAGTATAGGAAGTTTGACCCTGATCAAACTGGGCGTGGATTATTTAGCATTAAGAAATGATTTCTTGAAAGAGTTCCATATCCCTGAGTTTGAGAAGAAGAGTATAAGTGTGCTCAAGGATATCAAGAAAGACACTACTAAGAATGTATGTGAGTATGATGCTCATTTTAAGACACTTTTATCTAAGCTATCTTATGATATTCACATTAGCCACCATGTATAGTGGTTTTTTGGAGGATTGATTACACCTTTTAGAAGGGCGCTGTCACATAAGACATACACTGATCCGTGTGAAGCACTGGAAGTAGCTTTGTGTGCTGAGGTAGTTGGGAGCATTGACACTGGTGTTAGTCCATTCCTAGAGGCACAAATTACAGCTATGGAAAAGTAGTTAGAGAAGCTATCAACAAATTTAGCCCATGAAACACGCTCAGGAATTTGGTGTATAGATTGTGAAGTGGAAGGTCACACCAAGGATAGTTTCCCTCACAGATCTGTATGCTCATTACTATTGGACCGTGAGATTCACCATTTGAATCATGATGCTAGTCACTATCCTTTGTTATAGATCATGATAAGGAAGAATGTATCTTGCTTTTGCAAGATTTGTAGGTCCATGACCCATGATACTGAGGACTATTAGTTGATTGGTCAGATCAAGGATGCTATAGACATTGGGGTACAATAGACAAGTATAAAAAATAATTCTAAGGGTAAGAATGAGCACCAGGATTGAAATCATAATCAAACGTGCTATGATAGGAATGAGGGATGTTTTGAAGGAGGTCATGGAAGGGGACGTGGATATCATGGTGGATATGGAGGACGAGGCTATGGTGGAGGAAGAGGTGAGTTCCCTCATGGAACATGTTATAGGTGCAGATCTCCTGACCACTATAGGCACGAATGTCCTCAAAATATTGCATGTTATTTTTGTGGAAAGAACCATAGCTATGAAGAGTGCCTGGACTTATATGAGCATATGAGTAAGCAGCATAAGCAAGAAAAAAAAGGTGCACTAGGATGGTTAGAATCCAGTGCACACGAGTAGAAGATCAGTGGATGCCCAAGATAGTAGAAGGACCTGAGGTATTGATAGTGAAGATTAATACATGTGCTGAAGCAACATGCGCACTAGAGAGGCATTGCACTAGAAGCCTACGATCACTAAGGAGGAGGTTTTGCATGCAAGGTACCTAGATCCTACTCATCAGAAGGAAGTTTACCAGGATACCATGGAAGTGCTAAGGAATCTTCAGGGTGAGATACAATACCTAAAGGAGTAGAAGAAAGCATCAGAGATAGTCCAAATTGATATTGATGATCTGCAAGAGGTGTGAAAGATGTTGCGCCAGGAGAAAATTATTCCACTATTAGGAAGTTGGTTAAAAGGGAACACTCCACGTGCAAGTCTTGAGACTCAGACGGTAGATTCTACATGCAAATCTTCACCCTGATAGCATTGACTATGACAAATAAATTACTCTAAATGTTATTGTGGATGGGTGGCTGTTGAGTAACATATTGATTGATACAGGTGTAGAAGTAAATGTGCTTACATTAGATGCATGGGTACAAATGGGGAGGCCTCCATTGCAGCCATCATCTAATGTGTTGTTTATGGAAAACTAGACTAAGGCCACTCCCATAGGAGTTTTGAAAGATGCATCTATAACTATACAAGGGGCCAAGTTCACTGGGGATTTTGAGGTATTAGCACTTGCAGAAGCAGACAATTTTCTCACCCTATTTGGATGCCCTTGGTGTTATGTGAATAATGCTGACTTGAGATTCAATAAGGGGTATATCAACTTTGAAAACAAGGAGGAAAGGGTTGTGATACCTTTGAAAGATGGAAATTCTACACCATATGTTGAGCCTCTAAGTGAGGAGGACTTAAACAGAGTTTATGTATGCACTATTCAGGACCCAGAGGTCAATGAGCCATCAAAAGAAGGCATCCTACAGTGGGAGGATTCTCATTCTATTAGTGATACTACGAGTATTTCTTGCAATAATTGGGCTCATGGTACATATGAATTAGTAGGATGTGAGGTGAAAAGTCTTGGTTTGCACATAAGAATGGACTTCATTCGGTTCGACAGATAGGTAACACAGTACCTTGGTATATAGGGACATAAGATCTCCCTGCATTTTTGAAGGCCATGGAAACACAGTGGACATACCAAGTTAAGAGAAGGAATATGTTAGTATATACACTGCGTGGGACAACAACGCGCTGGTGGGTAGTCCACAGAGATAATCTTATAAAATAAGAAGAGATTGGAGTCACTTTGTCTACTAGGTTTATAAGGAACAATGCACCTACACAAATCTGCACTTATCATGGTGATCAACCTATTCAATATCACATTCAACAGTGTGAGAGACTCTAAATAGCAGGACATGAAGCATTACTACCTTCACTCTGGGTGCATCGACTGTATTCTATGCTATAAGGATGCGCACGTGCCTTGGTATGTATATGCAGAACTACATTAGAAGAAACTAGGAAACTGGCAAGGTTTGACTGTAGGAATGATCCATAATTTTGACTACTTCTCGACTAAACCTCCTATAGAAGAGGCATTAAAATTTGTTAAGCGTTTAACTATGGGAGATAGTGCAAAAGAAGAAGAGCATATTCAGGAATTATTCGGTGAGGCAAATTTCAGAGCATGTTTTGAAAAGGAAGAAGAAATGGACTCCATACTACTTGAAATGCACTTGCCTTAAGAAAGAGAAAGGAAAGATGGTTTACATTGTGGATGACGAGGAATTTGAGAACCTAGATATTGAACATTCACATGGGGTGCTGGTGAGGTATTGGACAGTGCAGAAAAGGATACGTGTGCCTACCAAAAACCCATGAAGACAAAGAAGGTGAATATAGGTTCGGAGGCTGAGCCTAAGGAGGCCATAATTGGAGACTACTGGTCAGATTCAGAGGTAGCAAAGATCATCGAGTTACTTAGGGATTATCAAGACTTATTCCCTCAAGGGTATCATGAACTTAAAGTCGTGCATGAATCACTTGGGGAAATGAAGATAAAACTTAAGGATGTTGCATGGTCAGTTAGAAAGAGACCTTATAGAATGAATCCTAATTTACACGAAAAGATAAAAGAAGAAATTGATAAAATGTTGAAATTTGGAATTATCAAGCCCCTTGATGAGTCAGAATGGGTTAGCCCAATGGTGATCAGTACCAAGAAGGAAAAATGGATTAGGATATGTGTGGAATACAGAGAACTAAATGCTCCATGCATCGCAGATCCATTCCCTACGCCATTCACTGAGGAAATACTAGGAGTTGCAGGGCATGAAATATACTCCTTCACAGACGGATTTTCTAGGTATCATCAGGTTAGGATTGCTTTAGAGGATCAAGAAAAGAAAACATTTACTACTGAATGGGGTATTTTTTCATATACTATGATGCCTTTTGGATTGAAAAATGCACCTGCTGTATTCTCATGCATAGTTGTATAGGCATTCAAATATTTTATTCACAACTTCTTATAGGTCTACCTAGATGATTGGATAGTATATGGGCTTGTGAAAGATCATTGTGAAAATCTGCTCTTAATGTTTTAAAGGTTCAGAAAATTGAGTATCTCTTTAAACATCAATAAGTGCATATTTGCTACACCATTTGGGATATTTTTAGGACATATAATCTGCAAGGAAGGTTTTACTGGTTGATCCAACCAAGGTTGTCATCATTTTAGGCCTGGAAGCACCTACCAGTCAAAGTGAGGTGTGTGGATTTTTAGGTCATACAGGATATTATAGAAAATTCATCAAAGGGTATGCCAAAATTGCTACACCCTTGGAAGAATTACTGAAGGGGAAAGGTACATTTTATTGGGGAGAACCGCAACAACATGCATTTGAGATATTAAAAGAGAAACTTACTACCACGCCCATTCTATGCTTTCCCTCATGGGATAAACCATTTCATGTGCATGTGGATGCTTTTGGCATGGCCATTGGTGCTTTGTTAGCTCAACCTGGTGAAGGTATTGTAGATCATCCAATCTATTTTTCTAGTAGGAAGTTGACTCCTACTAAAATGAAATTATACAACTACTGAGAGCATGAAGCTTTTTCAATGATCTATGCATTGCACAAGTTTTGACAGTACTTGTTAGCAACACCATTTGTGTTTTATACAGATCACATGGCATTGAAGTACTTGGTAAACAAGCCCATCTTACAGGGGTGCATATGCAGATGGGTGCTCCTATTTCAAGAGTTTGACTTCACAGTTGTGGTGAAGCTAGGGAAAAGCAATTCTGGACCAGACCATTTATCTAGAATCAATTCAGGAGAGGATGCATAGACAATTAAAGAAACAATGCCGGATGCATAGTTATATAGGTTACAACATGCACCCATGGAATTAGAAGACATTATTGTCTTTCTACGAACAGGTATGGCACCAGAAGGAATGAAAGCATTAGAAAAGAAGCAACTTGCTATATGTGCGACACTATTTATGTTAATCAGTGGTGACCTCTACAAGCTAGGCAGAGATGAAGTATTACACCGTTGTGTATTAGAGCATGAGCGTAAGGATATCATGGAAGAATCTCATGGTGGTATTACAGGAGGCCATTATGTAGGTGATGCAACTTCCTAGAAGATCCTACTTACTGGATTATGGTGGGAGACATTGTATAAGGACTGTAAATAATATTGTAAGGTGTGTGATCATTGTCAACACCTAGGAAAACCAGGGAAAAGAGATGAGATGCCTTTGAGACCAATTACTAGTGCCAAACCATTTGAGAAATGGGCCATTGATTTTGTAGGACCTATTTCACCAACCATGTGTAGTAATGGATCGTGCTATATCATTACTTGCATAGATTATCTCACACAGTGGGTAGAAGCAACACCTACTAAGGACTATACAGAAGCTATATCAGCTAGGTTTCTGTGGGAGAATGTTCTTACAAGATATGGATGTCCCTTAAGCTTGACAAGTGATAGAGGTACACACTTTTTGAATGAGACAATCATGATTCTATTAGATGAGTTTATGGTTACACACCATAAAACTACACCCTATCATCCTCAGGAAAATGGAACTGCTGAGGCTTTCAATAAGATTTTGAGCCAGACTTTGACAAAAATTTGTGATGTTGGAAGAAAGGATTGGGATGAAAAAGTGTCAGCTATTGATTTGGGCATATAGAACAAGTTACAAGAGATTGAACAAAGCCACACCATTTCAGTTGGTGTTTAGCATGGAAGCTGTTCTCCCTATAGAATTTATGTTACCTTCTTTGCACATTACACATGCTAGAGGTCTAGTTGATGAACAGGCTCTAGAAGAGCGTATCAAAAATATGATTCAACTGGATGAGCGCCGAGCTATAGCATGATGGAGTCAAAAGCAGTAAAAGGCCAGGAAGAAGGCATGACATGATAGAAACATAAGGGATAAGACGTTTGAGATTGAACAAATGGTACTTCTTTATGACTCAAAGTTCTTGCGCCATCCAGGAAAGCTCAAAGTACATTGGTTGGGGCCGTATGTCATCACTTCTATACTTGAATCAGGTGCTTTCTAGTTAGAAGCACTTGATGGAACATGGCTACCCAGTTACTTTAACGGGAGTAGGCTGAAGCCCTACTATAAATAAGTCTTCTTGGTGTTTGTAATAAGGTAGTATTTCCATTTAGCTTAGGTTTTCAATTCTGTATTTCCTTAATGTATTTCCTTCATTGTCACTATGCTTTTTCAATTTAGTTGTTTTCTTGTTTACTAAGCACACTTGCATGCATGAAGCTAATTACTATATGAAGAATGTTTATGTGTAGAGGACTGCACATACCTTTAGTGTGGGGTGGTTGTAGTTATCCAAGAAAAATATTGTGGGAATTGAAAGGTGAAAGGAATAAGCTGCTATGGGTGTGCTTTAAGTCAAAAGAAGATTACTTCTCAAAAGTGACCAAGGATGGAGATGAATGAAAGAACAGTATAACACGAGGTAAGCAGAGGCCATGATAGCTACCAAGAGAAGGTATAGTGATGAGGTACTTGGGTGCAGGAGTGCACGCTGAAGAGAAGTCTGTGACCAGAGGGTAGGAAGGTGTGCTAGAAGGTTATAGTTGGGTACGAAGATATACCGCACGGAACGAATAGATTTGATCAATAAATGAGGGGATATTTGGTAGGTGAAGGAGTAATAAATGCATCAAAATTTGAAAAAATATATAAGGATGGGAATGTGGATTCATTTTTACCATTGTAACTAAGAGTATTTGAGGAAAGAGCCAAGTGTGAAGAGTCGAGTGATCGGGTTAAGATGTACGAAGGGTGTGAAACCAAGCGTGACAACTAGATCTGTGTGACAAAAATCTTGCTTACATCCCCGGTGGTGAAGGTTTTGAGCAAAGCAAGGAGAAAAAAAGAGTTAGGTTATGAAGTTTCCACCTAGTGCATGATTGAATCGAGCTAGGGTTTGATCTGTAAAGTTGTAGAGTTGAAGAGGAGACATTTGTAAATTAAAAATGGAACCGAAGAAGGCATCTGCAGCAGTAGTAAAAGGAAAGAAGAAGGTGGTCATCGAGGAGGAAGAGATGGCACCGAAAGACCATTTTTTCAGAGATGAAATATCTAGAAGGATTCATCATTGGCCAAGAATGGGATTCACCCATTAGAAAGAGAAAAGTGAAGTGAATATAATCACAAGACTTCGGAGAACAAGAAGGAGCTCGATTCCTTACTCACTGACTAGAATGAACAAGTGCACAGACAGATGACATGCTAGTTTATGATGATGTGGGTGAGAATATTTTGAAGAGAATTGGGGTCTACTAGTTATATGAGCTTCCATATTTTGGGAAGTATGAGCCCTTGTATCAGTGGCTCATGAGCAGGGTGCACGAAGACTTCTTCTACTTTACAGGATGCTAAAGTTAGAATCTCATCTGCACTTATCTCATCAGTTATAGGGTTTGAAGGCCACATGAGAAGATATAAAATGTGACCTTGCAGATAAATCCATGATTATAAAGACCAAACAAGAGTTGAGATACCTAAAGCTTCCGCGCGGAATGGACATAGAAAAATTGAAGAACTATCTAGTTGTACAAGCTGTAACACACCTTGTTACCAAGCTGAATGATTATGAGCAGTGGTCACAGGTAAATACTATGTTGTTACATGTGGTACGTAAGATTTCAGAAGGGAAAATCTACAACATTGTAGGCTATATTGTATAGAAAATAGTCTAAGAAGCACGCACAGGAGGAAAGATCAGCTTTGGGGCTATTCTACTATCACTGGTATTCATGGAGATTGGAGTACTAGATGGACCAAAGGAGAAGTATGGGAATACCACATGGAGAATAAGTCCCCACCTAAAAGATTCAACAAGTACCTATGCAAGGGGACCATGACAGATGATGTAAAGCAAAGGGCAGAGAAGTGGTATGACAGGCTCCGCGTGACATTTGGGGAAGAGTGGCACATCCCAAAGGGCCTACCAGCAGTGGTAGGGAAACAAGTTTAGTTTTTTGTATATCAACATTTCTACATCATGCGCTTCCCAATGAAAGATGGAGTCTGGATCCCTTGGTGCAAATTGCCTTACGCATTCACTACAAGGTATTTTCAAGCATTTTTTCATAGATTTATAGACACGTGCCAACTAGTCTTCAATGCAAATAAGGTAGACTGCGACTACCATACGTTGAGGAAGAAGTATGTGTATCTTGGTAGAAGTGCTTATATAGAGAGGATCATTTTGGAGGTACTGAATAGTAAACCAATAAGCTTGGGTGTAGTAGATGTGGGGGTGACATTGGTGTATCTCCAGCTGAAGCCTAATATGGAGAATAACAAATATGTGGAAGGTGAGTTCACACTTCTAGCACCACCAAAGGGAAAGCATACAATGGAGAACATACCAGTGCCTAAGCCCAAAGAGCTAATTGAAGTGTAGGATGAGGAGGAGGAGTGTGAAGATAGTGGTGGTTTGGAGCATAGGGGTAGGAGACATCCTACAAATAAGGGTGAAGCTGAGCGCATCGTTACCCCACCTCAGCCATAAGAAGGGGATGATGAGGACTTGAATGCAGTCTAAGGGGAGCACATGTTTAAAAGGGTATTTAGGAGAACGAGGACCCAAGGTGCTACTCCAACCACCATGCGTAAATCAACCAGAATCTCTCCATAGAAGGAGGAAACTGCACACAAAAGGAGGAAACTGAAGTTGAATGAGGAGGCGGAAGAGTCAGAGGAAAGTGCACCTAATTATCCTACACTTCTAGAAGACACATAAGAATAGGGTGATGCATCAAAGGAAAAAGAAGAGGAAGAGAAAAGACCAGAGGAGACAACTGTAGAGGATGTTTAGGACATGGAGACACAAGTCCCAAATTTGGAGAATAAAGTTCCTAAGCAGCAAAGGTATAGAAGGAAAAGTGGAGAGCACATTCCACCAACCATGGGGTATGCAGAGGATGCAGGAAAAATTGTCCATTCCTGATTCCAGAGCATGATCACGCAGAAGGATTTAATTAGCTGCGAGTTGATGGATGAGGATATGGTGACTGTGTGCACTCAAAAGCAACTATTGTGGTCAATGCACACCCACATGGATGAGATTGAATTTGATGTGTGTGAAGAGTAATGTATTTCAAGGTGACTGAAGAAGGCACCTCAGGCTAGACACATGACAGTAAATCCTACTGTCATGATAGATGAGCAAGTCAGCAATGTATTGTTGAAAGTTTCTACTAAGGTGGCTAAAAGAAACATGGATAAAGTTGCCACAATCAGAGTGCTACGCAAGGAGTTGAAGATAAAGAACACAGAGATAGTATGCATAACACAGGAGAGGGACTTCACGCAGAAAAAGAATGAGGTGTTTATAAGCATCCCAGAGGAGACTGGGGACAATGTAATCAAAGCAAGGCCACACTTGGAGGCCAAGGAACCACATACATTTCCTTCAGCGATACACTATGTGGGAAATTTGGTGGACTTGTACTTGAATATGAAACTCTACGTATGCAAGCACTGGAACGCTCTGAAAATATGTCGATTGAGAGAAAGCATCTGTGATGAGAAAAATTACATCTTATGAAGGGTTTTTGCAATCATTACAAGAGGTATTGAAGAAAGTAGACTAGGCTTTAAATGTATACACATCTCTAGAGGTGATTATCAACATCAAGACCCTTAAAGAGAACAATGAGGTCTAGAGAGCGATGAAGGATGAGACATTGGGCTGTGTAGAGAGGTTGTCAATGGTTAAACAGAAGTAGGAGGCCCTGATAGCAACACAAGAGCCGCATAAGACTCGACTGGAAGAGCTTGGAAAGCTAATTGTGTAGAAGATGGACCTTTTAGAAGGAAGAATGACATCAATGTCCAGTGTAGTGTTGGTTCTACAAAATGAGAAATGATAAATTATGAGGGATGAGTTGAAATCCATTGCTGTGGATATCCCAGAAAAAGTAGAGCAAGCACTCATTGACTGAAAGGTGTTGGAGGCCAATATAAAGGAGGAGTTGCCAGAGTTGATATTGCAAAATGATACAGAGGAGGTTTCCTAATAACCTTATAGAAATTATTTATTTATCTACATTATTTCATTCTTATTATTTCCATTCTTCTATTATTTCCTTCAATTTTTGGAGATACCCATTATCGGGATGACAATGAGATTAGTGTGGGGTAATATTGATGAAAGAATACTTGTCAAAGATCACACTAGGAGTTCGTGCAGGATAGAAGGCTTGGAACCAAGGGTGCAGAAGGACAGGAAGGACCCACGCGTGGAAGAAAATTTTAGATTTTAGGACTTAGCCAATTTTGAGGATGAAGACCTAATTTTGGAAGATGGCGTGCAGAACACATCAATGATCACCATGCATTGTCTATCTTTGGAGAAGTGGTTCGAAGTGTTTTTACATGGAGACAAGCTAAGAATAGAATTGACACTTTAGTTAACTACAAGAGGACTATAGATAGTGCACTTGCATGTGTGGCTATGCTTGTAAATGGCATGTGGCTATTAATAGCGTGTGACCTATTTCTGGAATAGATAGGCGGTGAAGGGAAAGTCCCCACCATATATATATGTGATGTTAGGTACATAGTAGAGAAGCTGTATGTATGAGTGTGGTAAGAGATATATGTATGTGTAACAGAGAATATACACATATGACTGAATCACTATTTCAGTTCCATACGTGCGTTGGTACAAATTGACAATACCGTAAGGAGCTTCTATATTTACTAATAGATGGAAGATATTGGCTGAATCTAAGTGTCATTCTGTGTGTAGTTGAATAGTGCATGTTATTAATTTAACCATGATTACTGTTTAAGCTTGTTCTTTCATGGATCTGAGGGTAACATGCATTGTAGAATGATGGATTAGTTATGAATCTATATGTTTATTCCTTCATCATGTTAACATCCTGTTACAGCAACCCTAAAGAGGGACTTGGTACCTTTACACACTTTGGGTGAGCGCTCAGTCTAGGCTGAGTGATGTGCCAGTGCAACTAGGGTGTTATATGGTAAATTCTAGGCTGCATCACACTCTCTAGATGCTACTACAGAGTCACCTATGATAGACAAGGGGAAAGTGCCCATGATGGAGGGAGAACCTAGTTCTCCCCCTGACTTTGGTACAATTATTCCAAAAGTATTATCTTTGTCTAAAATTCACTTTGAGCTACAATTAGCTCAAGAAAGAATAACTTATCTCTAGCTCCTTCTTGAAGCCAAGGAAGCCAATTTCTCCCAGCTGGAGGCTGATAAAAACCAAGAAATTAAACATTTGCATAATACTATAGAGAAACAAGAGGAAAATTTTCAACTCCAGCATGCCCTAGAAGACAAAGAGAAACAAATCCACTCCCTTTAGGTCATGACAGATGAGCTTAGTGCATCTCTTGCAGTATTGCAAGATAATAGGAAAGAAATAGAGCTCGTGTCCACTGAAGAACATACAAATTAGACTAAATTTCTCTTTCCTCATATTTTTGTTTTGAAGGGAATGATCAAATAGATGGAAGAATGTTATAAGCTCAGAGCAATTTCTGAAGAGAATAAGAATTTGAAAGAGGAAAACAAACTACTCAAAGAAAATATTGTTATTGTTTGTCATTTATATGATCAAGTTCTTTCATTTCAGCCTCCTTCCAATTTTTATGCATTATTTTTGAGAGAACAATTTTTTAAATGGAAAATCTCTAGATCCTGTGCTATGCAGGACATTGAGTTTGATGATGACAAGCAGTTTGTGGGTGCATATGCATCAGAAAGTGACGTTGAAAAGAATTTTCTTTATGAATTTTATGTTCAAAAATTTCTTCTCCTTGAGTAGATTGAGATCCACATAAATTTCTATGTGGGTGAGGTACAATTAAGAGCATTTATTTCCACTTTCAAGCATTAAGGTGAATGGAGGAATAAGAGAGAAAAATTTACTCAAGAACAATCTAACATAGGAATCTTAATGAGGCATGATCTTCCCACCCCTATTCGGTTCTTTTACATGTTTCAGTCATAGGTATACTGTTTACAGCTAGTGGAAAAATACAAAGATATTATTAAAACTTGTGTCAAAAATTTCAAGGAGCGAGTACTCCCAACGTTCAATGTAAAATTCCTTGCCTGTCAAGTACGATATCAAATTATTTTTAGAAAATTATAAGAAAAATGAGGTAATTTCACCTACCAACCTCCGATGGTCACTCAAAAGGGCCAAGGACATCTAAAAAATCATTCTAGATATGCAAGAGAAGTGGATTGTGATGTTGTATCAAACTCCATTGGTGAATGATCCAATACCACGATGGAATTATACAAATGATCATCCAGAGAGAAGTTATAACACTTGTAGGAAAAATGTTATTGATTACTTTGGGTTCTGTAATATTCGATTGGATGAAACCTAAAAAACATTTTCTAATGAATATAATTGTTTAAGGATTGTAACATTCCCATTTTTAGACTTATGAACAAGGATTTTTTTTAACGAATGTACTCTATTCTAAATAATCATAATTTAGAACAAAATTCCATGCCAATAAATCTCATAATAGATAACCATATGCAACTGTAATGACTCGATGAAACACCGATCTCTCATTTCATGACTCGGTATCATACCGATCTCTCATGTTCACTCATTGAATTGTATACTAGGTATACTTGGTTCTATTACCCTTTTCTGGGTATTAAGTGTTTTGTTTAAGAGGCCTATCTAAATATTTGTTACCAATATTCATCTGAAATCTCACTTCTTAAACTAGGTGACATAGGATAATGCAACCAATAACTTGCGATACTTTGGCCAAATATTTCCAACATATTGTTCATATTACTATTCCTAGACGACATACTCGTCAAACAGAATGCATCCTTCACCCCACTTCATCTGTTATCTAGAATGATCTTTACTAACTCATGTCAGTCCACTTGTTCCAGGTTTTTCCCTAACCAAGGGTAGCAACATCGTTTAGTGTATAGGACTACTTGCGAGGACTAAGGATACATAGGCATACTCGATCGACCTAAGTCAATCACGTGTATATAGTTATCCTAAGTCGTCGAGATGTCCCCAACACTAAATCATGATTCTAACCTAACATAGGGTATAACTAAGAACACGTTTGAGTTATGTAAATCCAGGTGATTTAACCCTGAAGGGTGTTGTAACATGTCAATTGCAGCACAGTATCCTCGTGAAGACCCAAGTCTTCACAAAGGTACTGTACTATAGTTGGTGTGTTCCAACATCCCATATGGATGTATGTATCCCCGAAGAAGTTAATTACTTAATTATGTTCTATAATTAAGGTCTAATTACAACAAACCTACTGAATCACTAGTTCCATTAACCCCTAAGATTGCCAACTATTATTGAGTTGCAATTGCTTTACAGAAAGTAGGAAGTTAATAAAATAGAAGCAACAATCAAATAATATGGTTCACTCAATTTACTCATTCATTCTTAGTTCATTTAAGATCCGAATTAGACCCCTTTATTTTAGACTTTATTGAGATGAAGTCTACTTTTTAAATGTTCATGTTTATCTTTCAATTGTCTTATACCTTTTAAAGGTATTGTTCAAGAGGTAGTTCATATTCCTCTTTCTTATTAAGAACTTAGGGTTCATTGCAACCCCTTACATTATTCAAGATATCATAATGAATTTGCACTAACACCATTTTATTAAACCATATTGATTTAGTTAAATGATCAGCCATGAATGCCAACTTGTTAAGTTGCATTTTAATAAAGGGATAGTGTATCTATTTCCCTTACCACCTAATTCCTTATAAGTCAAAAAAATCCATATAGATATGAATATTAGAGAATAAAGATAAGCTTACAATTCCCTTCACATAATGTACAAAGAGAATGGCACATAAAGTACAAATAACCCACAACCTTTTTCCATTCATCTAAGTGAAATTCATACTTTACAAGTCCAAACATTTCATACATCTTTAATGTCAAACAACATCAATAAGCTCAATTAAGAAATAAAACTTTTCCTCTTACAAATACATTTCAATAATGAATCATATTTCCTCATAAAAGTTCCAGTTTTTAGGTAAAAAAAAGTAACATCATAAATTAACTTGTCTCCTTTTATCACTTATGAAGTCCATCTACAAAAATTGCTAGCACGGGTCAGTTCATTGAACTGAGCATGATAAGCACTAAGCATTAAAATGATGTACTTTCAACTAACTGTTTCATAAAAAGAACTCTACTTTTAAGAAATAGTTAAAGCATTACAGAAAGATACATCATAAGAAATAACAATCATGAAAGGAAAAACAAAGTGTTAAACCATATTATAATTAAATAGAGATCATGGTGTAATTAAAACAATGTTTAGCCAATGATTTCATAAAAATTAATATCAGATAAGTAATATTCCAACCAACTTATTGACCACAATTCTACTGTAGATATATATAGTTCATCTCTTGATTCATTCTATCCAAATCAAGAAAGATTCTAACTCTAACAGTTCATAAAATAGAATTATTTTTAAGAAACAAAGTTCCACAATACTCTGCAATAATTTACCCCATCCTATAATTTCTAATGCCAAGCTCATTTAATTCAATGATGAAATTTAGGATGAACCAAAAACACCTCAAGAAATATTTTCATATTAAGGAAACTAAATCCAAATTTAAGGCCAACTCTAGCCTAAGTTATGGAATTAGCATCAACATATTTGCTAAAGGATATACATTCAATTTACATGCACTAGGAATTGGTTTACATGTAACAATAATTACATCCCCATCAAGCATAGTCAAGAATAAGAAGGTAAGATTTATCCTCCTACTACCCAATCTGCAAATTCCTTCCATCTAATGTAACTGAATAGGTCAGCTCCATACACAGGAGTAAAACAAATGAAAGAATGAACAAAAAGAGAGAGGGAGACAACTTCTATCTTCCTTTAGAGTTTGAAGAGAAAAGAATGGAATTCCTTAACTCAGAATAGAGAGAAGGAATGAATCAAATAAATATGAGATAATATCTCATTATTCCTTACTAAAAAGAGGAATACATATCAGAGTTAAAATAACTGGGACAAGTACAATCGAGATATCATTCCACTCTAGCAATTATTAAAAACACACAATAACTTCTTCGTTACAAAATAGAGATATATGACTATAACATGATGGTCAGAAACTAATGAAAATGTTCCCTTAACATACAAACAAGACCTACTAGAGTAGTGCATAAGCTACTACTAAAAAGAGTTAGTCAAATGATTTCAGTTAGCAACAGTGCTTAAAGCAACAAATAAAAATCGAACATTTAATTCATCTCAATGTTAATAGCATCAATCTATACATTTCTCTAATTTTCCACACAAGAGAGATAAAGTAGCATTAAATCATTATCCTTATGTGACCACAATTTCCTTTCAAGTGTCATCGCACATAAAGCTCACCCATCCTTTGATGGTAAAAATAAGAAACTGAATACAAGATTTAACAGCCACAAATTATAGTCAAGCCAACCTAGTTTCCCAACTTCACAAGAATCAAAGGAATGGGATACAAGTTAAGAAGGATGGAACCAACCCAGATTCATCCACAAGGGGAACAACAAAAATAATGACATGACTCCAAATCAGGTGGTCAAGTTTGAATTCAAAGAGAATAATACAACTGAAAACATTCCAATCCATTTCCGTAAGACAATTAAGATTGAATTAGTCCATAATTCAACTTAAATATCCCATTTCCATAGTATCATGTATATATCAAATTTAAATGTAAGGATTTGGTAAATCCAATAAGATGAACCGATAAGGTAACTCTTGAAGCATGAAACCTTATCTAAGAAAGGATACATAAAAATTTGACAAGCCTTTCCATAAACACGATAGTAGGATAACTATCAACCTTGCTATAGAAAGATTTTTATCAAGGGGGATTCGTTCAGACCCAAAATTAGGTATGTCAATATAAAATATTCTCATAACTTACAAGTGTGAGAAACCAAATACAACACCATATAAGTTCAGACATAAGCTAAGAATGTTTTATCAAATATCAAGCAAGGGAGGATGAACATAATACTTTATTAGCAGTGACTTCTACTAACTACTTCAGAACAATCCAACATGGGTTATCATAATCCAAACCTCTCATCTCAGCAAAGGTAAAACATGATTATTATTTCTTTCCAACAAGGAAGACTCCCAAACTTGAATCAGTCCATCTAGTTTAACATAGTTCAAACAGTCATAACAAGATTTGAAACATTTCGAGCTCAACAGAAGAGAACACATTTCATACCTTCACCCAATAAAAGAAACAAACCCAACTCTTATCATTATCAAATAGTGAATCCCTCTATTCCATTTTTGAACAGTCAACAGAAGTTCACATAATTTTTCATCATTCCAATTTAAACAATGGTGAAAGAATGATTCACTCATTTATCCAATAAGAAACAAACCCAGATCTAATTTCCTCAAACAACGCATTCAATCAGGATTATACAATAAAAAAATACAAGCAAAATTAAGATAAACATCACATAAAACCCATTGTTCTCCAAGAGCAGAGTTGTTTTAATGAAAACACTTAGTAAAAAGCATAACAACTTAATGGATAGAGTCTATCATGCCCGATAGAGCTTCCTATCGATTTGTAGAAGATTTCCAGCCGAGCCTCCACATTCTCTCTATTTTTCCAAGTGATGTCCACAACTCAAACATTCCTACTTCTTCTTATACCTCCACAAGATCCAAAAATAGCTCAAGAATGCCAAGAATAACGATGGATCAAAAATAGAACTTCTGGTTTGAAGAACCAAAAACTCCATGCAGAGAAAAAATCAAAATGAACCAAAGATCAAACAACTTTCCAAAAATATGCCTTGCATATCTCCTAGGTGGTTTCTTTGCCATTACTGAAGCTAATTAATGCAAGGATTGTTAGTTTCCCTCTTATCTCTCCTCACCACCACCATCCAAGTTTAGTGAACCTTCTTTTCAAAATTTTCATGCAATTTAAATTTAGTGATGATGCCAACTAGGCATCCCCCTATCTCCCCATGCCTCCACCAAAATTGGCAGTTCAGAGGGTATTTAAAACCAAAATCAAATCTCATTAATGCCTTGAAAACTGACACCACCACCCTTACCACTTGCTAAGTAGTCCATAGGTACCCTTTAGATAGCATTAGTTTAGGTTAGATTTACATTAGGTTAGAAATCAACCTTAGTCCTAGGCAAATAGTATTTGCCTTAGGTTGTTTCAAAACTTCCCAACCATAAAACATACCATCTTAGGTTAGGGTAATAACCTTAATAGTTTAAAAATAGGTCCTAAGTAGGTCTTAACTACCTTAGGTTAAAATACAAACAGAATAGAACATTACAACTTAGATTAAGGTGTTTACCTTAATAAATTAGTAATAGGTCCTTGGTCCTATTATGCTATTCAATGTTATAAAATATCTAACAAGAAAAACCCAGGCTTACCAATTACAGTATGATGTAAAGCAAGGACACTTGAAGCCAGATCCTTTAATTTTATAAACAAAACACAACTCAGTCCCACTTCACCATACGTTTCAGAATGCCAAGTCAACCAGACGAATCAGGTAAGGAGAACTAAAGCATAACTTGGATCAATGGAATTGATCCAAGGTTTTGTTGTCAACACTCAATAGTTAATACAACAACAATACAAGCTCTTAATCCTTTTTTTTAAAAAATGAATTAAATCTGTACAAAATATGAATGAACTCATTTTCAAGTAAGCATAAATCACAAAAAAGTGAATCTCTTCACAGTAATAATTTATCCATTACAAACATGATTTCCAAAAGTCATAAGAGTACACCTTCCTAAGACAAATCACATGTCAACGTTTGCAATGTCAAGAGGGAAAGTAATCACAGTAATAGTTTTGTCAAAGATGTTACATACTTCCCTCCTAAAAAGAATCATCATCTCGATGATTAATTTAGTCAAAAAATTTGCATTTAGGACAAATCAAATTATTATACTTCCATTCATATGTTCATAACATAACTGGATTTTCAAATTCCATAATCAACATTAAAATAAATGTCCTTTTTGAATAGAGTAGTATATGTCTGATATTAATAGATTTATTGACATAACATGAATAAAATATTAAAATTTTATCAATCAACATAATCAATTATGTTCAAATAAGTATGGAAAATCAGTTTTCATATCTTCAAGATTTTCCCAGGTTACACTTTCTTCATTAAAATGATCCCACTAGACCTTACATTGGCTTACTTCACAATTTCTTAAGTACAATTGGTAAATTTCCAACACTCGAATGGGTTTAACCACGATTATTCCTAGGTCTTGGACCTGCAAGGAATTCCAATTTAACACATGTGATAAATCTGAAACGTATTTCTTAAGCAGATAAATATGGAAAACATCATGCATTCATGATAAAGCAGGAGGTAAAGCTAAATGATAAGCTACAGGGTTGATTACTTCAACAATTTCAAAGGGTCCCACATAATGAGGTGATAACTTGGTAGCCTTGCCAAAAGTTATAGAGCTCTTTTTTGGTTTAACCCAAAGAAATACCTTATCACCAAGTTCAAACTTCTTATCAACTCACTTTAAGTCTGCATAAATATTTTTCCTATCTGCTACTTCCTTCAAGCATTCATGAATCATTTTAACTTTTTGTTCCATTTTCATAAGGATTTCAGGTCCAATTACCTCTCTATCCTCAATGTTGTCCCAACTAACAGGAGTTCTGCATTTCCTTCCATATAATGCTTCGAAAGGTTCCATTTTCAAAGAGGTGTGATACATGTTATTATAAGAAAACTCAACTAATGGAAGGTAATCTTCCCATTTATATTACTGATCCATGTAATAAATTCATATCTTCTAAAACTGGATTAACTCTTTTAGTTTATCCATCCATTTCCGAGTGGTATGCAGAACTGAAATTCAACTTAGTTCCTAGGGCTGCATTAAATGTTTACCAAAATCTATATGTCATTCTTTGGTCTCTATCAGATATGATCAACTCAGGTACTCCATGTAATCTGAAAATTTCATGCATGAATCTTTTTGCTAAAATAGGTGAATCATCCTTAAGATTACCAACAATAAAATGAGCTACCTTTGTTAGTTTATCAACAACCACTAGAATAACATCATGTTTATTTCTTGACATAGGAAACCCTTGAACAAAATCCATGCTTATTACTTGCCATTTATACCATGGTATGCTGTGAGGATACAATAACTCAGTTGGATACATATGCTCAACTTTAACATGTTGACACTCTAAGCAGTGTGTCACAAAATCAATCATATCCTTCTTCATCCCTTTTCAGAAATATTGTTCTTTTAAATTAGCAAGCATTTTCATAATGGTGTCCAGAAAAAGGTGAATTATGAAATTCAGCTGACAATTTCTTTCTTAACTCATTTGACAAGGGTATGTATACCTTTTTTTCAAACCACAAGATTCCTTCATTGTCAAACTGAAAACCTTTATATCTCACATCATTTAGATCTGAAACAAGTGATGTCTTTACTTGCTGAAAATATGAATTAGATTCCATGACACTTTTTACTTCATCTTTAAACCAAATTCTCAACGTTATAAGAGTAGAAATGTGCTTCCAATGACTTAGAGCATCTGTAACTCTATTTTCTTTTCCTTTAATATAATTTATGTCAAAATCATACTGAAATAGAAATTCTAACCATCTTCATTATCTTGCATTCAGATTTGGCTGAGTAAAAATATACTTCAACCCAAGATGATCAATTTTTAGTTCAAAAGGTCTACCAAGAAGATAATGCCTCCATACCTGGAGTGCATGAACAATGGCAACAAGCTCAAGGTCATGTGGAGCATAATTCAGTTCATGAAACTTGATTTTTCTACTTTCATAAGCTATAACATGATCATTTTGTAAAAAAAATACCTCGAAGACCTTCCCTGAATGCATCCGTTACAACAGTGAAGTCTCCATTAGGATTAGGTACAACCAAAATAGGTGCTGAAGTTAATTAATCCTTCAGAGTCTTAAATGCAGATTCAATTTTTTCATTCCATACAAATTTCTTATCCTTCTTTTGTAATTAAGTTATTGGTACAACAACCTTAGATAAGTCTTTAACAAACTTCCTATAGTAACCAACAAGACCCATGAAGTTTTTAACTTCATGTACATTCTTTGGTGCAAGCCACTCAGTTATTGTCAACAATTTTTGAGGGATCTACCGCTATTCCATCTTTGCTTATAATATGACCCAAATAGTGCACTTCCATATCATAGAAAGAACATTTGGACAACTTACCATACAACCTTCTCTTTCTCAATATTTCTAGAACTACTTTCAAATGCTCATGATGTTCTTCAATGATTTTAGAGTATATGAGAATATCATCCAAGAATACAAGCACAAACTTGTCCAAGTATTCTTGAAAAATATTATTCATTAAATTCATAAAAGTTGCAGGTGCATTCATTAACCCAAATGGTAAAACTGTGAATTCATAATGTTTATACCTTGTTCTAAAAGATGATTTATGAATATCCTCATCCTTTATTCATAACTGATGATATCCAGATCGAAGATCTAGTCTAGAGTATACTGACGCACCACACATCTAATCAAATAGAGCATTAATTCTAGGAAGTGGATATTTGTTCTTAATTGTTTCTTTGTTTAACATCCTATAATCGATGCACAATCTAAGTTTTCCATATTTCTTTTTCATAAAGATTACCGGTGCTCCCCAAGGTGAGACACTCAGTATTATTAAACCCTTAGACAAAATTTCTTATAACTGTGCCTTAAGCTCTATCAACTCAATGGTAGTCATTCTATAAGGTGCCTTGGAAATAGGTTTGGTTCCCAGTTTGATCTCAATTGTGAAGTCAAACTCCCATTTGGGTGGAAGACCAGGTAACTCTTCCAGAAACACATCACTGAAATCTCGTAACAGTGGATACCTTTCCAAGAAGTCACTACTTTCTTCTGTTGTTTCAGAAATTGTTACTGCGTACAAGGTGTAACCTTTGTTTTTGGCCTTTTTAAGTTACATAGCTAATAATTTCCTGACTGAAATCTCACGTTTTACATGCCGAATGTCTACTATTTTCTGCAAATCATCCAAATAGCTAATATGTTTTTCAAAATAGTCAACCTTTTCCTTACGTTGAGCTAGCCAATTAACACCTATGATTACATCATAAGACCCCAAAGGAGCAACATAAAGGTCAACCTCAGTGGAAAAACTAGGCAAGTCAAGGACTGCTCCAAAAAGACACATACTAACTATGTGTACAACATTATTTCCATAATGTACAACCCATGATTTATCCATTTTTCTAGATTTTATTTTTAATTTCGATGCTAATTTAGTAGAAATAAAACATTCAGTAGCTCCAGTATCAAAAATTATAGTTACAGGTATGCCAAATAACTTACCTAGAACCTCTATGGGTGTGACTTACTTTTCATCCTATTTGTCAGCTACTACAACGTGTATCTTGTGCTACTGATTATGGTCATCCTTCTTCAAAGGACATTGATTTGTGTAATGATCCTTGCCACAATTGTAGTAGCCTCCTTCAGGTCCCTTTTTAGGCTCAAATTTATTTCCAGCCTTAAAGTTATTATTCTGACCCTCATAGGAATTTTGTCCATTATTATTAATCTTGAAAAAGTTATTTAACACATTAGCAATAGGTTTATTTGTTGTTGTCTTCTTGTTGTTTTTAGTTACAAATTTATTTTTCATACCAAACTTCTTCCATGGCCCCTTTTTAGGTGCAAGAGATGATGAAGAGTTTGGAATTTTCTTTCTAATTTCCTCCTTATGAGCAGAGATTGCTTTCAATTTATGTTCCTGCCTTATGGATTTTTCAACAACCCCTTCCATAGTGGTTGGGTTGTGAACATCCACTTCACCACCTATAATGGGATTTAATCCCATGATAAATTTTTGTATCCTGAACTTCTCATCAGTTTGATACTGAGGTACGTACTTAAGGAGTTTAGTAAACCACTCCCAGTACTTTGTTATAGTTAATTTTCCCTGAGATATGTTTTGACATTCAGTCATTTTCTGATCATAGTAAAGTTGTGGCAACCATCGCTGCCTAAAATAACTTTTAAATTGATCCCAAGTAATATTTGTTTCATCAATGTTTAGCTCAGCCTTACAGCTGTCCCACCATGAAGATGCTTCATTGGAAAGTTGACAAGCTCCCCATATTGCCTTAGTTTCCTCTGAGAAGTTCCTTATTGCAAAGTACTTCTCCATTTCAATGAGCCAATTCTCAAATCCATCTCCTAATGTAGTGCCATCAAACTTGGGTGGACTTATCCTTTTTATATCATTAGTGAGTTCATCTGCCATCTTTACCTTTTTATTTTCAGGTTGATCAGGTACATTAGCATTAACATTTGCTGTAATATTGTTACCAACGCCTAAATTTCCAATATTAGCGTTGTCCACAGGAGGTGGCTGATTGTTATTACCAACATCTTCCTCATCCTCTACATTTCCCATTACTTGTTGTTCAAGCACAACCAAATGATCTCTTGTGTCCAAAAAGGTAGCAAGGATCTCATCAATTTTTTGGGTAGTAACTGCTTCTTCACCTAGTGGTAGGTTATTTGCAGTGTTTTCTTTTGTTCTAACCATTTTTTGATTTTTTGTTAAGAAGAAAATTTAAGTTTTTATCAGATTATGGACATAATAGGTCCAAGAGCTGCAACCTTCAGCTTTGATACCAAGATGTAACATTCCCATTTTAAGACTTTAGAACAAGGATTTTTTTAAAACGAATGTACTCTGTTCTAAATAATCATAATTTAGAACACACATTCCATGCCAATCAATCTCATAATAGATAACCATATACAACTGTAACGACTCAGTGAAACAATGATATCCCATTTCATGACTTGGTATCATACCATCTCATGTTCACTCATTGAATTATATACTAGGTATATTTGGTACTCTTACCCTTTTCTGGGTATTAAGTGTTCTGTTTAAGAGGCCTATATGAATATTTGTTACCAATATTCATCTCTAGGTGAGATAGGACAACACAACTAGTAGCTTGCAATACTTTGGCCAAAGATTTCTAACATACTATTCATATTACTATTCCTAGATGAAATACTCATCAAATGGAATGTGTCCTTCACCCCACTTCATCTGTTATCTAGAATGGTCTTTACTAACTACTATCAATTCACTTGTTCTAGGTTTTTCCCTAACCAAGGTTAGCAACATCGTTTAGTGTATATGACTACTCGTGAGGACTAAGGATACATAGGCATACTCGATCAACCTAAGTCAATCATGTGTGTCTAGTTATCCTAAGTCGTTGAGATGTCCCCGACACTAAATCATGCTTCTAACCTAACTTAGGGTATAACTAAGGACAAGTCCAAGTTATGTAAATCCAGGTGATTTAACCATGAAGAGGTGTTACAACATGTCAATTGTAGCACAATATCCTCGTAAAGACCCAAGCCTTCATGAAGGTACTGTACTACAGTTGACATGTGCCAACATCCGTCTAAGTCATCCCATATAGATGTATGTATACCTGAAGAAGTTAATTACTTAATTATGTTCTATAATTAAGGTCTAATTATAATAACCTTGCTGAATCACTAGTTCCATTAACCCCTAATATTGCCAACTATTATTGAGTTGACAATAAGTGGACATCAAATCCTGAATTTTACATTAAAAACAACAAAACATCAAATTTAGTCTTCCGCGGACTTGAACCATGCCAAAAAGAAAAAACTATGTCAAAAAAATGGTACCAATTACTTTGCAGAAAGTAGGAGAGGATAAATATCATTTTATAATTTTTTACTAATAGTAGGTCTTTAAAACACTTTTTCCTGTGAATGTTTATGTCTACGTTTAAGACTGCAAAATTTGTTTCACTTATCAGAATGTGATAAAACTTATACCATCCCAACCATGGTGAAATTAGATACATGTTAAAACAAAAAATTATTTGATTTCAATATTTTTTTATGAAGTTATGGCGGGCAAACGGAAAGTGCTCTGTTTTCTTTATGTTTTCATACCACTTTCACGGAAAAAATCATAAAAAATAAAATATTACTCAAAAAAATACAAAATAAAATCCATCCCAAGATAGATAGTGGCATATAACTTCTCACCAAAGGAAAAAAATATATATCAATTTTTGGTCATCCAAATTGTGGGCAAACGGACTATAATCTTATCAGCATTTTTAAAAAAAAAATACCAAGTCATTGAAATTTGAGTGTTTAATATAACTAATCTTGTCCATTTTTTACAAAAATTAGTATTTTAGAAACTAGATTCCGGATGCTACGATTCATATTGATATAATTTTGTCTAATTTTGAGTGTATGTATTGCTAATAATCCCTACAAGTTGATATTATGTTGTTATTTGCAATATGATGTCCACGGATGACCCTATATTTGTCCATCAACTTCCTGCACTTACCCATTATTGAGTTGTAATTACTTTGCAGAAAGTAGGAAGTTATTGCTTCTTCAAAAATGGCTTGAATTATTTCTTTATGAGCATTAACAATACATTTGGAAAAAACATATGTTGAGTTATCACATGAGTAAATTGTGCTAGCACAGGACTCAATTAGTGCACTAGTGTAGGACTCACCTTATGAAGTAGGAATCACCTTTGCATCAGTGCAGGACTCACAGTAAAGTGTCAGGATCTTCCAAACCATCAATTCATATTTCCTTGAAATAAGTGACTCACACAAGAAGATAGATAGCTCATAATACTGAACTATAAGTGATATAACTGACATCACAACAACATAAGCATGAAATGTGTACCACTTGCTCAACCTATATTCATGCAGATTATGAGGTTTAATCACTTTAGTTGCTCGGAGATGTGATGCAACCAAAACCTATGGATTTATTATCACCACAATTCTATGAAAATCAATTTAGGATTTGAAGAATATTCCAACACTGATTGACTCTCTCAAAGGAGTCAATTACAGAACTCCTCTGCAATTAACAAGATTAATTCAATCCAAATGTTGTAAAGACTACTCCTTCCACAACTATACTTCTTAGAATCGATAGTCATTGTTTTAGTCAACATCCAGTTAAGTAGATGTCAGTTATTATGAATAATCTCATTCTCTCCTAGAGGGACCGGGATTTCTCTGGTATAAAAGAGCTGATGTATTTAGATTCATCAATTCAATTTAGTTAGTTGATTTATTATAAAAGCATACTCTTTTAATAAAATTATAGATTCAGGGGAGAACTTTGTTATGTGACTTTCAACATTAAACCTTATCGAAGGGAAGGAGCAAGGGATACTCCTCCCCAATGAGAGGAGAGATATACTGTTATTTCCCTTATGTCATTTTGAATACATTTACTATTTCAACATTAATCTGTGTTGGATACCTTTAAATTCTATCTTTTGTATTCTTTTGCTTCCAAGGAATTTCATTTCCTAATTACAATAATTTTACTATTTAGTCGATTATGTTGTTAAATATGTGCTGAGAAAAATTACTACTATTCCCTTTATTACAAACAACCATGAACACCGCCCTGAACTGAAAAACATGATATAACTAAAGTGCAAGTATCAATGACGCTCATCACCAGGGTGCTAGATTGTAGGAGTCATTAACTCTATAATGGTCATGAAGTTTAATTGATTAATTCATAATATGAATTTCAAGTGCTAAGGTAGTGTAGAGAGCTAAGTTTAAATGACAGTAAGGCTCAAATCTAAACAAGGACCGATCATGTCACACGTAGTTCCTAATTTTATATTTTCACAATGCTATAGTGATTTCATATTTTTGGAACAATAGACTTGAAAGGTAAATTCCAAACTAATGGACATTTGGAAATGGATAGAAATAGTGTAAAAGGAAAGGTAATGTCTTGGATAAGTACTTTTCCCTAAACAATCACATTGTATATATGAAATGTGTTACATCACTAGGTAATGACCTAGTTTATAACTAGGAAAGACAATTCTAATCAATAGATAGTACTACTAAAGTGCACATGCACAAGGTGTGATAGTTGTAAGAAGCTAACCAATGATTATGTCTATGTGATATCCTATACCATGTCATAGAAAGTGAGAATAATCCATGTATGATGATGAATAATACTCTAGTACATATATGGCCAAATTGTACACAATGTGATACTGACTACCATCATCCTCAAAGGTGCAGTGTGAATCTATACTCGGTTCACTAGCACTTATAGTAAATGTAGGATATATGTGTGAATGAAAGTGCATCTTTGTCTAGTGATATTCATGCCCACACAAATGATTCAAAACTACTGTGTTTCACTCATGACTATATATCATAGGGCACATATAAAGAAGAACAAGAGTCACAATGTGTTGGTTTTTATGCTTTATCTTGGAATTTCTTAGGATATGTCGAGGAATACGATCAATACTAATAGTATCAAGCTATAATTATTATGCCTCAATATGAGGCATCACTTGTGGAATATAAATTTAAGTATGTGTAATAGTAAAGTGAATAGGGTACTCATACTATATACTAGGAATAATCATGACCATGTTATCATGTATGAAATTCAAGCATCTATTTTTTGTCAATGTAATAGCAATAATATCATGGATGTATGGGAATATGAGTAACATATTTCCTATTTTGTAAAAATATAGTATAAGGAAATAGGTGGGCATCGTCTTAGGTCCAACAATGACTGGTGAAACTATGCCTCCAAGTATTTGTTTCCATTTTCCATCGAATTCCTAAATGGTATGAGATATACCTATGATGTCTCACATAATATAGATGAGATATGTTATAAGTGATATTGTGAAGATATTTGGGCTAGATCCATTGTCTAATATACCACCTTAGATTAGTTATGAATCCACATATGTAGAAATGAATATGGGTCTAGATTCTTCATCATCCTTTGGATCAATATTTGAATTGGAGAAGACAATGCGTGGTATAAATGAATATGTAATATGTATAACACCAAAATGACTATCAATCAAGTGGGAATAATTTCCATAAGTTGGTTGAGGAGTTAATATGTGATATGCCATGTGAAATTTGTGTGCCTTATTTATTTCAACATGAATAGGTAATAGAAAAATGAGCAGTGCATTCAATTGAGAAACTATCATGTTGGCATGTGGCTTGAGATATTGTCGAGAAATATTTTTGTATTGAGAAGATCTTGTATTTTCTTGTGTAGTCTAGAACGTCTATTTGTAGAGTGTCTAGAGAATTAGTGATAATCACAAGATACATGTTCAATAAACTTGGGTCCTTATTACTTTTTCATATCAATAATAAGAGGTGATGGTAGTTAGATCATATTATACTCAAGTAGTTTATGTAATATAAAAAAAAGAGTTTTTGGAAAATAGTTATACAATGGTATATAATCTACCATAATAGTTATTGTAGGAGAATATTGTGCAACATTAATAGTTTTAACTTTCTTAGTATCATTTGGATTTCCTTTGTATTAGGGATTTGTTTGAAATTGATTTTTATAGATGACATTGTGGTCTAATAAGTCAAAATTTGACTACCATGAGATTATTCTCATAAAATTTAATCATTTGAATTTTTTTCTCAAAGGACCTATAATTAAGAAACATGAATTGATCGTGGAGACTTAGGATCATATTAACAATGAATACTTTAATGAACTCATTTTCAGCAATGTGCTTAAGTCATCATGAAAGATAAATATTTTAGTGCAATACATAATCCACCATTATTTCTTGGGATTGTTTCTTAACTTGAGTGATTTTACCAAAGGATAAACATTATCTAATATTATTTGAGAATTGTTTAAGGAATATATCAATTAAAGCTTAGAGTGTTTGTATGGATCCTAGAAGCATTATATAAAAGCAATCAAGGGAACAATATTTAAAACTATGTGGAAATAACTTAGTAAGTAAGGTTTCATGATGTATATAGTCCATAAAATAGGCCATATAGGAGTGAAGGTGTTGCTGGGGATCAATATTACCATTATAAAAGGAAAAAGTCTGAGTAATGTTAGGAGGTAATGGATAATTAAGAACTTCAGGTGGAGTAATCCAATGAATATTATGGTAATATGTGATTGGTTTTGCGATAAGATATTTTATCTATATCTCCTTTAACATAGTTTCTAGGGATTGGATTAAGTCTTATTTGGGGTTTTTCGACAAGTCTAATACCTTTTATATAGATATGATGAGTGCAAAAATTTATTTGTTTACCTTGCATATCATTTTAATCCCAAGAAAAGGCCTTTTTATGTATCTGAAGTATGTCGAACAAGTTATTTTCATTTTCATACTCTAACTAACTATTAATGTTAAGGTACTTTCCCGGTTAAATTGCTACTTGTTTGGTTCCTACACAAATGGATTTTAGCTGTACAAGTTTACTAATGAAAAGATTCATAGGATAATTATGTGGAAGAAATAAATAAAGGGATTGTATGTCTTGAAAGAAAGATTATTGTTCTTAAACTACTTTAGAAAAAGGGAAATGAGATTATCTCAAGAAGGATTATGGTTGGTTTCATACCCATTTGTTAATTTCTTATTGAGCAAGGGAAACAAACTCATTATGGTCCTTAGTACTGCTGAAATGAAAATTTTAGGTTCTAAATTAATTATTTGTGTGGCTTGAGAAGACATCTCAAGCGACTGATTAGTAGACTCTAGCACCTAACTAGTGGACTTTGACAAACCTAACTAGTGTCTTCTAGGATCATCACATCTTCATATTCCACTTCAAATAAATGTTCTTCCATCTCAGAGGAATGATTTTAAATTGTAATGGTGGAAAATGTGTCCAGGATATATTTTTTTTCATCAGACATGTCCACCCAAATTTTCTCTAAGGTTTCTAGAAATGGTTGTACTAGTGGATATAAAGATAATTTCTTATCAATTATCCCATTATAAATAGTCATGTCCCTAGATCTATAGTCTTTAAATCATGCAATTTTTGCTAACTAAGGTCTTCCCAAAATCAAAAGATATCCCAATTTTCTTTATTTAGGTTGGAGGATCATAAAGTATACTGGGTATTCCCATGTTTCTATGGTGGCTGGAATTTCCTCTATTAATCCTTCAGGTTTAACAATTGATTGATCTACCATTTTTAGAATGGTAGAAGTGGGATGAATATCAGGTAATGCTAAGGATTTCATGGTATATGTTGTCATCTCATTTAGAGTGGCTCCTAGATCCATAGGTACATTTGAAATTTATTGGTTCCATATAGTCATTGTGATAACTGTACTACATGGATCCCAATATTTAGGCACACAAGCTTTTCCTAAGGGAAAATATTCTAGTTTCCCATTTACCTAAATTATTTTTAGATAACATATTTTCTTTATAGGTGTTTTAATATATAGCATGGTGCATTTTAAGAAGCCTTTGGTTAATTGGAGGTAGAAAATCCACGATGAATATACCTAGAACCAATTTTGCCGGAAAGGTGAATTTTCCAAGATTTCAGAGTCAAATTTTTGTCTGTCAATTTCTTAAGGGGGAGAAGTTTTTTGGTGTTGTGTGACAACAAACCTTTCTGTCCTATGAAACCAAAAAAATTCTCCCTTGTTTTACGTCAACACCCTCCCTTGTCACACATATGCAACCCCCTTGTTGCGCATCAACACCCTCCCTTATTGAGCGTCAAAACCCTCCCTTGTCACACGTATGTAACCCCCCCTTATCGCGCGTCAAAACCATCCCTTGTTGCACGCCAACATCCACCCTTGTCATGCGTCAGTAACCCTCTTGTCACGTGTTAACATCTTCTCTTGTTGTGCCTCAAAAAGTCATTCAGACGGTACCTCAGTAATTTAGTAGTAAGTTACTAGTATACTACTGGGTGAATTACCTAGGTTTGTATAGAAGTAGTTTTCAATGGTAGGTGAAGCCGACCACTAAAAAAATTTATACTGGAAATTTTAGGTAAACAATACATTGACTTGCTCTAAAAAATTCACCTTTTCAAATTTTCCTAAAATGGAATATTCACCAAATTACGAATATTTGCCACTAAAAACATCCCTAATATATAGCTCCTTGATGGTCTTATTTTACTCGGGAATGTCTCTTATTCCTTGTAGTAAAGGTATTTATATGTTTACATTTTTCAACTCTTGAAATAACTCAGACTCATCCTTTTTAATAGTTCAATCAATATTTTAGGATAAGGTTTTGAATCTTAGTTGATTGGTTGCTTGGGTTGATATTCAAAATTTTCAGCATAAATTTGTTTTTCTCGTGTTTCAAAATTGTCTTCTATTTCTATAGCTTGATATGGTCCAAATATGTTTTTCCCTAATATAAGATGGAAATCATTGTATTCTATAATGCTAATTTCCATTGTTTCATCTTTCTCGATGTTATAAATTTATTTATTTTTAGGTTTGGCCATGGGTTGAGTAGGAGATGGTTGTTCTACAAAATATTGAATCTATTTTTATTACTAGGGAGGAGGAAGATAATATTTATGTTGGTTTTAAAATATCCTTTATGGATTAAGATTTTGTTGAGGTTCCCATTGTGGGTTATTGGGCATCCAAAACTATTGAGGATGTGTAGGCATCTGTGGGGGCATCCAAGCTTATTGGGGTGGAATCCATGATTGTGGATGATGAATTTCCATACATTCTGAAGAAGGTCATGTTGTTGGTCACAGTTGTTGGGATGAGGTCTAGGGTATGGACCATGGATGAGTTCCGGGCCATGTATCCATAGGAACAAATTTTTGAATTGTCCTCCTTGTCTTTTTCCTACAAAATTCAATTCTTCTTCTTCTTATTGAACTATTTTGTCTTGATTTTTCAGGACTGATAAGATATCACATCGATTTATTTCATGGGTTTTCTCACATATTCCACAAATGCTAATTTTAACTAATGATATTTCTCTTAAGACATGTTTTTCTTTACACCTAGGGTAGTATATGGCCAATGGTTCAAAATTTTTGGATTTGGATTTAAAACTGTCTAAGGTGGTATTTTCCTAGACCATAACATCAACTTTTAAATTTAAAAACTCTTCCATCAATTGATTAACATCATAATGTCATTTTCCTAGTTCATATTTTCATATTCCAGATATTTTTCGTGAATAATTTCTACATAATTCAATAATGTATGAAAATCTATGTTTGTTGGTGTCACATTTTCCCACGAGGTTTAACATATCCCTTGATTCATCTTCCAATCCTCACAGAAAAACTGTTTTAGCTAATTCCTCATCCAAGTTGTTACCACATCGTTGGGAACCAAAGAAGAATTGGTCAAGGTAATCCTCCATGTTTTCTTTATTTTTTGCTTCATTTTGAATAATTCCTCCTTAAGGTCTCTAACCCTGCAATAATCCTAATATTTTTCCAAGAAATAATTTTCCATCTCTATCCATAAATGCATACAGTTAGGTGTTAATCCCATGAACCATCTTAAGGCTACCTCCTTAAGGGTAGAATGGAAAAGTTGTAGCTTTTGATTATCTATTTTATAATCATAAGTTTGACATAGTACTTTGAATTCAAAAATAAATTGATCTGGATCTTCATAATATTTCCCTCTAAAAGTAGGGAAAATGGAAGGGGACATTTTTTTCACTGGAGCTTCTTCTTCTTATTTATTCAAAACTATGGGATATGAAAAATTATTTGGATTCCTTTGATTTTCCTCATTCCTAGGGTTTTCCACATTTGCCTTCACTCCAACCATTGGAATTTCCCAATGAATATTGTGTATGGTGTCCCTTAGTGGTGTGGATCTATCTGGGGTAGGAGGAAGACTACTAAATTTTGATTCTAGGCTTTTTATTCTAGATCTGTCTTTCCTAGAAGAGTTTTTAGTGTGTTCAAGTTGAAATTCTTCCTCACAAGGATATATCTCTCCACCAAATTCCTCTTGATCATTGTAAGTTTCTATTTTTCTTATAGATTTTGTTTGGGGGTGTTTTGGAATAAACCTTCCAAGTGAATCTCATGGTCTATTCATATACCTTATAGCTAATAATTTCTATTGTTCAAATCCTACCAACACTAGGCGTTCCCCAACAATAGCGCCAAAATGATGATGTTCATTATAGGTTTGTTTTATCACCATTAATTCCAATTTATTTGTTGAATGCCAACATGGGTTAGTGCCTTAGCCAAATACATAATAGTCCATATATCACACAAGAATAGCTAGTAGTCTAAATTAAAACTGAATTAGAATTATTTCTTAAATAAATCACACTATTGTAAATGAAATCACACTTGTAGAATTGAAATCACACTTACAAAATTGATATCAAACTTGTGAAATTAAAATCACTCTTTCAAAATTGAAAGCACACTTACAAAATTGAAATCACACTTGAAAAATTAAAATAACACTTGAAAAATTGAAATCACACTTGTAAAATCGAAATCATATTTGCAGAATTGAAACAACATACACTTAACTTATGCTTCTCTGAAATCAACAATCAATAATGTTTTTTGGATTTTTATTTTTGAACCTACAACTTATCAATGCAACTACTTAAGATGCTATAAATAGTTCAAAATACACAATTAAAAGACACATAATCTACCATATTACTAATCCACCTTCCTTTCGAAAGAGTGAACACATATCCTCCTCAAAAGGGGATAAAGAATCAACTGTTACTACCAAATTACCAACACCAAAACTTCATTGATTGAATAAATGACAAAGGATTTTAGAATGATATACACAAAGATGTTATTTACAAGAGTTATCATTCCAAGCATTTCTTTTCCCTTTTATACATATACCATTTTTTAATGTTTAGTAAATTTATCCCTATATTTAGGATATTAGTTCCAACAAACAAGATATCAATTTTGGTGGATATTGGATAGGTTATGCCAAAGTGGAAAATTGAATTACAAGACACATCATACAAATTGGAGGTGTAAAATCCTTTAAACTTATAATCCACTTCCCAAAATGATTTTTCACAATATAGATGTGATAGATCATGTTTTTCTTCTTTTGATGACTTAGTATTTTTAAACACTCCAATTTAGAAGATTCAAAAAATAGACATGCTTGAGTGCAAGGATGATATTAAATCAAAGATAATATTCAATGGATTTTGGTGGACTCTGGTGCTTTTGTGATTGAATTTGATACTTTTTGACAGACCATGGTGCTCCTTAGAATAACTCCGACGCTTGGCTAATAGACTTTTTTGCTCCTCGAATGAACTCTAGTGCTTAGCTGATAGACTCTGACGCACCTCATTTGAACTCCAACGCTCAACGAATAGACTTTGACACTCCTTAGATGAACCTCAAAGATGATTAACTCGCATCCAAAATTAGAACTTATTCCTCAAGATTATATTAGTATTTATGTATGCTCTAATCCTTTAAGACCTCATTTTGTACACAAAACTTGTTGTTTGGCTCTTTTATTAGGCTAAAACATCTAAAAAACGAAAGGTTAGATTTGATTCCTCTCAGAAACCATTATATTACATTATATTATACTTTTAAGTCAATAATAAGTACAATATCAACTTGTATACAAATTATTGGGATCCTAATGATGGTAAAAATGAGTGTAAAATAGGATATTTCGGGGACTCATCAAAAAACAATGGAATCAATACCATATGTAGAGTCATAACAAGTGTCAAATACATATAAACAACTCATCCATCATAATTAAGGATCATAAATATAAAGTAAAAATGATGCAAGAAAATATATTAAAATGTTTTCAAACAAGTTAAATATGCCTGATTTAAGCCAATCACTTATATATTTTAAAATTATGAAAAAAATAAAATAACACTAAATTTAAGTGAAAAACTTATGTTTGATTGTTTAAAAAATTATCCACCAATAACATATATTTTTTAGGTATGCAACATATTATTAAAATAAATAATAGGTTATAATGGTATCAACAAAGGAGGCCAATTGAGTTACTTGTCCCTACAAGAAATAAAAATAGAATTGGAGGAAAAATGACCAAAGAACTACAAAGCAATACAAAAAATATTTAAAACAAACTCAACGCCCCCATGAAAAGTGAAGGTTGTGCTTAAAGTTATAATCCTCCATGCCAAAATTAGTAGGGGTGATAATAAAGACCTCAAACATTCTTTTGATAGGAGCCTCAACCAAACCTTTTTATTTTTTGACTTCTATCCAACCCTTATTAAGGCCCACAATATCATTGCATTCATCCTCAAATTGATGATGACCATGTTATTTTTTTGATTTAGAAGAGTCACCTTCATGAATTCTCTTTGTGGTACTAATTGAGAATTCCATTGAATTTGTCTCCTTACTCCTATGACACCATTGAATCAATTTTTTTCCATATACCTCCGTGGATATTGTTGTCCTTTTTTTCCCCCTGGGTAAAAATGAACAACGAAGGTCTACAAGATAAAATTGTCAAAGTTGGTGTATAAACTTTTCCAGAGTTCTTCTATACTTTCATGATGCCTTAGAAGGATCTTCAAATGCATGGGAAGAAGGATCTTCCAACATAGCTCATTTGAGCCCAAATAAACATATAAGTGCATTAATGCAAATTAAAATCATTTTATTGGGCTTGTGTTTGAATTAGGTAAATTATTACAGGCTCTTGAGATCAAAATTGGAACATTGTATATGACAGGGTTGGGGAGCTATCCCGGTCCCTCATGATAAGTCTCTTCCATGAATAGCTTGGTTGAGATAGGAACAAGCTCAGTGAGTCTTAAACATGTTGGTGAAGTAACCATTAAATGATATCGAGTGAGTCGATTAAGGATCAAGGAAAAATAACGAGATCAAATGCAAACGAATTTCAATGGATGACTTAGCTTAGAGGTTTGAGTTAAGAAAGAACTTGGCTGATCGATGGGACAAAACTCACTGCGATGGAATTTTTGAAAGGACTCGACCTTTACCATTTTCATATGTGAGCTGGTGTTTTCTAATCTTGGGAGTTTTCCGTGACTTTTAATGAATGACAGAGTTCGATATGGAGATGGTTCATATAGAGTGTTAGATTATGGCTCAGGCAACTAATCGGTGATGGAAGATCATAGTGTGTGGAGCTTGAGCACAGTTCAGGTGAAGAATTCACATCATCATATCGAAGGGAAGTTCATTGAGTTACTAATTAGAGCTCCGGGAATGGGTTTAGGAATAAAAAAGTAGCAAAGATCTCGACATCATATGGCGAGTCTTAGAAGTATCAATGCAAATCGAGACCAAAAGCATGTAAGGAGTTAAGATGGTCATGGTTGACGGAGTCATCAGTGGGTGCATAAAGGAGATCTTGAGCTTAGTGGTCAAACTATGGAATGGATATTGATACAGATAGGACTCCAGGATAGGCGTAAGAGATCGAGTTGAGCTCAGTGTCAGAGTGATAAGCTTCGGGCCTCATTACCGAAGGTAAGGGATCGAGCAAGTTGAGTTGCTTGGTGGTAGTGGAATGAAGCGAGGCATAAGATCAAAGTGTTAGGTGAAAGCATTGTAAGTGGCTTGAGAAGTTGATGGTCAAGCGAAAGGAAAGATACGAGGTAGAAATTATGTTGAACGATGTACACAACAGGTAATGATCAAAATTGGTGTTGAAAGTTATCTTTTCGTAGGTGGGATCAACTCGCGAAGAGCTCAGTGCGTGTAACTCGGTAGAGGACATGCTTGGGGAAATAGCTTAGCTCTACAATGAGGTGAAATATGGACCAAGATTGGGGCTCGATGCGTGTAAATCCATGGAGGTAGCATTCAAAGAGGCTAAGTTATACAAAGCACTCACTCGAAGGAGCCAAAGTCCTCATGGGAATTGAATCACGAAGGGCTCGTATCAACGAAACAAGAGATCGAAAGGGTGAGATCCCAAGCCAAGTTATTGTATTAGCTTGGGAAATGGTTTGGAATGAGTCGAGGTGAGGTGATCACAAACAAGTTTCAAGCTAATTAATAGCTCATCATGCTAAGGGCTTGTATACAGAAGCTCAGGAATGAGGAAGGATGAGGTCACATTTTCAGAGTTTTGCTTCAGAGTTATTTGATTTGGGATTTCAGAGATTTTTGGGATAAAAAATGTTGAATGAGTCAAATATTTCCAAATCCTAAAACTCCAAAACTCTAAAATTTGGAGTTTCAGGTTTTTAGGTATCAGAAGCTATGAAGTGGTTGCCATGTCATGGGAAGGTCCGAGTCTTTTGTCGAGTTAGGAAGAGGCCTGGGTCTAATGCTGAGGTGGGATCGTGTTGCATGTCAAGTCCGTCGATGAGTCAGAATAATGGGCCACGTTGCATGGGTTTGGAGGAACTCAAGATCGATCGACAATATTTGTAGGGATCTTGCTCATGGTGGTGGAGACTGCGACGTGCTCGAGTTGGAAGGATGCAGAACACATAAGTGAGCTCGATGAGGTATTTGAGTATTAGTTCGCAAATCTTGAAGGTGGGAGGAAATCTCTGGGAGTGGCTCACCATTTGAGCCAAGTCAAATAGAGTTCATAGAAATATGTCTCGATGTTTAGCTCGACATGATGGAACTAGGTCGTGGTGGTGGTGGTGAACGTATGTATGGAGCTCATGGAAAAAATCATGCACATGAGGTCACGACATGTTTCTTTACTATTGAGGAGATTCATCTTCCCGTGTGTGATGCTTCTTACTGGCTCATTCCATGCCGAGCCACTTCATTGTATTCCTATAAGATCCCAATCAAGTTGTGTACTTAATATGTTGAAAACTTATCCCAATCCGAGCTAGAAGATGCGTGAGGTGCAAGAGGATCTTGAATCGGCATTTACAGGATGAAAGGTGATTGGGTTTGGCAGAAAGCTTTTTTCAAGCAAGACGAGGTGAGTGAGTCATTGTGTAGTGTGTTGGAGATACTTTCATGCACATAGATGAGTCATTCAGAGGGAAGGATGAGTTAGGGTTAGCGGGGTGGAAAGCTCAGACATGTTGGTAAGAAGGAAACTCGGCTCGGACTTGATTATAATGACCTGGAAAGAGATTGATAGGAGTCTACGAAGCCAACAAGGTAAAGTAACTAGAGGAAAACTAACACAACATGGAGGAACTTGGCGATGGTCGTATGGGTGGTGAGCTCCATCAAATGTGCTTAATCAAAGAGAATTTCAATGCGTCAAACTAGAGCTTGAGCCCATGACCAATGAACATGAGTCAAGGAGAGCTCGTATCTTAGAGCTTGTATGGAAGATGCCAATAACCAAGTTGAGCCATTCATCATTCACTGAGTGAATCGGTCAGGGAGAGCTTGGATACGAACCAAGGACACTCGGTGGTAAGCTAAAAAAGATGGAGGAGATCAACGCGGGTAGCTCAGCGGTGAGAATTGGAAGTGATAGAGGAGCCATGTTTCAAGACCAAGCCGGTCAAGAAGCACTCGATGCAAGGGATCTCAGTTACGTCGGTTGATGGAGGAGCTTGTTTTAAAGTGAACTCAGTCGATGTGATGAATGATGGTGCTTGGACCAAACTCGATGAGTTGGCTCGGTGAGCCAACCACCGAGTTGGACTTATTTTTTAGTCTTTTCTTCAAGGACCCCTCCCTCCTAATCACAAACCGGTTAACATGGGGCCCACCAAAATTAAATTAATTTAATATTTTTATTTAAATATTTTTAATAATAATATTTATTATTATTATTTAAATATTTTATTTAATTATTTTAATTAATTGAGAAGACTATGTCAAAAAGCAATTAGTGGCACATGATGGAACTTTCTCAAGTGGTTCAACCGACTGTAATAAATGATACATCATTTACCTTCAATTTAGGAAGGGAATTTGACTCCTTCTCCCCTCTCTCTCATTTCTTCTATAAATGTAAGTTGGAAGCTCATTTCAAGGGGTTCCAATAGGTCATACAAGTTGGACAAGTTAGACACTTTCCAAGTTGTCTCTCTCTTCACAAGCTGAGAAGCTGTGAATTTGGAGGCTCTCAAGCCTTTCTTCCCAAATTGTAATGGCAACCTATTCCTTTTATCTGATGTAATGATGCACTGTGCAAGTGATTGAAGTAATGGAAATCATTTATTGTGATCATTTATATGTCCTTTCATGATTTTGCTGCTTCTATTTTCCTCTCTCATGTTTGCAGGTGAACCTTGCAACCAGGGTTTCCTTTGCAAGTTTTTTGGAACTCATTGTGCTTATTAGGGAATGAAGTACTATATCTAAAGTGGGTTTGTAATGCATGTCATTATTTCTCATGATCATCTCTCTTCATCGGCAAGCCGGAAGGTTTTCTAGCAACACCCTTTCTTGGTGCATCACCACTTCTAGTATAGGTTTTATTTCTTTACAAATATCTCTCCCTAATCCCTTGAAATGTTAGCATAGGTCTAGTTAGGCATTTTTTATTGCATTAGGAGTAGTGTAGCGCTTAGTTTTGGAAGAGAAAGCCAGCCTCCTCCAGAGATTCACCTTGAGCCCAAGTCCCACAGCTTGAGAGGTGATCCCATGTGTCCCAATCACACCGAATGTCATGTTCACTTTCAGGCCATTTGGGGGGTGCAGTGATTTGGTGATAGCAGATATTTACACTTATGAATGTTGTATCCCCCTATCGTTATCTTCATCCATCAAGTATTTCTTCATTAGATTGTCCTCATATTCTGAATCCAAATGAAGATAGGGTTTTCATGCTTTGGTATTAGAGGGTCAATATTTTTTCCTTTTTGGTTTTCCTATGAATTGCAAGGATTCTTGTATATTCCCTATTTTCTCACAAATCCTACAACAAAAAATTACGATTTCATAGTCCAGGGTCTAATACCACTATATGTCACCATGTTTTAATAACATCTTTTGTGGAAGTCCTTTGTTGAGATCTACTCCTTGTATATTTTTACATAAGTGAACAATCCCAACTCTTCCTGTTTGGTATCTATTTTAATGTTTTTTCCCAACAAATTTCAAATACCTTCTAAAAATTCTTGATGCCAAAAATGAAGAGGTAGTTTTGGAAGATGAACCCAAACTATAATTTTGGATACAACCATTGTGTCTGGGTTTATTACAGGGAACTATGGAGTCAAAAAAATACCTACTTTCCCCCAGAACTAATGTCCCTCATGCAAAACCTTTTGAAATTACTCCTTTGAAGGCAATTGAACAATGAAGATCTATTTATGGTAAAAATGGAATTTACAAAGCTAGGTCAAGTTTGTAAAGAGCCATTCAAAAATATCTATAGAGTGGGGCCAAAACCCATTAAACCTGTAAATCACTTCATCTTATTGATAACATCGATGCCTTTCTTCATCTGCCTCACTTGAGATTACCAAGGCAAGTATCACATCAATTTAATTAACCATATAAGGGTTTGGAGTAGTTTCTGCAAAGAAAATAGTGTTTGTAGGATTATTCATGGATGTATTTGTAAGTGAGGTGGGCTTATGTCCACAATTGAACCTTTGATTCCCCACCCTACACTAGATTCCGTGGGATCCTGTTAGATAGTAGCTGCCACCGTAATTTTCCTTTGTTGCAAGTAGAAACCCTAATCAATCATTTGTGTGAGTAGTATTTCGTCTCTATCTCGACCAAAAACACAAAAACATTTTAAATAGACATCAACACCCATAATATAGCTTAATTTTATGAGTTTAAATTCTCATAAGAAACACGTAACATAAATCCTATCTCATTTACAAAAATATTTTTTAAACACACATCAACCTGCACAAAATATACCTTGAGATTTTAAAATTAATAATAAAAATGTCCATGCCTTTTCACGGGTAATATCAATATTTGTATTTTAATAACACATGCATTTGATGCACTCTCTTAATAATTCAAATGGCCTCAATATAGTAAATTCACAAATATCACTATGAAACTACTGTTGTATATATCTCCCTCCCCAGGTAAATATAAACAAATGGAAGAATATGGAAATCAAAGAAACTCATACCCTGACATTTATTGCACCCTAGTGTAGGTTAGGGGCACATGTAAAAGGATGTCGACATGAAAATGGATGTTCCCTAGCGCAGGTTGGGGGTGTAGGTAAAAGGATGTCGACATGAAAATGGATGCGCCTTGGCGTAGGTTAAGGGCGCAGGTAAAAGGATGTCGACATGAAAATGGATGTGCCCTGGCGCAGGTTAAGGGCGCAGGTAAAAGGATGTCGACATGAAAATGGATGTGCCCTGGCGCAGGTAAATGGTGCAAGTAAAAGGATGTCGACATGAAAATGGATGCGCCCTGGCGCAGGTTAAGGGTGTAGGTAAAAGGATGTCGACATGAAAATGGATGCGCCGTGGCGCAGGTTAAGGGCACAAAGCACAAAGTGTCAACATGGAATTTTCAGTGCCTATGGTGCATGTAAGAGTATGTCGACATAAGGATGGATGCGCTGAGGCGCATCTTCAGGAGGCACAAAATTTTGAGCATTGACACCCCGACAGGAAGCAAACCCTGGCGCAGATATTCAGATGACCATAACTTTTCACAAGGAGCTTGGATTCACACAAGGTTGGAATTTTCGGAAAGCTTATTGGGTGAGAACAAGTTCTTCAAAAATTTAAAATACAATTCACCATTTTTCGGTTTGTTAAGGTTCTCACCTACCGCCATAATGAAATGAATTAAATGCAACTTGGAGGTGGTTGGGGTAGATTTGGAATTCCTCTCTCTTTTCTCTCTCGTTCTTCCTATAAATTGTAAAGAGGGGCTTCTTTCTAAAGGTTGGACATTCTTGTTTTACCCCTCCCTTCTTCTCTTTGGCAGGTGAATTTGTGGAGTTCAAAACTCCCATCTAAAACTGTAATGCAACTTTTCCTCTTGGCATTTTGTAGTGTATTGTATCATCTTTAGAGAAAATAATGCATGTCTTTGGATGATTCTCTACCCTCTCTATGTTCATTTGCATCCTTTTGATCTTTCACTGCAAATTTTGTTATCTGTGCATGATCTTGCATTGCATTTTAATGGTTTGTGTTTATTGGCAAGACAGGTGTTCTTCATTCCTTGGTGCATCACCTTTGTAGTTTAGTTTTTATTTTACGCATCTTCTTACCCTGTCTCCTTGGAAAGTTAGTTTAGGTTTTTTGAGTAAACCCTCTACATTTTTACATGTGCATCTGAACAGAGGAATAGGAATTGGCCTTCATCCGGAGAGCTTTTCCAATTCGCGAGGTCCCACACTTGGGAAAAGTTCCATGTTATGCAATCACACTGAGAGTCTCAACCCATCGAGTTGCAGACATTCAGGGGTGTTGTGATACGCCACCAACAACTACTTAAATAAATGAGGTAATACATAATTAATATTAGGTGGTTTCTTTTTTGATACAATAAATGGGTAAGGATTTTAAAAGTCTCCCATGTTCTTTTACATCAACAAAAATATATAAATATTACAATTTAAACAAGAACAGATGTACAACATGGTCTAGAGCCACTCAAAGACCCAACCAAGCCATTCCTCCACCAAGAGAGGACCAAAACAAAAGATAATGAGGTTCAAATCCCCAAAAACCAAGACCATCACCCATTAGCAAACAAAACTAAATAGAAATATCAACCAAAATTAGACACTATTTCTTGTAGATTCCCTAAGAACAAGTGCGTAGGACCACCATTGGAATTCTCCTACATTTACCTCAAGATTTGGCTACCTTCTTTAATTTAACACTCCTTGTAATTCTAACACTTGGAAGATATGTATTTGGCCTCATATTGGGTCTAGGTTTTCTATGAGTGATCATTTTCCATCCATAAACTTTAAGAAAGGATTTTGTATCCTCTAGTACCTCATGTTCATAATCTTACCGAGAGTAAACACCTTAGATCTATCCTCCATCTCTCCCCTTTCATGATTTTTAAACTTGGATCCCTCTCATGAAGCTAACCCCTCCCCATGTAAAGAGGCAAGCTGAGTGAACTCTTGAATATTTGAAGAAGCCAGAAAAGTAACCCCTTCCCTTTTTCTTTTCTTTACTTAATTTTACGAATCTTTCTCCTGATTTCTCCATATATATCCTCTTGGATTCCTTTTGTCTTGTCATTCCTATTTTCCTTAATCCCCAAGAACATGGGATCTTCATGCTAGTTTTTGGTCATTCTCCCTTTCCATAATTTTAGAAGGCACATCAACACTCCACCATACTAGCTTTTATTTTTTTTAGTTAAAGGAACAAGGAATTCCCCTTCAAGGAAGTCTTCATATTCAAATTTCAGTGATCCCCACCCCTATTTACATATCATCCCATTAACAAAAATGGGAGCAATGATCTCCTCTTTGTGTTGTTCTTGATTCTTTGGTGTGGGAAGGCCACTAGCCTCCTCAACTAAGGTTGAAGATTGCTTTTTATTTAAACTATGACCTAACTCCTTAGTCTTGACAAGTTACCAGTCCTTTTTTTCATAACAATTTTTCATTATTCTTCAAATTGGGGCATTTTTTACCAGGGTTCCCTACTCTGAAACAAGAATGACACCAAATAGATTCATTTTCATATTCAAAATTTTGAACCCATTTTCCACATTTAGAAGACAAGGTGATAGAGTGAGGTAATATTCTTCCCATCAACATTAAAATAAAATCTACATAAAAAATTTCTTTTTTATTTGGTTGTAGGGTTAAGTGTAATGGGTTCACCAATAGATTTAGAAACACCCTTGAAAACTTCTTCTAACTATAATTCTAATGGAATTCCAAACAATTTGACCCAAATGCATATAGCTTGACAATTTTCTTTATTGGGATCAAAACATGGGCTCCATTTTCTTAGGAATATACTTACCTTTCCATAAAATCAAGGGTCACCCATGAGATTATGAAAAAGTCTTCAAAATTGGTGAATGAAATGAGGAAAAATCATGTGAACATTGTTGTGATTTTAAAAAATCTTGCAATCTTCCATTTCCTTAAATTCCAACGTTTGACTGTGTTAATGTTGGGACTTGAGCCCCAAAATTTTCCAATCATGGTATTAGCCATTCTCATCATCTAAAGGTGTAATACTAAGGATTTTCTAGGCTCTTTCCTTTAACCAAGTTTTCCCACGTCTCCCTAAGCTTATTACGAGGTGAATGATTTAACAAAAATAGATTTATTATTAAACTCTAATTGTAGAGTAACTAATGTAAACAATGAATTAAAGTGCTGAGCATAATATGACATGAGTAAATAAGAAAGTAAGTATGAAACCCTAAGAAATAGATATAGAAAGAATGACTTAATTGATTTACACATGATCTATAAGTGCTCTTGACTGGGAAAACTATTGAATAGAAAATGAATAGTGTCAGTATTTCTCCCAATAAATTATGGAATGCAAGAAAAAGGCCAGGCACGGTCACCCACGGTAGGACAAGGGCACTTGGGTGCTAATGACCTCCTCTGGGTGCTTGTGACTATACAGGAGCTTTGGATCTTATCTTTGATGTGTCACAAGTATGTCACACTTAATCTGTGTTGATCACCTGAAAGTCACACAATGATTTTCAAGGGTACTTGTGATGTAGAGAAAAATGGATTTTGTAAGCATTCATTCAATAAATAAGGTTCAAACAACACCTTTACTTCTAACTCTGCATATGAGGATCATTCACATAGCCTAAAATGGCTTTAAAATGTAATATTTGATCAAATATTTCCTTAGAAAAATTTCCCATAGTCTATACCCTATTTCAACACCTTAATCCATGTTATATACACCTCCTTTAATGATTCATAATCAGGAAAACAAGTAACTCACCTTTTCTCTCCAAGTTTCTCTTCTTCTCTCTTAACTAGCTCTTAGCCCCAACATGCAATTTTTGTCTTTTTCCCTTCTCTGAAACCTTCCAATATTTTTACCTTGTTTTAAAGCTTAAAAAAATTTAAATTAATCATAAAATTACCACAAGATATCAAAAATATCTCCTTCTACCTATCTCTCTCAATACCTCCCTTTGTGTTCTCAAGACCACGCACTTTGGTACATTCAGAGTTAGAACAAACTACTCATAACTAGAAGGAAATGTAAGCTCCATTAGAATCCCTTTATCATCAATAAGGTGTATGAAAAGTTCTAGAACCCAAATCATTTCCTTTCTCTCTCTATCACACTTTTCTCCTCTAAGCTTACTAGAGCTCAACTAGCCCCAAAACAGTCCATTTTCCTTCATATCTTTTTATGCACAATAGATCAAGATAGAAACTTGCCATATTTTCCACCCATTTCCCCCTTATTTCATTGTGCAAATTTTCAAGATGGGATTGCACACATAACTCCAGCTTCCTTTGTAAAGTGACATTCACAATTAGCACTTCAACTATGTTGATCGCCCTTCCTCATGACTGTCATTAATATCTATAAATTTCACCCTTAGTTTTCTAAAATTATTTCAAAATGTCTTAGAGGAATATTTTAATATGGTGGATTAAGAATTTCAAGGTAAACTTCAAGGTTTAAAGGCGCAAAACCTTAATCTTTCCTAAAACCCTAACTACCACTTTGTGACAACCTGGGAAGCAAGAAAACATCATAAAAGATTCTAAACTTAATCTCATGACCCAAAATTTCACCTGGAGCTTTTTATTCATCTATCCTATGTGAATTTATTACCAATAAGGACTATGTTATCTTTATACTATGCAAACATCCTTCAAGTTCACTGTCATTCCCTGGTTAAGAGGGTTTTTAACTGTGCACACTGTTATTTTCCATAAACCTCAACTTATATTTGAGTAAATGGTTAATAAGTCTCCATCATAGCTAAAATATCATACCCGAACCATTCATTCATAACCCCCTTCATGAATTAACACAGTTCTTTGCACAATTTTGCTAAGACGGTTGGAAACATCTTACTTGTAAGATTTAAACAGAGTTTGATCTCTTACTGTGGTCACTAAGTGTCAACTAATCACATGCATACCATATGGACAATGTATAAATGATTCAAATACATTATTCACTCCAAAACTTCCTATAAATGTCACTTCAATACTCTCTTTTGAACATCTTGTTATAAAAACAACCCACACAATTTTTTTTGAAACCAAAACATAGTGTATCAATCTTCCTAGAACTCTAATAACTGAAACCCAAACCAATACATGAAATAACACTCAAGATACCTCGCAAAAAACATGCATCAACAATATGAATGATTTAGTAAACATTAATTTAATATAATAATCACATACTTACTCAAGTTAATCCTTCATTAAACAAGATTGTGATCCTTTCACACAAAAATAGAGCTACATGAATTCAAATAATTATATTTCTTACAAAATTCAAGCCTTCTCTCTCTTGATTTTATTCCTCTCATCCTCCCATATTTAGGATTCCCCCCTTATAACTAACTATATCTCCCTTATATTTGAATTTCATCTTCATTACCTCTCCTTTATTCAACCTAACTACCTTATAATGACACATCCGTTGCTTTACAACACATTGAGGCATTTTTTGCATTTCATAAACTTTAACTCACTCCTAGGACTCTAGAATCCTTCACATACTTGTTAAATTTACTTAAGAGCCATATATGATCCTTTCCACTCTTGAATTCACCTTCTACACTCTTAGAAATTTAAATTGCAATTTGAAGGGAAACATAAGAATTTGAAATTTTGGATAGCTTGACTCCACTTAGTGCTTATAACTACATCTTAGATTCTTCCTCGTGACTTCAAGACCCATATCCTTCTTCCTTGTTATGACTAGAAGTTCATTTTTGCATTTTGTAGCTTCTTCCCTGATGCTCCTACATCATACTCCCAATGTGGAGAAAAATATCATTTATACTTTTTTTACATAGCTTAGCCTTTATCACTTTAACTTGTTCTTTCTCTTCCTTCTGCACTGTCATTGTCCTTATATGCTTCAAGTCCACCTGGGTCCCATACAGTAGTCTTTCTTCTTGTATTTTCCTTTACTTTGGTTCTTTTTTTTCTTGAATTACATCTTCACTTTCATCATCTTCATGCCTCCATCCCTTGTACATGCATACATTAACATTAAAATAAAAATAACATATTTTTTCTCATCTTTTTCCACCTTCTCCATATCTATATAGTTCATATCCATCATGTAGTCATCACTTTCATTACCATAATATGCATTTTCTTGATTATTTTATTGCTTTGTCGTATTCTCTAGCATGGTAAACTAATCTATACTTGTACATTCTTATTATTTGTTTTCATTTGCATCACCATGGGCCAAGGAAACCGCTACATTCTTAGCTACACCTACAATTTCCTCTTTTCCATCCATCTCATCTAACGAGCTTTAAAAAATATCATCAACATCATTCATGAAAACTTAATCCCATCCTTTCTTGTCATCATGTTTCTCAAATTCACAATTGAAGTCAGCTTGTACAACTTCTAGGAATTCATTCACACCATCATCAATATCAAGTAACAATTCATCAATCTTGCTAACCTTGACCTCATTATTTACATGTTTTCCTCTTTTGACCTCTGAAATATGTGTATTCTCTAAGTTCATCATATTTCTTTATCATTTCATTTTCACTCTTATGTATCATGCTTGTTTTATTTCTTTTCCAAATCATATTAAGTTCATTGTACATTACTTATGTCCTCATAAGACCAAGTTTCTCTCTCTCTCGTTGGTCTTGTTCACTTGGATTTTAATTTGTTTGCTTTGGTTTATCATCTTCTTTACATGCTTCTGATTTTTACATCCATATAGGAACTAAATAACCATAATTCTTGACTGATTTTGAGGGATATTCATGGATCTTGTCAACATATTTCACTTGATTTTCCTCTTGTGTCATCTTCATTTCTTCTTTCTTGATGGCTTCTCTTAGCTTCATTCTCTGATTTATTTTCACAATCAAACTTATAGGCCATTTCACCTTATTCTTCATCAAAAAATCAATCCCATAGCTTGGTTTTTTCATCAAATATCTTAACTTATCTATATCTTATCTCAACTTCCTCAGTTCTTAGTCCATTTTCTCTTCTTGTCTTCTTGCCTCTTCTTTCTTTTTGTCTTCCTCTTTCTTATTTCTCTCTATCTCTTCTTGTTTCTTAATGTGGCTAAACAAATTCAACATATCTCTTACCAAATATTTCTCTCTTTTGAAGCAATATATCTCACCTTGCTTCTTCCACACATCACCTAGGATTGCAACCTAGTATGTTGGTGTCTTCTGACTCTTCTTTTCACTCTCACAGTTCCACTTATTCTCTTTCAAATTGTCACTTTCATCCACACATTCACAATCCAATGTTAGCCATAAATAACAATCAACTGTCATTCATAAAAATAAACTCATTCTCTAATACCAAATGATATAGATAAAAATGGATTCTGAAGAATCCATTCAATAAATAAGGTTTAAACAATACCTTTACTTCTAACTCTGCATATGAGGATCACTCACATAGCCTAAAATGACTTAAAACTGAAATTTTTGATCAAATATTTCCTTTGAAAACTTCTCACCAGTTTATACCCTTTTTCAAAACCTTAATCCATGTTATATACACCTACTTCAACGTTTCATAATCAGGAAAATAACTAATTCACCTTTTCTCTCCAAGTTTCTCTTCGTCTTTCTTAATTAGTTCTTAGCCCCAACATGACATTTTTGGATTTTTTCCGTCTTTGACGCCTACCAATCTTCGTACCTTGTTTCAAATTTTCAAAAAAAATTAAACCAATCATAAAATTACCACAAGATATCAACAAAATCTCCTTCTACCTATCTCTCTCAAGAATGCCCTTTGTGTTCTCAAGACCATGCACTTTGGTACATTCATGGTTAGAACAAGCTAATCATACCTAGAAGGAAATGTAAAAAATCCATTAGATGCCCTTTATCATCAATAAGATGTGTGCAAGTTCTAGAACCAAACTCCTTTCCTTTCTCTCTCTATCACACTTTTCTCCTTTAGGCTCACTAGACCTCAACTAACCCTGGTATAGTTTATTTTCCTTCATATCTTCTTATGCATGAGACATCAAGACACAAACATACCATATTTTTCCACCTATTTTTTTCTCTTATTTCACTTAGTAAAGATTCAAGATGGAATTCCACACCTAACTCCCACTTCCTTTGTTAATTGACCTTCACAATTAACCCTTCAACTGTGTTGACTACCCTTCCTCATTACTGTCATGAATATCTACAAATTTCACCCTTATATTTATATCAGTCTTTCAAAATATGATACAGGACTCTTTCAAGATGGTGGATTCAAATTTTCAAGGTAAACTTCAAGGTTAAAAGGCACCAAACCTTAATCTCCCTCAAAACCCCAACTAACACTACGTGATAACCTAGGAAGCAAGAAAACGTCATAAAAACTTCTAAACTCCATCTCATGACCCAAAAGTTCACCTTGAAGTCTATATTCATCTAGCCTATGTGAGTTTCTTACCAATAATGGATATCTTGTCTTTATACTATGTAAATATCCTTCAAGTTCGCTGTTCTGCCATGGGTAAGAGGGTTTTTAACTATGCACACTTTTATTTTCCATAAAACTCAACTTATCTTCAATTAAAAGGTTAATGAGTCTCCATCAAACCTAATTTATCACACCTAAATGATTCATTCATAACCCCCTTTATGATTTAACACATTTCTTTGCATAGTTTTTCTAAGACAGTTGGAAACACATTACTTGTAAGCTTTAAATAGAGTTTGATCTCTTACTGTGGTCACTAAGTGTCAACTACTCACATGCATACCATAAGAAAATTATATACATGCTTCAAATACATTATTAAATCAAAAAATTCCTCTAAATTTCACTTCAAGACTTTCTATTGAACCACTTGCTATAAAAACAACCCACACAGTTTTGCTCGAAACCAAAACATAGTGTATCAATCTTCCTAGAACTCTAATGACTGAAACCCAAACCAATACATGAAAGAATACTCAAGATCCTTCACAACAAGCATGCATAAACACTATGAATTATTGAGTACACATAAATTCAATACAATAATCACATACTTACTCAAGTTCATCCTTCATCAAACAAGATTATGGTCCTTTCACACAAAAAAAAAGCTACATGTATTCAAATAACTGTATTTCTTACAAAATTCAGGCCTTCTCTCTCTTTCTTTTCTTCCTCTCATCCTCCCATAGCGAGGATTCCCCCTTCTAACTAACTCTCTCTCTCTCTCTATCTCTTTCTCTCTCTCCCTTATATTTTAATTTCATCTTCATTACCTCTCCTTCATTCAACCTAACTACCTTTTAATGACACGTCCTATGCCTTACAACACATTGAGGCATATTTACATCATTTTTGACATTTCATAAACTTTAACTCACTCCTAGGACTCTAGAATCCTTCACATACTTGTTACATTTATTTAAGAGATATTTAGGCTCCTTTCCACTCTTGACTTCACCTTCTACACTCTTAGAAACTTAAATTGTAATTTGGAGGGAAACATAAGAATTTGAAATTTTGGATAGCTTGACTCCACTTAGTACTTAGAATTACATCTTAGATTCTTCCTCATGAATTTAAGACCCATAACCTTCTTCCTTGTTATGACTAGAAATTAATTTTAGCATTTTTAGATTCTTCTTTGATTATCCTATATCAACCTGTAACCTGCAAAAACCCACAAACCACATCAAACCTAAAAAGAAAGATGCAATATGGGGCGTCAGACTTACCCCAATGGTCACCTCGAGTGTGAAATTATGACTGATCATTATACTACATCTCAAAATCCATGTAGTTCTGGTGAGTGTGTGTAAGAATCATGTTGTAGGATTCCCTTGTACAAGTGCACTTGATAGAGAGTTGTAGCTAAATGTAGAAATGTAGTACAATGTGTGGATGTAATTAAAGAAAATTTTACTTACAATACTATGTATGCAGTCCCTTGTCCCTTGAGTGGATATTAGATGGATATCTTAAAGTGCTTTAGGTGCCTTTGGGATGTAAGTTTAGGTGATATTAATAATGCTTAGTGTTTGGTCCTTTATTTTGAACACATACCTATGTATTTATACATTTCCCTTATTTTAATTTCATAATTGACAACTGAAAGGCTGACCCATAAATGAAAAAGATTCCCAAAAGATAAAAGAGGCCCAAAAAGAGTGATTAAGGTGAAAAATGGTTAGGGGCACCCATAGGGGGCAAGACCGATTGGGCACTACTATCCTAGCTAGGCATTGGTGCCTGGAGCCATAAAAGATAAATCAATAAAATCCTGACAGGGTTGTATGGTATGCAAGACCAAATATAAAACAAGAAACAAAAAAAGAGGCCAAATTCAGTCGTCAATTACTAGTTTTCTTGCCTAGGAATCATATGATTGCTAGTATGTGTTTAGGACCTAGAAATGTACCAAAGTGCATGATTTTGTGTCTACAATGAACAATTGGAAACAAATATAGACGTGCGGAGGTCCCATCCATCTACAATTCCAAAAACCCTTGCCCCCATATCATTTTTGTTATCCTCATCTCCTTGCAGAGCCTCATATGCAATGCCTTTCATCCTAGCTCCCCTTTTCAAGTTTGTTATCAATGGCTCCAACATCCTTCCTTGATAGGTACTTAGCAAAATTATTTGTTATTCCCGCACTAAAATATACATATTCATTATCCTTCATTTTGAATTCATATTCTAATGAGTTATTATTATATATAATGGAAATCCTACTCATTCCGTTGTATTTCATATGTATATTATATTAACAATTATATATGAGTTGAAAAATATGTTGGGAAGGATGTTAAATCAAAGTTACACTATAATTTCATTTGATATGATAGTTGTGCAATATATATTAACCTTATTTTATTTTTAATTATAGCATAAAATATTGAAGATTGACGTATTGAGAAGAACATAAAGGTCGAAAATGGACCTACAATATCAAAGATTGAAATTATGTTTAAATTTTACATGTTTTTAAAATGGAGAGGATGTTGTTTGGGAGTACTTGTCTCGTACTCTTTTCTAAAATGTACGTATTCATTATCCTTCATTTTAATTAATATTCAAATGTAACTATGGGAAAGAAAATAAATCTAGAAACAATCACATTTTTGAGATTATAATGAATGCTAAAATCAAATTGGATAAAAAAGAAAGAGTTCACAAATATATTGACTCTCCCAAAAAATATAAAGCAACATAAAAAATATCTTACCATAAATAAAACAAAATGCACCACACACACACACACACACACACACACACACACACACACACACACACACACACACACACACAATATATATATATATATATATATATATATATATATATATATAATTTGACAATGTAATTCAATTCCAAATAATTACCTAACATAACCACATGCCATTAATAATTACAATTTATAAAATCAATATACCTAATAGGATACCAATTAAATTTAAAACTTTTTCCAATTAATTTCTGCAATGTCACAAATTTTGATAGTCAGAGTATAATTTGTTTAAATATCAAATTTTATATTTAAGAATAAATTATATTTATCACTTATTTGGTTCATTAGATCTCCCATTTATTCTTCACAAAAAAAGACTAAAAAATTAATTCTTTAACATTTAATGCAGTCTATAATTACAACTGGCAACACTGAAATACAGAGTTGGGCATTACATTTGAAGAGCCTTATTTCTCATAAATGAAAAGATTTCCCTATATATTTTCTGGAATTTTTCTAGAGCCTTCTTTATGTAAGTGAAAGGATTTGCATGGATATTTTTATCACCAAATCATTTCACCCTCTGATTGCTCAACCTGTGAGTGTGTTAAGGCAAGCAGAGTGACTGGGTAACATAGAATTGCTTCAAGGTGTGGGACCTTGTAGTTGAAGCAATTATCCAGAGAAGGTTGTTTCCTCTTCCTAAACTAGTGCAACAATTAACTCTAATGGAAAGAAAATATAACTAATTCTAATCTATGACTTCCAAGGAACCAGGGAGAGAGAAATAACATAAATGAAAGAAAATATACTCTAATGAGGAGATGCACCAAAAGGGGAGTGTAGGGAATCTCTTGAATGTGTGGAAATAATAGACAAATGAAGTGTAGAGAGGGTGTAACAGTCACCATAGTCAACAACAACATCAAACTAGCACCTCCATGAAAGCACAACAGTAATGAAACCTGCAAGACAATTTAGATTGACACAATACAACTGCAAGTGAATTGAAAAGGTAAGTAAAGACAACAAACACAAGCAAAGGGAAGAACACATCCACAATAATCAAATCCATAGCTTCATTGATATACACAATTCAATTAATTATAGAGAAAGGAAAGGATCATCATGGAAGATGTCTAGAATGAAGGCCTGCAACACATTTGCTTCTTAGAAATTTTTTGACAGAGTTTCGGTAAGAAAAGAATTCCCCTTCCAATGAAAGGATTTTACAATTGATAGAAGAATTTGGTCAGGAGAGAGAAAATCAAGTTTCTAGGATACATGCATTTCTTAGGTACTAAGTGCAATATTTATTTTAAAATATTATGGGACACCTACATATCCCATTGTTGTTGTACTGTAGCTTATGGGACAAGAAATTGGCTCCCACGCCCCATTAATTATGGTAGTTGGTTGTACATTGTCCCTTGGAGTGTAGGAGAAGAAATGCCATTTTTACCCCCTTCCACTCACCAAAACTAAAAATTGAATTTTCTGGCACATAGAGGACTTCAAGACCTTTCTGTAAAGTCTAATTTTGCTTGAAACAGAGCTTTGAGGAGAAAGTTATGGCATTTTCAATTTATAGACTGGTAGGAGAGTTAGGGGCCACATTGTTGCTGCTTCCCAGTTCATTGTGGCAATCCTGACATGCATTACTGCTCCTTTGTCATCACTTTTCTCCATTTTCTTTACTTCACCATTTTTGTGAAGTAAAGTAGTTTACTTTCACCGCATAACTCCATTTGACTTTTTTTCTTTACATGTGGGATTGATGGTTGTTTTTACTATCTGGGGGTGGCGAGTCGAACTTACCACCCACCTCACTTTCTAGCTCACTTGGTTCATGACTACAAATATTCCTCATTATTCACCGTAATGGTAGAAATTTGAATTTTTACTTTGGTTGATGGATGAACATCTCCTCTTCGGTATTTGATCAACTTGCTTCATTTAGCCACATCATGTAAACATCTCCCCACCATGCTTAATACCCATTGACCGCAATTCTTAATATTCTAAACTGGAATGCAATTACTTATTGCTTCAATTCATCATTTAAGTATTCTTTGAATTCACCTATGAATCCATTCTTTTTGTTGAGTTCACATTCACTTTTACTTCACTTGCTCGAAGTATTAAGCGTTGACTCCACTGCTCTGATTGACTTGGGGTTTTCCCTTCACAATTATTGGACTCAGCGATTTGACATGCTTCACATTCGTCATGGGACTTCCCCTTGCTTATCAATTTGACCCATGGATTGACTTACTTCATATTTAGTGAATGGAAACTTCCTGCATTTGCGTTCACCGAATTAATTTTTGAGAGGCTTAAACTCGAATCCTCAACATTTCATTTTAATGCAGCGAAAACTATTCACTAGTTTTACTTAACATGGTTCACAGGGAGCCTTAGAAATGTTTTTTTACTCTCAAGATCACTTCCCAATGCATGCATTATTTCCTCGATAACCTTTGTTCACTATGGAATTGTTGGTAGCTTTACTTGCTTTCCTTGCGGAATTAAAAGCCATATCTAATCGACAAATCACCAACTCAACACTACCAATTGCCCATTAATTGTGTCCGAAACTCATTTCTTTACTTTGCCTTGTAGGTTACACTTATTCCTTCATAAGTTTAAGTCAACTCACCCTTTGCTTTGCATTGAAAACGTTACCTAACATTATTTTAGTGGCCCTTGACACATTTCTCCTCGTCGACCACTCCCATTGTTGATGATTCAGCCAAATCATTAATGTGTTTAAATTGTTTCTTCAAATCACTTTCCATCTACGTGGACTTGCCCTAGCTTTACTTCATTGTGACAATGCCAAACTCTTTACCTGAGTCCCTTTCCGATACAAATCAATCCCTCCTCGACCTGCCGATTGACATTACTTTTTTTCCACCTAGGTCCATTGTGTTTTTTGGAGCTCATTACTTGATATAACAATCCACCTTGACTCAACTCTGCATTGTATTACAACTTTCCAACCAGCTCACATAGCTTGCTGGCTGAGAACTATTAGCTCAATTCACCTTGTCATAATTGTTTCCACTCGAACCTCACATTCTTTAGAGACAAGGCCATCACTTGCTGAGCCATTCGCCACTAACTCCATTCAAGATCAAGCTCATCCACTCACGTCTTCTTGCGACTTGGTCAAGTTGGCTCAGGATTTCATCGTACTCATTCACCATGACCTTGACCTATTTAGCTCATTGTTGGCCCCTAACTGTCTGCACTCATATGCGATCCTTAGGCTCATGGCTCGTAACCCAATGGTTTTTTCCATTGTGCATAGCTCGCAGTTCACTTATCTTTGCGAGCTCTAAATCACCTCTCTCTCCACTTGCCATTATTTCTTCTAACTCTACTTCGTCATTTCACTCCAAACATCCCATGAATCGTATTACTCAGCCCAGCTTGCAATTTTCTTTTAACATGGCTCAATGTTCCAGCCTTGGCACTCTTCTCCCCTGGCTAGTTCGACTGCACTCAGCTCCACAATGGCCTTCACTTGCTTTCAATGGGCTGAGTCTCAACCTTTCTTTACCATGGGCCTCTATGTGACTTGGTTCCTCGCCATCTTTTCAACAAACTCCTACGGCTGGCCTTTAACCCCGGTACTTGTCCTCGGATTAACTCATCTCACCTACTTGAGCACTAGACTCACCGAGCAATTAACTCTCTTCCCCAGACCATGAAATTGGTCCTAGCTGACTAACTCTTTGATTTCACCCAATGCCAGGTTCCACCATGGCTTGATGCCTCCAAGCCCATCTTGCTGTCGAGCCCTTTTTGGCCCAAGACCTATGTCGAATGCCCAACTTTCACCCATGAGCTCTTGAGGAGCTCACCTTCAACTTCAGCCATAAGACCCTTAGCTCATCGATTTGAAGTCGTTAAGCTCCACCTAATGAGATCACCTTCACAAATCAAGCCCATCTGCTTCAATTTCCACCAACTTGGTCAGACTCACCGAGCTTCTCGGTGAGCTCATTTCTAGCTTGATCACCCTCCTTTAAGCCATTTTTGCCAATTTTTGGCATTTCAAAAGATTTTTAATAAAATTTCTCAGGAAAGGGACTGTGGGAGCATGTACATGGAATGTATGTAAGCTATTTTTTTCACTTTTTCTCACTTTTTCCCATTTGGTGGATATGGGCCCACGGGGCCCGCATTATCTTTTTAAGTTGATCTTGAGTATCTTCAAAACCCAGAAGAGGAAAAAAAATTCCTCTTATGATTTCAATCTCTTGAAGAGTCACTAATGATTTCTCCTGAAACCTCAGAAACTACATGTAACCCAATTTCATCGTTAGGCTCTCTTCTCGATGCCCGGTTCTAGTCACATACCCATTGTCCATTTTACCCATGGAGGGGAAAAATGGATAACAATTTTGGTGACTCGCGGGGCCATCTATTTGCTAGATGTGGTCAATCAGTTGCTTGAAGGCATCCATTGGGCATGGAGTCTCTTGTATCAACCATGAACTGATCTAAACCTTAAAACCTATACCCTGAAGCATGCTCGAACATTGTTGACCTTAAAGATGACCTACTGCTGATTGTTGCATTTCCCAACTCTGTAAGATAAATATCTTAAAGATAAGATTGAGAGTGACAATTCTCTTAAAACTCAAATTCCTTACCATTTTCCCTACAATCCTAATTTGTGGGATGAAGGATGGTCCTCTTAAACTACCCCAACACCTAAAATTTTCCAAGTATATAATATGTTGAAACCAATGATTTCTTGGAGAGTATGGTGCATTGTAGAGTTTGGAGTAAAAAACATGCTAATTTGGACTTCATGGAACTCTATTAAGTTCTAATTTTCTTTCTTCTTATGAAATTTCCATCTCCGACATGCCACTTGGAATGCTACTGAAGGCATGGAATATTTCTTCTATACCTGGGGAAGGTTTCATGGCACTGGATGTCCCAAAACTAATTTCTATTACAAGGACTGTTAGAAGCTTAACTGTTGATCTGAAGGAGAAGAAGAATGAAAACATTGAAATCTATCCCTTGACCTGATTTTAGTTGCTCTGCATTTGAATAAATTTGAAGATAACAATTGTTTCCTATGAGCTTGAGATTTTTGCTGCAATATTATCTACTCTGAAGCATGGTGAACTGTGCAAAAGGACATGAAGCAATAGAACACGAGCCCAAGGAACTTAGGGAAATTAAAAACTAATCTAACTGCAAGTCAATGTGCATAAGCACTTGGAGAAATGAAAATTCTAAACTATTATATACAAGGGTGATATGTTACTCCTCTAATAAAAGTTCTTGAGATAGATTCCATTGACTAGAATCTGTAATTCTTCACCATCCAACTTAGCCAGTCGGAAAGCATTGCTAATATTACATTTTGTGATCATGTAGGGACCACTCCATATTACATCAAACTTGGAATGCTTTCTATGGTTTTTCTCGATCATCATCCCACTTTAGCACCAAGTCTCCTTAGAATGTTCTTGCTTGAAGCTTTATTGTCAAAGTTATCCTCTTGATCAATGCTTGATCTTTCTCCATGGTTTGCATTTCATGCTCTCTTAGTTCTTCCAATTCCATGAGTTCTGCATACCTAACTTCTATGAGCTCAAACTTAGCCAACTCCATTTGTTTGAGAAGCTCCAATGCTGGTAACTCAAGTGATATAGGCAATATTGCCTCCCTTCCATATACTAGCTTGTATGGAGAGCTACTTGTTGACCTCTTGGGTGTAATCCTATCAGCCCACAAGGATGACTTGAGCTTGGTATGCCATGTCCTCTGATTTTCATCAAGATTCCTTCTTATGATTCTCAGCAAGTTCTTGTTTGTGGACTCAACTTTCCTGTTACCCTAGGGGTAGTAGTTAGAAGAAGTGCTAAGATATATCCCATTCCTAACAGTCCATTTAGTGATTTTTGTGCCTAGAAAAACTAATGCATTATCTGATATGATAGTGGTAGGTACACCAAACCTCATTACTGTCCCATCATAGAAGTCTATTATGATGGATTTGTTTGCCTCCTTGAGTGCTACTGCTTCAGTCCACTTGGTGAAATAGTCCATTGTTATGAGGATCCACTTATGGCCTTGGCTCGAGTTTGGATTAATGAATCCAATGAATTCCAATCCCCATTACATGAATGGCTGATCTATTAAGTTTGGATGAAGGGGCAGCGCTGCTAGCTTCTCTTTACCTGTAAATAATGCACACTTCTTGCACCTTTTAATCCATGTATTGTAGTCACTGAATATTGTAGGCTAGTAGTAACCAACTTTCATGATTCTAGAAATATTACTCATGGAGAAAAGTGACCTCCTGCTTCTCCATTATGGAACTATTGTAGCACTTTCTTGATCTGATTTGTTCCAATTCACCTTAGGATAACTCCATTCATGTACTTCTTGAACAAGTTACCATCAATCAAGGCATATGGAATGGTCTGGAGTCTGAAATATCTCCTCTTTTCTTTTCTTAACTATGAGGGAATAGACCGGTTTGAAGGTAATGCATCATATCCTGGGTCCAACATGGTGTAGGCACATCATCAACTGGCTACTCTTGACTATCCTACAACACTAAAACAACTTCCTCTTGATTACTTACTTGCATCCTGTTGACTGAAAGCTGATTTTTTGCATAATCATTTTCCATGGACTAACTTAGTCACCTTTATGTCTATGTCATACTCCATCACACGAGTGATCAAATTTCTCTCTTCTCATTCAAATCCTTGTTTAGGAGGAAGTCCTTGACTCCAAAATGAACACTAGCAATTGAATCTTGTTGTTTGAGACAAGGTGTCTGAACTTCTTTAAGATTCTTATGAAAATGAGGACATGCCTTTCAATGAAGGAGTACCTCACTTCGTATTATTCCAAGCTTTACTGAAGAAAGCTATGGGTTGTTCTAACCCCTCCTTATTCTGTTGCACTAAGATGGCTGAAATTGTATTTACTCCCCAAAGGCATATAAGATGAAATCCTTAGAGAATTCTATTTATAAGAGTCAGAGCACGAGATATAGCCTATTTGATAGCTTCAAAATCTCTCCTTCCTATCTGCTGTCCACTTAATGCAAGGTTATTTTTAACATCATTTTCAATGACTTGACAAGAGTGGACAAAATCTAGTACAAAATTCTGACGAAAGTTGATCCTCCCTAGAAAGCTTTGGAGGGCCTTCTTATGAATTGGAAATGGAAGTGCTCAGATAGCTTCCACTCTTTTGGAATCAATGGTTAGGCCCTCCTTAGACACTATGTGGTATAGAAACTTGCCTTCATGAGTTAGAAACACCCACTTCTCAGGGTTAAGAGACACACCAAATCTCTTACATCTTTGGAACACTTTCCTGAGGTGGAAAATGTGGTCAACTACATTCTTGGAGTATACTATGATATCATCTAAGTACAAAAGAACTATCTTGTTTATCATTCCCTTCAACACCATATCCATTTCTCTTTAGAAAGTAGCTCCAACATTTGACATTCCAAATGGCATCTTCTTGTAAGCATATGTGCCTCCACTTGGTGGTGAAGGCCATCTTGTACTAATCATCCTCTTTCACCATAATTTGATTATAGATTGAGTAGCCATCTAGTAGTGAGAACCTTTTTGAACTGGCTACTACTTGTAAGATCTAGTTCCATAGAAGGGAGCAAGTAATGATCTTTGAGAGAATCCCTGTTCGGGTCACGAAAGTCTATGCATAACCTGATTTCTCCGTTTGTTTTCCATACTGACATAAGATTAGCCACCCAACTTGAGTGTTTGATTAGAAAGATAATGCTTACCTCAATGAGCTTGTTCAAAGCTCCTTCTTCATGAGAGGCTCAATATGAGGGTTGAACAGGTCTTTGTTTCTATCTTGATAGGCTTAGCTTCTGGATCCAGTTCAATCAGTATGTTGTGCAAACCTTGGATTGAATCCTCTCAAGTCCTCATAGCTCCAAGAAAATACATCTGGGAACTCTTAACAAAGTTGTATAAATTCAGATTTTTCTTGATCAGTGATTACCTTGCCAATTTGGAGTACCTTACCTTCACCAACTAAAATTGGCTCTAAGTCTTCACCTTTGACTTGAATGTTTTCCTTCTCTTTCCAAAACTAGTCATTAGGATTGAAGATTGATTCTAGTGTTACTAAGCCCTTTGGTAAGCTTGTTTATCCTCAGTTGAACCACTTGATCACCATACTACTGCTCCATCTTGTCTTGGTTCCCTGATGAGAACTCTACTTCTTCCTATAGGAAATTTATGATCTACTGATCACTTTGGAACACTTTCAGCTTGTGTTGTTATCTAGGATAGCTGACCTCACAATTACTCTAATATTAGGCTGAGTTTGACATCTCTTGATACTGTCAACAACGTCAAATGCTGCCCCAATCACTGTGAGCCTGTCTGTGACCTCATTTTTCTTCCTCGGTATGGTGATGATGTTGAAAGCTTCAAAGTATTTGATGAGATCCCATACCCTATTTTTATATACCCTTAAGAGATCATTCTTAGCAGCATTCAACCCTCTTACTTGGTTCACAATCAACTCACTGTCTCTAAAGACCTGGAAGTTTTTAATGCTTCTCTTCCTTTCCCAATGCAATCTGTGAACCAATGCCTCATACTCAGACTGTGTTATTTGAACAAGAAAACTGAAAATGGAAAGTTGAGTAGTACTTTATACCTTACATGGTGACACAAGCATTTCTCCTCCTACAAGCACCTTGTCTACTCCTTGAGCCATCGAAGAATAACTGTCATACTTCATTTTCATCTTTGTCCTCTGGTTTGGTGATGCTAGGGAGAGGTGTATTCTCTTCATGCATGCAATAGATACCCAGATCAACTTCTTCCATCTCCTTTGTAAGGTCAAAAGCATGCCTCTTGTTTTCCCATTCATCTAGTGTCAAATATGGAATGTCTCCAACCTTGGTATTTGTCTCTGGAATGCTCAGGTGGTATCCTTGATCAAAAGATGAGAAATTTACATTGATTGGGCTTGGTACATGAGGCTTAATATGAAATTTTGCAATAGGTTTTGATCTGATTGTAGCTTTAGCCCCATACCTTGTCCTGAAAAGCATATGAGACCAATCAATGGACAAGTAGCCTCCAATTTTAGCTATGAAGTCCCGAGACAAGCACAATGCAAAGAGTGGTGGCAAGTCAATAACTGATATATCCTGTAATACCGTGACATTGGGGAATGAATGCAATGTAAGGCTCAATACTTTGATCAATCCAACTGTTCCCACTACTTTCCCATATAATTTTAGTACTCCTTTTTCACTAGACTCATACTTTAGTCCCAACTAATCAACTATCTGCTTGGGCATCACTGAGCTACTTGTTCCAGAATCTATCATGCAATTATGCACAAGACTACTCCCAATGATTAGAGATATATATATAACGGAGGAGGTTTCATATTCTTACCTTGTTGACCTCCTTGGAATCTTTCTTATGGAGCTGCATTAGTGAGCACTTTATCTTGATCTTTGGAAGGCTCATTTGAGACAGACCAATTTTCCATGGCTGCTTGCAACAAGTCTCATTGGCCTAGGATTTCTAATGACTCCCACATGGAAATGTTGACATTGGTCTTCTTCATTTGATCAATAATGTTGAACGAAAGTGGGGTTTCCTTCTGTTCCCCATTACTTGGAAAAAAATTCTCTTGCACATGAGCTACTACAACTGGTACCTGAGTTGGCCTAGAAGGTGGCTTGGGCTGATTTTGAAAATTAGGGGCTGCAATTGGATTGCTAACACCCTTAAGTGTGATAGAAGGCTGGAAATTACTTAGATTAGACCACTTTCCTTCCTCTATATATCTCTTTTTGGACCTTGTATTAGCTGCCACTCCTTCGAAAGGAGACTGATTGATCCTACAGAAGTCCCCTACTTGCCAATTAACAAGTGTTGTCTCACTCAAAGGAACTTCTTGATTACCAGCCTACTGCTGATTTTCTTCCTCTGCTACTTCTTGAGGCACACCAACTGTTTACACCATCAAAGCTTGATTTAGTGCACCATTAAAGCATGTTGATTGATTGTGTGGTTAATTACAAGGAAAACACCACTCATATTCTTGTGCCATGTTGTTTTGGACCGGAACCAAGGCCCTAGATGAAGATATTCCATTAGGATTGTAATGTTGGAATGGCCTAGCAGCAGCAGGTTTCCCTTGATTCTAATTTGCAACATGAGTAGGAGGCCTATTAGGCTGATATGGAGGCCTATTTTGTTGGTACTAGGGCTGATAGGGTCTAAAATTTTGGGCTTGTTGCTTCTTGATGGTCACCACTTCATTCCCTAAAGCTTGCTTCCCCTTCAACACTTCTTGTAGCTTATTCATGACCTCTTGGAGTTCCTTGGAATTTCTGGATGAAGTGGAGGCGTCACTGTTGCTCTGATTTCTAGGAGTTGGAATAGGGGCTGACTCGAGTGTTTGAATAGTTTTAGTGTTCCCCATTTCTGGATAGAGAGGCATAGGTTACCTAGGTGCAAGTTTTCTAGCCTTAATTAAGTAATTCTCTACTCTAATAGCTATAACATAAGCTCTGGGAAATGTAGTTCCTCCCATAGACTGTATCATTACTGATATGTCAAAATTTAAGGCTTTCAAGAAGTAGAGGAATGCACCTTAAGCAACTGGTCTAACGAAAATTGGAATCCTATCCCATTTTCTTTGGAATCTGAAATTGAGCTAAACCATTTTCTCATTTGGAGATCTCTTGATTGTAGTCCATTATACTAATAAAGACAGATTGTATCCCTTTTCTCCAAATTGGCCACATAGAGCTGTGCACAATTGATCCCCATTCTGAATTGCACCTAGTCCTAAGTTTCTAAACCACTGCAAATATTTTCCTTTGAAGGAAGAAGCTAAGAGTTTGACTGATACATCCATCTCAGCAATTTCATGTATGGCACAACAATTTATAATGTCTTGAATGTGGTCGATTGATGTCGTATGATTCTCTACATTGAAGAATGGAATGTTCTTTAGAGATGCCATGGGAACCAGATTCTATGCATTAAAATAAAGTGGACTACTACCCATGAAGTTTGTAAAGGGATTTGGTGGTCATTTTGCTGGTTGTTGATGTGCCATCCTGATTGGTTTAAGGACCCTGGTTGATTGAATGAAAGGCCTATTAGGTGGAGGTGTAGAAAAAGTTTTGTTCAGTGGAGATGGAGACCTCTGAAATCTTATCCCTCTTCTTCCTCTTCCTGGAGAGAGCTGCAAGTATTTAAAAATACCTTCTTCTCTTGTTCTTGACCATGTTTGAATTCTTCTCATAGACTGAAGCACTTACTACTGAAACCAGTAGATCTTGTTATTTAGAGTCATCAGATGAGTTTTAGATTGAAAGCTTTGGAATACTTAAGTCTTGAACTCAACTCAGTTTTGAAGTAAGTCTTCCACTTGGAGTAATCAACTTTACTTGAAGCAGTTGAACGGTTCATAAAAACACAACCTACTTCTTCTTCTTGTTGCTCTTATCCTGATCTTAATTTCTTTACTTTCATTGCGGTCATTGATTTAAACCTTGATTACTTTTTTGTGGTGATTTGAACCTTACTCCCTTCTTTCTACGCTGATTTTTCCCTTGTTTACTTCACTTTGACTTAATTTCCTTGACTTTGCATTGATCTTAACTTGCTTTACTTCCTTTAGTTCATTGCGGTCCTCTCAACACACATTACTTAAGTCTTTCAACTTGGAGCAACTACTTTACTTAAGTAATCGTACCATATAATGACACAACTTGAAATGAAGTAAATTCTTTCACTTCGGAGCAATGACTTTACTTAAGTAATGTAACTTGGAGTAGAGTAAATTTTTTTCCACTTTTTGACTTGACTTAAAGTAATGCAACTTAAAGTAAGTCTTTTTCACTTTTGACTTGACTTAAATTAATGAAACTCAATAGTGCAATTACTTAAGTCTTTCACTTTGAGTAATTGAATTAATTTTCCACACAACTTAAAGTAAAGAATTTCAATTTTGAAGTAATGCATAACTTGGAATCACACAACTTACTTTTCCTTTCTTTACGGTGATTAAGGATGCAATTACTTTAGAAAAGCAAAGTGAAATCACCGATTGCTTCTCCTTTGTTGTAAATCTTCCAAAACTACAACTTATTGCCAAGAAAACATCAACTCAACCAGAATGAAGATTTTTCCATGAAACGCTTGAGAAGCACTTGAGATTTTGACCTTTTTTCCCACTGGGCGTGCCAGAAATGTTATCACCAAATCACTACACCCTCTAATTGCTCAACATGTGAGTGTGTTAATGCAAGTAGAGTGACTGGGTAACATGGAATTGCTTCAAGGTGTGGGACCTTGTAGTTGAAGAGATTCTCCAGAGAAGGTTGGTTCCTCTTCCTAAACTAGTGCAACAACTAACTCTAATGGAAAGAAATATTATAACTACTTATAATCTATGACTTCCAAGGGACCAGGGAGAGAGAAATAACATAAATGAAAGAAAATATACTCTAAGGAGGTGATGCACCAAAAGGGGAGTGTAGGGAATCTCTTGAATGTGTGGAAATAATAGAAAAATGAAGTGCAGAGAGGGTGTAACAGTCACCACAGTCAACAACAACATCAAACTAGCACCTCCATGAAAGCACAATAGTAATGAAACCTTCAAGACAATTTAGATTGACATAATACAACTGCAAGTGAATTGAAAAGGTAAGTAAAGAAAATAGACACAAATAAAGGGAAGAACACATCCATAATACTAAAATCCACAACTTTATTGATATACATAATTTAATTAATCACAGAGAAAGATCAATATCATCATGCAAGATTCCAGAATGAAGGCCTACAACACATTTGCTTCCTAGACAAATTTTGGCATAGTTTTGGTAAGAAAAGAATTCCCCCTGCCAATGAAAGGAGCTTATAATTTATAGAAGAATTTGGTGAGGAGAGAGAAAACCAAGATTCTAGGATGCATGAATTTCTCACCTACCAAATGCAATATTAAATTTAAAACATCATGGGACACTTGCATAGCCCATTCCTATTGTACTGTAGCTTATGGGACAATAAATTGGCTCCCATGCCCCATTAATGGTGTTAGCTGGTTGTACAGTCCCTTAGAGAGAAGGAGAATAAATGCTAGTTTTACCCCCTTATGCTCATTAAAACTTAAAACTGAAGTATCTCACATGTAGAGGACTCTTAGACCTTTCCAGAAAGTCCAAGTTTGTGTGAAATGAAGCTCTGAGGAGAAATTTATGGTGTTTTGAAGTTGTAGACTGGTGGGAGAGCTAGGAGCCATCATTGCTACTTTCCAAGTTCATTACGGCGATCTCGACATGAATTAGTACCTCTTTGTCATCTATTTTCTCCTTTTTCTTTACTTCACCCTTTTTTTGAAGTAAAGTGGTTTACTTTCACCACATAAATCTACTTTGGTCTGGGTCCTTCTTTGTGTTGATTATATGTTCCACTGCTTTAATTCCTTTGGGTGGAGAGTTAGCTCACCACCCACCTCGCTTTCAACTCGGTGTGTGACTCGAGATATGGCTTAGTTTGTGGTGAATCCATTTACTTTGACTTGGTAGAGAAACCCCTTTCTTCGTTACTTTACCTCCTTGTTCGCTGCATCATACCATTCCCCATCTGTGTTTGTTGCGTCGAATGCATTTCTTATTAATTTTATAAACTAACCTTCCAATGTGAGACTCTACCCATCAAATCACCGATTTACATTATTCTTACCCGACTTGGAAATTTGATTCCCTTATTCATGTGGCGATTTGATTTACTTTTACTTTTCTTTTTTTACAAAGTAAAAGTTGTCCACTTTACCGCTTAACCATGGGGGCTCGCCCTTCCTATTCAACTTAGCGATTCATGCCAACTTTACTTCACATGCATGTCCCTTTTGTCTTATCACTTTGAGTTTGATTAAGCTCGATTTCAAGCTCACTTGTATTCTGGTGAAAGCAAATCCTTTTGCTTTGCTTACGGATCAACTCCTCTATTTTCATTTTAATGTGGTGATTCACATTTCTTTGCTTCACATGGATCACAGTGAGTTGGAGTGGTTTCAATTGCCACATTACACTACGCAATGATTAATAAATTTGGTCTAGATTATTAGAAATAATCTAACACAATAATAAAAACACTGAATATAAAATTCATCCGGGACAATAATATTCATTAAGAGAGAGTTACATATATAGATCAATTAACCCCTACAATGATGGAGTCAAACATGATCTTCAATCCCTACATAATCTCAACCCCATCTTCTAATATCTCTCTAACACTGCTTTATTATCTCACACAACTTTAGCTACGTGAGTTGTTCTCACAACACACTCAGACTAACTATATTATTAATATGAGTTAAATACTCATTATTAATAATATTACAATATATAAATAATGTTACACAATGTATTTGTAACATTCACTCCCCTATTGTTAACATTATTAATTCCCAATATACACTCCCCTAATGTTGACATGGTGGAAATACATTCACACACTTATCTGCATTATGCTCACCCTTGTGGCATGCCCAACTTGGCTCATGACCTTGATCAAAAGAAAGGCTATTTCCTTCCATGGTTTTAAACAGGTTTACCACAAACCTTGACATGACAGGAACCATCAACTGTCCACATCATGGGGTTTTCTGGATCTTCCAAAAACCATTTCAAGATCCATGAACTGACTTACATTGGTGCTTTTGATCTTCTGCAATGTTCTGGCATCAAGAAAAAATATAGGAAATATTGCTCACGTAGGAGCTCACTTATTACAATAGTTGAACAGGTATAAATCATCTATTCTTATTTTTAGAAAGTAAACACACAACTGAAATAAAATGCCACAACACCATTGTGCGGCCCCATCGCTTGCAGCTGACGAGAGGTCACTAATTGACCTCCTTCCTCCATGTAGATGATACTTATTTAGTAAAGAAAATCTTCAGAATTATAACCGTTGTCATCATTCATTGGTTCTTCTTTATCATAATCTTTTTCTTCATCGACAACCATGGCATTCTCTTGTAGTTTCTCATCAAGTAGGTCTTGAGCTCTCAGTTTACAGTTTACAACCATATGACCAAGTTGTTTACAATAGTAGTATATAAATCGCTTATTTGAATCCTTGGAAGTCAATCCTTGCTTGGAAGAATATTTAAATCTTCTTTTAACAAATGATTTGTATTCTTTATTTTTTCCATACAACACACTTTATTCTTGATCAATATTCTTATTTTCTTCATCTATCAATGAAGAAATTAGATCTTCTAGGCTAGGATTTATTTTGCTTAGTGTAAAAACCATGTTGGAATAATTGGTAGGCATGCTATTTAGCAATACAGATTTTGCATCATCATCAGGTACATCTACTTTTATCCTTGCTAATAGATTTAAAATGGAGCAAAACTTACTTATGTGCTGCACCATGTTATCACTTTCCTCCATCTTGAGTCCAAACAATTTTTTTTTGAGAGATACTGTTGTGCTTCCTGTTTGAGATCCAAAAATCTTGTTCAATGAGTCCATATAAAATTTGAAGTTTTTGATAAATCTATATGATTCAAATAAGCATCAGATAATCCTAGGCCAATAATTGTTGTAGCTTTTTGATCCTTACTTTCCCATTTTGTTGCTTCATATGCGTCATGTGGTTTACTGATTTTTCCTTCCACAATCTCCCACAAATCTTTGTTAATCAGAAATAATTGAGTTCTAACCTGCCATGTATGGAAATATTTTCCTTCAAAATTTTCAATTCGATTCAAATTGTCCATGTCGATTTTAAAAATTGGACGTCGGATTCCACTGAAAATGCGTCTGTAAAGCAATTTTTTTTGTTTTTTTTTGTTTTTTTTCATTTACAATTTTTGATATGATCAATGTAAAGAGCTAAAAAAAACACACATTTAAAAAAAAAAATCATCTCAATCTGAGTTACCAGCTGAAATTTATGGCAACTATAATTTTTAAATCCACTATCTTTTTGGACCCCTTTCCAAAAATGGAATTTTTTTTCTCCTTGTGTCTTTTTTCACTATGTCCAAAAATGGAAAAAAATGGAAAACAATAGTTCTAACACACGATTTCAAAGAAGATCATGATGGATGATGCAGGAGTAGATCACGTGGAAGATCACGTAGACATAATACATAGGCAGACCATACAGGAACAGATCACACAGGCAGACCACGCAGGAACAGATCACGCAGGTAGACCATGCAAGAATAGATCACACAGGTAGATCACGTAGGAAAAGATCTGGGCACGTCCATGTGAAACTTCAGGCATAAATAGGTGACGTCCAAAATGGAAATGCACGAATCCTTCAAAAATACGTATGGAATGCTTGACTGTCATTGCTAGTCACAAGAACCTTGGTGCTCTGATACCAAATAATAAATTTGTTCTAGATTATTAGAAATAATCTAGCACAATAATAAAAACACAGAATATAAAATTCATCCGGAACAATAATATTCATTAAGAGAGAGTTACATATATAGATCAATTAACCCCTACAATGATGGAGTCAAACATGATCTTTAATCCCTACATAATCTCAACCCCATCTCCTAATATCTCTCTAACACCCCTTTATTATCTCACACAACTTTAGCTACGCGAGTTGTTCTCACAACACACTTAGACTAACTATATTATTAATATGAGTTAAATACTCATTATTAATAATATTACAATATATAAATAATGTTACACAATATATTTGTGACAATGATCCATTGACATGCCCTTTGTTATTTGACATTTTGGCCTGATGTTGCTTTTCTTCCTTTTTCCCATCTCCAACACAAGTCTTGCCCCCTCAATTTACCGCATTGCATTGTAATCCGGCCAACTTATTTCAGAAATTTCTCTTTCCTTTACTTCACTTAGGTTCCACGATGCTAGTTAAGTCATTCATTTTTCCACTTTACATTGAAATTACCTAGCATTGTTTGTGTCGATATGACATTTCCCTGCTTCACTTGGCACTCCCGTTGTTGAATTCATATGCCTTCATTTCGATGCAGTGCATTATATTTCTCTTCCATGCATGGCGGTAACTTGATTTGTCTTTTCTTCATTTGCGTCAAACTATTTACCCAAGTCTTTTCCCACCTGAGTGCTAATTGGCATTTCTTTTGGCATGCCTAGGTCATTATGTTGTTTTGGGGGTGGATTACTTGAAGTAATCCACCCTGAGATCGACACATTATATTACATCTATCTCGACCTACCCATTGCAGCATTCTCGTGTCACTTGTTAGGTTTGTGCCAAATGAATCATCCTTTTCTTGTGAAGTAAAGGCTCTTCCATTCGCCATGAGACTTCATTGTCCATTTGGATCACCTGAGTCACGATGTGCCTGTGACTTGATCTTTGGCCTCTTGGCTTTTCACTTTATTGCCGCAACTTGATATTTAACTCACTGCATGAGCTCCCCTACTACACCATCCATGGTATTTCCTATGGATGACACAGTGAGATTTTCCTTCACGCGAGCTTGGTTTGCTTCTTTCCTGCAAGCTCGGGACTCACCTCTCTCTCCACTCGTCGAGCTACATGAGCTCAATACTAACTCTACCTCATCATTTCACTCCAATCATACCTGAATTGCATCACCCATCGATGCCTTTGTATGGTTGAGCTTGGGGAGCTCGGCCCTGACTTTTCTTCTACACCCTAGTTCAACTATGTTTGGCTCCACAACAGCCTCGATTTACCAATGGGCTTGATCTTTGTTTTTCCCACCTCAATGTGACTTGGTTACCACCAAGCCATCTTCACCGCACTTCTATGGCTTGGCCTTCAATCCACTTCACCACATGGATTTCCCATGGGTCGACATCATTTTTTTTGATTTCGTGGGCCAAGTTATCCATCATTATCTAGTTGTGACATTGGTCCTAGCCCACTTGAGCTCACTTCTTTCACCATCCGGCTCACTGACTCTATGTCGCTGACTCGCTGGGACGAGCCGCTTTTTTCCTTTTCTCGGTTACTTCTCCCATGAGCTCAAGGAGCTCATTGACATTACCACTTTAACTCGCCAAGCCAAAAAGTAACTCAACCGAGTCTTTCACACCCACCTTCACTTTAATGCTCCCAACTCACCGAGCTATTCACTGTGCAGCTCGGAAAGCTATTTCTTAGCTCAGTGGCTCCCCTTAGGCCATTTTTGCCAATTTTTGCATCTTTTGATTTTTTAATGAAATCTTCAGGAACTAGGAGGATAAGGGAGCGTAACGGAATGTCTGAAACCCATTTTTCACTTTTTCACACATTCTACTCATTCCAGATAGATATGGGCTTGTGGGGCTCACATTTCCTTTCTTTTAAGTTGATCTTAAGGGTCAAAACCCAGAAGAGGAAAACATTACTCAATATGATTTTATCTTGAAGAGTACCTGAATGAGATCCTGAAACCTTAGAAACTACCTATAACCCAATTTCATCGTTAGATGCCCTTCTCGGTGCCCATTTCTAGTCACATCCTCGTTGTCAATTTTTCTCAAGGGGGAAAATGGATAACAAATATTTTCTAGAATTTTCTTCCTCACCAATAACTTGCTTATGAACTTACTAGATTAATTGCTTTTAAGAGTAATTTCTTTAGTTGCATTTCTTAAAATACTACAAATATATTAAATAGATCCATTATTAAATACAATAATTCTTAATGTCAAGGTGTTTATATTAGATTTTTCATATACAACATTGATTAATAAAATTATTATTATTTTTTTAAATTTCTTATTGATGTGTCTTAATATAGTGGTACACTATTACATTATGTTAAAAAAATGAAAAAATAAAAGAGGTTCAATTTTAAAATTCAAGGTATAAATTTCCATGTGATGGTCAAATGAATGTCAAATTTAAATATCCCATTAATTGTTAATAATTTACATGTATTATAGTCTACGACCATTACCACCGTCAGAGATACCATTGTATGATGCATCTATAGGTAATAACATGGAGGTTTAATTTTTAATGGTCCTACGGAAAGTGGTGTGTACTAAGAAATGCCTTATACTAGTCACAACTATTTACAATTAGACTTGAATAACTACTTAACACAATAAGTTAAATTTAATCGTAATAATAATGATAATGTAGAAGCATATCATATTATGAAAGTAATAAGAATAATTTAAATACTTAAAAATACTAGAGCATTAGGGTGTCTATAATGATACCCAATTTGTCATGAATTTATAGAAAATGGTTAGCAAGAAGAGATGACAACTAGACACAAACAATGAACATTTGTTTGGAAAAAACAATGGTGTTTGATACCTTAACTCGAACCATACAGGTATGGATGTGGCACAATTAGAACTCTAGAGTATTGTTTTGGATATTTTATGTAAATGTGAATTTTTTTTGTATGAACCAGATTCCTTTCCATTGGGATTTGAAAAATATTGCTCATTTTTTTGGAATTCATTACAAGTCACATGGAAAAATTTATCCTTTCTCTAAGTTGTAATTCAACATCAACACTTTATAAAAATGGAAAAATTGGTGTGTGTATTCAAGGACCTATTTCAATCAACCCATCTTTGTGAAACATCAGGTATCAAACACTTTATGCAGTTTAAATGGGAGACCAAAGTGCCTAAAAAATTATATTTTAAATATATGCAAAAAGTAGTAAGTGTTAGATTATCTATAAATGTTTCTAATTATTCTCATGTCATTTAGATTATCAATAAATTCCATGCTCTTTGTTGGCTGAAAAATTTATATTTATGAATGTAGTCAACAGTTCAGGGGATGATAGTTCCTCTTGTTTGATGGGGATGCTCCCTTATTCAAACTAAAATTGGTCCTAAAATATTTACAAATGTACACTCTATTAAATCTTTCCGAGGATGCTATTTTCATTAAGTAATTTGATAATTTTGAATACAAAGAAACAAAGTTAGGGAAAGAACAAGTTTAGATAAAGGAAAGAGGGTAGGAACAACACTTTCAAATAAGAAGGAGACATAACTTATTTTACTTATGCATGTTAGTAAAAACTCAAGAAAACAAACATCTATATATAAAGGAAAACCATTGTTGTAACAAGATACAAATTGAATCAAAGTTCAATGATTTTTAGAAAACAAGGATGAACTCAAAGTTTCAGTATCATGAACATGTATATGGTGCAAAGAACAGACATAGATATGGAGGAAAAAATAGACCAAGCAAGAGGGAAAATAGAATCTCTATTCTATATTCATAATTAATATCCTTTACATCAAAATCACCAACATCCAATCCCTTTTACAATTGAAACTAAGGCCTTTTATAGATAAGAGGGGAGGAATACCACCCTAACTAACTAATTTTTAATTAAGTGAATAATCAATTAATTAGTTAAGTCACTTTTGAAACAAATTTCACATTAATATTCCTTTTACAAAATGAATTTAATGACAAAATATTACAATTATCTAGAGGAAGGATGAGAGGAAATAGAAGAAGTTGGAACTTTCAATTTCAATATGTGCATGTGGAATTTTGTGACGGTGAGTGATATTTCCATTTCCTTCAGCACAATTTATTTGGCAAGACTAATCATCCATCTTCTAAGATAATTTTCCATCTCTAAACTCATTCCTCCTTATTGGGCTAATCCCTTTACAACTTACACTATTACATTATTCAACTCAAACAATTATTCCATCTTATCCTCATTCACATTTTCTGCCTTATACAAGTCCTCTTTCATAAGATTCTCCAAGTGTTCTTTGATTTGATATACTAAGTTCTTTGGGGATGAAGTATCTTGGAAGAGATTGCAACAAAGGGCTCTAAGATCAGCAAATACATCATGCTTCAATGATTCTCCTTTCTAGATAACATTTAATAACTCAGTGGAGGCTTCTTCAAGAACTTTAATTCTCCATTCTATACTAAGGGACCATGTATGAGAAAAATCGGTTTTAGAATCATCAAAAATATTCTCTGAAAGACAAATTTTCTCATCAGTAAGGGAAATGATATGAAGATCTTAGATCACATCTTCCCAAATATTCACCTCTTTTTCAATGTTTTCAATTCTTGAGATGATTTACTTTTGTGCTGAAATAACATTGTCATATATTTTGCAATCCTAATTAATAAATTCCAAACATGTGATGAGAATATTCTCTACCCATGCTTTTGTTTCCTTTCTTTGAATTACTTTCCTATGTACCTCAACAATTACTTTTAAATCAATATCAGTTGTTGCAGTGGATACTGGGAGAGAGGCCAAGGGAGTTGGGTCCAATGGAGTGCTGTCAGAAGAGAGGAAGGATTTGATGAAAGTGGAGAGAATCTAAACCTACTCTTCTAACTGTTATTGAGTTTTCTTCCCCTTCTCAACCCTATAAATTGCTTTAGAAATTTTCTTCTTGAGATTGTGAACATCTCCTTCAGGGGTTGATTCTCCCAAGGATATTCTTGTTAATTCAAAATCTGCTGCAGAAACCTCTTGTTCACTCTTGTCTCCTTTGGGCTTAGCGATTTCAAGGAATTATTATCTTGAGGAATTTGAGACTAGACGAGAGGTGGTTTTGGATTTCTTAGGAGGGGAGAAGTACTAAGGAGTTCAGCCATAACATCATAATTAGAAACTTCAATTCTGGATTGATCTTTCCTTTTCTTACTATAAATCATGGGATTTACCCAAGAGAAAGAGTCTCTGAAAGATGTACATGGAGTTAATGTAAGTGAAAGTGGTAGAGGAAGAGGTTAAGAGGAAGAAACTACCACAATAGTTGTTATGGGAGAGAAATAAGGCCTTCTTACATCCATCTTGGGTTTGCAAGTACTTGTCTTCCCTATATCTAGAGATGTTACTTCAATAACATCTTCCTCCTCTTTATCATCTTCTTCACTTTCCTCCCCATGATCTTCTTCTTCTTCTTCTTTCTTTTCAATTTATTCCTCCTCGCTTCCTTATTTCTTAGTTTCTTTTTTCTCTTCTTGTGCTTGTTCAATTGCAACTTTCCCTTATTTTCTTTGTGTTTCATCCTTCTTCTCACCTTATTTTTCTTGTTTACCTTTCCTTGCATATACCTTAGCACCAAGTTTTTTGTTGAGTAGAAGAAGGAGTTTCTTGGTGGGAAGTATTGAACTCTGACAATATTTTATTGAACCATTGTTTGGTTGTCTATAGGATATGAGCATTAAGACCATCCAGATTATCTTTCTCCTTTTGAGACTAGTCAATAGTTGGGAGAGGAGATAATTGAACATAATTAATGAATTCTAGAGCAAACAGATCAGAAGTATCCTTGACCATGCCCTTTGGTACCATGTACTATTTGAAGTCCTAGATTTACTAAAGATACATTCTACCATACATTTTCTTCCTTACCTAAAAATCATCATCACAATCTACCCAATAATCCTCAATTTTAGGTACATGCAGGTAGGAGAGAAAAAGATTATTGCTAATGATTTTTTTGTCAATGGATTTCCTTTTCTAGAAAGGTTGCATGTGAAAAGGAGATATTGATCTCTAAATGTTTTGGGCATCAAGAGTATAACTGTAAGTATAATTTCCCAAGGATATGGTTAATTGGATACCAGATACTTTTTTGTCTCTACAGGTTATGTGGAGAAGGTACAATTGTCTATAAAGCTCTATAAGGATGATATTGTCTCTGTAGTAAATGGGAAGCTTGTATGTGACTCCTTCAAACCTTGTTGTCATAGTGTATGAAAATTTCTAGAATTGGATAAATAATCTTTCATAAACAACTATCAGTTGTTTGGCCTATTGATAAATTTTGATAGTGACATTTCCTTCCAGTAATTTGACTAGGAAAATTGTGAAGGCATAATTTACTCTTCTATAGTGACTCTTGTTATTCTCATAGGTCAATTCAGTGTAAAACCAAAAAATGGGAATATTCTACCTACTACCCTGACTTGATAGGCCAGTCTAGATTCTATATCCATAAATGGTATAAATTAAATAAGAAGTCATGTAGAAGAATCTGATTTGGTAGACATGAGTGAGTTTTTGGGTCAGGTATTCAAAAATAATTTCCCCCAAATTGAGATATTTCTTACCTTCATAGATCGAGTTGATGAAAATGCACATCCATTTTTTAAATTCTTTGGTCATGGGAAATCCCATTACTCTTGCAAGGAGTGTTATGATATCATATAATTCTTCAATGAAGTCACTTATGTAGAGAGTCTTTGGTATCTTACAAGGTCCTATCTTGTTTACTTTTAACTAATACTTAGAGATCATTTACCAATATTTGCTTGGGGTTAAGTCAAACTCTTTCTGTGCATCATCCAGAGTTAAGACTTTTGAGTTGTCAAAAGTAGGAATGCCAAGGGCCAAGTTAATGTGGGGCGTATCTAACTAAACAATCAATTCTCATTGTGGGTCATTAAATTCTTTAGTTTTTGGGTCAAAGCATGAAGCACAAACCAAGACAGTATCATTGCATTACATCGAATTAGGAAATCCTCCAACATGGGTCAGAACACAAGATAAGATTCTTTAAGCTAATGGGGTTGGGTTATCATCTCTCATTGTTGCCCAAAATTCATGTAGATCCATATGCTTAATGTCATTATCTTCTAATTCAAGTAAAAATGTCTCTAAGGAGGAAATAAGCTCATACCCAACATACTATAACTTCATCTTGATCAATTTGGAAACTCAAATAGGGAAGAAGGGATTCTTACAATTAAATTTTGATAAACTAGGGAGGAAGGGCACTAGAAAAAAAAAATCCTTGAAAGTAGCGCAAAATGTGATGAAATTTCTTACCTATTGGATGAGAATGAAGATTCCCTTTCAACGATCAAAATGCACTTTTAAATTTTGAAAATGGCTAGGAAATGATGAAAACATTGGCCATAAATTACCATTATTTTGTCCTTCCAAGTTACTTTTGAAAGTGGATTTAAATGTAATCTATGGACTTATAGTTTTCTTAAGATAGAATATAGGATACATATCTTATTCATACTTTTAAAATATTTTTTTGACTAATCCTATTGATTATTTGGGAAAATATGAAAAGTCTTGTGTATGCAGTCCATAAAGGAAAGATAATGCTAGTATTGGGAAAAGTGGAATTGATCATAAATAGTAGATTTAAAATTAGATCTGATTACATATTTAGATTCCTCTCAAAAAATTATGCAAGTTAAAAAAAATAATCATCTCAATCTGAGGTCGCATGCAAAAGTTATAGTTGTTTTAAGTTAGCTGCGGAACTCGCAAAGTTAGTTTTGGAACTCACATAGTTCCGAAACTCACATAGTTAGTTACAGAACTTGCAAGTTTAGTTCCAAAACTCACAAATTTAGTTCCAAAATTTGTATAAATTGAATGATAGTTAGTTCTAGAACTTTCAATTCGTGGACAAATCAGATTTAGTTTCGGAACTTGCAGATTTAGTTCCGGAACTTGCATAAAAGGAATGACAACTTTAGTTCCGAAACTTGCATCAATGGAATGACAAGTTTTGAGGGATTGTGAAAACTCATATATTCCAATGGAAAATATGATAGAGGTTTTTTTTCATAGTAATGTTTTTAACAAAAACCTCATTCAGATTTTCTACAAGTTTTACCAATGAAGAGAGATCTAACTTTTAGTGAGCTGCAGTTCGAGGAAAAGTGTATCAGACGAGCACTAAAAGTTCCATAAACAAAAATATAAAATTCAAATAGAAAATCTAAGAGAGGTTTTTTTTCATAGCAATGTGTTTAATAAAAATCATATTCAGATCTGTTACATGTTTTACCAATGAAGAGAAATCTAACTTTTAGTAAGTTGTAGTCGGAGGAAAAGTGTATTAGATGAGCACTAAAAGTTCCATAAACATAAATAGAAAAGTCAAATGAAAAATATGAGAAAGGTTTTTGTTCATAGAAATGTGTTTAACAAAAATCTCATTCATATTTTCTACAGGTTTTACCACTCAAGAAAAATCTAACTTTTAGTGAACTGTAGTTCGAGGAAAAAGTGTATTTGACAAGCGTCAAAAGTTCCACAATAAAAAACAACAAAGTTAAATGGAAAATATGAGAAAGGTATTTGGTCAAAATTATATTTTGAGAAAAATACTTCTTCCAATAATGTAGAGGAATAAAATCATTATGATTCTTATTACCAAAAAGCAAGGAGAAGATTTGGGAGCAAATCTTCCTAAAATAAGCAAGATAAGATTTGACTTCAATAATATCTCTCTCTCCATATTTTGTGGAGATGGAGATCTTAGTTGTTAGGATTGGAATAAAGATAAGATAAAATTTTATTTCCTAAAATAAGGAGTTGGTTGGATGAATAAATTATAAATGTAACCTTCCACACTTAGATATGTAATGTTTTTCTCCAAAGAAATAAAGATCTATTCTTTCCTCTCAAATATTCTGTAGTTTTAAGATCTCTGAAGTATGATTTAAATCCTCTTCCAAGGAATGAGTTGGCCACTCAATACAAGGAAGATGGATATGTATATTTATGTTTATGTTTATTCATTTGTGTTTAATTCATTCTATTGTGTTGTTTTTATCTTTGTATTGTGAAAATTCAGTCTGTTGTAAACCTCTAGGTGTTTAATTCAATTGTGTTTATTTTTAATTCAGAAATTTCATTTATGCAAGTGTGCCTTTTAATTCATGCAAGTGTGTTTTATTTCATGCAAATTTCATTTATGCAAGTGTGTCTTTTAATTCATGCAAGTGTGTTTCTTTCATGCAAAATTTATTTCTGTAAGTGTTTCTTTCAATTTCCGCAAGTGTGATTTATTTTATGCAAGTTTGGTTTGTGTTTAAAGGAGTTACTTTCCAATATTTTCTTCTCTTAATGCATACAACCTTTGGACATCAACCCAGATTGACATTATTAATGGTGAGGATTGATGACCCTCATCATTTTGGCGCCATTACTGGCGACACGATGTTATTAGGAGATTCAAAGTTTTCTAAAAGAATATTCTAGTGACAGTAGAATACCTTTTAGCAATTATGTGACAGGAAAAATTTGGTGAGTAGTTTCTTTAGACTTTTATTTCCTGCAAGTAGATTAAAATTTCATTTCTACAATTAGGAATATTAAATTGTAAATATCTCCCCACAAACTAACTCTATGTATAAGAAAAATGAATTTGATATTTGATCAAGAAGGTATAATGGTATGAACAAAGAATTCAGATCTAAAAATTGTAGAATATGATATTGAATCTGGAAGTAGATCCAGTTGATGAAATATCATATGTCATTCTTGATAACCATCACCATTTCCCCTTGTATAAACTAACAACTCAGTGATCTTATTACACATAACCTTAGTAAAAAACTGGCTTATCCATTTTGTAATAATGAATTGGTAGCATTTCTAATTAATTCCATCCATATTCAAGGATTTCATTAGAACCAAAATAAAAACCCACTCATAAATCCATCCATCCAAATTATTTTTTCATCCCATGATAAAATTCAATCCCTGAACCATATCCATTAGAATTTTTTTTTTTCATGTCTTTCAATTTCTTTATTTTTGTATATGCTTGTATAACGTTAAGAAGCAATTATGGTGAATATCAAGGAAAGAAATTTTTGCGTACTAACATCTAAGGACTAGATCTATAGGAATTTATATAGTTGTTTTTGATATCAGCATGTCGATTTTGGAGCACGAACAGTATCAACCAAGGAGCATGTAGATTTTGGAGGGACCCACAAATGCCTTCACTTTCTCTTTTAACAACTCTCCATCTCCTAAGATCACTACTATGGGCTTTGAAGATTACTATGGTGATTCTGATATTGCACAATTCAAGATGGGTTTTGAAGACCTAAAAATTGTCTACACAATTTTTGGAATCTTCTTGTAGTTACCAAGTATGTAAAAAAGTTTTTATGAGATCTCAGACATTGCTTCCTATTTTACACAAGTTGTACTTTGATGAATATAGTTTGATGATGAATCAAAATTTTCTTTAATCCTTCTCATGCTATCATTTCAGCAAAGAAAAAAAGAAAAAAAAGAAAAAAAAAACTTTGATTGGAAAACTAGCTTGCTGTCCAATCAAAGGCAAAAAAAAATTTGATTGGAAAACTAGCTTGTTGGCCAATCAAAGGCAAAAAAAAAAAAAAAAACTCTGATCAAAGGAAAAAAAAAAAAACCATCTTGCTGGCCAATCAAAGGCAAAAGGAGGTGGCTCTTCTTCAAAGGAAATCAACTATTACTTGGTGGCTTTCTTCTCCGCACTATTTGACCATGTTAACAATAAGATGACAACGATAACTAGAGGTATGATCAAGTTATTTTGTTCTACTATTTTATTTTTAAGCTTTCTTGTAAGTTTTTTTATTACAACTAGATCCACTTTTAAAGATTTTCAAGGAAGGCAAGATTAAATTCATATCCCCCCTACTTATATGAAAAATATGTGCACCTCTTTGCAATCAAAAATTTTGAGTCTAATTTATGGGCAGCCATAAATAAACAACATGCATGAGGACATGCATGATTTTAGGTGTGGGAGAGAAGGAGAAGCATGATCTATGCATTTTGATTTTAAATATGAGACACATCAGAAGCAGATCCAAATAAGAACCTGCTGTAAAATAAAAGAATATCAAAAGCAACAGAAGAAGATCCACACAAGAACCTGTTGTAGAAGAAGGAAATAAAAATTAGCAGAAGGAGATACACACAAGAACCTGTTATAAAAGAAAATAAATCAAAAGCAATAGAATGAGATCCACACAAGAACCTGTTGTAAAAGAAAGAATATAAAAAGCAACAAAAGGAGATCCACACAAGAACCTGTTGTAAAATAAAGAAATCAAAAGTAACAGAAGGAGATCCACAAGAATGTGTCCTCAATATGGAGAAGAATCTAAGAAGAGGAGATAATAATGTAATGCATGAGGACATGCATAAGATTAAGTGTGGGGCAATGATAATGCCATAAATTGGCTATAAATTACCATTATTTTGTCCTTCCAAGTTACCTTTGAAAGTGGATTTAAATGTAATCTATGAAATTATAGTTTGCTTAAGATAGAATATAGGATATATATCTTATTCATACTTTAGAAATATTTTTTTATCTATTTTTTGACTAATCCTATTAATTATTTGGGAAAAGATGCAAAGTCTTGTGTATGTAGTCCATAAAGGAAAGATAATGCTAGTATTAGGAAAAGTGGAATTGATCATGAATAGTACATTTAAAATAAGATCTGATTTTATATTCAGATTCCTCTCAAAAAATTATGCAAGTTCAAAAGAAGAATCATCTCAATCTGAGGTAGCATGCAAAAGTTATAGTTGTTTTAAGTTAGTTCCGGAACTCGCAGAGTTAGTTCCGAAACTCACAGAGTTAGTTCCAGAACTCACATAGTTAGTTCTGGAACTTGCAGGTTTAGTTCCGGAACTCACAAATTTAGTTCCAAAACTTGTATCAATTGAATGATAGTTAGTTCAGGAACTTTCAATTCATGGACAAATCAGATTTAGTTCCGAAACTTGCATAAAAGGAATGTCAACTTTAGTTCCGGAACTTGCATCAATGGAATGAAAAGTTTTGAGGGATTGTGAAAAATCAAAGATTCCAATGGGAAATATGAGAGAGGTTTTTATTCATAGAAATGTTTTTAACAAAAACCTCATTCATATTTGCTACAAGTTTTACCAATGAAGAGAGATCTAACTTTTAGTGAGCTGTAGTCCGAGGAAAAGTGTATCACACGAGCACTAAAAGTTTCATAAACAGAAATAAAAAAGTCAAATGGAAAATATGAGAGAGGTTTTTGTTCATAATAATGTTTTTAACAAAAAAATCATTCATATTTGTTACAGGTTTTACCAATGAAGAGAGATCTAACTTTTAGTAAGCTGTAGTCCGAGGAAAAGTGTATTAGACGAGCACTAAAAGTTCCATAAACAGAAATAGAAAATTCTAATGGAAAATATGAGAGAGGTTTTTGTTCATATCAATGTGCTTAACAAAAATAGCATTCATATTTTCTAAAGGTTTTACCAATCAAGAGAAATATAATTTTTAGTGAACTGTAGTTTGAGGAAAAACGTATTTGACAAGCGTCAAAAGTTTCACAATAAAAAACAACAAAGTCAAATGAAAAATATGAGCAAGGTATTTGGTCAAAATCATATTTTGGGGAAAATCATTCTTCTAATAATGTAGAAAAATAAAATCATTATGATTCTTATTACCAAAAAGCAAGGAGAAGATTTGGGAGCAAATCTTCCTAAAATAAACAAGATAATATTTGACTTTAATAATATATCTCTCTCCATATTTTATGGAGATGAAGATCTTAGTTTTTAGGATTGGAATAAAGATAAGATCAAATTGTATTTCCTAAAATAAGGAGTTGGTTGGATGCATAAATTATAAATGCAACCTTCCACACTTAGATATGTAATGTTTTTCTTTAAAGAAATAAAGATCTATTCTTTCCTCTCAAATATTCTGTAGTTTTAAGATCTCATAAGTATGATTTGAATCTTCTTCCAAGGAATGAGCTGGCCACTCATTCCAAGGAAGATGGATTTGTGTATTTATGTTTATATTTATTCATTTGTCTTTCATTTATTCTGTTGTATTGTTTTTATCTTTGTATTGTGAAAATTTAGTCTGTTGTAAACCTGCAGGTGTTTCATTCAATTGTGTTTATTTTTAATTCAGAAATTTCATTTATGAAAGTGTGCTTTTTAATTCATGCAAGTGTGTTTCTTTAATGAAAAATTTATTTTTGCAAGTGTGCCTTTCAATTTCCGCAAGTGTGATTTATTTTATGCAAGTTTGGTTTGTGTTTAAAGGAGTTACTTTTCAAGATTTTCTTCTCTTAATGTATACAACCTTTGGACACCAACCCAGATTGACATTATTAATGGAAAGGATTGACGACCCTCATCAGTGAACATGAGTGAGTTGTTAGGTCAGGTGTTCACAAATAATTTCCCCCAAATTGAGATATTTCTTACCTATCGAGTTGATGAAAATGCACATCCATTTTTTAAATTCTTTGGTCGTGGGAAATCCCATTACTCTTGCAAGGAGTGTTATGATATCATATAATTCTTCAATGAAGTCACTTATGTAGAGAGCCTTTGGTATATTAGAAGGTCCTATCTTGTTTACTTTTAACCAAGACTTAGAGATCATTTACTGATATTTACTCGAGGTTAAGTCAACCTATTTCTGTGCATCATCTAGAGTCAAGACTTTGGAGTTGTCGAAAGTAGGAATGCCAAGGGCCAAGTTAATGTGGGGCATATCTAACTAAGAAATAAATTCTCATTGTGAGTTAAAGCATGAAGCACAAGCCAAGATAGTATCATTGCACTACATCGAATTAGGAAAGCCTCCAACATGGGTCAGAACACTAGATAAGATTCTTTGAGCTAATGGGGTTGGGTTGTCATCTCTCATTATTGCCCAAAATTCATGTAGTTCCATATGCTTAATGTAATTATCTTCTATTTCAAGTACAAAGGCCTCTAAGGAGGAAATAAGCTCATACCCAACATACTATAACTTCATCTTAATCAATTTGGAAACTCAAACAGGGAAGAAGAGATTCTTACGATTAAATTTTGATAAACCAGGGAGGAAGTGCACTAGAAAAAGAAAATTCCTTGACAGTAGCACAAACTATGATGAAATCACTTACCTATTGGATGAGAATGAAGATGCCCTTTCAACGATCAAAATTCACTTTGAAATTTTGAAAATGGCTGGGAAATGACAAAAAAAATATTTTAGACCCTAGAAAACTAGACAGGTTAGAACAAACTTACACTCGTAAGTGTGGAAAGGTTTGGAAAGATAGGGTTAATATACTCGTGGATGGATGGGTAAATATTACCTAATTAAATGATCCAAAGGCCATTAAATCAGTAAATCAGTTTGATCACATCCTGAGGGAACTGTTCCCTTGGTTCCATGGAGGAGTGACTTAGCCGACTGAGAGTGAGGCGCGGGCATTGTGAGCATGCGGGGTATGCGAAGAACTATGTAGCTATTCTATTGGTTCCCTCTATAGTTGAATTAGCTGACTGAGTGGTGGTGTAGGAAAGGTGGAATTGCAGGGTACGGGAGGAACATGGGAACAAGTTTTACAATTCCAACCAGGCCCGATATCTCCAATCAAACAAACAATGTGGGAAAAATGGCATTTCTGGGAATAGGGGGAACAATGAAACTGTTTCACTTGTTTCTTAGAAAACCAACTTTCCTTATTCAAACTCAAAACTCCTAAAAAAAGGCTAACTTCTTTTTCAACACTGATCCAACATAGAGGGAAAAGATGACCAAAATGTAAAGGACTTACCCATGAATTATAAATTCAAATTTTTATTGGTCCATGATTACACTCTTATAACTTCAAAATCACTTAATCACATTCTACTTATACCCTTTGTGCATTTATTGAATTCTCTTAAATGCAATAATGCACTCATGTATTTATAGGATTCTTGAGTTCAAATTAAGACCTTTATTGATTTGAAATCCAACATGCAACAAGAAAAAATAATAATAAAAGAGGAACATAAATTCATGTGATCGAAAACATTTTACATACATATCTACTCAAGCACATACGACTATATATTTTCCAGAACTCACGTCCCATATTTATTGCTCATTCACCTCTTAAATATTTTGCATAAATAATATTCATCCCACATACCACAAAGCATCATCTTTGACATAATTTTCCATATCATGACTTTAATTTATAAGTAAGATATCTTTTAATAATTTAAATTTTATAAGTATCGGAAATCAAATATTAAACCATTTAGGTTGTGATATCATGCAAGGGGCAAATTAAAAATTTTGAGCAGTTGAAAGAGAAGAAAATTAGGATATTTTAGCATTACCAGGGTCCCATGAATTTTTATTATTCTCTTAGGAGACAAAATACTTTAGCACTAACAAAAGTACAGTCTCATGAATCCCAAATAAATTATTGGAAGGGAAGCTAAAATATAAATGTCAAGTGTCACAAAATCTCCCTAAATTTTTTTAGTAGTTGATTTTTTTTGTGCCACCACCTACTTTATAGGGTTGAAAATACTTTTGCTAAAATATAACTACTGAGAAATTTTAAGAGTTTTGTTGAGTTTTAACAACAACAATATATATTTTTAATATGGGACCACATTTTTGAAATAAATAGAAGTAATAGACCCCAACAAGGGACCACCCACTTAAACGGAATTAATGTTAGGTGAGTAGCCTTCTTAATAAATTATTATTATACAATGGAAAGTCGACTCATTCCTATGTAAATTTCAAATGTATATTATAAAAGAAATGCATCAATGTTCTTTTCACTCGTTTTCTCTACTTGAAATATTGGGTTTAGTTTTAACTCATGGATATACATATGATAAAATATTGGATTTAGTTATAATTACACCGAATATGTTAAATTTGAAATACCATTCCAGATGTTTTGGCGAATATGTTAAATTTGATGTCCATTTAGACGTTTTTTCAAGGCAATTAAACTTGATATCTGTTTTGACGGTTTACATGGGCATCAAAATGTTTTTGTGTTTTTCTGTGTTTTACAGTTGCATGTTAAAAGAATATCTTGACATGAAAACATTAGTTGTATCGATTGCATTGTTTTCACATCTTAATTTGATTTTCTGGCTCAGGCCCCACACCGTTCTCTTATAAGATATTGATAGTGAATTTTTTTCATAGAAAGGGAAGGGAAAGTGGAAGGGGAAGGTGAAGAGGAAGGAGAACGAATAGTCTTATGGAAAAGAGACATGGTGGTTTGCAGCTGAAGAGGGAATTACGGAGATTGGCGGGTTTGGTGACTGAGGAGGGTGACAATGAGTGCTCTTACCTTGTCGACATTTTTGATAAGATAGTTGTACGTACCCAAAATTACATGTACTACATTATCAGGAAAACGGTTATAAAATACCCTAGTGATGATTCAAAATCCTTTCAAGAAGGTGTTCGAGCTCCAAAAACCCATTCGTAGTATATATTTGTAGCCTAGATAGCCTTAAGTTTTTCATGCATTTTTTTATCTCCCCATTTACTTTTGTCCTTGTTTTGGCCTTCAGTACAAGGACCACCACCTTTCCTGGGTGGTGGTCTTGAAACTGCCACCCTACACAGGGTGGTGGTCCTAAAACCACTACCCTGCACAGGGCATCACTCCTGCCCATTTTTTTCCAAAATATTCACGCGTGTTTTAAACATGCGACGGTTCACTTAAGTTTTATTTTTGCATGCATCCGTGAGCCGAATTGGCTAAAAAAATATATTTTTTCTTGGTTTTCCTTGCTCCTTCTATTTTTTAATAAGATTTAATTAGTTGGAATTGCCTCTTCTTGCCTTTTGCATGAAGTAACCTCCTATCCTCCATTCCTATATATTCCATGCTTGTATTCAAGAAAAAGGCCTGAGAATTTTATGTATCTTGCATTGTTGTGCTGCCATAATCTTGCTAGGAATTACATAGCCAAGCTCAGATCTCTTGTGCTATCTCTCTTCTACTTGCATTGCATCCAGATTGCTTCCAAGATGTCATCACTCATGCGTCATCCTCTTGTTGTTATTCTTTGCATTCCCAATCTTGTGGACTGACATGAGCACTCAAAGAAAGAAAGGAAAGAATTGAGGGGACAGATACTGATAAACCTGGATTTTCCAAAGCTCTTGCTCTTCTAGGTTGGAGTTGTGTATTTGTTTTCTTTGTTTTGTCAAATTGTCAATTGCATATCAAATAGAGTAGAGAAACAGTTCATTTCAATTAGCTAGATAATTGCAAGTAGATCAAATCAATAGGAATTTTTCTCTTCAACATTTCCAGGGAGGCTGTGGGGGAACAATAGCTCTGTTAGAGCCATGATTTTTTCTTCACTTCTGAGGTAGGGTTGGAAAGATTTTGTTTGAGTTAGAATAGATCTTAGATTTAGATTCACACATCTACAAAGATAGTTAGCTACATCTAGATAATTATTTGTTTTAAACTAGTTTATTAGATTAGATGCATTGTCTGAAAAGTTAGAAAAGAACAAAAACATTTATTTTCCATAGATTAGCTTGTTTTACTACTTTGTTCTGATATATTGAGAAAACACCAAAAATATAGGTTAGATTTCCTTTGATAGATAGTTTATTTACTGAAAACAAATCAATTCATCTTGCATGACCATCAATGGTCCACAACAGGAAAAGACTTACAGTTGTGATCCCCTGGTCCCACAACCCAATGGGCCAAAGCTAATAATTGACATTGACACAAGTTTTTGCGCTTAACAGTCTTACGTACACCTGCCACATACGCTGAGAAAATAAGACAGTTAGAGACATTGAACATAGTTGTTAATCAAGCCTACGACTTTTGGACTGCTCCTGGAAATAGGATTTGATTGCATGCATGACCATACAAGGGCCTCAACCTCAATGAGTCTTTGGTTGTGACCCACATGTCCCGCAACCCAATGGGCCTGGCTAGTAAGTTAGATATCGACACTAGCTTATGCACATTGGTATTCATATCTTCACCACTTCCACCCGATATTATTACACAACTTTCATTGTTGAATATAGCAGCTGATCAGGCTAAGACTTTCTGGACAAGACCAGAAAATCACCCTTAGTTCCTACAGCTCCACTACACCTCTTGTCTCAATTTCCATGACCTTGTCTGGAAACCCATACGAGGCACCTGCAGGTTACTTTCCATGTATTCTGCAACCAATCAATAGAATCTCGGTAGAACTAGACATCGATTGGAGTCTCCGAGTAGCTATCATATCAGACCGTACCATCACACCCCTTCAGGTTAGGAGAGCATTCTTTTCCTTAGATTCACAGATTCTAGTATTACATGTCGAAGACATAAGGTTCCCCAATTAGCTTGATCATTGCCATCACTTTCACTCCCATTTCAATTCCACATCGGCTGTCTTGGCACGACCTCGGGAGGTTGGGTGCGAAGAAGGTCACATGTTGATTTTCTATCATACAAATTGGTGAACCCAACGTGAAGAGCTAGTCTCTAAGCGTTTCCACTTTCATCCATCCTTTATTCTATGGGTATTCTTATACCCCCTGAATATGTCAGGATATGATGAGTACGGTCGACCCATCCTAGGTTTTGACATGTACCATTACAATCAAATATACCACAACAATCACCTTCACTTTCAACATGGGTAGACAACCACTCATCCACTCAAAACCCTCTGCTTTAGGGAACCAATGTTGGTTCTTCTGTACGCATCGAAGAATTAGATCAGGTCACTCAGACTTATCCCCTTGAATAATCAAGTTCAAATAACATGACATTCACTGGTGAAGAAAGTTCATCTCCTTGGGTATTGTTTCGACAACCCATTACCGTGCAATTCGATCAACTCCCCCATCTTGATGAGGAGTATTTAGCATGATATGCTAGGAGTGAGCAACAATTCCAACAAATGAACCAATCTTTTGATAGGTTGCAAGGACAAGGTGATGTCCTGCTTCAAAACAATAACCAACTGATAATACAACCAATGAGGGGTGGAAACATCATGAACAATTCATAGCAGGATACCATACTCCTCAACAACCTCCAAGGGTTCAACCAAAGGTATCTAAGCAAGGTACCACCCCGTCAATGGGTGATGTCATTTCAGCTTTGGTTGATAAAGTCAAGGAGTTAGAGCTTTCCCAAAATACATAGAATTCATATGCAGGGCAAGCATGGACTCCTTCCTACCCACAGAACTATGGGAAAATACCGACCACACAGAATCCTCCAGTCTACATGAATACTCCGAACCATGGGGACTTGTTAACTGGGATGGGTACCTTGGGTATGCCTCCTCAAGCCACATATGGATACCTACAACAGGTGCCAGCTAGAAGTGCATTCTCAAATGCTATACCAGTCAGAAATGTGACGTTCCCTGGCTTCACGCCTTCAGCTCCATATCAAGGTAATCAACCCCCTTATATACACATGTATTCTAAATCTCCATAGGGGGACATGTACACCTACCCAGGTCCATATGGACAACCGCAGGGGATGTCATACACCCCACCAAATGTCTATGTTGTCCCATTTCAGCAACCAATGCAACCCCCACCTCCCCAACAAGGGTCTTCAATGGTGGAAACATATGCAATGGGGACTTATTCTGAATATCTCAAGGAACCCCTAGATTTCTCCATTCAGGAAGTCATGCTCCTGAGACCCTTTCCTGATCTCCCAAAGTTCAAAGGGGAGGGTGATCCTAATGCCCACATCAAGGCTTATGCAATGGCCATTCAAGAGCTTCTCCCATGGGATGCAGTCATTGTAAAGATTTTCCCTAAGACACTAGAAGGTATTGCTCTCGACTGGTATTATAGGATACCAGAGGCTTCAATACACTCATTCAAACAACTTGTATCAGAGTTTATCAAAGCTTTTGATATGAACAAGATTTTACGAACAGGAATCAGGGAATTCCTTCATATCAAACAAGAACATAATGAATCTGTAGCCCACTTCATTCAGAGGTGGCGACATGTTCTCTACTCTTCTGCAAGTGCTCCAAACATGGATCAAACAAAAATTTGTGATTTGTTCCTTCACTCCCTCAATAGAGAGATGAAGGAAGAGGTTCAAAAATTCCCGCTAAGGAGCTATGAAGAGGTGCTAGAGGGTGCTCTTCAGATCGACCAAGCGGCCATTGACAGTGGTCATAAGACCTATGGAGAAAATGGGAAGTTAGTCACTCCTGCTCAAAGCACTCTTGGTTACTCCAACAACACAAATAACAATCAAGGACCAAAGATCCTTAATAAGAATCATGGAGTCACGACCGACGGTGTAACTGACCAGCCCAAAAATCCTAATGTTGTTAATCCCACTGGTACAGGTGCTACAAATAACAACAACAATGGCACCAATCAAAGAAACAACAATTTTTCACCCTCAGTAAATGTTGTGGATTTTAATCATCCCCAACAACAACAACCTCAACCACAAAGACAAATGCTAACCCCAAGCCCTAGTCAACACCCCAACCAATTCCAGAATCAGGGGCAAGGGTTCCAAAGTGTTAATTATAACAGTCAACAACCAAACAATAACCATAGTTTCAGACCACAACAAGGAACAAACCAAAGGCCTCAGGATTACGATCCTGACTTGTATTGTGGTTTCCATAGGGTCCGTTGGCATGATGCAAGAACTTTTCATGATTGTAATAAGTTTTTTCAGCATTTTCCAGAAGACCAAAGACAATTATTTGTTGACATGTTTTTGGAAAACCCAACTGCACCCAGTCAAAATGCCTATATGGGACTGGTGTCTCCATAGAACACACCATTGGGAATCTTCAACGATCCTCTCCCCACGCATCTAAAGGATGGTAGACTAGATCCTAATAGTTTGAATAAAGGTATTGTAATAGGGACTCATGATCATGAAACCTCAACTTCGTCAAGCCCATAGGTGGCACCTCCTTTGGATGGTCGTCAACAAATGAAGATCGTGGGTTTGGTTGAGTTAGACATTGAACCCCAAATTAACGTTGCAACAAGAGCTAGAGACTATTCTTCTCAATCAATCCCGATTTATCTGGTTGTGTCGAATAGTGCTCATGACACGCTAAACAAGCCAATAAGGGCTTATGATTTTATCAGTGATCTAACCAAGACCTTTTCACACATTTCATTTTTGGATCTACTGAAGAATCCCCCTACTCATTGAATCACTCTCTTAGAAGCGCTTGGTCTCAACCATTTGGCTAACATTACTCCTCTGCCAGAGGCACATATAAACCATATAGACTTTGATGTTTTCCCTCTAGGGAAACCTGAAAGGGATATTGGGTTTGTATTTGACATAAGCAAGATGCCTACGGATGCTGAAATAGCTCGTAGAGGTGATCTGGCCTTGTTTTTATAGGTTTGGATCTACAACAACTATGTGAAATGCACAATGATCGATGATGGGGCAGCGGTTAATATAGTCCCCTTCTCTTTTCTTCAGAAGTTAGGATATGGGGAGACTAATTTCTCCTCGACGTGAAACATGTTGAGGGGCTATGATAGTCTCAAGGCAACCTCGATCGGAACCATAGTATTACCGGTCACTCTTGGGCCCAAGATGGTGCTTACTGAGTTTTATATTATAGATTGGGAAACCAACTATAATATGATCCTTGGCCATCCTTGGATCCACCGCATGAAAGCAATCCCCTCCACTCTATTCCAAGAAGTCAGATTCTTGCATTTAGGGAAATTCTTTGTCACTCAAGGTGATCCAAAGCCCTTTGATATACATTTGGCCAACTTGAAGAAAAAGCCAGGGGTCCACTCTGAATTCAAACTTCCTACGAACCAGTTAAACAAACTGGCAAGCACGGTACCAGAAGAAAAGTTGGTTCCCACAACAGAATTAGAAGTTACGGGTTTGATCGAGGGTATTCCGGCGGTCAAGGATGAAAACATTGTTGTAGAGATGGTATCGTTAGGAACTACAACAAATATTTTTGAGCTATTAGAAAAGGATTTTCCTATCCTTCTCCCCTTTGATTCCATGGGTATGGGACATGCCTTGGGACTTGGTTCCCTTCCAGCAGATGAGGTTTGCATGGTGGAGGTAACCAAGGTAAAAGGAGAACTTACAAAGGATGACTCAACATCCATATTTTTGAGTAGTTGTTGGACCCTCCATTTTGATGGAGCCAAGTGTCACTTCAGTGTTGGGGCAGGCACAATCCTTACTTCACCCGAAGGAAGGGTTTTACCTTTTACTTTCAAATTGAATTTTGAATGCACAAACAATGGGGCTGAGTATGAGGCTCTCCTATTAGGTCTCATTGTAGCTAAGAGAATGGGCATCCTCAATATTAGGGTGTTAGGTGACTCACAACTAGTTGCAAATCAGATATCTGAGGTATACGAGACTAGGGTTGAACACTTAAAACTCTACAAAATAGTTGTGTTGGGCCTAACTAAGGGGTTTGACTTTATATCAATCGAGGTAGTTCCACATGAACAAAACCTTCTGGAATATTCTATAGTGACTTATGCCTCACACTTCACCCCAAGTAGTGATTTAGAGGACACCAACTTCACAGTTTCACTCCGCACTGAATGCTTGATTCGCAAAATGCTAGTAGCGTCAATGTTGACATACGTGGAAGTTGAGGACCAACTTGACTCTTCAAACATTGTTGATGGGGATGAGTCAACTTTAAGTTATTTAAATGCTTTAGCAGAGCTACATCTTACTTGTCATGAAGGTAGACCTTTCCCTAATTCCACGTTCCTCTTCTTATTTTGGGAATCCAATGATTGAGTCCTCTCTGGGAAAAGATCTTGAGATTTATGAGGTAGAAGAAGAAGGGGACTTGGAGTTGCCTCCAGCCCCACCTGAGTTTGAGGAGGGTAACATCTCCTTAATTGAGGGAATGATTGATATAAACATCAGAACGGAGGAGGAACCAAAAATCTTAAAACTAGGGTCCTCTTTAACTCCAGAGGAAGTAGAAATTCATACCCAAATCCTCAAGGAACATCAGAAAGCCTTCACATTTAGTTACAAGGAAATGATAAAGAATTGCACCACACATCACAGTTCATAATCTCGTCACCAAGCCAGATGCCAAACCAATTAAGTAGAAGTCAAGACCTATGAAGCCAAAGGTGGCCCTTATGGTAAAAGAAGAAGTAATGAAGCTTCTCCAGGTAGGATTTATCAAGCCATTCGATTATTCACAATGGGTATCTAACATTGTCCCTGTTCTAAAAAAGAATGGAAAGATCCGTATTTGCATAGACTTCTGGGACATTAACAAGGCTTGTCCCAAGGATGATTTCCCGCTACCATCCATTGATGTTATCGTTGATGCAACAACTGGATTTGAGTTGTTGTCTCTCATGGATGGGTTTTCAGGATATAATCAAATCAAAATCTCTACCAAGGATCAAGCTAAAACTACATTTATAACTCCTTGGGGAACTTATTGTTATGCCATCATGCCATTTGGTCTTAAGAATGTTGGCACTACATACCAATGAGAAATGACCTACATATTCCATGATCTTATTCATAAGATTGTGGAATCCTACGTAGATGACCTACTTTCTAAGGCCAAGAAGCGTTGTGATCACCTAGAGGTGCTTCGTATCATTCTCTCACACTTGATTGAGTATGGTGTCACGTTGAATCTAGAGAAATGTGTATTCGGTGTAACAGGTAGTAAGCTTCTGGGTTACATTATATCTTCATGAGGGATTGATGTTGACCCGACCAAAATCTGGGCTATGTTAGAAATGGTTCCGCCATCGGACGAGTCTGGTATTAGATATTTTCTTGGGAAACTTGGTGCAATCCAAAGGTTCATCCCTGACTTGACCTTTTTCGTTCATCCAATCAACAATTTGTTGAAAAAGGATTATAGCATTGATTGGATGGAAGAATGCAATGAGGCCTTCGAGGCAGTTAAATGATTCTTGTTATCCCCTCCCACACTAATGCCACCTAGATCAGATCACCCTTTTACTTTATATTAATGGGCTACAGATGTTTCACTAGCCTACATGTTGGCTCAAGAGGATGATGAAGTGAGAATGGGTAGTTTACTTTATCAGTCAAACGTTACTTGATTATGAGACACACTACACGCAGGCAAAAAAAGAATGCCTTGCCATAGTTTTTTTAACCAAGTGTTTAAGACATTATATGCTCAATCAAGAAACAAGGGTCATTGTCAAGTCAGACCACTTACGAACATTCCTCATGTAGGGATCCTTGTCTAAAAAGGTTGGGCGTTTCATTACATTAATGGGTGAGTTCGAGTTAATGTTTGTAAATCAAAAATTTGTTAAGGGTCAAATCATTGTAGACTGGTTGGCTGATAATCCATTGGATGGGGGTGATTTGGTAGACTTGGAATTTCCCGATGAGTGTGTATATTTCATTGAAACCAGGCCCCCTATCTCTGTATGCCCTTGGTACACTGACATTATTAATTTCATCATGGACCACACATACCCAGAAGGGGCAACATCACAACAAAGAAGGTGGTTACGCGTCATTGCCGCTAAGTACGTTATCCTAGAATAGGTGCTTTATTGCAGAGCCTTTGACGGAATGTTGTTGAGATGTGTTGATGCTGAAGAATCCAAAAATATTATTTATGAGTCACATAGCGGGGTATGTGGAGGTAATTTTTTCGGTCATGCCACTACCCAGAAGATACATCAAATGGGCTATTTCTGGCCCACCCTAGAACATGATGCGGTAGAGTTTGTGCGTAGATGTCACAAATGTCAAGAGTTTTCCCACGAGATCCACATACCGGCACAAGATTTACAACCAATTGCAACTCCATGGCCCTTCTCCATGTGGGGACTGGATCTGATAGGGAAATTCTCTCCCTCATCAACAGATGGCCATAATTTCATAATCACGTCCATATAATACTTTACCAAGTGGGTAGAGGCCATGCCCCTTACTACTATTCCTGGTTCTGTAATCGCTAAGTTCATCCTGAACCAGATCATTTGTAGGTATGGGGTGCCATAGGTCATTATTTCTGATAATGGAATGTCTTTCAAAAATGACGAGGTGTGTGATTTGTGTACAAAGTTCAAAATAAGTCATCACATGGCTTCTCTCTACTACCCTCAGGCTAATGGACAAGCTGAGGCTACCAATAAGACTTTAAAGTCCATTCTCCTAAAAACTGTTAAGGAGAATAAATGAGATTGGCACCTAAAGCTTTTTCCGGCCTTGTGGGCCTACCGAATGTCAGTTAGAACACCAATGGGGGCAACCCCCTTTTCCTTAGTTTTTAGTGTTGAGGCAATTCTACCACTTGAAGTTGAAATACCTAGTCTCCACATTTCACTACATGGAATCTTGGGAGAGGAGGGTTATCGAGAAGCTCGAACTCTCCCAATTAGAAAGTCTCGACGAAGCTAGATTGAATGCTGAAAAATGGCACAATGTTTACGCTGACTGTATGGCTTGGAAATACAATAAGAAGGTGTATGAACATGAGATCTATGAAGGATATTTGGTATTAAGACTCGATAGCTGAATAGACAAGAAGACCGGAGAGGGAAGAAAGTTTAGACCTAGGTGGTTAGGTCCATATCGAGTAGTCAAAGACTATAAAAATGGTGCATTCCACTTGTGTACACTAGAAGGTGAGGATTTTAGTGAATCTATAAACTCTCTTCACCTAAAGAGGTACTACGCATGATCCATCAACATTCTCATATGTACATTATTGCATCTGCATTGCATTTTCATCTGTTCATTCATTTTGTAAAAAGTGTGATCAAGGAGCTTATTCTTATAGAAATTCCTAAAAACTTCTGAAAATATTGGCAAAACATTCAAATCATGTCTCTTCAAACCTTCATAGTATCATCAACTGTTTCTGAATCACTTATCAATCCAAACAAGATAAGACAAAATTTTGACAGTAACCATACCAAGGCCTGCATACTTGGTTCTACTTTTGGTCTCTTCTTAGGATAGGTGTCTTTGCCTATGGTCTATTCTAGAAGCTTCATGGTGTCACATCTATCCCGTATACATCTCTTTGGAAATAAGAACATTCTAAACATTTTGCCCAAGTAAGTAAATCAAATTACAAATCACAAAAATTTTTATTTTACACATTTCTTTGCCCTACCAACCTTCGGTGTTGAGCTTGCATCTCTTACTAGTGACGTAGGGTTGGGAAAGGAAGGAAATGCCCTTACTCACCTATGCCTTGTCCATGGTGATAAGCACGTGCTTCCTACTGGTAGCATGGGGCAAGGTGTAGGGGGTCTCTTTGACAAATCTGAAAGTCATAAACAATTAAATCAAATACTGTGAAATCTTAAGTCAAAACAAAGTGAGTTAGATGTTCAAAATTCCAAGAGAGTTTAAAACCCCAAAACCAGATTTTGTCAACCAAGTGGCCATCTATAGATCCAAGTCTAGATAAACTGCAAAGCAATTCACATTCTAAACTATGAAGTAGCTTGAGTAGGGTAAGGTTGTAGCATCCCAATTTGGTTCTGTCAAACCTCTGTCTTTCTCTCATCACTGTCATTCAACAAATTTCATAGCTTGTGCCCTTTCTAACTCTTGGTGTTGAGCCCTCACATCTTACTAGTTGTGTGGGGTTAGGAGTGGGGCAAGCACATCCATTTATCATATCATTATATCATCATGTTTTATCAAGACAATATGAAGTACCAAAGATTGCAAAAGAAACTAAGTTTAAGATCACATTGTGTTTGCATCATCATATATCAGCATTATGAAATACAAAAAGAAATCATTCTGTTATCATTCCACATCCATTGCATACATTCTGAAAAGCATTGAAAAGTGGAAATTCTAAATATCTAGAGTACACATGAGAGATAAGCCAAAGAGAGTCAACTCAGATACAATGGAATACCAAACCAAAAATAGAGTCTGTATATATTGTAGTAGATCAAGTTTGTGTACAATGTCATCATGCACAAGGCATGGTCAAAATGATCGCAATGAGCCCAAAATATACAACAAAAAAAATCGTATAGTGTCAAAAATGGTATCAAAGTAATAAAGGCTCAACGACCTATCAATCCCTGTGGGATTCCTTAGGTGGCGTTCAACCACATCTAGGGCTCCTGCTATGGCTGTGACGGTGGTGAGAATGGACTGAATGGTGTGAGTGCTTATGGTGGCACCCGCTACCTGTAGCCTCCCTGTGAGAATGGCTCCACCTCATCAAGTGCTCAACAGTCTTGTATCCAGCTATCGTGGTATGAAGGGAGTTCACTATCTCTGTAACCTTCCATATGGGAGTGAACACGTTGGTATGTCGGCCGGCAGCTAAGGGCTGTCCTAAATCTACAGTCAACTCAGCTCGAGTCTTCCCTGAGGGGATCAACAGGGTGTCCACACATACCCAATGAATGAGCTCTCACCACTCATGTGAGGACGCTGCAAAAATAAAAAGAAGAGATAGTGAGCTAGAAAATCATAGAACTTAAATCAAAAGGAGAATGCTAAGCTAAACATGTGAAAATCAATAGACAAAATTGAGAAAGGAGTATTGAACATACTCGGGTCTCTAGGCATCCATGTGGGATCAGTGGCTATTGCAACAGGTGTTGCTGGTGGCTGTGGAGCCTCATCGAATCTGGAGGCATGGTGTTGTCCAATCACAGACTCATCATCCCCTCCAAGTGCCTCCTCCAAGACTAGAGTCTCTCTCTCTGTGCTCACCTCCTCGTGCGCTGATCTGAGGATCTCCTGAGTATCATGCCACTCAGGGTCATTGTCAACTCCCTCTAAAGGTCCTACCCCCTCATCCTCCTCTCTGACTAACTCCCCCTCTGTATCATCTCCCACATCCTCCTTAGAGTTGGAGTCCAAATCGATCGGCTCATCCTCCTCCCCAATGTGAGCAGGAGCCACCCCAATCTGAAGTAAGGGTGCTTGAGGAGCACCAATTTCCTGCCAAGCCTAGACTACATGCCTAACTGTAATAGGCACACCAGGAGTAACAATTGTCCAACTAGGATCCCCTCTAGGACCTCTCTGTGCCTCCTAAATAGTCCTATAAACAGGCACCACTAGAGGAAGCATGACAGGGTATGGAAGACTGAACTGTTGGGGTACCCAGTCAAAGGGGTGAATCTCTAGTCTCCTAGCTTTATCAACTAGTTGGCTCATGTGGAAGAGCAAGCTACCATCATCGTAGCCTCCTCACCCCATATCCCTGCCATGTCCTGATAGGGTGTGGTAGTCATGTCTGCTATAGTTAGGGAGGCCACTGACTGATGTGGTGTCTAGAGCACTGACATGCCTATCCATCTAGCTTCCTGGACAGCCTTTAGATCTGATACATGTACCCCCCTGCTATAAGGGATGAAATTCTCATAGACCTAACTCATAACCAAAGTAGGGTGGCTCAAGGACTGTCCCTACAATCTGACAACTCTGTACAAATCATGGTATATGGTCCCCAAAATATCTTCTCCCCAGGCATACTTACAGCCATGAGCCTCAATCTGTGTAATGATGGGGGCCCAACAGTATAAAAGTGTATCTCCTCCCTTGTCCCCAACTAATCTCGAGGACAAGATACCCATGATGGCTCTCTGAAGGATAGGAATGGGAGTAGTAGCAATAGACCAAACCTTCATTCCCTTCTTTGAGCCAGATGAGACAATGACATCTCCCATATACATGGCCAACTATGTCATCACGGCCCTAGACCCCGCTGTTCTCCAATGTTAGTCTCCTACCAAGTACTGGGAGTCCAAGGATGTGGTATACATCCTCAAGAGTGATAGTCCACTCCCCCCTGACACCTGGAAACTAGAAGGTGTTCCGGTCTGCATCCCAGTAAGAGAATAAGTCACACAAAATGTGACTGGTAGGAGTAACATGGGGCACCTGTGCTATCCGCCAAATGCCTGCCCACCATAAAAGATCCATCTCAGTTTGGGTCAGCTGATCTAAAATCCCAGGGAGCCAATCACACTCTCTCTCTCTCTACTCCAGTGTATGTACTCCACCTTTTTCTGCATCCACCAAAACATGAGAAAAGAGCAAGTTAGTAAAGTACATCACATGATAAGCTCATCAAAAACATAGTAAACTATCAAAAATCCAAAAAAAGTCAAGTTTTGAGCATGTTTTGACATTCTGTCCAGAACCACCACCAAGTGCAGGGTGGCGGTTCTAGGACCACCGCTCTGCCTTGGGTGGAGGTCTTGTGACCATCACCCTACTTTGGGTGATGGTCCTGAACCGATTTTCAAAATGTGCCCTTAACCCAAAAAAATGACCAAAAATGATGAAATTGACCATTTTCAACAAAATAAAAGCACGCCCTATGGGCGCCCCCCTAAAGACCCATTCAAGACAACAAATTTTGAAAATCTCCCCCTAGGTGAACTTTTCAACATTTTAACTTTTAGGGTACAAAAAGACAAAGGAGGAAATAACTAACCTGAGAGTGCGTTGGTTGATCTCCCACTTGCGGAGGCATGATCATGATCTCGACATGAACGTATCGGCTGTACTCTCATCAGGAATGGTCACCATAAATCTAGAGCTCCAAATCAATCAAAATAACCAAATCAACAATGCACAAATGAATTGAAAAATGAGTTTGTTTTGATATATATATGTTATTTCTAACTTCGTTTTGAGTGTGTTTGTTTACAGGGCTGGAGCATTGGTGCAGGTATATTTCTACATCCTCGTGCAAATGGTATGTCTTCTTGTCATTTTGATTTAGTGTTTATTTTTTGATATTTTATCTATCTGCACTTGAGTCTTTTCCCTCTTTTGTAGGTAATGGGAATTTGGATGGTGACTCTTCGACACACGGGCGTGTCAGGTATAGCTTCTAACTCCCCATTTTGGGAATGCCATACTCAGACTCTACGTTTTACGCCTCTTTCATGGCTAAGACGCTTCTCCGAGGGGGCAATATGTATGCACCCAAAATTGCACGTGCTACATTGTCGGGAAAATGGTTATAAAAGTCCCCAGTGATGATTCAAAATCCTTTCAAGAAGGTGTTCAAGCTCCAAAAACCCATTTGCAGTATATATTTGTAGCCTAGATAGCCTTACTTAACTTTTTCATGCATTTTTCCATCTCCCTGTTTCTTTCTATGCTTTTTTGGCCTTCAATGCTAGGACCACTGCCCTACCTAGGGTGGCGGTCCTAATTTGCCACCTCATGTGGTAAATCTTCACGCAGGTTTTAAACATGCAACGGTTCACTTAAGTTTGCTTTTTACATGCATATGTGAGCCGAATTGGCTAAAAATAGCTTCGTTTGCTTGGTTCTCCTTGCTCCTTCTATTTTTAATATATTTAATTAGTGGAACTACCTCTTCTTGCCTTGTGCATGAAGTAACCTCCTATCCTCCATTCCTATATATTCCATGCTTGTATTCAAGAAAAAGGCCTGAGAATTTTATGTATCTTGCATTGTTGTGCTGCCATAATCTTGCTAGGAATTACATAGCCAAGCTCAGATCTCTTGTGTTATCTCTCTTCTACTTGCATTACGTCCAGATTGCTTCCAAGCTGTAAATTATCAAGCACCATCCTCTTGTTGTTGTTCTTTGCATTCCCAATCCTTTGGACTCACATGAACACTTAGAGAAAGAAAGGAAAGAACTGAGGGGATAGATACTGATACTACTAGATTTTCCAAAGCTCTTGCTCTTCCAGGTTGGAATTGTGTATTTGTTTGCTTTGTTTTGTCAAATTGTCAATTACATATCAAATAGAGTAGAGAAATAGTTCATTTCAATTAGCTAGATAATTGCAAGTAGATCAAATCAATAGGAATTTTTCTCTTCAACATTGCCAGGGAGGCTATGGGGGAACAATAGCTCTGTTAGAGCCATGATTTTTTCTTCACTTTTGAGGTAGGGTTGGAAAGATTTTTTTGAGTTAGAATAGATCTTAGATTTAGATTCACACATCTGCACAGATAGTTAGCTTCATCTGGCTAAGTATTTGTTTTAAATTAGTTTATTAGATTAGATGCATTGTCTGAAAAATTAGAAAAGAATAAAAGTAATTATTTTCCATAGATTAGCTTGTTTTACTGCTTTGTTCTGATATATTGAGAAAACACCAAAAATATAGGTTAGATTTCCTTTGATAGATAGTTTATTTACTGAAAACAAATCAATTCATCTTGCATGACCATCAACGGTCTGCAACAGGAAAAGACTTACAGTTGTGATCCCCTGGTCCCACAACCCAACGGGCCAGAGCTAATAACTGACATTGACACAAGTTTGTGCTTAACAGTCTTACGTACACCTGCCACATATGCTGAGAAAATAAGATAGTTAGAGACATTGAACATAGCTGCTAATCAAGCCTACAACTTTTGGACTGCTCCTGGAAATAGGATTTGATTGCATGCATGACCATACAAGGGGCCTCAACCTCAACGAGTCTTTGGTTGTGACCCATAGGTCCCGCAACCCAATGGGCCTGCTAGTCAGTTAGATATCGACACTAGCTTACGCACATTGGTATTCATATCTTCACCGCTTCCACCCGATATTATTACACAACTTTCATTGTTGAATATAGCAGCTGATCAGGCTAAGAATTTCTGGATGAGACCAGAAAATCACCCTTAGTTCCTGCAGCTCCACTACACCTCTTGTCTCAATTTCCATGACCTTGTCTGGAAACCCATACGAGGCACCTGCAGGTTACTTTCCACGTATTCCACAACCAATCAATAGAATCTTGGCAGAACTAGACATCGATTGGAGTCTCTGAGTAGCTATCATATCAGACCATACCATCACACCCCTTCAGGTTAGGAGAGCATTCTTTGCCTTAGATTCACAGATTCCAGTATTGTGTGTCGAAGACATAAGGTTTCCCAATTATCTTGATCATCGCCATCACTTTCACTCCCATTTCAATTCCACACTGGTTGTCTCGGCACGACCTCAGGAGGTCGGGTGTGAAGAAGGTCATGTGTTGATTTTCTATCGTACAATAGCCCGTGTCCTAAGTGATCTCAGAGACTTCAAATTTGGGTAGGTGAAGGGGTCAAATTTTGGCGGGGCAGAGAAGGTACCTTCCGCTCTAGATTTGGTGGATCTCGCACTTGAACATTTTCTTTGCCTGATTTCTTATAACATCATGAGGGATCCCATCATGCTCTCCACTGGCCAAGTAATTTCAATTATTTCTAATATTTCTCATCAATTATTATGGATTGGATTATGTTTCTGAATTGTGTCTATGTATTCTAAATTCAAGATTGTGTTTTTTGTTTCGACAAACATGCGATCGACCATTTATCTTAGCCTAGTTCTATGCATACCACATATGATCAACCATTTATCCAAGCCTGGTTCGATGCAGACCATAGAACGTGTCCAAAGACATAGTAGGTGTTGTCGAATCTGATCTTGAACCTGAATTATCTAGTCCACAACATAATCGCATCGGGTTTTCTTAGAATTCAACACCCAAAATATTGAAGTGTTAATGGTGCGCACAATTGTGCATACCAAGATTTGTTTGAAATTGTCAAGAGCTTGTGCAAATTTCAGTCACAAAGTGCAGGGTTTTACTTTGAATAATGCAAATTATGTAACTCATTCAGTAAGTTATCCCAGGTATTCTAGTAAATGTATCTAACTTCCTCAAGTTTTATAATATATAAATGCAATGAGAAGGATTATATGCTTCTATGTTCTGAATTTTTTTGTATGAACTCGATATGTAAAAGAAAGCCTATTATATGCTTTTCAATGGGTTTGAAGAGCTGAAAGGTCACATGATGCCCTATTCTGACCATTGGCCCTATTTTCCTCCAATAATTTTTGGAAGTCCCTGACACTTCTGAAAATATTGTTACCTACCTTTGGAAGTATGATTTGGACTACCTCAAATGGCTTGATACACAAGTGTCGTCTCTAGTACCGTATGTGTCTTTTGGAAGCATCTAAGTGATCTCTATATTACAACGAGAAGAATTGGCTCTTGGGCTTGAGGCGAGTGAGAAACCATATTTTTGAAAGAGATATGGAACATAGTTATGGATATCGAATCCTAGCTAAAAGAAAATGACATGATGGTGAAAAGAGAGGAGGTGGAGAAAGTCGTGCTCGCTGATGACAGAGCATCAAGGGAGTGAACTGAAAAAAAATATGTTGAAGCTTAATGAAGCTACAGACAAGGTAGTGATTTCAGTTGGTACTTCGTTACATAATATATGACCATAGTATCTAATTCATCAAACATATAACAAAATTTTATATTACTTATGGTCTCACATTGTCTCTATTGCATGTAAACCACTTAGATTTTCATTTTTTCCCTCTTTTTCTTCCTCCACCAGAGTTGTTGCCTGCACTGCTAGATTTTGTGTATCTAATCCTCCCCTCCTCCACACAAATAAGAAAACAAAAGATGACCGTAACCAACACACACAAATAAGTCTCTAAAGTTGTTTTGTGGGTAATGAAGCCTAAACATGTGAATGTCATAATATATGATAAATCACAAGTAAGGAATTCTTAGATCTTACTGGGTGTTGGGATGGTATCAATAGGAGGCCTCACATTCCCACTTAACTACATGCTTGTTATTCTTATCATTGCAAATATCTACTACAACACTCCCAACACTTTCCCTTGGGTTTTTCCCAATTTCTTGCCGAGGTAGTTGTTCTTAATGAGAAATAAGATGTATACAATTATGGAATTGTTCTTTTAGGAACCTGTGGACAATAACTCAAATTTGGTTAGATTAGTTAGTATGCACTTTGATAGTTTTATAATATTACTCCCACTCATATGTGAAACTCTTTGTGGTTTGGATGGATTTCTCTTTTTATTGTTTATGACAATTCTTTAACTTCCACTTTTTCATTTTTTATAGGATATTTTTTATTCTCTTTCTCCTTCAGTAAAGAAGAGAGTGTTGTCTCTAAATGAACTTCAGGTGGGTTTCACACATGTATTTATTATTTTAAAAATGTTAGTGAACTTATTCCCGTTACATTTTTAGGACAAACTTTCACATCCAATAGAACTTAGAAAACTATGTCTAGGACGTTAAAAGTTCACTATCCTCAAAGTTGATTATACTATAGAGAGAAATTTATATTTTTAGATTACAACAATGGAAAGTGATTTACCTTGCTTAAAATGTAGAATTAATCCCGAACCATTATGTAGAGAAATACCTCACCAGAAGTTACCAACATGAAGGATTTATATAACATTGTATGTGCTTATGATGTCACTCAGTACAAAAATGATGATTAAATTTGACACTTTTGTTGGGTTTCATCTTATTGTGGTGCTTTGTGGTTTTTCATGACTTAGAACTCCTTTTTCAGTCTATTTAACACGTGACAGGGTGTGCTTAATAGTATTTGGTAATGTAATTTGTTATCCTTTTTGGTCATTTACCTAAGTATTTAAGTTTGTGTTATAATGTAGCTGCCTTTTCCATTCACTTGAGAACTGATTGAATATATTTCCCAAAACAAGTAGTTATCTTTGATTGATGAAATGTTTTTCCCAATGTGAGATGTTATCTTGGCTGATGAAATGGGTTTATGTATACATTTAGTTAGTTGCATTGGTTATTTGCTTGAATATTGATGATATAGGTTCTATTGCTCCAATGCATTTATTTAGTTATACGAACTCGATGTCTGATGATTAATGAAATGGGTTTGGTACTTATAGAGAAGGAAGCAATCTTTTAGTAGTTGTGGCTTTTTCTTCATGGAAGTGCATCAACTGAGTTCAATGTTTTGTTGATTTTAGTGGTTATATTATATAGGTGATATGGAACTGTAAAATACTAAAGGAATTCCCCTTATCAACTTCAAATAAAAAAGTAATAAATTTCTTTATAAATCAAATAACATATATCGTTTACTGTTCACATTGTATTGTGTTGTTGTGAAAATGTGCAATAAGGAAATTGGAAGTTTCCAAGCATGACAACTATACCCCTATGGAAAATTTTTCATTCCTAGGCACCCCAAGTCAAATTTATCAATCCGATAACCCCCTATTTTATGTCAAAATTTTCCTTTAGGTTATTTAGTAAAGTGCACTCATTCCACCTAGGTGATTTTAGGGAGTTCTAAAAAGATGCTATCTTCTAGCAGTATTGGGAAGGGCTATTGTTGGCCTTCCCAAGACTGGATTCAACCCCCTGGAGTGGAACAGAAGAGAAAAATCAACATGGAGGTGAATGAAATACCTTGGAACATCATGGAAATGATTTTGGAAGGTATGGGGAAGTTCTGCAAGACTTGGAGCAATCTGAGTAAAAAACAAGGTTCACAAGCCTAGGCGGTACACAGGCCTAAAACAACTACTGAGCTTCAGAAGAAGATTTCAGGAGCTCTAAATGGATTTAAAATTAAAACAAAACATCATTGGAAAGAGTATTCTAATACCTACATGATGGTAAAATAATATTTTTCACAACCTTGGCGTATATGATTGACAGGAAGTTTTTCTCATGCACAAGTGGAGTACCAAATTAAAAATCTGATTTTTCAGGGATCATATGGCCGAATCAAGACATGAAACCCCCATAATTGCATTAAAAATTCCATTTCCAGTCATGATCATATAAAAATTCACCAAAAAATTCCATTGGGAGCTCAAGTTGTCTTTGTTCTAAGTTACCCTCTCAAACACAATTCAAGACTTGGTCATTTTTTCGAGAGGACACGTGTCAACACCAGGAGCCTGGCAGGATTTCATGTCCCTGACATCCATGAGGTTAGGTAAATCAGCCCTTGAAAATTCACCCATCCCCCATGTGACCTCTAGGGCCCTCATATGACCTTCAGACTTGACAGTTCAGCCCCTAGGTGCATTCTTGGAGCATTCATCCCCTGTCGTTGGATCGGGTGCCACATGTCAGCTCTAGGAAAAATGTGGAAACTGATGTCCCTTATGCACTTGAGTGGGAGGAAATCAGACCTTTAAAATTTCACCCATCCCCAATAGGGAGTCTTCTGGACACTCATGTGGCCGCAGTTCAACCCCCAGGTGCTTATTTGGAGTGTGCATTCCCTGCCATCGGATTGGGCACCACGTGTCATGCTCTTGACCAATGTGGAATTTTATGTCCCCTATGCACCTGAGGTGGGGGACATCAGACCTTAAAAATGTTCCCATACCCCATAGGGAGTCATTTGGACACCCATGTGACCTCCTTTCAGCTCCTAGTGCTTTAAATCAACTTTTTCCTCCTTCATTCCCTGTCGTTGGATCTAGTGCCACGTGTCACCGTCTTGCTCATTGTGGAAATTGATGTCCCTCACATCCCTGAGGTCAGGGACATAAAGCATGGAAAAATTTTCCCAAGCCCTACCTGTGCATATCTTTTTGAAAATTTTCCAAGTGCCACTTTTTCCCACTTCTAACTTCTAACAGTTATATGTGCACTTCATTCCTCCACACTTCCTCTGCAACATTCTTCCATCACTCCGCCATTGAAAATGCTCAGACCTGCTCAAAAAAATAACTAAAACACATTACCCATAGTGATGTGTAGGTATCAGAAGGAATCCTCATCAAACACAGAAGGAGAAGCATGGAGCACAGAAGGAGAAAACAGAGAAAACTCCATAGCCATGAAATGAGAAGTTGAAGAAATCTCCCAAACATATGCATGAAACAACAAGATATATTTTTCTGCTCATTCCTCTACCCAATTCCATCAAGAAGACACCTTCAAACTCCCCCCATGTGTGACAAAGCATCCACAATGAAGAAATCTCCTTTCCGGCTCAACGAAGAAAGAAGTGGGATTTCCCATCAAACCGGTTGCCGGATCGAAGTAAGATTGCACGTGAAGCACCAGAAGAAAAAACCCACATCAAAAATACAATTTTATTTTCACAATTAGAGGAGAAAAATGAGACCTGTAATTTTGAGGTCCATTAATGTCTACCGTACCCAGAAGCACTACCAGGTCTGAAAAATTAAAACTTTAAAATCTCCTGGATTATTAAGCGGGCGGGCCCAAAATTTCAGAGGGATGATATTGGGAAAAAACCCATATCAAAAAAATTTGTTCCATGTCAATCCAACTCCCAGAGGAAAACTTTCTAAAAATAGTAGGTCTACTACATAGGAACTGCTATTTTGGGAAAGTCATCGATAGAAGAACCTGCGAAGAAGATGAAGACATTGGAGGTGCACTACAGCTGAGAATCCACCAAAATGGACATTTTTGGCACTTACTAAAAATAGTAAGTGTGCCCTCGAGCACCTGCTAAAAATAGAAATTTGATCCAAAGGAGTGAGGAATGTAGGGAGAAAGGGGAATCAAGGTCACAACACTCAGCAAAGGATCGAGGGAGTTGCTTTTTTCACACTTACTAAAAATAGTAAGTTACACTCAAAGAGAAGTTTTGGCACAATGGGATGTACAAGGATAATCATTCAGGGGGACATCATTGTTTGGGAGCATCCTAGTCATTTTTCATAGGGCATTCAAGATCCACCTTAGTTCATTCAACTTAGCGAGCGTTCGTGAGATAATTTGGAGGAGTTTCACAGTGTGCAAGGAGTTCGAAGATTCAGAGTTTCACTGCATTTGGAGCTTTCCATCAATGAGGATCAACGGACTTCATCGGGAATGACATCTCCTCTTCTTCTTCTCCCTCTCTTTCTCTCTCCTCTTCCCCCAACTTTCTCTCACTTTCAAATATTCTAATTTCATGTTGGGGTTTGCACTTTTAATATGACTTAAGTCACTCAAAAGTGACTTTAGAAACATAATGTAAATTAAGTCACCTTGCTATTATAAAAGGGACTTAAATATTTGAAGTGGAATATGAACAGTCTTAAGTCATATTAATGTATGCAAATGGTCATGAGGAAGATGAAGAGTCATATTATATTCTATAAATTGTAAAGCCATTCCCATTTCAAAGGGTTGGCAATTGATCTTGTAGACTCAAGAGTGCATTGTACCTAGAGAAAGCAAAGGAGATAGCCATTTTCTTCTACTCTCTTCCCCTCTCAAATTTCTTCCATTCCCACATTATGTACAACTTTGATTTGAGAAATCAATGCAAGAAGGAGTTTTTAGCTTTCTTTGACTAAGGGGTTTCTTGATACTTGGTGATCAGTGAATTCTATTTGGTCTTTTTGCTATTCGCAGAGTTGTTTCTTCTGATAAATGCATGTGTTGAAGTTTCTAACTAGTGTGTGTGCAGGAATCTGATTTTCTACCTGCAACATTAGTTCTCCTACCTCTTTTCTCACTCCCCTTTCCCACTCTATAGACGAAGACTTCCCTAGCAAGAGATTGCTAGCTTTGCCGCAGGGTCAGTGGAGTGCCCCTGTTGGATCCTCGGTTGAAAGACCACCACATAAATCCACACTTTCTCACACATGCACATATGACAGTTGCTACCGGTTAAGTAGAGGGACTTAGATTCCCAGAGCATTGGAAAGAAATCTACAAGTTTGTCCACACAAAAATTTTTCTCGCCAATAGTTTTTTTTTCCCACCGTGGGGCAGATTTAGCAGCATCTACACCCAATATATGACCGCAAGGTCTTAAAAATTCTAAAAAAAATCAAATATTGAAAAAAAAAAAGGAGTTCAGGAAAGTCTGTTGCCAAAAGATACACTACTGATTTCTACACATGAATTTTCACATTCCACAGTGCCCTTTCGTGTTCCAACTGCAGAAGTTTTAAAAAGTTGGCTGAAGGAAGACACACCAAGTTGATCATGTTGAGAGGAGTTGATGATTTCAATTTCGAGGCTTCACAAAATCAGCAAGAACAAATTAGAGATAATCCATACTTCTTCTCTCAAGCCTCCTCTCCATCTGGATCTTCACGAAGTTCACCAAGAAATCCTATCAAAACTCCTGTGAATACCCCACCTTCAAATTCTCCCATTTTTCAACCACCATTGAGCATTGAGCTCCTAGAAGCAAGAATAATTTGAAGAAGAATTCGTAGAAGTAAGAACAGAAGCAGAAATGAAAATGGTAGATGAAGAAGAAATACCTCAACCCATTGTTCCATGGGGAAGGAATACGGGCCCACTTGCTCTTGAGCCACCTCTCCATGATCTACCAATGGGTTCCCGCAAGAACTTTCCAAAGTTCAAAGGTGACAACACACAACATCCTGAAGAACACATTGTTGCTTTCATGACATCATGTGGAATTCTTGGTGTCCAGCATGAAGATGTTGCTGTAAGATTGTTTGTGGAGTCTCTCTAAGAAAAAGTAGCTGAATAGTTCTACGTCCTGCCTACTCTGATCCATCACTGGTTGGGATGACATTAAGGATGCCTTCAAGGAAATATTTAAATCAACTGAAGACTGTCAAGACCTCTTGGTGTAGTTGGCTCAAATGAGGAAAGGAGAAAGTGAAACCATGAGAGACTTCATGGCTTATTTTGAATGGTTGCTTCATAGGATACCTGAAGAGGATTCACCATCTCAAAACAATGTTAAGAGATTCTTCATCAATGCCCAATCATCAGAAGTAGGATTTTTGCTGTGAAGATCCCAACCAAGGAACATTGTAGAAGCACAAAGGATGGCCATTGAACTTGATGATGATCTCATCCTCTCTAGAAAGATCAAGAATCCATCAAAGGGAAAGGCCCAACATCCTAGAGATGAGAGAACCAATCCATCGCTACAAAATTTGGAAAATGAGATGGCCTCTTTGAAGAGGGAATTATTTGAATGAGTATCTTCTCAAAGAAGCAACAAAAATAAGATTGTAGGAGCACCCCAAAGGTTCACCTTGGAGGCCCCACCTATGAGTGTAAATTGCAGATTTCAAGAAAGTGAAGGAGATCTTGAACAAGAAGGTGGTGCAATTTCCAAGAAAGTGATGAGTTTGAGAACGATACACAAATCAGATTTTGTGAGTATTCTGGAGGTTATGAAGAAGATGAAGAAGATGCACCTATTTTCTCATGTGTGGTATTCACTCATTCTTAATCTCAGAAAAGAGCATCTCCCTCCACTACTACTAAAATAAAATAAGGTTGATGATCCTCCTGTGGTGAATCTGCAAAACAAAATAATCAGTCGAGGATTTGCACTCCCATCTTCCATGAAGTCTACATTTTTGGAACCTAATCTCGTAGCAAGTAAGAAAGCTCTCGCAAACCCAAGTAAGTCTTCTAATGTCTCTTCCAAGTATGAATCTAAATCTTTGAAAGATCCTAGTGTACCTTTCAAAATACCATCCATTTCCCAAAAATATACTCCTGCTTCTAAACCTGTCCTAAATCCAAAAGTAGTCCCTTCACCCCCCTTGTCCACATCTTCTCCCTTTGACTTCATAGAATATGCAAACAAAGCCAAAGTGCAGATTACTGAAACTGAATATTTGTGGACTCATCCTGAAAAATTTGAGAGGTTCATCTGATATATCAGGAGTGGTAGTCTAACACCCAATGCTGTAACTTCTAGTTCCAAAGGCATGCTACCAAACTCACCTACACCTCCCTCACAGAACATGCTTTCTCTGAGTGCATCAAAGACTGATAAAGTTGAACCTTTTTATGTCTCCCTTCTTGTTGGAGAATATGTACTAAATAATTACATAATAGATTCTGGTGCCTTAGATAACGTGATGCCTTTGAAGGTCACCAAGGCTCTTAAACTTACAATGACTCCACCTAGTGGCTCTTGTTACTCTTTGGAATAAAAAAAGGTCTCACTTGTAGGGAAGGTCAAAGATGCACAGGTGTCTCTCACCAAATTTCCGGACAAGAAAATTTCAGCGATGATTTTGGTAGCCGATGTCCTGGCCTCATTCAAAATGTTATTGAGTAGAAGTTTCTACTGAGACTTGGGAGGGAAAATTTAGATGAATTGGTCATCTGCAACCATACCAGTGAAGGGAGACATGGAGAAATTACTTCCCAAGAAGAAAATGAGGTACACTGTATGAAAGTCCAGAAGCCCAGAAGCTAACATCTTGTATCAAGGTAGCAGGAAGATGAATCACTTTGTGGCAACCGAGGAGGAAGAGGATATTCCCATCTTGATAGGTCCAGACATGCCTTCCCAAAGAGATATTTGGACTTTGAAGAAGCATTGAGGAGATTCGAGTTACAAGAGGGCAGCCCCGAATCACCAGATGATGTAGACCATGAAGGAAGAGGAGATGGTTCTTGATGATTTTCAAGAAGAAAAATCAGTTTATATGATTTTACAAGATGAGGAGTTATTCTCATTCCCATTTGGGGATGAGGATGATCTCAATCAAGCCATCTATGGAGAGAAAAAATCAGCTTGTGATGAGCCCTGTGAAAGGTTTGAAAGAAATTTTTGTACAAGAAATGCTTAGAGTTTCAGAAGAAACTAAAGATCCTGAGCTCAGTCTCGAGCTCCTGATACAAGCCACAAATCTTGCAAGACAAGTGTGAAGCTGATTTGGAAGCCTTAACCAATGTGAAGGTTGGCCATATTGAGATAAGGCAAGATGAAATATATGATGCCACTCTTGAGCTAATGATTGATGGATGCAATACTGAAATGGAGATATTTTCTTTCCCATTTGAAGATGAAGACTCTTTCCATGACGAAGAAATTGAAGAAAGGAGTTTCGAGACCTCTAAAGATGAAGCTCTTTTTGATGAAGGATCAGTAGAGTGCAGTGATTCTCAAGATGATGAGGTAATCCCTCCAGATAGTTTCCTTGAGCTGTAAAATAAAGATTCTTCAAAGGCATATCAAGATGAGCTGCAGGAAATGATGAAGTATAACTCTGTGTAAGAAATATTGGATGCAGTAGAAGTTGCGGAAGACCCGAGTTGATTCTTGATCTCTTCACTCATGCCATGAACATACGGGACAAGTATGAGTTTTCCTCCAATCCTTCCTTCAGTACTCAAATGCCTCACAGTGGAGTAGAGATAAAGGATGAATCAAATGTTTCTCATGGAGAAGATGTCAATGAGCATAGGCCTGGGAAAGAAAAGAATCAAGAATGTTCAAGTATTTTGAACAAAAAGCAACCCTGGGGCAGCGATGAGATGCTCAATGGAAAATCAGCTATATGGATAAACATGGAAGGAAACTGGCACTATGAGACCGACTTCAAAGAACACGAAGGCAGTGGAATTTCCAAGCAAGGACCAGAGCATCAAGAAGCTCACATGGACTCACTCCTACAAAGTAAAAGGAAAATCATGGAAGCACCTAGCTTCCATAAACAATTAAGGAAAGGAGGCTACTTTCTAGAACCCGTCAACGTCTTCACAGAACATCATCATTCGGTGTTGCCTCTTCAGGGTAACTTTTGAGAAATGAAAAGTACTTCAGTGAAAGTGGGTTGTCCCCACCTTGTACCATAGGTGATTGATAGGTGTGTTTCCCTTTCTGTTGCATTTGTTTCCCTTCCTGTTGTGTGTCGTGTGTTTCCTTTCCTTCATTTTGTGTGTGTGTTTCCTTCTAATCTTCCTTTCTAGAAGTTGTACATGACTCCGCAGGGCCCAATGGATAAGGCACTGGTCAACGAACTATATGGTCTAAAATTGAGATTCTGGATTCCCATGTCATGTCTTCACTATGCTCAGTCCATGTCATGTCCCCAAGCTAGAGCCAGCTGTTGTCGTGAAAATGTGCAACAGGGAAATTGGAAGTTTCCAAGCACGACAACTATACCCCTATGGAAAATTTTTCATTCCTAGGCACCCTATGTCAAATCCATCAGTCTGATCACCCCCTATTTGATGTCAAATTTTTCCCCTAGGTGATTTAGTAAAGTGCACTCATTCCACCTAGGTGATTTTAGGGAGTTCTAAAAAGATGTTATCTTCTGGCAGTATTGGGAAGGGCTATCGCTGGCCTTCCCAGGACTGGATTCAACCCCCTGGAGAGGAAAAAAAGATAAAAATAAACATGGAGGTGAATTAAATACCTTGGAACATCATGGAAATTATTTTGGAAGGTTTGGGGAAGTTCTGCAAGACTTGGAGCAGTCTGAGTAAAAAACAAGGTTCACAAGCCTAGGCGGTACACAGGCCTAAAACAGCTGTTGAGCTTCAGAAGAAGATTTTGGGAGCTCTGGATGGATTTAGAAGTAAAAAAACATCATCAGAAAGAGGATTCTAATACCTACATGATGGTAAAATAATATTTTTCACAACACCTTGGCGCATATGATTGACAGGAAGTTTTTCTCAGGCACAAGTGGAGTACCAGATCAAAAATCTGATTTTTTAGGGATCATATGGCCGAATCAAGACATGAAACCCCATAATTGGATTAAAAATTCCATTTCCAGTTAGGATCATATAAAATTTCACCAATAAATTCCACCGGGAGCTCAAGTTATCTTCGTTCTAAGTTACCCTCTCAAACGCAGTTCAAGACTTAGTCATTTTTTCGAGAGGACACGTGTCAGCACCAGGAGCCTGGTGGGATTTCATGTCCCCAATGTCCCTAAGGTCAGGTACATCAGCCCTTATAAAATTCACCCAGCCCCCATGTGACCTCTGGGGCCCTCATATGACCTTCAGACTTGACAGTTCAGCCCCCAGGTGCATTCTTGGAGCATTCATCCCCTGTCGTTGGATCGGGTGCCACATGTCAGCTCCAGGACCACCATGGAAACTGATGTCCCTTATGAAACTGAGTTTGGGGACATCATACCTTGAAAAATTCACCCATCCCCCATAGGGAGTCTTCTGGACACTCACATGACCGCAGTTCAGCCCCCAGGTGCTTATTTGGAGCGTGCATTCCCTGCCGTCAGATCGGGTGCCACGTGTCATGCTCTTGACCACTGTGGAATTTTATGTCCCTTATGCACCTGAGGTGGGGGACATCAGACCTTGAAAAATTTTCCCATCCCCCATAGGGAGTCATTTGGACACCCATGTGACCTCCTTTCAGCTCCTAGTGCTTTAAATCAACTTTTTCCTCCTTCATTCCCTGTCGTTGGATCTAGTGCCATGTGTCGCCATCTTGCTCATTGTGGAAATTGATGTCCCTCACATCCTTGAGGTCAGGGACATCAAGCATGGAAAAATTCACCCAAGCCCTACCTGTGCATATCTTTTTGAAATTTTTCCAAGTGCCACTTTTTCCCGCTTCTAACTTCTAACAGTTATATGTGCACTTCATTCCTCCATACTTCCTCTGCAACATTCTTCCATCACTCTGCCATTGAAAATGCTCAGACCTGCTCAACCCAAGAACTGAAACAAATTCCCCATAGTGATGTGTAGGTCTCAGAAGGAATCCTCATCAAACACAGAAGGAGAAGCACGGAGCACAGAAGGAGAAAATAGAGAAAACTCCATAGCCATGAAATGAGAAGTTGAAGAAATCTCCCAAACAGATGCATGAAACAACAAGATATATTTTTCTTCTCATTCCTCTACCCAAGGCCATCAAGAAGACACCTTCAAACTCCCCCATGTGTGACAAAGCATCCACAATGAAGAAATCTCCTTTTCGGCTCAACGAAGAAAGAAGTGGGATTTCCCATCAAACCGATTACCGGATCGAAGTAAGATTACACGTGAAGCACCAGAAGAAAAAATCCACATAAAAAATACAATTTTATTCACAAATGGGGGAGAAAACCAGACCTACAATTTTGAGGTCCATTAATGGCTACCGTACCCATAAGCACTGCCAGTCCAAAAAATTAAAACTTTAAAATCTCCTGGATTATTAAGCGGGCGGGCCCAAAATTTCAGAGGGATGATATTGGGAAAAAACCCATATCAAAAAAATTTGTTCCATGTCAATCCAACTCCCAGAGGAAAACTTTCTAAAAATAGCAGGTCTACTACATAGGAACTACTATTTTGGGAAAGTCATCAATAGAAGAACCTGCGAAGAAGATGAAGACATTGGAGGTGCACTACAGCTGAGAATCCACCAGAATGGACATTTTTGGCACTTACTAAAAATAGTAAGTGTGCCCTCGAGCACCTGCTAAAAATAGAAATTTGATCCAAAGGAGTGAGGAATGTAGGGAGAAAGGGGAATCAAGGTCACAACACTCAGCAAAGGATCGAGAGAGTTACTTTTTTCACACTTACTAAAAATAGTAAGTTACACTCAAAGAGAAGTTTTGGCACAATGGGATGTACAAGGATAATCATTCAGGGGGACATCATTGTTCAGGAGCATCCTAGTCATTTTTCACAGGGCATTCAAGATCCACCTTAGTTCATTCAACTTAGTGAGCGTTCGTGAGATAATTTGGAGGAGTTTCACAGTGTGCAAGGAGTTCGAAGATTCAGAGTTTCACTGCATTTGGAGCTTTCCATCAATGAGGATCAACAGACTTCATCGGGAATGACATCTCCTCTTCTTCTTCTCCCTCTCTTTCTCTCTCCTCTTCCCCCCAACTTTCTCTCACTTTCAAATATTCTAATTTCACATTGGGGTTTGCACTTTTAATATGACTTAAGTGACTTTAGAAACATAATGTAAATTAAGTCACCTTGCTATTATAAAAGGGACTTAAATATTTGAAGTGGAATATGAACAGTCTTAAGTCATATTAAGGTATTCAAAAGGTCATGAGGAAGATGAAGAGTCATATTCTATTCTATAAATTGTAAAGTCATTCCCATTTCAAAGGGTTGGCAATTGATCTTGTAAACTCAAGAGTGCATTGTACCTAGAGAAAGCAAAGGAGATAGCCATTTTCTTCTACTCTCTTCCCCTCTCAAATTTCTTCCATTCCCACATTATGTACAACTTTGATTTGAGCAATCAATACAAGAAGGAGTTTCTAGCTTTCTTTGACTAAGGGGTTTCTTGATACTTGGTGATCAGTGAATTCTATTTGGTCTTGTTGCTATTCACAGAGTTGTTTCTTCCGATAAATGCATGTGTTGAAGTTTCTAACTAGTGTGTGTGCAGGAATCTGATTTTCTACCTGCAACATTAGTTCTCCTACCTCTTTTCTCACTCCCCTTTCCTACTCTACAGATGAAGACTTCCCTAGCAAGAGATTGCTAGCTTTGCCGCAGGGTCAGTGGAGTGCCCCTGTTGGATCCCCGGTCGAAATACCACCATAGAAATCCACACTTTCTCACTCATGCACATACGACAACTGCACCGATTAAGTAGAGGGACTTAGATTCCCAGAGCATTGGCATGAAATCCACAAGTTTGTCCACCCGACAACACACCAGTTACAGAAGCAAACATGAAATGACCATAAATAACATTTGAGTACACAAAGAGCCAAACCAAGAAGAAACATGAAAAAATAAAGAAGGAAAAAACTTAGAAACCACTCATAGAACAAGAAATTGAAAATCAACCAACCATCAACACAAGGAAACCTAAACCACAAGGGAGCATATCTGACAACCAACCCCAACATGAAGAAAACTAGCCACGGGTAGTGAATAATCTTCTCCCATTCAAAGAAAAGAGATCCTCCATCGTTCATTGAACTCCAACATTCACCATCTTCTCTGCTTCCATTCTACATATTTTGCCTCTGGACATTGACCTTTACATTTCACAATAGATCCCAAATTCACCATAAGCCTCACTCTAATGGGCTAAGGAGGATAGCCAAACAAAGGATAAACAACCTCAGACACCATTATAGTAGCTCCACAAATATAATATCCCTCTATTGGTTGAGAAATTAAACCATACCCCCAAGCTCCTCATTTAATCCATGTTTGAGGAGGGATTACCAGATCTAAAGAGGAAGAAGGAGAAGGGACGAGGTACTATCTTCATCAAAACCCTATTCACAAGGGTGTCTTACAAAGGTGGTCAACATTATCATGTGGGATTTGACCTCGGTATCTCATATTTGAAAGCACCCATTTACCACTATAGTACCACACCATAAACATAGTATATTTGTTTCGTTAAATAGTGATGTGTATGTAAGAGCAAAACAAATAAGGTAAGGGTGAGGAGGAATACATGTGAATGAAGGTGGAAGGTAGAGTGCACGCATCCTGATTTCCAAATCTAATGCTGATTACGAGAACTTTCTTTTTGCTAGGAGGAACTACCTAGGAATGCAAACAAGACCACCAAAGGAATATTAAACAATATATGTCAGTGGACTGCCTAGCGCATGCTAGATCTGGGAAGTGTGATACTTCCTAGATGGTTATCAATCCACTGTTTAAAATAATTTAATGCAAGAAATGATGTAAACCAATAATTTCCTATTGTAGTTGATATGATTTAGGTGTCTTATTCAGTTACATTAAACAAATATAATCTAAGGCTAAGTTATGATCAGATCTAGAGGTCAAATAGGTAAATAAGGTCATTAGGATAGGTTAGAGTTAAGTTTCGGGTGATTTGGTTTATTTGGGTGAATGTTATGAGGTCACAGTTATATGTAGTTTTTCTAGACACAAAGACCAATGTTGGTCTGGTATGAATGATGCCGGCCGAGAGGAGACTAACCACAATTTGTGTTAACCAACATCGGTAGGGTCAGGATGATAGAAACTTAGTGAAGTTGGGTTTTGGTGATTCTCTAGGATTTCCTAGAGAATGGATAGATAATGGTGAGGTAGATGACAGTGATGGGAGTATTCAAAGATGTTTGGAGTTAGGTATGGGAGGTTGGGAGGTTGTAGGTGATTAGGTAAAGGGATTGACAGGAAGGTGAGAGGTGATGAGATGCAAAGGAGATTAGGAGACCTAGTGGTTGGATGGAGGTTATGGTTGATCCATGGGACTGGTGATCAATGTCACAGTTAAGCTTCCCGTAATGTTTTCATGACTCCCAAATAGAGATGAAGAAGCTAATCTAAATAAATATATGGGAAGGTGCATACCCAAATGTACTTACTAGTGTTGGTAGACCTAGTGGTTGGATGGAGGTTATGGTTGATCCATGGGACTAGTGATCAATGTCACGGTTAAGCTTCCCGTAATGTTGTCATGAGTGCTTTCCTTTCAGATCAATGCTTTGTTGCTGGTTTAGGATGTCTGGATGTGTAGGAGTGTTTTGGTGTGTGCTTTCATGCAAATATCTCTTCTCCAAAACTCCAATAAATCTTCCAACCTCTCAAACAAGGTTACCAAAATGAATATATGGTAACCGAAGATGGTTTAGGGTGACCGATGTCGATTTCAGGTTGACCGTGTTGGTTAAGGTGGGAAATCCTAGGTTTACTAAAATTGACAGATATTGGCAATTTTTTTGACCATCTCTATCCATTGTTGCAGATCAAAATGGAATGCTGCATTTCTATAAGCAGGAATGTGGTTAGAGGAACAATAGGCATTTGATTTTATGGTTGAACTAAGTCTTAGTTAATTAAGGTAGGTAGGATGAAGTCTTAGTTAGTTATGGCAAGTGGATATTGAGTCCTAGTAAAAAGGAAACATGTTAAGAATAGGTTTATGATGAGGTGTCTAGGTGATGTGGTGGGTTGAGGTATCTAGGTGAGGTGGAAATTAGTTTAATTAAGGTAATTAAATAATGAATATTGTGAGCATGGTCATTAATTTAACTGTGGGTAGTTAAATTAATATACATGTTGGGTAAAGGGGGAGTGTGACCTAAATTTTATGTCAACATTTTTCCCCTTTTTGTCACGTAGCTTGTATTGGTAAGATATGCTGACAAAAACAAGAAGTGATTGCCCCATGTGTGGGTGAAGGTGATCCCCTTCAAACCAGACACTGATGAGGTGTAATACGGAATCGGTGAGTGAGTTGATAAATGTGTAGTTGGTGGAAGTGAAGGTAGGTGGGGAAGGGTAGTGGTCAACTCAGGTAATAGGTAATAGGCCAGGGTCCAAAATCAGGTAATGGGTAATGAAAATCAAATACACACACACGTATAGATTGCAACGGGGTACCAGGTTGAAGAGATTATAAATTCTACATCGTCCAAGGTCAATAGTTTTATCCAAACAAGAGTAAAGTGATTTAGGTATCCAAGGTATAGGATATGGTCTGGAAACACAACGTAGGTCAGTTGCAGGAACATTTAGATATGTTTCCGTACACCAAACATTTGGGTCAGGATAAATGGCACAACAATAGGCAAGGTATGGTTGTTAGGCTAAAAAAACATAGGTAACAACATCGCAAGGTATAACGAGTACATAAGGTCAATTGTCACACAAAGTAGGTCAGGTTCAGAAAAATAGGTCATGGCATGGGTAAGGCCAAAGTATAGGTAAAATAACAAATCCTAAGACGCAACCAAGGAAATTTAGGGGTATTTTTGGCTTGTAGGTATGGTTTAATAGGTGTCCAAAATGATAAAAGGTGTGTGAGCACTAATGGTTATAGGTAAAAAGGAAGCTTAGTAAGGGAAAATAGCTATAAGGGTGACTGATGCCAGATATATGGTGACTGACGTCAGTTGGATAGGGCACAAATATGACTGACATCGCTCATATCGAATTGGGGTTAAAAAAATAAAAAATATTCTTTTTATGGAATCATTTTTCATTTTTGAAATATAGAAAATGACAAAGGAGAGTTGGAAATTTGGAAAGCGAAAAAATGAGACATATAGCTGAGTTGGCAAGCCTCATAGCGGGTGATTGGTATTTGATAGGAGGGTCCAAAAGGTCAGTTCTAGATATTTCATTGGTTGTGAGAGTGAGATATTGATTTTGGTATGGCAGAGGTGGGAGAGGGTTCAGGTGGGCCACCGGTGTAGCAGCCAGGCGTATCACCATGCCGATGGTACCACGATGAGGTAGGATTTGATCCTGATCCGTCATTTGTTGTTGAAATAGGTTGGTAAAAATTGGTTTTGTTTAAAATTTGGGTGTAATTTTAATTTTTGAAATTTATGGGTAGAAATGAAAGAAATGAGGGATGGGAAGGTCCAATGTAGTTTAAACAGGAGTGGGAATGAAGCTAGGATAGGTTTGGGTAGGTTAGAATAGGTATTTAGGTTAGATTTGATAATTTTGTGAGAAATAGGGGGGTTTAAGATTTGGACGCCACGACAGAGACCAACATTGGTCGGCCATATCCGGCATCAGTCAAATAACAGGTGATTAATGCTAGTCATGATGGAATGATTTCGGTTAGCAGTGACCGATGTCGGTCGGCTTTAGAGAAAAAAATAGATCAAGAAAGGGTTATGGTGGGAGGGAAAGATAGGTAGTGAGGTATAAAGGCAAGTGTGTTGAGAATAGGTAGGGTAAAAGGTATATATGATACGAGTTGAGGGGTGTAAAAGTGGGATGGGAGAAAGGGGTAGGTCGTTAGGGTTGTGGTGATATAAATAATAAGAGTTTTGGGAATAGGTTAGTCAGGTAAGTGATATGTTAGGTATGGTCAAGATTTAATAATGGTGTGGTTTGTTGGATGCATAATAGAGAGAAGTTGAGGATGAGGGATAGAGTACCACCCTTATTGACATTGATATGGGGGAGCATGACAACAGAGGAGTGATGTCACGTTACAGATGTAAAATTGATCGGGATCTGACACTACAGGCATGTAGTTGAAGATCCTAGCTTGATGGTCACACTCATTGATAAATGGGATGCTACGACAAACACATTCCATTTGCTAATGGGTGAGATCACAGTCACCCTAGAGTACATGTATAGGATCTTGTAGTTACCGATAGTGGGGACGCGGGTTTATTCTATTACCTCATAGGAATCAGAGGAGCTAATGTTGATGGTGTTTGGAGAGGGGATAACAGAGATGAGGTTCCATAACGTGATATTGAGTTTTGGAGATATGTACGTGGCCCATCCTAAGGAGATGAGGTTAGTTATCCTGATTATGGAGGTAGTGTGTTGTTTTGTGCTGCCAGATGTAGAGGGCGGGAGATTCCCACAGGCGCTGATGGGGGTTCTCCATGACATGATAGAGGATAGGACCCATTTTTCTTGGGCACCAACATTCTTGGTGCAGATGTACAGGGAGTTGTGGACCTATGGGAGGCTGCAGAGGTTTAGTTTGTGTTGTACCTTCCTCTTACATTGTTGGACGTACAAGTACATTGTATGTGTTCATCTAGTTGACTTGCCCCAACCTAATGCATTCGAGGTGTGTTTGATCTGAGTTGGGTATAGGTGTTGGGTATCTACTGGTGGAGAGAACAGGGAAGCTAGGGACGCACATGATGTGGCGTATTATAGGCATGTGTTGGAGGGTCTATCCAATGTTGATATTATCTAGAGGTCATATGTCAGTTTTATCTTCATTTAGGCACATGGAAGTGGAGCTGGATGAGTTACAACTACTAAGGTGGATAGAGGGGTTTCGTGTTAGTGAGCACGAGATGATACCCATTGATAGAGTTAGGTGACAATTTGGGCTGCTCCACGATATGCCACCATAGTTCCCGTAGTATAGGAGGGATGATGTGGAGAGACCTATTTCTCCACCACGACCTATAGTGCCGATAGGGCAAGAGGAGTAGCTAGTGGGTAGGTTGATTGATGACGCATGTGTTACTAATACATACAAACGATGGTGGGCATCGCAGCTATGAGCATCACCACCTAGGCCAAGGAAGCCAAAATTTTCTACCCTTACAATTCATAGGGATACTTTGTAGGGGCAGGTTGCCACTTTACAGGCCCAGATCACAATATTACAGGGGAAGCTGACAGGGTCTGAGGCACAGGTTGCCACATTATAGGCACAGGTGGTTTCTTTACATGCCTAGATTACACATGGACAGGTACCTGCATAAGGTGGGGATGGAAATAGGGGGCATCTATATACCTTATAGGTGTAGGTAATAAGGTTATAGGGCCAGTTGGCCACTAAACAAGCTTAGATTGTAACCTTATAGGCTTAGATCACAACACAGGTAGCACCTCAGGCTTAGGGATAGGGTCCCATAGTACAGAGAGGAGGGTAGGTTTTATAGGTATAGGGGCTAAGGCTACCAGTAGCAGGCCATATCTCAAAGGTTATTGCAAGGCCTATGACACCCCCACAGACAATATCGATGGCCAGATTCAGGGATGCCCTAAATGAGGCCAAATACTACTAGGATCATTTGACTTCTGTTGGGATAAACATCCCTTCCTATGTGGAGTATAGGGTACAAAAGGCCTCAACTGAGAGGATGAAATCTCACACACATAGTGCATAGAGTATAGGGGGCTTGCGATCCTAGAGACAAGGTCAGGGGAGGCCACTAGTTCACGGAGGCCTGACCCAGCTACAGGCCAGGTAGAGGCGAGGGCTAGACCCGTAGAGGGCGGATAGATGATGGTAGGGCACTAGGATGGAGGAGAGGAGGAGTATACAGATGAGACCGGCTTGGACATTAGCTTGGCCGATGATTGATGTCATCACTTTTTTTATTATTTTTGATATATATCAGTCTGTGTGCCAATGATAGTGAGGATGTATACGAGAGTTTTTTGAGATTTTTGATCATATTCCAGCTTGCGTGCCAAAGATGGTGAGGTTGTATAAGATATTTTTGAGATAGTTATATGTATTTGTAGTAGTGTACATTTGTATTGATGGACAAAATTTCATTGGTATAGATGATGGGATTTATGGTATGGATGATGCAGTTGCTTTAATTTCCATTGTTATATATATGGGTGGAAACTAGGTGGATTAGGCAGGATGGAGTCAGGTTAGTTTAGGCATGATGGAGTCAGGTCAGTTAGGCATGGTTGAGTCAAGTCAGTTAAGGCATGGTTTAGTCATGTCGGTTTAGGCATGATGGAGTATAGGTATGATGGAGTAAGGTCATTTAGGCATAGTTGAGTTACGTCAGTTTAGGTATGGTTTGATCATGTTTTTGGTTTTGATTTAATTTCCAAGTTATTGGTAACATGGGAAATAGTGGCTGAGCTAACCTCCAAGAGCTCCATGCCCTAGGAGTGCTACCTATATAGCCTCGACAAAAAGGGGCCTCAAGCTGATGTAGTTCTCCCATAAGCTAGGGAATAAAATGATGAATTAGAGGAATGAGTTGGTAGGTTTTAGATATGATCGAGTCTTAGGCGATAGTGGAAATCTTATAAAATGTAGGTGTCGATGGTCTGGTCTTGTATAGGGTAATCAATAAATAATGAGGAAGGTGAATGGTAAGAGGTGGTAAAAGATCCGCTTAATTGATAAGAACCCCAATGAGTCCACCATACCAAAGACGAGCTTATGAACGTAAGACCCTAAAGGAATTGCATAATGGACTATTATAAGGGTGAAGACAGTCACATGATCAAGAAATTTCACAGTTACGGCAAGTCCCTTAAGCAGATAGGAAATTAGGTTGAAAAGGCAATGAGGTGAAAATGGGTGGTTTAGCGTAACTTAGTGTACGACAACATGTTTACCTAGAAAGAAACCCATGATTAAAAATGGGCAAGTCCATGACAAAAAGTTATCGTTTTCTTTGTTTTTTTATAGACTGATCGATTCAGGAAGTCTATATGGGATGAGTATATTATCTCCTTGAGTTCTTCGTGAAGTTGATCAATGTGGGAAGCTTCTAAATATTTTATTGTATTTTTGCAATGACCTTATATAATTGTACTTTGAGGGAGAAGTATATTTATAGCGGCGAGATAGAGAGAAGAGATGTCCCTTTTGAGGGATTCATCTTTTTACAAGAATTTTGACTCAAGGAGTTGAATCCCATTTTGCTTTTGGGCATTTAAGTCATGGACAAGACTATAGAGGAAGATTAGGTTCTTGTTTAGAAGACAAAACCATATCACACAAAGGTTAACTATGAAAGAGATGGTTTCAAGTGATGAACGACCACGAGATTCCATCTTTGAAAAAGATGAAAAGTATCCATGATAATCATGCCATGAGTAGAGTTGTGGTACTCATATTGAAGATAGGGCTGAACGGTGATGGGTAACCACATGATTCTTGTTTAGTCATTGATCCTCAAAACAGGTAACATGGAAGGCGAACGATGCTCAAGGGATGAGCGGTCAATAGACAAAAGGTGATATACGACTAGATTTCAACAATAACATGTTTAAGATGCAAGGAATTGAGGGGCTCAGGTTCAGGTTTACCTTCAAGTGAAGACAAATGATAAGCACCTGATCCATAGGCATGAGTAACGATATAGGGTCCAAGCCAATTAGGAGAAATTTTTCCCTGTTTACTTTTCTCTTCTTTGGTTACATGTTGATTTTCCTTCAAGATGAGGTCACTGACCTGGAAGGTTTTTTCATGGACACGTTTTTCATAGGCACGTTTGATACATTTTTAGTAGATTTGGAAATGATCAAGATCATTGAGACGATGTTCATCTAACAACTCAAGTTGTGATAAATGGTCCTGGAAAAATTTATCATTGTTGAGCATGTTTTGTAGTGAGATGTAAAGAGATGGAATCTAGATTTTGAGAGGCAAGACAACATCAGTACATTAGACCAAAGAAAAATGTGTGGTAGCAGTCGAAGTGTGAATACTAGTGCGGTAAGCCCACAAGGTGAAAGGAATGTACGTATGCCAATATTTCCCATTATCATCAACTACTTTCATAAGAATTTTGTTCAAGGTTTTATTGGTTGATTCTGCTTGGCCATTTGTTTTTGGGTAATAAGGTGACAAGAAACTGAGTTGAATGCCAAAAGTGTCACAAAGTTTTCGTAGGGTTTTTTTTTTTGAACTTCTTTCCCTTATCAGTGATGAGGTGGTGAGGGATGCCAAAGTGACAAATGATGTGATGGTTGATGAATTCACATATTTTCTTAGCTTTTGTAGAAATGAGGGGAACAAATTCTACCCATTTAGTGTAGTAGTTAGTAGTAGTTGTAATCCATTGATGGCATTGTGAAGAGTGAGGATTGATCTCTCCGACAAGATCCAAACCCCATTGAGAGAAAGGGCAAAGGTCTCGTGAGACCTGTAAGGCATGACTATGTGTGTGATGAAGATTAGCATGTTGTTGGCATTTCATACAAAATTTGACATAGTCACAAAAATCATGGTTTAGGGATGGCTAATAATAGCCTGGGAAAAGAATGCATTTAGTGACATCTAAACTGTTGGTGCCCAATTTGAAACATCCTTTTTTTGCTAAGGAGAAATTATTTTTTGCCCTGTTTCTGAGGAAGAACGATTTTGGGATTCTCATATACTTCAAATTTGACAAAAAAACAACTCGTTTTTTGTGTTTGAGTGCTATGTGTTGTTCACATTTCCTCCATTTTACACCATTCTGAAGGAATCCCCAAGTTTACTTTGCGTTTTTCCCTAATTTTTCCCATTTCAAATGCCTCTGCCATTTTTTCATTTTTTCTAGCCTTTGGAGATTGAAATCATTTGATTTTTACTTATTTTCCCTCAAAAATCCCTTGCCATGGTCGTAAATTTCCTAAAATCACTTTCCATTTGTCTTTTGATCAAAAAATTCTTCACCCACGAAGAAAAAATTAATTTTGGGGGTCGCTGGAAATTTCTGCATTTTTTACGGTCATACGGGCGTCCTTTGCCCATCAAATTCTAGCTCATATACTTTTGCATATGTGGCTGTTTGTAATTGGACAAGGATCAGCGGGTCATTTCTAAAAACTTAATGTTTTTGTGTTTTTGGAAAAATGTGCAAGTTGCCCCCGTAGCTCCGTAGGCCCCAGAGGAGGTACACGTGGTCGCAGGTGAGGGAGTGGAAAGGCAGAGGGTTTGGTCATTTTCATGCCTTTGGAACTTTGAAAAATAGTGGAAATGAAGAAATTGGACCGCTAAGGCCTCGCATCCAATCAGAGGAGGACACGTGGCAGAGCACAGAGGGAAGATGGAAAGGCAAAGGAGTTAGATACTTTTCGGCCTTTGGTGAAAAAGAGTTAAAATCATAAAATTGGACCACAAACTCACAGCCAATGGGATCAAAGGATGACACATGGTAGGCTCAGAGGTGGGGAGGCGGGCCATCGGAGGCAAGTTGTATTTTTAGCCTCTAGTTATCAAAAGGGTAAAATCATTGAATGGACCCGCGAGCCCGAAGGTAAAAAGTCAAAATTCATCTGAGGAGTCAATGGCGGAGGTGCGGGCTGGCGGAGGAAATGTTAAAAATTTTCCTTCATGAAATATGATTAAAATATGAAATGAGAAGCGCTTCCCCTCAGCCAATCATATGAGGACACGTGTCTTGCAGGAGGGCGGAGCCGTGGAGGAAAATTGAAATTTTTTCCTTTGTCTAAAAAGATGCAAAATGTGTAAAATTGAGCCACGACTCCGTATCCAGTCATATTGTGCCACGTGTCAGACCCAAATCACAAAGGCGGAGTGGTGGAGGAAATCAAGAAATTTTGCAAATTTTCAAAAAGTTGTAAAAAGGTCAAAAGTGTCCCCAAGGCCTGTTTTTACCCAGATCTGCCATGTGGAGGGCTCAAATTTAAAGATAAGAACAGATCGATGGTAGCTGTGCATTTCACCAATTTGGCCACCATTTGAGCTCCAGGAAGTTTGGAGATGCATTTTTTGCATCAATTTTCATCGATTTTTTTGCCAATTTGTGTCGTTTTGGCCTGCAGGGTCCGAATTGATTGAATTGGGGGCTCAATTTGTGAATCCAAGGCATTTTTCAAATGAATTTTTACTCTGGTTCATGAAAAACATGAATTACCAGATCCAAAGTTGCAGAGTAAAAATTGGGAAGGGAAAAGTTGAAATGATGAAATGAAAGGGATCTACATGCGTGGGAAATGAAAAATGTGCTTCCACTTTGAAGAATGATGAAATTTTTGTAATGATTCACCTTTTGAAAGAACAACTGGAAACTTTTTGTGAGTTTGTTAAATGTCATTTTCCAGAAATATTGCAAAGCAAAGGTGCTTTGAATATTCCACTTTTGGAGGGAAGATTTGAGGGGAAAAGTGAGTGAGTGAGTGAAAATGTATATATTGCATGAATTTGTCATGTAAAGGGTTGGGAGAAACTTAGAATTTTCACGGGAAAATTTGGGAATCTGAGAAACCACTTGAGAACCATTTTAACTCCTTTTTGCATCAAATTTGTATCATGTTAGGTTGGTTGCAGATGTATAGCCACTAACAAGCTCTGAGATTGTTCTTATAACATTCCCCTGCTGATAAATTTGGTCATTCTGGATTATTTTGTGTTGTCTCTTGGTAAAATTTGCATTTACTTATGTTTCAGAATGTTTTCAATTTGTGTTTCTTGCTCCTGTTGCAATCTGGTGTTTGGAATTTCCTTTTGATCATGCAGATCTAATTTTGGTAATAGCTTAGTGGCATTTGCAATTCCAGAATCATAAGAGCTTTCATCTGATGAAGGGATAAACAAATTTAAATTCACTCTACTTTCCTTGATATAGATTTGATTGTAAACCTTTGGGGGTACCTTAGGTCTGATAGAATAGAAATTTCTAAATGCTTTACTGATTCATTTAACTCAAGATTTTGTGATAAATCATCAGAGATTGTGTGGAAGAGTGCAGATCTGGGCTTCCATTTGATGCACATATCCTTGGTTGAAGGAACACCTTAACCTCTTTGAAGCATTTCTATTGTCTGAGTCTTTCAAGTTTTGCAAAGGTCCTCAAAGAAGTTGGAAAATTCTGGTTAGTCTTGTCTGAATATCTCCCACCCCAAAATTCATTTCAAATTAACTCATCCTACCTATAATACCCCTGCATTGTATTGTGTGTCAACAAAATAATACAATCCATTTACAAAAATGCACAAAGCAAATCAGGATCATACCATGTCTTTAGTAGCCTTAGCCTTGTCTTGAAAGCATTTCCATCATTTAGTAGTGACAGCTCTGTTGAGTTTGAATAATGGGAAATTGATCATGTTTTCTCAAGGCCATCTCCATACAATCTGCACAGTACAAGGATATTTTCACCTCCTTCACAAAACAGAGGCTACAATATAGGTTCTCTTACCTTGGTTGATAGGCACAACCTAAAATAGTGAGGATTAGATCAAATCCTTCCAAGGTGCTACCCACTTCTTCAAAGCCTGAGTGCTAACAAGTCAGATAAATTGCTTCCCCGGCTACAAAATGACATATAAACCATTTATCTACCTCTGAGTGTCTTGTAAAATCCATGATGCAGCTCAAGTTGTGAAGGAGATTAAATCTGGGTACCAACACGCTTCTGGCGCCATTACTGGGTATGAAGAATGGGACAGTTCATATTCTTTTTCAAAGCAGTACAATTTTGTTAATAATTTTTCAAAACATTTTCTAGTATTTCAATTTTTCACAATCCTTGGTAATACTTCTCACGTATTTTATGTGAAACTACATTGTTGAGCATCAGTTTCTGATCAGATTTATACTGAGGAATGAGAGTAGAATTCTGAGTTTGATATGTTCAAGTGTCTCCAATTTGTTGTTTCAAACTTTGCACAATAGTTGATAAATTGAGTGAAAGAAAATCAGATCTGTTCAAGCTTTGCATAGTGCTAATATTTGTAGTCATTTGATAGATCTTCATAGTGCATTTGCACAAACTAGGGTGAAAGTCCTTAGTGGTGACTCTTGGCTGTTATATTTTGATAAATACCAGTACCTTATCATACATTAAGTGAAGTGTGTCATATAAATCTGCAAACCTGGAAGGAAGAAGATCTCTCTTCAGGAGGGACCCAAGTAGAAAGCTATTTCAAGAATTTGGAAAGATAGTTTTAGAGGAGAGAAAAGTTTGGAAGGTTGTTGAAGGATAGACATCAAGAAAAGGTATATCCATTGGTGAGAGAGATCAGCCTTTAATAGAGGATTATCACTCTTCTTCCAGTGATTCTGATTCAAGCAATCTTCTCATAAACTTGTTTACTTCAACTAGTGAAGGTCCTTCTACTGTACCTGGTGAGTTCCTTCTTCAATCTGCACCTGTGTGTTTCAATTCTAGTAAAAATTTCCAAGAAAATCAGCACCTAGAGAATACCAATCTTGTGAACCACATTCTTGAGCCCCAAAGACCTTGCACTCCTCATCAGCTTGTGTCACCCCCAAGATCACCTCCACCAGACAACATGGCTCAGCCTCCACCTAGGCCTCCATTTGTGGTCAATACCTTTGGCCCAATAAATTTTAGGGGAATGGCTGGTTATCCTAATGTTGTGCCTCAGGATGTTAGAAGTAGATTGCCAAAGTTCCAAGGGAACAATGCCATAACAGGTGATCAACATTTGAAACTCTTTATTAATATGATGGAGGATTTTGAAATTGGATTTGAGGATGTGTACATTAAATTGTTTGTCCACACTTTAGAGGAGGATGCTAGGGATTGGTACAAGGCCTTGCCAAATAATTCAATTGATTCATGGACTGAAATACAAAATGCATTCAGATTGCAATATGGTGACAAAACTGATCCCAGATTCCTCTTATCAGAGTTTGAGAATATCAAGAAAAACCCAAATGAAATGGTCCATGACTTCAACACAAGGTTCAATAAAACTTTGAGGAGATTGCCGGTAAATTTAAGACCATGTGATGAATCTTGTTTGATAAAATATTCTGATGCATTTGACAAGAAGGCTGCATATTACTTGAGGGACAAAAATCCTGGCAATTTAAGGCAGGCCTTCACCATGGCACTTCAAATTGAGAACAATATCAAGGCTGTTGGGAAACCTCCTAAGAGAGATGGAGTTAAATTGGTAAACCCTGACAAGCCTCAAGCAAACAAGAGTGTAGACTTGGAGGAAGTGGTGAAAACTTTGGCAGGGGCTGTCAAAGAGATTTCCTACAAGTTGGCAAGAGCTGAGAAAGGAATTGGACAAACTTCACAAGGTCAGCCTAGGCAACAAGCACAAGATAGATTTGGAAATCACCATAGGAATGAGTAGAGATTTGATGACAAAGGTAAAGGACCTATGGGATTTGGAAATAGACAATCTCAGGCCAAAGAAAGTAAGGTTGTGCCTGATCCGTTAAATGCTAGAGTGGCTTTTGTTGATGATGCAAATCAGATTGACTGGTGTGACAGATGTTTCTTACCCCATCCGCCATGTGAAACAGATCAGAAAATTGAAGAGGAAGTTGATGATTATAATATGGATGATGATGCTTGTATGATGGACTTCCCTACACACTCATGTCAAGGAGCAACATCTACTGAAGTGATAAGTGCACGGACTACTGCTAGCTTTTGGGATTGCATCCAATGGGTACATCTTCTTCCTCCTTCTCATGTTTTAGAAATTGATAATGTACAAGCCTTTGAGCTGCCCAATAATGATTTTGAGTACTTGAGGGCATTGATGATCAAGAAGTATGATGGAGGTATACCCTCAGAAAAGAAGATAGGCAGCTACTTATGAATGTTGTGGTTGGCCCAAGAGAAGGAGTATAACACAAGAAGTAAGGATGTCAAGGGAGCTGGGCTTCAGGCCAAGAATAAAACCCCATTGCTTTCTAATATCCCAAAAGAAGTTCCTAAGAAAGAAACATCTGCTAAGAGCCCTGTTGTCCCAAGTAAAAGTTATGCTTCACCCCATGCTCAAAATGTTAAAAACCTTGTGCCATCTGATGAAATTTCCAGCCCTCCTTCTACTGTTGTTTTGCCTAAATACATTCCCTATGACATTGCTCAAGTTTTGAGCCAAATCAAGGTCAGTGTTCCAATTGTTGAGCTGCTTAGAATTCCTGAGCACAAGAAGAGAGCACTTGAGTATTTGGGATTGAAAGAGGAGAAGGCTACCGTGAAGAGAAATGTGAATGTTGTTGAAGCTCCACTTGCTATTGCAGAAGTAGGAAAGACATCAGCATTGGAAGAATTTGGTGAACCACCGGAGGTATATTTGGGAACATCCTTGGTTGAATCTCAGCTGAGTGTTGACCCTTTCTTCACAACTTTGATTATCAAGGACCGGTTGCTACACAATTGTATGTTTGACTCTGGGGCATCATGCAATGTCATGCCTTTGGAAGTCATGAATGAGTTAGATATCAAAGTAACAACAACGTATGGCAAGTGTACTACCATGGATTCCAGGGAAGTGCCAGTTGTTGGGTGTGTCAAAGGTTTGGTGGTGCAACTTGCAGCCTATCCGGGTAAGAATTTGAAACTTGATGTTGTAATTGTTGATTGCCCTGCCAAATGGGGTATGTTATTGTCAAGAAAGTGGGCTGCAAGTGTTGGAGGGAGTGTCCAAATGGATATGTCTTTTTCCACCATTCCCATTGAAGGCAGCCTTGTAAAATTATATGGAGAGAAGAAGATGTTGCATCTAATTGAGGATCCAAACAATGCTTCTTATGAAGTATTATTTGTTGATGTTGATGTTGATAATTTTATTGGGTTTGCTGATGGTAAGGAGCACAAGATGGATCAGTCTAAGTGTCTTGAAGAGGTAGGCTCACCATGGACCTTGCTATTTGATGGAGCTTGCTCCAAATTTGGAAATGGTGTCGGTGTTGTTTTAATCTCTCCAAGCAATGAGGAATTTGTTTTCTCCTTCAAACTTAACTTTGAATGCACCAATAACATAGCTGAGTATGAGGCATTACTGTTAGGGCTGAGGATTGCTTGGAAGTATGGCGTAAAAGATGTTGTTGTAAAGGGAGATTCTGAGTTGGTTGTCAAACAAGTTAGAAAATTGTATGCAACAAAAAATCAGCAGATGAAACAATACAAACATGCAGTTTGGGATCTGATTGAGATGTTTGATTCCTTCAACATTCTTCATCATGACAGAAGTTTAAATATGATTGTTGATAAGCTGGCAGTGTTGGGGTCTAGATTTGACAATTGTACCATTTCTCCATATTGTGAATATGATGTTGAGATACTCACTAGGCCTACAGTCCCGGATAACATCAAACATTGGCAAGTGTTTGATGATGATGCTCAAGTTCAGAGGTTTTTACAGAACCAAGGTGAGTTTGTGGATCAGCATATTGATTTGGAACCATTGGTGTGTAATGTTGATGGAAAAGAAACCTTGTTTGGCAAGGATATCATTCAATTGAAGACTAACACCATCCCTAGAGGGCTGGTTGCTCTTGAGTCAAATTTTAACAATGTTGATTGTGTAATCAATAGAAACATGTTTGCATCTAGAGATGTTGAAGAGAATGACTTGGGAACAAAGGAAAAACCAAGGAATATTTGGTTAGGGAGTGGTTTAAACAAGGAAGAAAAACAGTCCTACCTCCAATTGTTGAAACAATATCAAGACTGTTTAGCTTGGTCTTATTCCGAGCTGAAAGCATATAGAGAAGACTTATTCCAACATGAGATCCCTCTTGAGAAAGATGCCAAACCATTCAGATAGAAGAAAAGGCCAATTAACCCACTCCTTTCTATCAAAATGCAAGAGGAATTGAAAAAGTTGAAGGATGGAGGAATCATTCAACCCACAAGGTATTCTTCTTGGGTTGCAAACTTGGTGCCGGTTAGAAAGAAGAATGGAGATATCAGACTTTGTGTGGATTTCAGAAATCTAAATAGAGCATCAATAAAGGACAACTATCCTTTACCAAACATGGAGAACATGCTGCAATTAGTGACTGGTTCTGAGATGCTTTCTACTTTGGATGGTTTCTCCGGTTATAACCAAGTTGTTGTCAAAGAATCAGAGAGGATTAAAACTACCTTTACTACTCCATGGGGAACATATGTTTTTGTCAGGATGCCCTTTGGTTTAATGAATGTTGGAGCTACTTTTCAAAGGGCCATGGATGTTTCTTTTTCTGGTTATATCAATGATTTTATTGTTGTTTATCAAGATGATATTACTATTTTTTCTAGCAAAAGAATTGACCACTTGCAACATTTGGAAAGAATGTTGATCAGATGTAGAGAATATGGCATTTCACTCAATCCAAAGAAGTGCCATTTTGGAGTGCAAAGAGAAAAACTACTTGGTCACATTGTGTCTAAAGAAGGAGTTATGATTGATCCACAAAGGATAGAAGCTATCAGCAAGATCCCAGTTCCAAAAACTAAGAAAGGAATCCAATCCTTCTTTGGTCAAATCAATTTCATTAGAAGGTTTGTGTCTAATTTTGCTGAGTTGACTCTCCCCATTACTTGCATGTTGAAGAAGGACCAGAATATCAAGTGGGAAGAGGCTGCCCTTAAATATTTTGATGGAATCAAGGAAGCATTGAAGCATGCTCCTGTTCTAGCAGCCCCAAATTACAAGAAACCTTTCCAAATCTTCTCCTTTGCTTCTGAGCACACCATTGCATCTGTTTTGTTGCAAAAGGATGATGATGGAGCTGAAAGACCTATTGCCTTCTTTAGTAAGGCATTGCAAGTAGCTGAGTTAAAATACACAATCATGGAGAAGCAGGCCTTTGCATTGGTGAAAGCAACTAAGGTTTTCAGACCTTATATTTTGAGTTCCAAAGTTGTTGCTTATGTTCCTCACACAATGGTAAAAGATGTCTTATCAGAGATGGAGATTTCAAGAAAAAGATGCAGGTGGGTTAACAAATTATAGGAGTATGATATGGACATTCAGACCACAAAGCTAGTAAGAGGTTTGGGTCTTGCCAAGCTCATGGCTGAAAGCAATTTGCAGAATGCTGAAGTAAATGAAGTAGAAGAAGAGAGGGCAGATGTTCTTGAAAAAATTTTGAACTCTGAGTGGTACAAGGATGTAATCTATTATCTCAGACACCTATGCTTCCCTGGACATTTGAATAAAAATTAGAAAAGAGCTCTCAAGCTGGCTTCTCAAAAATATATCATTACAAACTTTGGGTTGGCTTGGAAGAACCCTGAGGGAATCCTCTTGAGATGTGTGACTGAAGATGAAGCTCCCAAAATAATTGCTGATTTCCATGGGGGAGTTTGTGGAGGAAATTTTGTTGGGAGGGTTACTGCACACAAGATTTTGAGGGCTGGTTATTGGTGGCCAACTCTTTTTAAAGATGCAACTCAGTTGGTTAGAAGATGTGAGAGTTGTCAGCATTTCTCTAGAAGAATGAAAGCTTCAGGCTCCCTTCCTTTGCAGCCTGTATCAATTGAAGCTCCTTTCAAACAATGGGGGCTGGACTTCATTGGTGAAATCTCTGATTCATCAAGTGTTGGACACAAATGGATTTTGGTAGCTACTGATTTCTTCACAAAATGGGTGGAAGCAATCCCCACTAGGAAGGCAATGCACCAAGTTGTAATGGACTTCATATTGAATCATATCATCTATAGATTTGGAGTGCCAGTCAAGATTGTTGCTGATAATGCCATGAGTTTCAGAGCTGGACCTTTAGTGGCAATGTGCAAAGAATATGGAATAAAGTTGACATATGCTTCTAACTACAATCCACAAGGAAATGGACAGGCTGAGTCCAGCAATAAAAACTTGTTGAAGATTATTAAAAGGACTTTGGAATTAAACAAGAAGAAGTGGGGTGAACAACTAAAGTTTTTTGTTTGGGCTGATAGGATCACTGCCAAAAGAGCTACTGGTAAAATCCCATTTGAATTGGTATATGGAACACAAGCTCTTCTGCCCTTGCATCTACAGTTGTCTTCATTTTAGTTTGTTCAACAACTTGAAGATCAAGAAATCAGTTCATATGAAGCAAGGATTAATCAGATTGTTGAACTTGATGAAGCAAGAAGAGCATCCCATCAGAGGCATGTCAAATTCAGAGAGAGAATGAAGAAGTTGTTTGATAAGAAGGTAACCCCAAGAGCTTTCAGTATTGGAGATCTTGTGCTGTTGTGGGATAGTAGGCATGAAGATAAGGGCAAGCATGGTAAATTTGATGCTTTGTGGATGGGCCCATATTCAATTGACATAAGAATTGGTGAGAATAATTTTTTCCTCAAGGACCTAGATGGGGAATTTCTTGAGCTGCCTGTTAATGGTAGACATTTGAAGCATTTCTTGGATTGATCCCCAAAACTGAAGTTTGCATATCACTTGTACAGTGTACAGTTTTTTGTTTCTGCTCTGTTTTTTGTTGTTTTGGTCAGTTTTTGGTTTGCCTTTGTGTGTGGCAGCCCTTTTTGTTGGTTTATCAGTTGGTTTTTTGGATGTTTTGGCTTGTGACTCCATTTTCCCAATGGTTTTTTGGCACATGGTCTACTTCAGTTCTTGTGGCACTCGCTGGGAGTGCCCATCCCCAAGCTGGAGCCAATGTTGGTGCCCAATTTGAAACATCCTTGTTTTGCTAAGGAGAAATGTGTTTTTGCCCTGTTTCTGAGGAAGAATGGTTTTGGGATTCTCATATACTTCAAATTTGACAAAAAACAACTCGTTTTTGTGTTTGAGTGCTATGTGTTGTTCGCATTTCCTCCATTTTGCACCATTCTGAAGGAATCCCCAAGTTTACTTTGTGTTTTGCCCTAATTTTTCCCGTTTCAAATGCCTCTACCATTTTTTCATTTTTTCCCGGCCTTTGGAGCTTGAAATCATTTGATTTGTACTTATTTTCCCTCAAAAATCCCTTGCCATGGTCATAAATTTCCTAAAATCACTTTCCATTTGTCTTTTGATCAAAAAATTCTTCACCCACGAAGAAAAAATTGATTTTGGGGGTCGCTGGCAATTTCTGCATTTTTTTACAGTCATACGGGCATCCTTTTCCCATCAAATTCTAGCTCATATACTTTTTCATACATGGCCATTTGTAATTGGACAAGGATCGGTGGGTCATTTCTAAAAACTTAACATTTTTGTGTTTTTGGAAAAATGTGCAAGTTGCCCCCTGTAGCTCCGCAGGCCCCAGAGGAGGACACGTGGCAGGTGAGTGGAGATGGAAAGGTGGAGGAGTTTGATACTTAGGGAACTTTGGTGAAAATGAGTTAAAGTAAGAAATTCCCCTAAACTCCACATCCAATGGGATGAGGACATGTGTCAGCATCAGAGCATAGAGGAAGATGGAAAGCCTCGGAGGAAAGTTAGAACTTTTCACCCATTTTGGTGAAAAAGAGTTAAAATCATAGAATGGATTGGCCCACCATCGAATCAAAGGATGAAGACATGTGTTAGGCTCAGAGGTGGGGAGGTGGGCCATTGGAGGCAAGTTGTATTTTTAGCCTCTAGTTATCAAAAGGGTAAAATCATTGAATGGACCCACGAGCCCGAAGGTAAAAAGTCAAAATTCATCTGAGGAGTCAATGGTGGAGGTGCGGGCTGGCGGAGGAAATGTTGAAAAATTTCCTTCGTGAAATATGATTAAAATATGAAATGAGAAGCACTTCCCCTCAGCCAATCATATGAGGACACGTGTCTTGCGGGAGGGTGGAGCCATGGAGGAAAATTGAAATTTTTTCCTTTGTCTAAAAAGATGCAAAATGTGTAAAATTGAGCCATGACTTTGTATCTAGTCATATTGTGCCACGTGTCAGACCCAAATCACAAAGGCGGAGTGGCGGAGGAAATCAAGAAATTTTGTAAATTTTCAAAAAGTTGTAAAAAGGTCAAAAGTGTCCCCGAGGCCCATTTTTCCTAGATCTGCCACGTGGAGGGCTTAGATTTAAAGATAAGAACAGATTGATGGTAGCTGTGCATTTCACCAATTTGGCCATTTGAGCTCTAGGAAGTTTGGAGATGCATTTTTTGCATCAATTTTCATCGAATTTTTTGCCAATTCATGTCGTTTTGGCCTGCAGGGTCCGAATTGATTGAATTGGGGGCTCAATTTGTGAATCCAAGGCATTTTTCAAATGAATTTTTACTCTAATTCATGAAAAATGTGAATTACCAGATCCAAAGTTACAGAGTAAAAAATTGGGAAAGGAAAAGATGAAATAATGAAATGAAAGGGGTCTACATGCGTGGGGAATGAAAAACGTGCTTCCACTTTGAAGAATGATGAAATTTTTGTAATGATTCACCTTTTGAAAGAACAACTGGCAAACTTTTTGTGAGTTTGTTAAATGTCATTTTCCAGAAATATTGTAAAGCAAAGGTGCTTTGAATATTCCACTTTTGGAGGGAAGATTTGAGGGCAAAGTGAGTGAGTGAGTAAAATTATATATTGCATGAATTTGTCATGTAAAGGGTCGGAGAAACTTAGAATTTTCACGGGAAAATCTGGGAAGAAGCCCATTCTCTGAGAAACCACCTGAGAACCATTTTAACTCCTTTTTGCATCAAATTTGTATCATGTTAGGTTGGTTGCAGATGTATAGCCACTAACAAGCTCTGAGATTGTTCTTATAACATTCCCCTGCTGATAAATTTGGTCATTCTGGATTATTTTGTGTTGTCTCTTGGTAAAATTTGCATTTACTTATGTTTCAGAATGTTTTCAATTTGTGTTTCTTGCTCCTGTTGCAATCTGGTGTTTGGAATTTCCTTTTGATCATGTAGATCTAATTCTGGTAACAACTTAGTGGCATTTGCAATTCTAGAATCAGAAGAGCTTTCATCTGATGAAGGGATAAACAAATTTAAATTCACTCTACTTTCCTTGATATAGATTTGATTGTAAACCTTTGGGGGTACCTTAGGTCTGATAGAATAGAAATTTCTAAATGCTTTGCTGATTCATTTAACTCAATATTTTGTGATAAATCATCAGAGATTGTGTGGAAGAGTGTAGATATGGGCTTCCATTTGATGCACATATCCTGGTTGAAGGAACACCTTAACCTCTTTGAAGCATTTATGTTGTCTGAGTCTTTCAAGTTTTGCAAAGGTCCTCAAAGAAGTTGGCAAATTCTGGTTAGTCTTGTCTGAATATCTCCCACCCCAAAATTCATTTCAAATTAACTCATCCTACCTATAATACCCCTGCATTGTATTGTGTGTCAACAAAAGAATACAATCCATTTACAAAAATGCACAAAGCAAATCAGGATCATACCATGTCTTTAGTAGCCTTAGCCTTGTCTTGAAAGCATTTCCATCATTTAGTAGTGACAACTCTGTTGAGTTTGAATAATGGGAAATTGATCATGTTTTCTCAAGGCCATCTCCATACAATCTACACAGTACAAGGATATTTTCACCTCCTTCACAAAACAGAGGCTACAATATAGGTTCTCTTACCTTGGTTGATAGGCACAACCTAAAATAGTGAGGATTAGATCAAATCCTTCCAAGGTGCTACCCACTTCTTCAAATCCTGAGTGCTAACAAGTCAGATAAATTGCTTCCCCGGCTACAAAATGACATATAAACCATTTATCTGCCTCTGAGTGTCTTGTAAAATCCATGATGCAGCTCAAGTTGTGAAGGGAAGCCAAGCTTATAAAGGAGACCACCCATGATGACATACCAAGAGACACCTTTAAGAAAGGCATGTTTTCCATTACGAGTGAGATCAGGAGGTAGAATGGAAAGGGAAAGGTAGTCTGCAAACTATTTATACCAAAGGTCACGTGGGTCAGGTAGAACAGTTCCGACGGAGTTGACCTCACGAGATAAATAAGAGGGTGATTGCAACCTTTGTATTGTGACAAATATTTTAGAGTCGGTAGGCGAAGTGGGTATCTGAGAAGCCAAGCATGCCATGGTATTCATAAATTTATTATTAGTTCATGGGGTGGTTTGAAGTTCGTAATGGTCAAAGGTAGTCAAAAGTATGTCGATGTGACATTTGTACTTTTGGAGTATTTCATTACGACACTGGTATATACCATTGAATTGGTTTACAACTAGTTGGGAATCACCAAAGATATTAATTGATTTAACATCTAGGGAGATGGTGGTTTGAAGGCCTAATACGAGTGCTTCATATTCGACGATGTTGTTAGTGCAATCAAAATCAAGTTTTGGTGTCCCCAGATTTCACCCTAAAATCTAGGACTACCCATTTGAAAAAAAAAATCCTTTTCAAAATAACAGGTATTTTTTTGTGTTTTTATTGCCAAAAGATGTCTGTATTATGTTAGGATATTCTCAGTGTATCATATGAGCCAATTTTGAAAAATTCCAAAATTCCCAAACTTGTTTTATCCCTCTGCCAAGTTTTGTCTATGGGAAATTTATATTTAATTATTTATTAAATAAATAGTGCCTCGTTTTAAGTAAATTGTGCTCCGGTTGAACCCTGTTGAAGTTTCGCATGCCAGTATTCACATTTATGAATAGGGTTTTCATCAGGAATGAATCCTGAGCTTTATCTGCAACTTCTGGCAATGTTTTTCACTTTTATTTGTTTCTTTTACATTTTTCTTCGGTTTCCTCCTCAGTTTCTCTGTGAAATTCCCCTGGGTCAATTCTTTCTGCAGTATAGTCTATTTAATTTCCCAAAGCATTTGGAGATCATCTACCAACACAGTGTCAGAAGGAATTAGCCTCAAAATGTAAGCTTCTAATAAAAATGACGAAGTCATGCACAAAAAGCCTCTCCCAGGCAAGTCACACTTTTTGAGAATGAATAGGTTTAAGCTGCAGTGGGATTTTTAGTAGCAGAGGGCAAGTGGGAATTTCTTACCTACCTTGCAGGGTGAAACTTCCCATGAAGTCAAAGTCATTTAAGTTGCAATGGGAAAATTAGAGGTGGCAGGCTGGCTGGAATTTCTTACCTGCCTTGCAAGGTAAAAATTCCAATTATGGAAGTCAAACAGCTTAAGTGAATGAAGGGATTTTGGAGCTGCAGTGCAGGGTGAATAATCCCATCTAAGTTGACTTCTTAAATTTAGAAATCACTCATGCTAAAAATTGCGACCCCTTTGGGAATTAAATAATAACTCTAATGCAATTTATTAATAGTTTTCCTTCCTAATTTTGGCGCCAAGGATGATGGAGAGTCAATGCATGATGTGAATTCAAAGAAGACTGAAGGAAGAAGGCTAAAAATAAATTAAATTAATTTTTTAATGGCTGCTTGGAATGTGCTAAAAAGTGTGACCCATATAGTGAATAATGTTTTTTGTGGCATTTATTAATAGATTTTATTCCTAACTTTGGCACCATGGAGAAATAGAGGGTCAATGCATGATTTGAAGTCAAAGAGAACTGAAAGAAGAAGGCTAAAAATAAAATAAATTTATTTATTTAATGGCAGTCGTGAGCATGTAAATTTAGGCGCCCAAGTTGAAGGAATAAGCATGTTTATTTATTAATTAATTACCAAGAATAGGAGAGGAAATTATTAAATATAGAATGCTGAGAATTATATCAACATGGGCTGCCATAGTGATGGAATAGTTAATTCTTTTAGCAGAGGATTGCAGCACAAACATTTTTGGCGCCCAAAGGGAGGAGGATTTTTGCTTTAAAAAGGGTTTTTCACTACTGGAAAGCTTCAAAGTATGGCACCTAGGGTTGGAGGAGCTTGATTTAAGCTTAGTTAATTATCTACATATTGGTATAAGTGCCTAGGTGAAGTTAAAAATATTTATGCTTGTTATGCATGCAAGCAAAGCCTCAAAGTTTTGGGCAGCAGGCTTTATATGCAGATTTTTGTGATAAAAATCAAGTGTTCATGCTCTGGATTTCATCTTTGTCTGAATTAATTGTAGGTATTCATTACATGTGCTTATATAAGTGAAAGGGAGCTCAAATCAATGTTAGATACATTGAATATATCTTCCGAATATGAAGAAATTCCAATTACAAAGAATTCTGGCAGAATAAAAAGAAAAAGAGTTGCTCAGACAAAGATTGCTTCGACCATGATAAAGTGGGATGAAAGAGAAGGATTTGTAGAACCATGCATTACTTCCAAATTTTCTGATATTGGTGATACAGATCTAGGCCCCAAACCTCTCTTTGAATTGATTGACAGATCTAGGGCTGGAAAGACATCTCTCATGCAGGTAGTAAAGAGCACTAGAATCATTCGAGCTTCAACATTCCCAATCACAACTCAGTTGCCTAAATTCATCATGGAATGTGCAAGGTCATACCATCCACTAGCTAGATCAATATGGGATGCTTCAGGAAAGATAATAATATGGCTAGACACACAATTTATCAATTATTGTCTAAAGATTCCAACACAACCGGTGGTGACTACAATCAGCATGCTGGACGCCGGCAACAAATGGGAGAAGCAAAAAGTAGACTGTGTGGGCATAATGAACAACGGGTATATGAAGAAGCCTAGATCTCCATCAAAATTCCCAAGGACCCTTCCACGATCTAATCTGGTGCAGGAAGTGGATGATGTCACCAAATTTCTATATATGATAAATGGAGAAGCTAACACTCACAACTTCCACTCATGGATGTATGCCTTCATCAGGACCATTGAGATCAACAAAGCAGATTCAATAATCCATTAGTTGGAGATCATCAGTGACAACATCGGTGAGCAGCTCCAAAGTGTGAGGTGGACATATAGCTTCAAGATGACTTCCTACCTGGTATATGCAGCTGCCTCGCAGGGTATCTTTTCCAAGCTGGATAGATGGGGCGTACTTTCGAAGGATCCTAAATGTAATAAATATTACAAGGTGGTTGATGATGGATTTTTCTATGAATTCATTTACAAGTTGAACAGTGATCTGAAGACCAACAAAGTGATCAAGGAATCTTGGGAAGTTGTATCCCAGCATGGTTGTATCTTCATCCAGTTTGCAGAATTTACATACCTCAGGGTAATCAGCTTTTCAGGAGAACCAGTCAAGTTGCCTAGCTATCCAAGCAAAAAATTGGTCATCATGGAGTTGTGCAAATATCTCGTAGAGATGCATGACCTACAATCAAAGCAACACAAGTCTATAGGCTTCATTTCGATCACAGTGGGCTATTACAGCTGCCAGAGCATTCACAAAGCTAGAGGAATTGAAGTTGAGATGTTCTTTGAGTGTGAGCATGAGTTCTTCCAAGCATGGCTCAACTTTGATCCATATGGGGTAGCAAGGAAAAAAATCTCCTAGGAGTACTCTCATGTGCCTTCATTAGAAGACTTCTAGATGAAGTGCATAAGTGAGTATGAAGTCAGAAAGAAAGACTTTAGTAGATTGTCATCGTGACAAGTGTTTGATTATGGATTATCATGGATACATGTGGATCTCATAGACAATGGGCTTGTGTTACTTGACTCATACCACCAGATGGGAGGGGATAGAACTACTCTTTAGGAGAACATTGGTAGCTGCCACACGATCGAGGAAAGATCTGTTGCAGTTCTAGTCAATATATCGAACAAAGGGATATTGCCTTGATGAAGCTTTGATGAATCAGATCACAAGAAACCTCAACGTAGAAAATTCCATCAAAAGGAAGCACGAGGGAGAAAGCAACATACGGCATGAAAAGCTTAAAGTGCACAAGAAGTCTCATACATAGGAAAAGGTCACTTCTACAGCTATGGTGCTAATTCTGACTTCTCTAGCGTCAACTCACAGCACTTCACCTACCATTAAACCTCAGCAAGATATTGGCGTTCCTCCGTTGAATCTAGAAATGTTTGTGTTCTCTCCTCAGCCACTCCAATCTTCACCTCTTCTTGAAGAAACACTAAAGTTGCAGATGGCATAATTTGAAAGAGCGATGTCTTTGGATAATTTAGAAGACGACAGTCACAAAATTAAAGCAATTTAGGATGGAGAGGAACCAGAGCATGAGATGGTGGTGCACTCAATGAATTCTCATTCTCTGAGAAGTAATTTCTCAAAGTGGTTGGCATCACAGTCAGTCCTAGAAGCTATAAAGGAGATCAACTTGGAGGAACATGACTTACAATTGCTCTTGAGTTTGTGCAGAAAAGATAGAAGACCTAAAGTTGCTAAGGTGACTTCAAGGTTGATTATTGAAGAATCAGAGCAAAATTTCGTTGAGGTATAAGTTTCGACAGAAGGAAAGTAGAAGATCAAGCTTATGGAAGCAGATATAACAGTGACCAAATTGCTGATAGGTCAAACCACTACTAAAGGATTAAAGTAAGACACATAGACACTGATAAATGCTTTATTCCTTAAGCTTCACAAAGAGAAGGCATAAAAATTTGAACTTCAAAAGCAGGTTTACCAGTTATGCGAGATCATTGCTAAGGTTTCCAAACCTTTCTCTCATCCAATTTCAAGACATGAGCAGGTGAGTGATCATCTGTTGCAGGAAGTGGAAAATACAAATAACCAAGTTATCGATGAATGGAAGAGCCTAATCATTTGGAAAGCTTCTATACAGCTCAGGGAGGTGCTAGTTCATCTAAATTTTATGAAGGATGCATTAGTTCAGTTGAAGCAACTGGTGACAAGCACAGTAGATATGATACAGTGGTTGAAAGTAACTTGGGCACTTTGGTCGAGATAAATAAGTTGTCGAATGAGTTTTTGATTGCAGAATGAATTGTGCCTAATGGATCGGTTGAAAAGGGGAAGCAACTTGAATTCACAGTCTCTTTCTTCTCGGAGATCTTCAGAATTATGCTGAAAATAATGCGGATGCTCAAGGATATGGCATCATCATTATCAACCAATGTAATTACTTTCACCAATGAGGAAGTGGTTGGGAACATTTCTTCATTCACAAGGACCATTCCTAATAAAGTGCCTAATTCCCTAGATGGATATCTTCTGATGATTCAAGAGAGGATTGATGAAGTTGTTAGGCATTTCATGATGAATTCAATCAGTAAACCGGTAACACTGCGATCAGACATTAAGAAGTTTGGGCCTAGTTTGAAGGAGGTGGAAGCAATCATCAAAGTTTTAAGTGAATAATTGTTGTAATTCAGGACAGAGAAAGAAGTTGTGGCTAAAGCAGATGGGGCATTTCTAAACTATATGTTAGAAAAGTATATTTAGTATAAAAAAAAAAAAAGTGTAGAAGTTACAGGTGACAGATCTTCCTTCTCTTATTTCTTATGTTCTTGGATGTAATTATAAACTTAAAAGTTATTGGTTTGAAACCCATTACTTTAAGTTATTTGCAATGATTCTTTGAGTTAAGTGACAAATGTGAACAATTTTGACTTGAACTCTTGATGCATTTCACTAAGAGAGGAATTAAAGGAAGATGATTACCAGATGTTCTCTTTACTTCTTGTTTATGATCTGGTTCAGTTATAGTCTCCCATTTGTAATTTCCCCTCTATGTGTTATAAGTAGAGAAAGAACCTATGGGTTAAAGGATCATAATTTGTAATCAACATTCTTGTGTTCCAGAATTTGAGCTAAAACCCTTGATTTCTACAAGCAGAGAAATATAAAAGAGATTTCAAGAGAACTTTGTGTCAATGGTGCATTTTTCTTCTTACTTTCTTTCTAGATATGTTCATAAAATTTGTGTTATTTTAGATCTAGATCTGAAAGTTCCCTTTGCTTTGAATTATATGCTTAATGATCTATTTGTTTTAATCTATGTGCATGCAATCAAATCTGTAAACTATTGCTTGGGTTTCACATCCTCTCTATTTTCTTATGTTTCCTATTATTTTCCTTTTCTACAATTTTTCCTTTCTTTTACAACTGCTTACTTTCTCTAGAACCGTATAGCTATGGTTCATGAGCTACACGATTAAAGTAATACCCACAAATAGATATTAAATATATAACTGACAAAATCTTACATGGGAGCCTCACCGGTAAATGAGGGAGATTTATCTCATGACTGCCTAGGTTTTTAGATATGTAAAAAATCTAGCCAACAAGTTTGAAAGATAAAGGCATAGATTCACCATCAAGGGGAATGAGGATAACACCTACACCGCCTCCACATTGACATTTGGAACCATCAAAGAATAAGGTCATCTAGTAAGTGGTATCATCCAAAGAGATGGTAGTAATGGATTCGTCGAGGAAATCAAAGTTAGGGGGTTGATCTCCATAAATAGGTGCGTCTACTAGTTGCTCCACGATCGCTTGGCCTTTGGCAGATTTTTGGTGGATGAATTCGAGGTCAAGGTCTGCAAGAATCATGAGCCAACGTAAAACACATTGATGTTGTTAGTGTTTGGCGTACATGTAATGTAGAGGGTCAGTGTTAGTGAAGAAAAAGGTCTTGTGGTTGAGTAGGTAATGATGAAGTTTAGTGGCAACAAAAACTAAGGTTAAGTAAAGTTTTTCAGCATGGGTGTACCTAGTTTCATAGTCCAAAAGGGTACGAATTATGTAATAAACCACTTGTTCCCTGTGATGTTCATCATGATGAGCGAGCATGGCACTTAAGGAATGGACAGTAGCAGAAATGTATAGGTAAAAGGGTTGGTCATCCTTAGGTGGATTGAGCACCGGTGGTTGAAGAAGGTATTGTTTTAAGAAATCAAACGATTTGTGGCATTCATCATCCCATTTGAATGAGATTTCCTTTTTGAAGAGATGATGAAATGGTTGACATCGGTCAGAAATTTGTGAAATGAAACAACGAATAGATTGTAACTTACCTTGCAAACTTCGAAGTTAACGGATATTATTAGGTGGAGGCATTTCTAGAACAACTTTTAATTTAGCAGGATCAACTTCTATGCCACACAAATAAATGATGAAACCAAGGAGTTTTCCTAAAAGCACCATGAAGACACACTTCTTAGGTTGAAGGAAAACACAATAGTTGATGAGGCGGTCAAAGATGACCTTAAGGACTGTGAGGTGTTCGGCCCGATGTTTGGATTTTACAAGAAGGTCATCTACGAAATCTTCCAATATGTGTTGCATGATGTCATGGAAGATATAAGTCATGGCTCACTGATATGTGGCACCAACATTTTTAAGGCCAAAAGGCATGACTCGATAGTAGAAGGTCCCCCAAGGAGTGATGAAGGGAGTTTTGTGTTGATCTTCTAGAGTGAGTAATATTTGATTATAACCCAAGAAACCATCCATGAGTGATAAAATCTCATGGCCAACGGTGAGATCAACCAGTTGGTCAATACTTGATAGGGGAAAGTCATCTTTGGGGAAAGCTAAATTGAGGTCGCGGAAGTATGTGTAAATGTGGAGTCCCCCTGTCACTTTTGTGACAGGAATGATGTTAGAAATCCATTATGGATAGTTAACGGGTGGGATGAAGGAAACTAAATAATACGCTCAAGTTCTTATTTGACCAAAAGAGCAATGCGAGGATGCATTTTTCGTAGATTTTGTTTTATGGGTTTGGCATCAGGAATGGTTACAATATTGTGGATCACAATGTTTGGGTCAATACCGGGCATATCAGCATATGACCAAGAAAAAGCGTTACTATGGTCCCAGAGGAATGAAGTAAAAGCTTCCTGTTCAACAGCATCTAAAGATTGGCCTATCTTTAGAATGTGCGGGTCATCCGGAGTGTTAATGTTGATTTTGACAGTTGATTCGTTCAACATTGTTTGCATCTCACAAGGTAACGACCGGTGAATATAGAATCTACCAGACTAAGGTAGGTGAGTATAGACTCATCGTCCTACCATTGAACAACTTTAATAGGTGTATCGTCATTGACCATTTCAGGATACAGGAAGGGAAGAGAAGATGGAGCCTCACCATTGCATTGATAAGTCAGAGGTCCTAGGGAAATTATGTTCACAAAAAAAGTTAGGAGGAATAGATTAGGAATCTATGGAATCCGTGGGTGAAGGTGGTAACGTTGGTGAATGGGGTGGAGAAAAGTTTTCTTCCTCAATGAGGTCTATGAGGTCCTTCTTGGAAGGTGGTCTAGCAAAACCAATGCCATTGTGATCATTGTGTTTACGAGTGGTACATGAAATGACGGTATGGTGGCCTTGCTTGTAAAAACTAAAGCCAAAGACTTTCCATGTGCAACAGTGAAGGAAAGTGTGGGTAAATCGGTGGTTAGTAAGAGATTGGAGGTTAGACGAAAACAATCATGTTTGGGATGGAGGTTTGGGTGAATAAGTGGCATTATCCAGTCCCCAATATGTTAGGTTAGTACGAAGGTGGGGAGGACCATAAGGGGAAACCTCACATGTGTGGTAGTCATAATGAGGGTGCTAGCGCATGTTTCCATACTATTACGAAGTGAGGAATGTGTTGATATTATATAGGCAGTACTCCCATATGGTGAGGCATTGAAAAATACCTTGTAAGGGATTAGTAGTCGATATGTGGGTGGCGGGGATAGAAAACTCACTAGACAACTGGGCAGGAGGGGTATTGGTTGTTTGGGAAGTAGATGGGTCACTTGCAGAGGTTACAACGATAGTAGGAATGGAAGAGTTAGGTGTGGGAGAGGTGGTGGCAGCATTGGTGGATGGGGTCGTGGGTAAAGGAGAAGTGAGGGTAGTGGTAGATGTATTGATAGTACAAGTATGTCGTTAGGTCGGTACAACATGTTACAAGTTTTGGATGGTGACATGTCGGTGGGGATGGTATATTTATTCCCTTCATGTTCAAATTTTACACAACGGTGTAAAGTTGAAGGGACACAACCCATGACGTGAATCCAAGGTCTACCTAGCAATAGGTTATATTGGAACTCTCCCTCTAAGATGTAGAATAGTTTTGGGATAGTGTGAGGGCCTATGTGAACATGAAGGATAATGGTTCCAAGGGTGGAGGTGATGGCATCGTTGATGGAGTGTAACATAATTGGGTTATTATGCATATAATTGGAAGGGGTGAACATTTGATTATACGCGTGGTAAGAGATGATGTTAATGTTAGCACTACCATTGATCATGATGCATCATATGCGTATGTTATTGATATAGACGGAAATGAAGAGGGCAGGATCAAGGTCATCTGACTGGAGATGTACAATATCCTCATCAAAGAAACTGTGGGTGGGGACTTGAGTAGTAGGAATGGGGTATAAGAAGGAGATGATTTGGTAAACGAGGCCATGTGGTGAGGGGTGATAATTTTAAATGAACTCAACATTGCAATGAATATAATATGAAATGCACGGGATATGTTATTCCAATAGTAGGAGGATATTAATACACAAAGCTTGATCCTATTAAAAAGGATTCAAGGCTTATCTTGAAGAGTATCCCCTATAATCCCTCTTAGATGAGTTGTGTGAGACAACTCATTATACACACAGTAGAATAAACCTCTAGTTCACACTATAGTTATAATTTTCCTAACAATCACCCCCTTAGTGTGAACATGGGGAAAGTTATCTCCTGTACTTACTCATGTTTTACAATTGGTTAACCACCAACCACAAGAAAGTTTTCTAAGACAACCAACAACCATATCTGTATGTGTTTTTCAAGAGATCCACAAAATCTCAAGAAGGTTTTAGAATGAAACCAACAACCATTTCATAGCACAGTACATTATTTTTGCTCTCATAATTTTCAATACAGAAGAGGAGATTGTAGAAGGAAAGAAACATGTTTTGAACAGAAATGGGACTTATGTTCATTATTACAACATAAAATAAACACACAACACAACTAAAAGAAGGTCACCAATATGCTGAGCAATCTCTTTGTTGGTGACTAACAAGAGATGTTGATTAGCATCCTCCTCCTTTGCCTCCTGCCTCTAATTGTGTTTTTATCTAGAATAAAATTCATCAGAATTGTAGTCAGGTTCTTCTGGTGTTGGTTCTTTTGTTTCTGATTCTTCTTCAGTAGCTACATTTTCCTCTTGCATTTTAAGCTTTCCTTTTATGATGTCTTTGGCATGAGTAATACAGAAATAAGCTCTATGTCCTTTTCTCTTGCAATAATAACATTCTGTTTCTTCTTTTTTCTTTGAAAAATTAGGATGTCTTTTGTTTGTATAGAGGGCATTTTCTTCATGAATTTATTCTTTTCTTCTTTTCTCCTCAGCTAGGAGTGAATAAATCATGTCTTCTAGTGATTGTGAGGGCATCTGTCTGAGAGTGAAAATGAAATTATTATACTTAGGAAGAAGACTGTTTAGAAGTATGGATTTAACATCTTCGTCATCTACTACAGCTTTTACTTCTGCAAGTTTCCTTATGAGTGATATCAGTTCATTGATGTGACTTGACATTGTCACATTATCATTCATTTTGAGTTTGAATAATTGAAGTTTTAATGAAATTTTTTCATTAATTACATTGAACCGAAAGTTTTGCTGAGTATTTCCCATATTTCTTTAGCAGATTTTTCCAGGTCTACATAGTGTAATTCTATATCAGATAATGCAATCCTGATTATTGATTTTTCTTTATCATCTCTTGTTTGCCATTCTATTAATTTTGTGGCTTATGTTGGTTTAGGTTCATCTCCAGAGACAATTCTCCATAGGTTTTTGTTCATGAGTTGCATTTGGATTTTAACTTTCCAAGTGTGAAAGTTTAATCCGTTGAACTTATCTAGTGGGATGTCCATGATTCTTCAAAGTTTCGGTTTCAACTGATAATGCACTCTTCAATTTTGTTTTTTAGGGTGTCGAATACAATCAAGAATGCACCCTTTATAATATAGATTTAAAAATTAATAACGAAAAATTACTTTTTAAATTTACATAGATACTTCTATATTATAAATCAAACCATTGATCTAACTAAAGTTCTAGAGGTGATTATGCTAAAAATAATCCTTAAGCCATACTATTAAGTAATATGTGAAGAATAAATAAATAAATAGACTTTAGGTTATATTATATTAGATCTATATCCGAAATTATATTAACCTGGTTTTATTCAAATATCATTGAATGAGATCCATGAAGGGAAGGACGTGTTGCCATTCGAGGGTGATCTTGATTGTACATAGCCACAAGTCAGAGAAGTGCACGAGGGGATCACGGTCTGGCAGATCCATAATGACTTAGCCTCGTGAGTACACGTGTCAGAACCCTTTCAAACTTTTGGTCGTGGGTCATCATTCATGAGCATGTGGATCCGTCGCAGGTAATGAATCTGAAGGCAATGAAACCTAGGCAATGTATTGAAGGTAGTGTGTAGGTCATAGTGTGCTTTAATTGAACTTGTTGGCTCTTCATGAATTTAATGGCCAAGATAGGATAGTTTGGGCAAAGTAGCACGGATCACCGGGTCATGGGTGCTTGATCTCTTGTCAAATATGAGCCACAACATGGCAATGCAGAGAAGTCAACATGGATTCATAAACATGCAATGTCGTGAATAAATAAACATACGGCCTGAGCAGAGAAGTTAATGTTACCTCCCACCTGTCACAATAAAATTAGCAAATGCTAAAATATTTGTAATGGGATTTAGACTAAGCCTATTGATAAAATATTGAAGAAGCTAATAGATCCTACATCCTAGGATGAACCAGGATCTGATACCACATGTAAATGAACTCAACATTACAAGGAATATAATATGAAATGCACATGATATGTTATTCCAATAGTATGAGGATATTAATACATAAAGCTTGATCCTATTAAAACTGATTCAAGGCTTATCTTGAAGAGTATCACTATTATCCCTCTTAGATGAGTTGTGTGAGACAACTCATTATACACACACTAGAATAAACCTCTAGTTCACACTATAGTTATAATTTTCCTAACAATAATGGAGGTCACTAGTGTGGGGTCATTGGGTAAAACTTCAATGGATTACAAAACCTTCATTAGGGCTTGTCTATGAGATTCAGAAGTTTGAACAAGATCATACAAATAAACCTTTAAAGGGGGTTGATGTAATTGTTTTATCATTTTGTGATGGGTGACCCTGTCAGAGATAGGGTATGTGGGTCCTCAAATGGTGATTTTAGGCACGGGCGCAGATGGTATATAGGGTACGGGGTTGGTTGATGGGCTAGTTGTTTTTTATTTTCCTTTGTCCTTCTAGGCACAGGTGACAACTTGGACCATGTTAATCTGAGGGAAGGTGGTAGATGGAGAATGTATGTCATGAGTAGTGTAATGACATGATGGGAAAAAACCTAATGGTGGGGAAAGAACCTTGTGAAATAAGTAGGGCACACTGGCATTTGGGCAGTGGTTTGGCCAACTCTCTGATACGGACCATGTTGATCTTGAAATTTGGAGGTGGGAAAAAGGGTTGTGGGGTGGAGACGCATGTCATTGAAGAAGCAAGGGGTGATGATGTGTGATGATAGGTGAAGGTGGAACATGGTCCTCATCAAGAAGATCATCATCGTCGAAATTTTTTTAGGAGGAAAATGTTGGAGAAGAACGGTTTTTAGAGTCTTACAATTTTCTACATCATGTCTTGGCACACGATGATAGGCACAAATCTTGGTTTCATCAAACCCTTTTGGTTTGGGTTTGAGAGGATCGTAAGGTCGAAGTGGCGATAATGTGATGAAAAAAGTCTCTAAGAGGTTGGTTAGAATGTTGGTGTAGGACCCTACCAATGGATCACAATGGGAAGTGATCATGGGTTTGGGTAAAGGTGTGGATGATCATGAGGGAAGAGGATTTATAGGAGGGGGAATGGGTTGGTCCACTGGTTTGGTAAGTGGTATTGTCTTAGGTTTTGATGGCTTCCGTTTAGGTAAAGGTATGGTAGAAGAGTTAGCATGGAAGGTTTTGTTGGTTTGACTACCTTATTGGAGGGTAGTGGATTCTCATCTTTGGGTTGCACCTTCCTGGGTAAAGGTGACATGGGAGTATGGGATGTAGAAGGGAAAGCAGATGGTGGAAGAGGATGAGTTACCCATGGGGACAACTGAGTTGCGGTGGAAGTGGTTGGTAGAGGTTGGGTGGACAGTATGGGTTGAAGTCATATAGGAAAAGTTGGGGTTATAGTAATTGGTGGAGGTATAGGTGGTAAGAAGTGCATGGGTGAGGGAGAGGGTGTTTGGTTTTTGGGTGAATGAGGTGTAATGAAGGCTCGTGATGCAGCAGTAGGTTGTTTAGCTTTTGAATGGCCTTGGGTAGGAGACTGTTTGATCAAGGTTGATGGATGGGGCCCTAGGATGGACGGAAGAGGGGAAGGTGATAAAGCTATGGTAGGCTAGACCGGTGTATGTGGCCTAGAAGGTTGGGTCTTCCTTTTAGGCAGAGGAATAATGTTGGTGTGGGTTTGGGAAGATGCAATTAAGTACAATTTGATAGGTGGGTGAGTAAGGCTTGATGTCGGCATAACACCCAAGGTAGTGATGGGTCTAGATACGAGTGAGGAGATAGGTGTGGGTAGTTTTTTAGGTTTTGCAATGGTTTTAGTTGTGGGTAGAGGTTTGGATGTATGTAGGGATGATGAAGAAGAATCTGTTTTAATAGGCATGGTCAGTGTCGATCTGGTTGCTGGAAATACCTTTGGGTAGATCATGGAAGTATCTTCAGGAAACATTTGCATTTGAGTCGAAAAGGGGAGACAAAGACGTCCCCAGAGCATGGAATTATCAATGTAATCCAAGAGATCAGCCATCTGTGAAAACAGGACTGCCATAGGAGAAGATGGAGTTGGTTTGGTGGCAATCCCTATAAAATATGTCTACAAGATAGGGAATTGGCTAGCTTCAGACTCTGTAGGCAACAGAGCTGAGATCATGTCAATGGGGTCCTGGACTACTGTAGGAGAAGATGGATTTGGTTTTTTGGCAATCCCTGTAAAATATGTCTGTGAGACAGGTAATTGGCTAGCTTTGAACTCTGTAGGTAACAGAGCCGAGATCATGTCAATGGGGTCCTGGGATGCTGGGGGATAACTTCCCCCAATAGGTAGTGGTATGTCTGGATAATTTCTCGTGGGTAGGAGAGATGGTAAATGGGATGAGGTAGACTTTTCCCTTGGTGGAGGAGAAGGTGGTGATGATTCTCCTGTGGATGGGAGAATTAAAAGTGTTGACTGTCCGATAGGTTGTGCAGTAGACGGTGAAATGGCATCAACAGAAAGAGTGGGTTCCTTTGTAATAGAAGGGGGGATGAAGGGGACTCTTCTATGGGTAGAGTAGAAGAGGTATTATCCTCTCTGGGTAGAGGATCTCATGCCAGAATTTCCTCAATAGATGAAATAGGTGTGATTTGAGGAATGACCGGTACAATATCAAAAATCACATGGGCTTCACAGGCATTGCTATCGCTAGATGAAGGTTCACTATTTTTATTAGATGACAGTTTATGGTTAGGGAATGACTTTTTAAAGATGTGCAAATTTTGATTTTCCAGTGCATTCAGGTTGTCCATGACAAGGTCTCCATTATCTATCATCTCTTGGAAAATGTTCTTAAAAGTGATGCAGTTATGGTCACTATGGCCTTTGACACGATGGTAATTAAAGTAGTCATGTTCCTTATACCATGTAGACATAGGATGAGTGGGATCAAAACTAGTATGAGGTTTGATGGGAGGAAGTGTAATGGCTCTAGCTCTAAGATGCTTTTCCAAGACTGAAGAATAGGGAACTCCAATTGAAGTGTACTTCCACTGCTCCCACTGAAACTGAAAGGCCTAGATAGGGGAAAGATTGGAAGAAGGTTGGGCTTGATTAGAGGGATGAGATGGACCCGCCTTGAGGACTACTGTGTTGGAAGATCCTTTGGTATTTGAATAATTATTTTGAGGTTTTAAAGATGAAGAAGAATCATTTGGTTTGAACATGGCATTCTTGTTTCGTAATTGGGTTTTCTTTTCTTTAATGACATGAATTTCCAACTTTCATGCCATAGTGAATGCTTCGTCGAAGGTTCAGAAGGTTTGTACCTACACCATTGGTGAGATGTGTCTGGCACAAGCTCTAGTGAACAACTCAATAAGTTTAGTTTGAGGTAACTGGAATATCAATTGGTTGATAAGACTCCTCCAGCGAGCAACAAAATCTGTGATAGATTCATCTTCATATAGTCGTGTCGAATACAGGTCGGTCATAGTTACCTTCTTGACTACATTGATTGAGAAGTGGTCCAGGAATGCCTGAGCCACTTAGTTGAAGGAGTAGATGGAATGTTTAGGTAAAGTGTTGTACCAACCTAAGGCTGGTCCTATTAAGGACATGGGAAATGTTTGTAAGAGAAAAGCATCATCATGGGAAATTAGGTAGCACCCATGCTTAAATGACCTCAAGTGTTGTTGTAGGTCCTCTTTACTATTAAAATGGTTGAACTTAGGCATTTCCCAATGTACAAGGTATGGGAAAATAGGAATGGATGGATGAATAGGCTCATTACATATTTCATCATAGGTCAAGGAGTTACGAGAGCCGGAAACCGATGCTTCTAATGTCTGCATCTTTTCCATCATCATCTTAATGAGGTCCTTGGTGGGTTGTGAGGAATGGGTGCCTCCTGCAGTAAAGGGAGGTTGATGATGGGTGTATGATGTGGATGGAATCATAGTACATGGAGGTTTCAAATAATAAAACTGTTAAGGGGGGATATATATGGGTAGAATGTACCCTGAATATGTGGCATATGAGATTGGGGGTTGATGATGTAAATATGCACTCCTATGGTAATGGGTGGTAGGACTGAGGGATAGAAAGAACCAGATTTTGGAAAGGGGTGTGGGTTGCCAACACTGGAGGTGGTTGTGATACAACCGGTACATATGAGGAAAAGGGGGTGGATGGGGCTATGCTCAAGGTAGTCCATGAAGGAATGGATGATGCTATGGGTGTAATGGACATTTTTGGGGCAGTAGTTATGGAAGAGGTGGAGCCTAACTGAGGAATCACATGGGGGTAATACGGATGATGTAAGCGGCGAGCTAGTGGTAGCTGATGCAGAAGTGGGTGCGATGGAAGGAGGGATAAATATAGGCATGTCATATATTAACTGTCCTAAGGAGTCCCAGGTAGATGAGTGGGCAAGATAGTATTGTAGGGCCACGTGATTTTGATCAAGGAGTCTTGTGAACTCCTCGTCTCTGGTAGCAATGGGGATAAGCTGATTTGGATCCATAGGTGATGGGATGGATGGAAATGATGGAATAGGTGGTAGTGGCTGACAGATGGCATGAAATAAAAGTGTGTTAGTTTGGTTGTGAGTCAACACCATGTGAATTAGTGTTGACCTGGTAAGACTACATTCTATAAATGACACTGAAAATAGTAGAAACGGAGAAGGATAAATTCCAGGGGGTAAAACTGGTCAATGTTTTAATTAAAAATCAAACACAGAAACTGACAATGGTCAATATGACTAATGACGGTTATAGGGGAGCCGATGACGGTTATGATAACTGATACCGGTCATTGTGAAAAGTACCAGTTTCAGTAAATGAAATGGAATTGATGAATATGACTGGGAAAACTGTACCTGACAGAGATATAAAAAAGTTGGGGGATATGATGGTGTCCTGAGGACCAAAAACATAAAAGAATAGGTGATGAAGGTTGTTTTAGGTAAAATAACCAAAATAGGCAGAAGCTGACACTTATTAGGTAAACCGATGACGATCATATGTAAACTGATGACAGTCACTGGACTAACGTCAGTTACTGTGAAATTAGAATAAATGAAGAAAAATGGATGATTGTGAATTAAACTAGATAAAGGATCAACCCAGAAAATCTAAGAATGATAAGATAAGGTCCTGACACACTCATAAATATCCAAAATACTCTAGCTATGATGGGGAGTGTGAAAGGAAGAAGAAAAATGGAGAATCGTAACTCACACCTCAAAATGCAAGTCAAGAACAAAGCTAAGAAAAACACGTAATCCTAAAAGTGAATTTATGTTTGTTTTAGCTTATGTTATTAAGATTGTTTTGTGAATTTAGAAAAGAGTTTTTGGTTAGGAAGGCATCCTATGAAGAAAGAAATCTAAAGGCGAGGTTTCAAGTTATGTTATGGCGGGGGTGGTCCTTTCTCTGAGGTGATGACTGGATAGAGATAACCAGCTGGGTGCCCACTGTCAATCCTCTGATCATGTGATCGTTGACAACTTCTTCCGAGTGGGATGTTGTTTTAAGAAGATGTGTAAATTCAAATTTGTGCAGTTTGGAAAAGAGAGAGAGAGAGAGAAGAAAGTGCTTTCTATGGTTCAATTGTGTCAACCATCAGCTAGGCATGACTTCCAACATATAGGTTGCCCTCATTTTTAAATGTGAGCTAATAATGTAGCATACAAGGATGAAATGCAACAAATTTTATAACCCAAATCGGTAATTATATTCGATGAAGAAAATTATGAATAGGTCAAGAACATGCTCTTTCACTACTATTGCAAATGCAAGAAGGAAGAATTGGTTCGTTTGAAGCACCAAATGACAAATTTCGTTTAGACAATTAGAAGAAAATAATATTACCAGGGAGAAGATTAAATGCATATTTTTCAAAAGGAAATAAATGCACAAAAAGTTTCCCTATATGAAGAAAATGCAACGAACCCAAGAGAGGGTCCCACCGGACGTGGCAAAATGTTTTGCCAAATAGTGATGCATACGTAAGAGCAAAACATATAAGGTCAAGGTGAGGAGGAATACCTATGAATGAAGGTGAGAGGTAGAGTGCATGCATTCTGATTTCCCAATCCAATGTTGATTGCAAGAACTTCCTTTTTGTTAGGAGGAACTACCTACGAATACAAACAAGACCACCAAAGGAATATTAAACAACATCTGTCAGTGGACTGCCTAGCGTATGGTAGATCTGGGAAGTGTGATACTTTCTATATGGCTGTCAATCCACTGTTTAAAAAAATTTAATGCAAGAAATGATGTAAACCAATAATGTCCTACTGTATTTGATATGATTTAGGTGTCTCATTCAAGAACAATAAACAAATCGAATCTAACAAGCTAAGTTATGATCAAATCTGGAGGTCAGACAGGTAAATAAGGTGGTTAGGATAGGTCGGGGTTAAGTTTCAGGTGATTTGGTTTATTTGGGTGAATGTTATGAGGTCAATGGTATAGGTAGGTTTTCCAGACACAGATTCTGACGTCGGTCTAGTATGACCAATGCCAGTTGAGAGGATATCGACGATGGTTTGGGTTAACCGGCATCGATAGGGTCGAGCTGATAGAAACTTAGAGAAGTTGGGTTTTGGTGATTCTATGGGATTGCCTAAAGAATGGATAGATAATGGTGAGGTAGATGACAGTGCTGGGAGTATTCAGAGATGTCTGGAGTCAGGTATGGGAGGCTAGGAGGTTGTATGTGGTTAGGTAAAGGGATTGACATGAAGGTGAGAGGTGATGGGATGCAAAGGAGATTAGGACTCCCAAATAGAGATGAAGAAGATAATCTAAATAAATATATGGGAAGGTATAGACCCAAATGTACTTACTGGTGTTTTCAGACCTGGTGGTTGGATGGAGGTGATGGTTGATCCATGGGATTAGTGCTCAGTGTCACGGTTGTGCTTCCTGAAACATTACTGTGAGTGCTTGACTTTTAAATCAGTGCTTGGTTGTTGGTTCAGGATGTTTGGATGTACAGGAGTGCTCTGGTGCATGCTTGCATGCAAATATCTTTTCTCCAAAACTCCAATAATTCTTCCAACCTCTCAAACAAGGTTACCAAAATGAATATATGTTAACCGATGACGGTTTAGGGTGATCAGTGTTGGTTTCAGGTTGACCGGCATCGATTAAGGTGGTAAATCCTAGGTTTACTAAAATTGATAGATCTTGGCAATGTTTTGGGCCAGCTTTGTCCATTGTTACGGATCAAAATGGAATGTTGCATTTATATAAGTGGGAATGCGGTTAGAGGAATAATAGGTATGTGATTTTAGGGTTGAACTAAGTCTTAGTTAGTTATGGCAAGTGGATATTGAGTCCTAGTAAAAAGGAAACATGCTAAGAATATGTTTATGATGAGGTGTTTAGGTGATATGGTGGGGTGAGGTGTCTAGGTGAGGTGGAAATTAGTTTAATTAAGGTAATTAAATAATGAATACTGTGAGCGTGGTAATTAATTTAATTGTGGGTAATTAAATTAATATACATGTGGGGTAAAGAGGGAGTGTGACCTAAATTTGGTGTCTGCAATATTATATATTTGAATAATTAAATAAATTGATCTAAAGACTCATGTCAAAGAAAAATAGTGTGTTTTATATTTGAGAAAAATAATATTTTAAAAATGAAAAAATATATATTGAAAAAAAATGACAAGAATGTTCATGTAATCCATCTGCATATTGTAGACATTTGGTTTTGGTCATGGGATAATTATTAGCTAGTCGTAAAATTACATTATTCCAAGGTATCTAGCTTTTTGTCAATTTTTGGTCTAGATTAGCCTCTCGTTACAAATTTCCTTAGATTATGGTTGTTCCCTTGTATGTTCTTCAATTTTTCTTTTCTTCTCTTTCTTCCCCCTTTTACTTTATATATTCCAACAATCTCCATGCAATCATGAAGGTATAATTTTAGCCCTCCAGAAACATGAGTGTACGGTTATACCCTTAGTATGTGTCATGTGGACCATTTTGGACCTCATTTGAGCCCCCCTCTTATGAGCCTTCTTGTAGATGGATTAATCTCACAACAAAACTATAGTGAATATGCATTACAATTGAAATAAGTAAAACACTTGATTGTCTTGAAATGACAAATTTATGTAGCAAAGAATAAAAATTGCAGCACTAAGGTTTACCAAGACTTTAGATCCTTCGAATTTAGTCTACTAAGGTTTTCTACCTATCCCTCTTGTGTTCCACTCTTGACAATTTTCTTATGATGTAGTATTACCCCTGGGGGTTAATGTGCCAACTGTGTCTTTGCAAGGGTAAGTATGTATAATGCTTCACTTTCCTTTATGATGGTATTATTAAATTTGTTTGATTTGTCATGTATTAGATTAGAATAGAGTATAATTCATTTATTTTTTGTATTATCTCATTACATCCCTTACTTATTAAATTATTTAGCATATATATCATAACCCTTGTTTATTACCCTTATTCTTGCAACCTTAGGATTATAATAGAATAGGGAAATTATGGTTTAGTTTAATCTAACCTAATAGTAAGTATGATAATTCAAAACTATGAAATATTCTTCATAAACAACCCTAGATTATTATGAAGATTTTGTTACGGACCTTAACTAAAATAATGATCTAACAAATAAATACAATTAGAAGATGAATTGTTCTATAGTGTTCAGAAATCATAACCGAGGGCTCTTGATATCTAAAATAATTTTAAAATTTCTTAGAAATAATGATATGACGTATATATACTCTAGAATTGTTTATGGTGATTAGATAGTACCATCACCAAACTTCTCTTAGGTGCTACAAACCCATCATTGGGTTATTTTCACTCAATCACTTTGGCATATCTGGATTCATATGTATATGCTTTGTTTTTTTCTATGTCTTAATCTATGTGATGACCACATCTCAATCATATTTGAGTTTCTTATTCACCCAAAATGCAACTCTTGTTCTTTAACCTAAAAAGGGATATTGAATTTGAATACCTCATCGACACCCCCATTGATGTAATGAGTGTTGTGATACATACTACTACTTCTAATAGGGTTCAAGCCCATCTAGTACCCCCAAATATTATAATGAGATGCACGTTATTTAATAAATAAAGGTGGAGACCTATATTCATCCCTAACACTTGGCAAAAAATACTTAATACTTTCGTTTTGGTGCATGGTTGATCTAGGAAGTTATATAGATATCTTCATAAATTCAATTGCTTAATGTTATGATAGTGTTCTAAGGAATTGGAAGCTTTAATACTTGTTCTTGACCTTCTTTGAGCGAGTGTGATAGAGGATCCCTAGATATCCCTAATATCTTAGAGTGGATGTGTTTATATAGGTGACCATTAGAATTAACTCCCGCTCAACCAACCCAAAAATATCACCTAGGTCAACCACCCAAAGTTCCTAAATGATAATCTGGCCATTAAAACCTAGAATGACAAGTTTTTGGCACATAAATAGTACCAATGATAGCATTTTCAAGTCCCTATTAACTTGTCTTATGATGAAAGAAATTCATATATAGATGAAGGGGTGTCTAGAAGATATTTAATAGTAGACTTCTAGTGTTTTTAATAGTATAATTTAGTTTAAGTTAGTCATCTATTGCATTTAGGGTTGGGAATAAAATGATAAGGTGTTTTAAGTTGGTCAACTAAATGGTAGATATATTATGATAAGTAAAAAATGCCATATTTATAAGTTCTCTAACCATATTTTGGGTATTACAATTGACCCCCTTTTAATCTGGTACTGAAAATTTCTTGATTAAAACAAAATTCAAACCTTGAGAGTCCTAATTATAGGAGCAATACTGAACACCCTTGAATTTTTGTGCTAATTCACATAGCTTTACAACTCAAGTGATAACAATGTGTAGTTAATGCTTAATAAATACATATAGAGATTTGTTATTTTAAATTTTCAAAGTTTCATATTGAATTTTCTTTTCTATGAAACATAATATACACAAGAACAACTACAATTGATTGGTTATATCAAAATTTCCCCCCAATTTGTTTAGTTTTGAAGAGTAATGTGGGATTTTTCTCCTCCATGTGAGTGTCAATATTTTTATATACTAAGGGACTTTCTCACTCATTCGAAGTGAGTGATGAAATTGTGCTAACTTAGTAGTCTTGTGTGTAGTTTTTGTGCTAACTTAATATCCTTATTAGTAGCTTTTGTGCTAACTTAATAGCCTTATCAGTAGCACAAATATATTTCCAGAGACAAAGAAACTCCAACACATACATCCATGATGATGCCCCTCTAGACTTTATAGTAGTGTGACATGTCATATGAGATTAAATTTTGGGGTTGTTGAAGCTAAATTCAACTTTTTAGATTGTTGATGCCAATTTCAAATTTATCGGTTTACAAGGCTAATCTAAAAATTTTAGGTGGTTGAGGCCAAGTTCAACTTTATGTGTTATTGAGTCAAATTTTCTAATTCTGTGTATGTGATTAAAAATTGTGAAAAACTATATGCCATTGGATGTCTTAATCATGATATTGTAATTCTTTTACAAAAATAACTCTTTCAATTTTTTGCATGTGAACATAACTATTATAAAAAATCCCTCTAATGTCAAAAATATTATGATATTGATTTATTTTAATTTGAATTAAATCTATATTGCAGAGTAACTACTGTAATATATGATGTAAAAATGCTAATATATAGTAAGACACAAGCAATAAAGCATGTAAAATGTAAAACCCTAAGCAAGAAGGAGAGGTAGGAAGACTTAGTTAATTTCAAAGCATACTAGAGGTGATATGGGAAGGTAAAAGTGTTGAAAAAAATGAAAATAGTGTCAATAATGCTCACTATTAATTCTGGAACTCAGGAATGATGCAGGATAGGGGCACCCACAAGAGGGCAGAGGCACCTGGGCGCTGGTGACTAGACTTGTCCATTGGTGGTCGTGCAGATGTTAGAGTAGGTATTTACCTTAGCTCATGTTCACCTAGGTAATTTATTTACCTTTATTGTATTTATCCTCACCCACTTATGTGTGTGGATATTTCTTTTTTATTTATTTATATATTAGGGGGATATTATCTAGTTGTTAGGTATAGTTATTTCCTTGATCTATGGTATTGACTAGTTCTTTCCTTGATCCATGGTATTGATTAGATCCTTGATGTCTAGTTCTCTCCTAAATCTATGGACTTAACTAGTTCTTTGATGACTACTTCTTTCCTTGATTTATGGCTTGATCTACGACCTTGACTGGTTCTTAGATAGTTATTCCTTACTTATATAAGCAAGGCCCATTCTCATTGTATTTCATTGAGTTCCATAATAATATATGATATTGTTACTCATTTGTTTGCAAAAGGTTTATGTAAATTTATTATGGAAAATTACTTTCATCTTATTGATCGTAGTGTTTGATTAGCATTTGTGTTCTTGGCTTCGTACGATCTAGTTATCATTCCTTTTATGATATCAGAGTAGAAGATTGCTATTGACATCCGTCTATAAGCTTTATTTTACAAATAAGTTCTTTGTATACTCATATATTTGGGATTTGTTCATATTTTTTGTTGCGTGTATTTTTATACAAACCAAAAGCTTCCATTGGATCCAAAAGATGCCAAAACCCTAAGATTGATTGTAAAATAAACCATTTCTGGAGCCAGTTGGTTTTCAAGTTTTTTTGTTATTGCAGAGGAATTGTCTGCACTGTGTTGGAATCCATGTCAGTGAGGAATGAAAGTCAGCAAATATTTTTCTGATTTTTGTTGAGTTTCTCAAGATATGTACTAGGTTTTTTCTGTTACAGCGCATAACAATTTTTACCATCTCACACCCATTGAAATCCTTATCCACTGGTCATATGAGGGCTTAAAGCTTGCAATTCCTACTAATAGGTGCTTAACTCTAGCCCCATTTCATTTTATTTGTGTGGTGAAGGCAAGAGCATTTTATTTTGTTTTAGTGGCAACTAAAATAATTAGTAGAGCATAATATTGAAAAGCTTGTATCTTTTGATCAGTAACTCAGTTTTGAGTGTCATTTTTTTGCAAAAGTGTTTGTTTTTCCGTGCTCTTTCCATTAGAAATATTTATTTTGAGAAATTCACTATAATTATAATGTGTCATATTGTAACACACACTAATTATAAAGTGCCAAAATCTGGGGGGCTCTTATTGCATTGTTTGGGGCTCTTTTTGTAGTGCTTGGTTCTTGCATTTCTTTTGGTGATTTTTTTAGGTTGGTGTCTTTATCTACTTCTGCATTGGATCATGTTGAACCATTAACAACACATAATTAACACACATGGAAACCAAGAATAGAAATAATAATTTAGCAGAAAGGATTATGGATTTTAACTTCTTCAGAACAACCAGTGTTCACTAGAGAATATGTGAAATTTCAGTACCAGTGTAAATTTGATGAGTGTATACGTTTGATAAGAACTTATGTAAGTGAAATTATTTTGTTTCATTTGGAAAAATGTGACTCTCCTTTCAAAATATGGGAGAAATTGGAGGATTTATTTGGTAAGGTGGATCATATGAGAGCCATGCAACTTGAAATTTAGATCACCTCTCTTAATCCTAAAGATTTTCCAACAATTATAGACTATTTTACCAAGTTCAACCATTTGTTGACATAGTTGAAGGGGAGTGGAAGAGATAAGAAATATGAAGAGTGTGTTTACTTGATTCTATCCAAGTTGAGAGGACAATTTCAAATCTTCTCTTTAACCTTTTTCTCTAGCATGGATGCCTTAGGTGACAAATTCAAAATGCCCGACTTAGAAATATTTTGTGAAAGACTTACTAGGGAAGAATCCAAATTGTCTCACCTTGATTCTTCCACCTCTCAAAACGCATTAGTTGCATCTAATCCTAAGGGCAAGGGAAAACCAAAAAGTAAAACCAAATCCACCCCTTCTCCATCTCAAAGTGCTTCTAAACCCAAAGAAAACAACTCTAAACCCAAGGAGTCTTCTAAATACAAGAATAAGTCTAGCCTTTCATGCTCTTTTTGTGAGGATAGTGTTCATGAAGAACATATGAGTTATAAGCAAATGCAAGCCTTAGAGGATGCAGTCAAGAAACAAAAAAATTCTATCTCCACTCCACCTCCTTCTAATCAGCATGGCAAAGCACTTAATTTTTTTGGGAAATCTCAATCACCACTTGCAGACAGTTGGGTTATAGATTCCGGTGCTTCTCATCATAGGAATTCTTTGGAGGAGTATTTTGTTTCTCTAGGTTTGAGTTCTAGTTCCAAAATTGAGGTTGGATATTCTTCCTTTCTTTTTGTTGATGGAAAAGGTGATATACAACTTGATGATGGAAGTATCCAAAATGCACTATATGTTCCTAACATCACTACAAATTTTCCTTTTGTATATCAAATTTGTCATTTTGGTCAAGGGAAAAAAGTGATTTTTACACCACATGTGGCATCTAAGTAAAAAATTTGTTGGAGCCTTATTCACTTGTTGCTCAGGGTATTTTTTATCATAGTTCTAGAACATATCACTTTGAGGGTTTTGATGACACTTCTTCTATAGGGACAGGATCAGTTTCTCATGCAAATTCAGAGAGTAAGCTTTGGCATGAAATATCTGGACATCTTAATTACAGATATTTGAAGGAGTTGAGCACTCATTGTATGGTAGATGGTCTTCTTATAGTTTCTTGTCTTGAGGGAGTTTGTTTTGGCTATGCACTAGGGAAACAACACCAAGATCCATTTCCTAAGAATTTGTCTAAGATATCTTCTTCACCACTTGAGCTTGTGCATGGTGACTTGGTAGTTTTTCCAACCCCCTCTTTCAATAGAGCTAAGTATGCACTTACCTTTATTGATAATTTCTCGAGGCGTACTTGGGTTTATTTTCTCAAGTACAAAAGTGATGTTTTTTCACACTTCAAAGTATTCAAGGCTTTGATCAAGAAATAATCTTTGAGTTGCATAAAGAACCTTCGCATTGATAATGGGGGAGAGTACTTCAAAAATGAGTTTTCTGATTTTTTTTGGCAACTCAATGTATTATTCACCAACATTTTGTTCCTCATACTCCACAATAGAATGTATTAGCAGAGCGGAAGAATAGAACTTTAAAGGAAGTGGCTAACTGTATGATTCATTCTAGAGATTTACGTCCTATCTATTGGGAAAAAGTAGTTAATTGTGCTAACTACATTCAAAATCACACACCACACAGAGCACTTGAGAATTTGACTCCAGAGGAAGCTTGGTCCAACACTAAGCCAGATGTCTCTTTTTTTCAATTTTTTGGGAGCCATGTTTGGACCTTTTTGCCAAAGAAGAAAAGGAAAGATTTGGATAAGAAGAACAAACACTTGATATTTGTAGAGTATTGTGAGGACATGAGAGCTTATAGACTTTTAGATCTTGATACTCATGACATTATTTTTTGAACACATGTTCAGTTTGATGAGTGCTTCACTCCTCATGATTCTTCATCTTCTTCCATGCCTCCTCCTTAATCTTCATCTCATCTTGAGGATCCTTTCTTTGAGGAGTTTATAGATGTCATTGAGGATCCTATTCCCACTGATGTTGTCATTATGCCTAAGTGGGATCATACTACAGTTTCTGAGGTAGCACCTTTCATACAAGATATTCCACCCACTAGGAATCATCACGTATATTCTACAGGTTCTAGAGTTTTGTGTTAGGTAGTTTATGAGGATCCACAGTCTTTTCAAAGGCTCGTGGGATATAGAAATGGGATGATGCGATGACAACTGATTATTCTTCTTTGATGAATAATCATACTTGGGATTCGGTTTCTCTTCCTAAAGGAAGAAATATGGTTAGGTGTAAGTGGGTACACCAAACCAAATACACAGTTGATGGGTACATTGACAAGTATAAGGCCCATCTTGTTGCAAAGGGTTTTTCACAAGTTGAAGGTGTTGATTACTCTAAGACTTTTGCACCCATTTCCAAGATCGATTACGTACACCTTGTACTTGTTATTGTTGCATCACAAGGGTGTCCTGTATACAAAATGGACGTGAAGAGTTCCTTTTTACATAGATATTTACAAGTGGAAATATACATGGAGCAACCGATTGGATTTGTTCATGATTCTTCTCTTGTTTGTAGGCTCTAAAGGTCTCTCTATAGTCTCAAACAAGCCCCTCAGACTTGGTATGAGAAGATGGATTCTTTTCTTCTATCTACTGGTTTTGTTCATTGCCACTCTGATCATACAGTGTATCTCCAGCATGTTGGTGAGGATATTGTGATACTTTTCTTATATGTTGATGATATGTTACTTACTGGAAACTCTTCTTCCCACATTCAAACTATTCGGAGGGATCTTTCTACATAGTTTGACATGACAGATCTTGGACTATTATATTATTTCCTTGGTTTGCATATTTCTCAGATAGATTCAGGGATTGATTTGAGTCAACAAAATTACACCCATGATCTTCTTCAATGCTTTGATATGGTTGATTGCAAGACAAGTCCATCTCCTTTTCCATCTGGGGTTACTCTTACTCCTTGGCAGTTGGTTGGAAGTCTCATGTACTTGACCCATACTCACCCTGATATTTCATTTACAGTAGGACTTGTATCTCGATTTGCACATTCTCCTTATAGTAGTCACTGGAAGGCTGTAAAAATGATTTTGTGCTATTTTCATGGCACTTCCCACTTTGGCCTACACTACACTAGGGGTTTTATTCCATTGGTTGGGTATACAGATTCATATTGGGCACGTTCTATTGATGACATACATTCCACTTATGACTATCTTTTTTATATTGGTTCTTCTCCAGTTACTTGGGCATGCAAAAAGAAACAGACTATTGCACTTTCATCTTCAGAGGCAGAGTACAAGAAAGAAGTTACAGCGAGTCATAAGATTATTTGGCTTCAACAATTATTGACAGAGTTTGGATTCTCATAGGATTCATTGAATATACTTTAGTGTGACAACCAAAGTGAAATTCACATTTCTCGCAACCCAGTTAAGCACCAACAGACCAAGAATATTGAGATACACATCCACTTCATTCATTATCATATTCAGGATGGGGTTCTTTACTTGGATTACATTCTGACTCAGCAGCAAGTTGTGGACATCTTTACGAAGCCTTTTGCATCACCTCGCTACCTTGAGTTGTGTGGCATGCTTAGGGTTTCGGAAGTTGTTCTTTAGGGGTGTTCGTGAGAACATATTCTGTATTCTTCTTCTTTCTCTTTCCTTCTAACAGGATTATTTCCTTCTTTTGGTTTAAGATTTCTTCATGGATATATTGTACATGAGTACCTCATCAAGCCTAGTTGTCAGGACTCATACTGTGGACATGCCACTTCTATTTTGGCCCCTAGCTTCACTTGAGGGGAGGTGTTAGAGTAGGTATTTACCTTAGCTCATGTTCACCTAGGTAATTTATTTACCTTTATTGTATTTATCCTCACCCACTTATGTGTATGGATATTTCTTTTTATTTATTTAGATATTAGGGGGATATTATCTAGTTATTAGGTATAGTTCTTTCTTTGATCTATGGTATTGAATAGATCCTTGATGTCTAGTTCTCTCTTAAATCTATGGAATTAACTAGCTCTTTGATGACTAGTTCTTTCCTTGATTTATGGCTTAATCTACGACCTTAACTGGTTCTTAGATTGTTATTCCTTGCCTATATAAGAAAGACCCATTCTCATTGTATTTCATTGAGTTCCATAATAATATATGATATTGTTGCTCATTTATTTGCAAAGTTTTATGTAAAGTTATTCCAGTGAATTACTTTCATCTTATTGATTGTGGTGCTTGATTAGCATCTGTGTTCTTGGCTTGGTACAATCCGGTTATTGTTCCTTTTAGCAAATGCTCAGAAATTGATTTCTTATGTGTCGCAAGGGTTTCGATGTTAGCTCTTTTCTGTCACTTAATATTCGTTCTTTGATCACTGAGGGTACCTATAACATGTAAAACATAATATCTACCTGCACATGTCCATAAACCACATCAAATCCAATAAAAAGGATGTAGAATGTGGATTCAAATTGACTATGGCGGTCACCCAAAGAGTGAACTTACTCCCGAGCATTGCACTACATCTCATACCCCATGTAGTTCTTGTGCTTGTGTGTATAAACGGTGCCCTAAGATGCCCTTGTGCAAGTTATGCAATGATAGCGAGCTAGATCTAGAATGTAACAATGCATATCATGTGTGGATGGAATAGAATAGACTTCCCCTCCTATGCACTATATGTAGAAGTGATGAAACCCTTTTCCCTTGAATGGATGATAGATGGATGCATTTGAAGTGATTTTGTCAATTTGGAATGCAATCTTAGGTGATTATAGTAATGATTAGTGCTTAGTCCTTTATTTTGAAAACATAATTGTGTATTTATATGATTCCCTTGTTTGAATTTCATAATTGAAAACTGAAAGGCTGACCCAAAGTAGTAAAAATTAATTAAGTAGGGAAAGGGGTCCACAAGGATAAGAAAAATGTAAAGAATGTCAAGATAACCTAAGAGGACAGGAGTGCCTAGCGCTAGTGTCCCAGGCCATAGAAAGATAAAATAGTCAAATGTTGACAAGAGTGTAAGATGTATAAAGCTAATTAAAGTGTAGAAGACAAAGCAAAAAGCTAAAGGGAGTTGTCAATTACTAGTTTTCTTGCTTATGAATCATGTAAATGCTAGCATGCTTTTAGGACCTAGAAATGTACCCAAGTGCATAGATTTTGCATCTACAGATATAATAATCTATTCTTTATTCAATAACTTTTCAACCTTGTTCCATGTGATAACAACTATTAAAACTCATGTAATGTTAACTATAATCTAATCTAAAATTGTCTAAAATGTCACTTTTCTAATTGAATTTGTGTCACTAGCTAAAATATATGTGAACTTGTAATCAATCCGAAAATATGCCCCCTTTTTAATGAAATAAATGCCTTTACAAGTCACTCGGATCAGAAGAATGTTGTTAAAAAAATTATGTATTAACAAGTATATATGGATAAACTTGATGAAGCATGAATAACATGATTTGTATAAAATTGGCATAAATAATATGTCATTGATATATCATAAGTGTGTATCGTGTATTAGACTAAGAGATAAACATACATGAATATTATTAGAAGTCCAAATCTATGATCAATCCAAACATGTCATTGAAGCTTGTATGTGTGTTGGTAACCCAACACGATACGAGACAAATGATCCTTTAATACTACACAACATGGAAAAATACACCATAACATGACTACACATAATACAATGGGATTTATCATAATAACTCAATAAAAAATCGATGACACATTGAAAAGAACATTGTAATATCCACACTAGAAACATAGAATATGTAGATCACAAAATAAAATATTTACAATAGAAAATCAGTCATATCAATGAAATAGTAAAATGAATTAAGAAATGTCAGTACATATACACAAGCCATGTCATCATTAGTTACACATGCAATGTTTTATTCCTAGTGATGTGCATATCATGAAGTATAACCTAACAAAATTTATCATATATGTGGTTCTATATTGCTAAATGGGCCAAGAAGCAAAAAAAGATATCACTTGAAACACTCTATATGAAAAACTGCCCCTAGTGTAGGCATGCTATCAATATGGAGTGTTTCCCCGAATATTGAAATGAAGATTTGCAAGATATGAATGTACCCATAGTAATGTGTAACATGTACATCTTGTAGATAACTCGTGTATAATTTTCAAATCAAATGTGTAGACTCTAGAGTAATAAATATGTAAAGTGTTGCTAACATTGTAAAAATTGTGTTTGAATATCATGTATTAACAAAGTGAATAAACAAACATTTTCTAAATTTTGTATTTCACTTTTTTTTCCTAAAAATATATATGAATGAAATCATGATACACAATAAAAAATAGAAACAACTCATCACTAGTGAAGAGATGTACTTGAAGTGAGCAGTTTGAATAGATATATCCAAATAATATTATCGCTAAGTAAAGTAACATAATAGATCCATCCTAAATTATGTGTCACAAAAGTATAACTTTGTGTAATACATCATGTAAATATATTTTATATTTTCAATGGATAAGAATGCAAAACATATGGCTCGATAAATACTCGATGTGATATTCCCCCATTGCAGTCATGCCTTGAATGTAGAAGAGGGTTCCCCAAATACAAAGACCAATAAGAGATCACAAAGAATGTATTTTTTTATGACAATATACACATAATATGTTTAATAACTAAATCAAGTATGGCATTGTAAGTGCAAGTACATAAGAAAATAGGACGTGTCAAGTGTTAAATTTTACTAGCAATTCTATGTCATGATAATGTAGGTCAAAGGCAGGTCTTGGTTTTGTATTTTTAATACTCAAGTATGTTTTTAGATTTTTCAATAAACATACATTCCAAACAATTCTAAATTCAAGATCCAAATGTCTAAGATCCATAAAATAAAAAATTGGTTGTGGTTATGGTAACTACATGGTAACCACAGTTCCTTTAAAAAACACATCAGACCCATATATGTGATGCATTGTTGGGTTTTACCATGGTTTTACATGTATACAGTTGGGTTTTATCATATTATATCATCAAGGGATGATTACAAGAAGATCATCTATCAAGTACTATAGGTCCCATACTATGATGTCAAAATAGACAATTTTTCTGAATTATTGTTAGAATATGATAAATACTCGCATGTTAAAAAGTAACTTGATTTGTCAAGGCTAATAGTGGGCTCATGGATATTTTTCAGATCACCAGTAATCATATTCTCCATCATGTACCGAGAGATTACACAGGTGTCCCACATGGATACTATACAAGGCTACTTGAAGACTATTTAACATCATGCATGGTTAGGCAATATAGGTTGGTTGTGAGTAAGAAGTGATAGAAACTAGAAATATCATATGATAAACTTAATTACACGTGGAAGCCAAGTAGGCTGAAAATATTTCACTATTGTATTTGATAAAATCAATCAATGTGAATATATCATAGGTAATGTTAATTACACACTAGTTTTTGCATATGATATTTGTAATGGATACTCTAATTGATAATTTCCTTATTTCTGTAACATATTTCAAGCACTTCTGCACATATGCACAAATAGCTCTTATCTCATTTTCCTTGTTAATTTTTCCATATTGTTAGTAGATAATGTTCATAACCAAGTAATTGTTGCTTGATGTTCAATCTCTAAAGGTAAGCTGCTAGACCCCTATGCATGTCTTTCTAGTGGTCATGAAAATTTTCAGTGATATGTGTTGTACTACAAAGTATTTGAGTAGCATCTTTAGGGAGATTAAGAAGTGGACCTTTGTATGTGTTTGTTTACTATATCTATTTTCATACATAGTACTCAAAACTACATATATATTAGTAAGATTATTAATGGTTGAAGTCTATTAAGAATTTCATGATGTATGAATGGATAACCAATGGGTAAGATATCCTCAAAAATGGGATGTACTGGATGTGAATCTATGTGGTCATGGATGAATAAAGAAAAAGCAATACTTTGTGTCAGAATATATTTGATGGATAATGTATCTTCAACAAAAATATCATGGACTAGATGTGTCTCAATATAGTCATGGATAACTAAAGGAGAATTATTACTCTATATTGTAAGAACATGGGTGGGTAAGGTCTCTTTAATGATAACATAAAGACTAGATATGTCTCAATGTGATCATGGAAAACTAAAGGAAAATCATTACTCTATATCAAAATATCATGGGCGTGTAAGTTCTTGTCAACAATAACATCATGAATTGAATGTATCCATATGGTCAATTTTGTTTACAAGTCCCATAGGAAGACCATCACATTGTATTAAATCAATAAGGCCATAAGTGGTTGAAGGCTCATCAAACAAATGTTTAAAAGGTAATCTAAGAGGTGAAGACTTGTGTCATTAGACTTAGGAATCACATCATCTCTAAGTGTGTTGGAATATGTCACCTTAATGGCATTTTTATCAATACAATTTGGGATCTTATTTTGTACTATAAAATAATTATTGGTTGAATGCATCAAGAAAATTTGATAGCCATAATATGCCTTGATGTTAATTTTTGGATGAGTCTTAATGGAACTGACAAGTAGAGCTAAAACTATAAGACCATGCTCTAGCATTTCTTGCAAAATTACAATGGTGATCCTCCAAATATGTAAATTATTTTTATGGATGAGTGGGAGGAACCTTGGGTCATAAATATCTCAAATATTCAATCATGACATGTTGATATTTTTGAAATTAATCCTTGGCATTTATCCTAACCCACAAATCATTGTGAACTTAATTTACTAATTCCTATATGCCTTTCTCAATAAACATTGTTTAACACTAGGTAAAATTGTTATCCATCTCTGGCCAGTCAAAATCTCATTCTTGGAATACATAACACACCTTCAGACACCTAACTACTATCTCTGACTAATATTTATATTGTGAATTGTACCCGAACAACGTTGGTTATGACAGATAAATTCACCTGGATGAATTCATCCTTTAAAGCGATAACATTCATATTTTCAAATGCACAAGTTAGCATAGTCAATCACGTCTCATTTAAGTAGTAAATCTTGTCACAATAGTTACATGTAAAAGCACATTCACTTAACCCATTCTAAGGGCCTCACGCCTTACATCTTTGCGCTACCTAGGAGATCACAACAAAGCACCCAATTACCACATCACTCTCTCAAGCATTTTATCAAACAATAATTTCACATAAACCTTACAAGGCTATTCTAGGTCAACTTGTAAAGCTATATCACACACCAAAGATTATTGTTAAGCATTAGAGGTCCTATTAGGGCCTTCATTGACAAATACATTGTCATACATCTTGCATGCATTCCCCATATGCGTAATTATAAGGGTTTGATGCCTCTTTAAAGTATTTCTATATAGGTGTATAGTGGGCCACTTAACCCCAATTAGACTAGCCCTTTTTAAAGCCCCCAAGAAAAGAAGAAGTATAAGAATCCCTAATCAACTATATAGGTGCCATCGTGGAATTTTGACCACAAAAGGTGAAGGCACAAACACATAATCTAATATAGTGTCAGAGGCAAGATTCGGTTACAATCAACAAAGGATAAATTCGTCCATCTTGGAAAATTTTAGTTGGGCGACTTTATATACAACAGATGACTTCATCCTATAGTTGCAATCACGCTCCCATATTTTGAGAGCAATTTGATGACACCCTACATATCCTTCCTGTACACTCTTAGATCACAATCATCTTGTCTTAACATGAAATTGGTGCAATCTTCTCTACCCCTAGCTTATACTTTCATTTAAGCTAGGTCACTTATGCTATTACAATTATCGTTATAAGTTGGACATGATTTAGGATCTACAAGTTTGTTGTTATTTACTGTAATAAGGTCTTATCTCATCTTTACACAATTGTTTAATGCTTTAATTAGAAAAACCCTAATATTTTGCATTACACCATGACAACAATATTGTGGATGTTCACCAAGCCAATCCATGAGTGAAGAATGTAATTCAATCCAACACAATTTTGATTATTATTTCACACACACACACACGTGTGTGTGTGTGTGTGTGTGTGTGTATGTATGTATGTATCTATATATCTATATATATACATAGATACATAGATACATATATGTATATATATTTATATATATATATATCTATGTATATATGTATGTATGTATGTATGTATATATATATGTATATACATACATATATGTGTATATGTATATATATATACATATATATACATACACACACATATATATAATTAATAGATTTATTTATTTAAAATATTTGTACCACTTTAATAATATTGTTTCTACAAGGTTTGAGTTAGGACAAAATGCATGTTAGTTTGTAAGGCATTCTTGAAATAGACGGTACATGGAATTTTGCCTAGGGAAGGTCCACTCATACGGCACCTCACATCCTCCTCGTGTTAATATTGTTGACTATCGATGTGATATCTCGTTTGTTTTTTCTTTGCTTTTTCTAGATGCTACAATTTTGGCGGAAATTACTTAGTATCAATGGATAACATTCTTCGATATACCTCAATACAAATATACTACTTTTTAATATATTTTGTGGGGCTAGTTTTGACAATGTATCTTCTCATCATAACCAAGAACTATTTTAAATTACGAAAAGAAGAATATTTACAAGCATCACTTTATGGAATTTTTTTCGAAAACTAATCCCAAATATAACATTAATCCCTAATATTTGTTTTTTTTGAATTTTTTTTAATAATGACAAAACCTATGTGATTCTCCAAACTTTTTTCTCTTGCTTGTTTACATAAAATAAGTTTGTTTTATTAAGTGTGTTATTTTATGTGGGGATGATCAATGGTGATTATTTTGTGTTAGTGTTTCGCTCTCTGAAACTCCAAGTTGTTAGATGTTTGTTGATCCCTCTGGATTACCAAAAAAAAAAGTTAAATCTTTTTAGACTTATTCACAAATATCTTTGATTAATTATAATGTATTGTTAATATAAAATAATTTTCTAAATCCACATCACTTTATATAATGAAAATAGCTATTCAAATTTAAACAAAACAAAAATATATATAAATAAACCCAAAATCAAGTTATCTATTGTATACCATCTATATACTACGCTTCTTTGTTTTTTTATTTATAGATATGACGATGCATTTCATAAAAAAAGATTGTTATTTGTTAAAAAAAAAGTCCATAAATATAAGTGTTAATGTGTTTAATCCCAATATTTCACCATCTATATACATGTGAATGAGTTCGATGTCAAAAAAAAAATTCTTTTTGGAAAATTAGGTTTATATGACTAAATCTATTGAAAATCATGTGTGTTCTTCACCTCTTTTTTTTAATTAATAAATATGGCAATATGTTTCTGGAACAAGATTGTTATTAGTAAAAAAAATGCACATAAATATGAGAATTAATGTGCTTAATCCCAATATTTCAACGTTGATATAGGTGTGAATGGGTTTGATGCCATTGAAGTTTTTTTTTGGAAAATTAGGATTATATGAATAAATTCATGTTGCAACTAGGTCTAAAGAGATATAACTTAATAAAACAAACTTATTTGCATAAATGAATGTTTTAGGAATATAAGAAATTAAAAATAATTGAAATGCTTAAGAGATTTTTTTTAAAGAATGATATAGGTTTTGTTGATTCAAAACATTGAAAACAAATAGTGGAAAAAAAGTCCAAACAATGGGGTAGAACAAACCCATAAAAAAGGTAAAAAAAAGAGAACTTTGACCAAAATTGTACTCTTGCTTAAGAGATATTGTCAAAATTGTGCTGCCCCTTAAGTGATATTTTCAAAATTGTACTTCTACGGATCTTAGAAAACATGAAACTAATTTGATAACCATTGTTTTCTATTTGTAGGCTCTAAAAATCATGCTTACTTTTCCAAAATCACTGTGAATAAATAGGAAATTGGCATCCTTCCTTGAAACCTTTATATCCTCACAACACCATGTAAAACTGTAAAAGCTAGAGGACGTCAATATCTAAATATGTTATCAATACATTATTATCACGACCCTACGACTTTAAACAATTTAGAAAATAAAAAACCAAATATAATGCAGTTCTATAACCTTGACAAGTATTATATTTATCCTTGAATGGCACAACTAGATTCATGCCAATACAAATATGGAAATTGGTAGAAAATATGAAGCTAATTTTACAGTCTTGTTAATATAATTCTAGGATATGAAAACCTTGCTTAATTTTTCAAAATAACTTCAAGTTATAAGGAAATTTATCTCCTTCCTTCAAACCATATTATATCCAAAAAACCTTGAAAACCCTTAAAAACTTGAGAGATTTAATGGGGCATGTTTCTTTCCATTACTATTAGGCCCTTAAGACTTTGAACAATTTGAAATGAAATGAAATGAAAGATTTTAATAACATCCACGAGACTGAAGAGTCTATGGGACCACAAAAATTGAGACTTTAATCATATTTCAGACTCCTTTCAATATCTGCTCTTCGGCTGTGAATCTTGAGGATGAACCCCGCAGTCGCTTGAAGCTTTGTTCCTTTGAAGAGTTCCTCTAGTCTGTCCACTTTCAAGTTGTTTTCATACTGAATACGAATATCATCATATGCTAAACACTCCATAACGAAATGCCATTCTGTCTCGACAACCCCTTTGCTGCAGAAAAGACAAATTCTCCTTTCCCAATCTTCCTTTGGAATAGTCCATCTACCAGTTTCGCATCGAAGATGATGCGATCCAGCCCTTAACTGAGCCACTAGAATCCTTGCTTTACCCCTGATATCTGCTCCTAGATAAGCTTTTTCATCATGTTCCCCATTGGTATTGAATTCTCTGATATAATGCGCTTTCTTTCGACCAATCTGACCCGTCCACATGGCAGTCCTGAACTTTTCTATCACATAATTTTTTATTTCCCTGTTGTTATTAGGACATTCTTGCAAGTTGATGTCCCATTTGTTCATCCATTTGGAAAACAACATAACACATGCATGTAGTTCAACGGGTAGTCTAATGTTATGCAAGTGTCCCAACTCTTATTATTTCAATGAATGCAACAAGTAAAATGTTAGACGTTCTTCTCTAAAATCTTTAAATTTAAATTTTGGTACGATGATGCTTCTTGAATAAATTAAATCATTTTTTTACAATTTTATTATTCCTTATTCACTTGTTCTCTAAATGAACTATTGCACTTATGCATTTATAGACTTATTATATTCAAATTAAGACCTTATTTGTGTTCATGACAACACAACGTGCGAGAAAGGTAGATAAAGAAGGGTAAAAAACCTTGAGGTGGGTCTAAAAAAAGGGTAAAGGGGGCCCAAAAAAAAGGTTGCCAAAATCGTAGTGACATGGTTTTTGTAGATGAAAACCATACTTCTACTATTTTGGGAAAATTCTTAGAAAAGCAAATAAAAATAGAAGGAAGAAGATCGAAAGGGCCCTTGGTCTATTGGTGATGTTGTTAGGCTTTCAATGAGTCTATCAAGGATCAAGTCTTGCTGAGTGCAAGGCCTAGAGATACCCGACACGAAGAGTCAAAACAGTTGAGGCCAGGATTGTGCCCTAAGGGACTTTGACAATGTGGATGCCCCTTACTTGTAGCTGCTTAGGCTAAAGGTGATCACTATTTTAGTTGGGCACTCACTCGTAATTGTAAATCTACTATATACTTCCTTCAAAGTATAAGTGGAGATGCCAACAATCTATGTAATCTAGTGCCCAATAGGTGTGCACTAGTCATAAAAAAAATAGAAGGAAGAGAGAAAAACCGGAGATGAGAAAGAAAATAAGAGGATAAGACAAGAAATGGTGAGAAAGGAGCTAGATAGGGTCATATAGAAGATAAAGTTAAAATATCTGAAAGTTTGATAAAATACAAGAAATATGTTGAAAGTCAAGAAAAATACAAGGAACGTGCACAACAAGGGCCTAGTCTTAACCAATAATCAATAAACTCAAAAATGTATTAGCATCATTAAAAAAAATTAGTCGTGTCCTAAAATTAAATATATACAAAAGACAAGTTTAAAAAAAAATAATAATAATTACAAAATTTAAAACTAACTTATCGCAAAATTTAAAGCTAACTTGTATGAGTTATATAGTAAAATTGATATAAACACCAATAAAGTTTTTTTAAAAAGAAAGATATATTCTCTTAAAATAAATTAAAGATGAGTGGCAATTCCTCCTTACTCATTACATAACCATTATATAATGATGTATAAAATCTTAAATCATGATAATAGAATAGAGTGAAGGAAATTTTAATTTGAATTTAAATACCATCATTTGAACAATCAACTAAGCAAGTTCAACACTAGATTTTGATGAACCATGTTTAGACCCGGAGGGTGTTAAAATTATTTTCTCTAAAATTGATCTTAGATTAAGTTAATGCATACCATGATTATTATTTTATTGGTGGCGATGATGACTTTTAATAGCCTAATAGGCCACGTTTAAATTCAACGGCGTTAATATTAATTTCTTTACATTTTGTCTTATTTTAGCTAAATATCAAATATGTATATTTATTATTTTATGAACAACGATAATGCTTTAAACTAAAACGATTTGTAAGACATGTCAAAATGTATTATGCATTTGTGGTTAATAATTGACGGATTTAGTAGAAGGTTGCCCATTTAACACACAATTGACTTAAAGCTTTTTTTTAATAGGGAGGACTAATTGTTTTGGAATTCTCAACCTCTAGGGGTCATTTTAATAACTATTTTTAATGTGAAAATAATTTAATTATGATCCAACTATGTATTCAAGACTTCTAAAATATAATATTATTTTAATAATTGAAAATGATAGGAATAAAAGTATTTAAGTCGTTTTGATTTGTTGAAGTTATAAGATTTTGAAGATTATCTCAATAATGAAATTGAGTGAAGTTAATTCTCACATTATTAATTTGTTTATGACGTATTACTTCTTTTTGAAAACAATTCAACTTAGAAAAGTCTAAAGTTAAAAGGGAACTAAAAATTGATGTCAACATAATGAACTAAAATCAATTTTTTGTAACAAAATATGAGTTCAATATTTATACACTGAATACATCATATACACCAATTTAATTTGAAAGATATTAAAATAGTGCATCATTGAAAATTATAATTTATTTTTTTGTACAAATTTATTTTTACAAAATAAAATGAGCAATGTGTGAATCAAAATAACCCAACTTTAATTAGGCACCATAAAACATGTAAATATAATAATAATGTTTATCAATCAAATATGTAAAAAAAATTAGAGAGGGATACAAATTACATATTGTGTTTATAAATTGTTATAATTTTTTTGTCATGATTTAAACTTGGAAATATGAAATCTAAGCTATATGGTTAGTTGTTCAAGTAAATGTGGGACTAATTGAAGCATATTTCCGTGATAATTTGTATAGTCATGATTATGGTTGCACAATCTAGTATATCTCTATAATGCAAAAATAATAATCTTGAATTGCTTGCATTTTTCATATTCTACCTTGTGCATACATTGAACAACACTTGTGTACCTATGATGAGCTGAATTTTACTTGACTTGAAGTGTTAAGGAAAGCTTAGTTTGGTGGTCCGCACTAGGGTTTTATGTGGCAAGTGTGAACTAACTTACCTTTTAATGGTCAAATCTCTTATATTGGAATAAAGATATTGATAATGTAATTTAATCATATACACACATAAAGTGCTAATTGTTCAAGGAGAAAATAGTTTGGTGGTCTTCACTAGAGTTTTAAGTGGTCAGTGTTAACTAACTAGTCCTCTAATTTTCACACCCCTTGGTTCAAAATAAAGACGTACGCATATATCCAATAATTGCTAGTTGTAATATGTATCACTCTTAAATAAGTTGTCTTATTTATATATCAAATGAAATAAAATTTTAACTAAATTAATATATAATTAATCTTATAATAACTAGAAACAAGAAAAATGATAAAGAGGATGTACCCAATTGATTTAAGAGAATACAAGCAATAAAATTTCGACTATTTTAATTATACACACACATGAAGTGTTAATTGTTCAAGGAAAAAATAGTTTGATGGTCTTCACTAGAGTTTTAAGTGGTCAGTGTTAACTAACTAATCCTCTAATTTCCACACCCCTTGGTTCAAAATAAAGACATACACATATATCCAATAATTACTAGTTGTAATATGTATCACTCTTAAATAAATTATCTTATTTATATGTCAAATAAAATAAAAATTTAACTAAATTAATATATAATTAATCTTAAATAATTAAAAACGAGAAAAATAATAAAGATGATTTTAAAAAATACAACCAATAAAATTTCAACTAAATTAATATATAATTAAGCTTCTAATAATTAAAAATGAGGGAAACAAAATATTGACATTATTAATTTAGAAGAATACAAACAATAAAATTTCGAGTAAGTTAACATATAATTAACCTTCTAATAATGAGAAATGAGAAAAACAAAAAATGATGAACCCCTTAATTTGGGAGAGAATACAAACAATAAAAAACTATCCAATATATAATTGAATATGGAACAAGAAAATGTAAACAAACCACCCATGTATTAAAAACAAATAAACATTAAAATAAAAGAAGATAAGCCAATAACTAGGTGAGAATCTTATTTTATTTTATTGGGAAAAAAACAAAAACTTCATAGAAGGTTTTAATTCCGTTTAGAGACGTGTAACACAAAATCCTCCCTAAAAAATACAAAAATATTTATTAAATACACATGAAACTATGTACCTAGAAATTGTAGGACCAATAAAATCACCACCATTTAAAATTAATAATATCACCATCATGGCAAGATCCACGCGTTTATGTGGGTAATACTTAATACCACATAAGCCTTCCCCACAAGGTGTTCATTGCCATTTTGCATGTTGACAATCTAGAGAATTATAGGTAGGGACATGTTTGGAATTCATCCAAATGTCACATAGTTATAAGTGTTAGATGTGAGATGGATAGATGGATTATTCAAAAAGAAGAATGTGAATAAAAGATGTGTTTGTTTTTGGTCGTAGAAACAATAAAAATGGATAAAAATATTTAAGTTAGATATATAAAAATATTGAAAATAGATTTTACGTTGGAATTATTTGAAGAGATGAGAATAAAGGCATTCAAGAAGTTGACCCAAATCACTTAGAGAAGGAACAATCATCTTATGGACATGCCCTCCAATTTCTAAATATCATCAAGTAGTTGAGATTGTTATAAGAAATCGTGATTTGGTCGGCTAACATAATAAAAACCTATTCATTTTAATTAATTCATCATAGTATATTTTAAATATCTCAAATTATATTTGATTCCATTTTTTTACAAGTTATAAATAGGTATTATTTAGAAATGTTAATCGATCGAATATTTTTCAAATACTTTTTATATATGTTTGAGTTTACATTTTATTAAAAAACTTTCATTTTATATTGTTTTAGAAATGTATGTATGTATGTATTTTAGTCTTTGTTATGAAGTTGAAGAAGGTTGATCACTCTACATCCAATACAAACGAATGTTAAATTATTATGAAGGATCCGGATGTTTATTTTTTAATTAAAAAATATAGACTTAAATAATATTTGTGTAGAAAATATTTATGTTGATAGGCGATCTACAATGGTAACAGGGGTGGTGGTGGCGAACTATAATGTTGTGAGTTGTTCACAATTATTTATGACTTTAAATTTAATGTCTATTTCATTGCTATTGGGCATTTTCAATTTTAAATTTGGTAGTTATGTGACTCTCATTTAGAACTTTATATTTCTGTTTAGAAAACTCAATTGAAAAATCATGTTATAACTTGGTGATGTGAAATTTGGAGTTTACTTTTCCCAATTTCTTTTTATAATATATAAAAAAATCTAAGATAAAGAGCTCAAAGATTGATGTCTCATTATTTTAATAAATATGTTTAAGATATGTATACTAATACAATTTACAATTGCTTTTAAAAAAGGAATTGACATACATGGTTTAGTTGAAAATCAAGACGTGTAGAGCATCAATCATTAAACATATATAGGATTCATAAGATTATTAACCATGTCATAATAATATAATATCATTGGGGCAATGTTCCTTACATCATTGCTTGGATTCCATCACCGTTTGTTTCTCACAATCCCTCGCTGAGAGGTAAGGATTCAACAACAACACAAACACTATTTAAATGAAAGCCACATGGATCGAGATCATGAGCAAGCAGATGCGGCACACTATAGTTGAATAAGTGTTATTATTTTTTTACCATATTCGCACTAAGGGAGAAATGTTAGGAAAATAATTAGTGCTCACTTTATTCAAATTTTGTATGAGTAATATTTGTGAGTAAATAAGTAAATATGTAAATGTGTTGTTATTAACAACATATATAATAGAATGTATTTAGTTGTATGTGAGTTATAACTAAACACGTAAATAGGCACATAAAGAGATTTGTGGAGAGAGTGATTATATAAAACTCCCTGTTTATAGGAGGTGTATTGCATATATGTATGGGCTATTCAAATATTATGAATAACTAAGAATTAATCAAGAATGAAGATTATTATTTTGTCTGTTTAATCATTTGGATCTTCCACCAATCATTCATTCTAACATGAAAATTATATAGAGTATACATTGCATTACACTAGACTTCTTGGTTGAAGCATTCCATTGTGTTGTGTTATTTTTATATAGTTCGTCAATGAGGGGTTAAGAAAATATGAGTGAAACTTAAACCAGAACATTTTACACAACTAGATACCCTATTAAGTTTTGAGGAAGGATATAAATTTTCCAAAGATCTACGCGATATTTCAAAAACATGAGTGAGGTTTTAAGATCCATAAAGCAAAAAAAGCATTGTCATCAAATTAGTTTTTATATGTGTGAGAGCTCCCATAAATGTGAGTGTATAGTTATGCCCCCATAAACATGAGTATATTTATCATGACGAAATGCTAAGGTCATTGTGAGTTATATGGATTTTCACTATTTAACTCTAAACATTCCTAACTAGAGTTCCCAAATTTATACAAAATCATATATTATTTTAAACCTCCTTTTAATAATTATTATGCAGGAAATATTTTAAAAATTTAATCTATTCTTATTATTTTATCTAAATATGTATTTATCATAAAACCCACATAAAAATCTAAAACACTTACATTTTATTAATGTTTAAATTTTTAAAATAGTTTTGTGTTGTCTAGAGAACATTTTACTATCCCCGACTCCTAAATCCCAAAAATTGGGACACTGTGTCATATTATCAACCACTCAAAGATATGGTATAATTCAATATAAATTTAATTCAATGTTATAATGACTTATATTTACTAGGTGTAGTATAACAAATGAACTGCTACTAATCAAATATCAAGCTACATATCTAATACAATTACATATTAATAGTATTGTATAATTATTATAAAAATTGGCTAGTAATGTAAATATATAAGGTTAAAAAGGCATATCTTGAATATGGTGCAGAAGATCTGTCATATGAAACTAGACCTAAAAATATATTGGCAGACGCTTTAAAAAAAATTGGGCTTGATTTTCACCTAATGTCGGGACCACCCATGATTTTCTTGACATGTGTCAAAACCACCCCCATACCCATGAAAAGTGTTAGGACCACCCCCTCATGATCTTAATAGTTGTCAGGATTACCCTTTTATGTTCCTAATAGGTTATTGTGAATTGAGATTTAATTTGATGATTTCTTTTGTTTACTTATGTTTTTTCACTTCCCTACTCTTGTTTCACATGTTGCATTGGATACAATAGTTCTTTGTAATAGAATGTTGGCCCAAATAATGATATGTTCTCTAATGATGTTTCTCTTCCCCTATATGTAGTATAACACTTGTCTAAGTATAGGAAATTGAATTCAAAGTATGAGTTTATTGGTGTGCATACAAACCTTCAATGATTAGAGGCCAAAATGATAGAAAGGAGGAGTAAAGTGCACACCCTTACCTACCAAAAAATAACAAAAGGGGCTAAAATCGCTAGGGATGCTCCTAAAAGATGCCTATAATATTAGGGATGGTCCTAGCATGGGGCACAACATACATATGGAACACAGGAAGAATACTTAAAGTTGAAGGGAGGGAAACCATCATAAACTAACAAAACATACCAATACTACTTAATTTGAACCAATGAGCTAAAAAATAGATAATCACACTAAAATATACATAATCAGACTCTAAATGAATTTCATGAGCCATTTTTAGATGTCCAAAATAATTATTGAGACTAATCTAACCTTGAATTGCTAAAAAAATATCTTTCATATTTTTTGACATTAAAAATTTATCTTCCATCTTGTATAACATTATATCTATGGATATTAACAATATTTATAATGTTATGATTATGATAATTACTTTTATAGTTTTTCAACTATATTGTTTATAGATTTCAACAAATTATCTAGACAATGTTACCTGCTTATATTCTTTGTATATAGTGTCAATCTTTCTAAGAGTTTATACCTTTCTTCATGATTCTTAAATCCCTCCCCATGAAAGTTCCTTGGAAAAGAAGTACTAGACTATAAACTAATTAAAAATAAAAATTGCAACAAAAAAATTACAAAAATAATACTTACATCTTATTAATTGAAAATTGGAGTTAATAAAATCACATCCCTTTCGTGGCCATATATTTTTTTGCATGGCAATTAATTAATTAATGTACTTTAAAGTAATTAATTTATATATGAGTACTCTCTTTTTAGAGAGTAATAACTCATTGATAAAATAATTACTTTTTCACCATTCATTAATTAATTTTCTAGCCCTCTATGACCCACCCCTATCTAATCTTAATATTTTAGTGTATTTAAATATGTTAGTTCTTGTTAAATATATTTTTAAGCATAAGCTTCTTCTTTGATGATGGGTTTTGTAGTGGATTAGAAATGTCAAAATTTATAAATCTTTTATGCAATATATCTAGAAAAATATATCACATGATTTTTCCCCTATGAAATGAACCTCTAATCTCTAAAATCAACGCCTTGATGTAACTCTTCTCTGCATACTATTATTTTTGTTTTCTCACTCGATTATTGTTGCGTCTTTATGATTGTTATATTACATCTGCATTGTTTCTACTACTATTGTGCTTGTTGTTATCATTGTTATTATTGCTTTTTTATTTGTGCGTCATGTTGTCCACCATTTGCAACCCCTTTTACAGGTATAGGTTCTCAAATGTGGCCACTGCGCTTCAACATTCGACATTCTCCTACAAATTATCAAACATATGGTACATGGGTACATATATATTATTTTTATCTACATGTTCATATGCTTTATCATATGCACCTCAAAAGAGGGGGCATTCATATGATATATTCTACATATACCGATTGATTTTCAGGTTCAAGAATAGGTTTTCAAATGGTACATGTCCTCAAAAACATCTCTAGATACAAAAAATTGGGAAAAAAAAATTACACAACTTCACAGCCATATAGAAAAACCAGGACCATGAGGATTTTCTTGACTTTACCATATGTAATTTTGACTTACAGATACAGGTTTTTAGCATAATATCATACTCAGTTGACACAATTTAGAGTAGTTTATAGGCGGCATGAATATTTTACTTTTTCCTCACTTCAATACTCAATTTCAATTATAAATACAGGGTTTTGGAGGCATGGGTCTCCTTCTCCATTATCATCTCGATATATCACATACTTCTACTCAAATATGTGGCACACATGGATAACATGCGGGTATCCATTCTCTTTTATAATTTATGTCTATATATACAAACTTGATCCTAGATCCATCTAAAGCGGTGTGGTCTATGGGGTTATGGAAGGTATTGAAGTGACTAAGTTCTTTATAGGAAGTCCTTCATATCCTCTTTTCAAGGGGAAGATATCAGGGTTACTAAAATTTTTGATACATGGTCTTCTTCCTTCAAAAGGTGCTTCAGTACCTCTCTCTTCTTCAATCTACCTTTTTTTGGTATTGGCTTGTATCCACCCCATACTCTAGTTTATCCTTTGGCACAATTTTGGACTGATCACCCCTAATCCTTTGAAAAGTTCACAAATGCAATTGAAATCTCCAAGTGTAAGCAGATAATGATGGATCTTCCCTCCACATAACAAAAAGTTTTATTCCTTCTATGTTTTGCATCTTTTTATTTCACTTTATGAAGGTTCAAGTTCTACATTTATATTTGAGTTACAGTTCAATTTCTACAATAAACATTGACTACACTTTGTGCTACAAGTTTTATAAACATTGACTACACTTTGGCTAACCTTTATGGTCTTTTACCGACACATCCTCCCAATTTGATTTCAATGTTATTATAAGTTTTGGGTCTTTTTATCCTCTTGGGTTGGAATTTTCATTAAAAATTACCTTTGTAACCATACATAAGCAAATTAACATCACTTCATTTACTCACCTAGAAATCACTTGGCACCCTCATGAGATCTCATTGAAAATAATAATACAAAAGACACTCAATGCTCCCTAAATATTCTCAAAGATAATTCGCATCCATTAGGGAACTCACTACTATACTTATGAAGCACTCCACCAGGTCCAAGAGTTCGGCTTCATTTCCCAGCACCCAAATATCCCAAGTCAATATCTTAACAAAAGAAAAATTCATCTAAAAAATGGTCAAAGTGGTTCAAATTGTCAACTAGCTATGTCCATGTAGATATTACATGTTAGGTGTAGAACTACGTGTGGTTTGAGACCTCTTCAAAGTAGTTCCAACATATGTAGTGTATATATTTCACTTCAACACAAACATTAACCGTATTACAGGGTCTTCCACCCATGGTTAGGGTTTGAGTTCGATTCAAATAATTTTAGAGACTTTCAAGACCATGTAATACTAAGGTTTTGACAATGAAACATATTTATAGGAAATTGAAGGGCATATAAAGTTATAGAACCCCAATCCAAGCAAGTCTAAGTCTACATAATTAGTCCAAGGCCACACAACCAATCTTGTCAGAGTTGTACAATTCTAAACCAAAGCATTTTCTAGTTACAATCTCATGAATAAAGCATATTTAGGTTCAATATTCCAAGATTCTCGAATCTATGCACCCAGTTATGTTCTTTATCACTCTATATAGATAATTTCATCTCTCCTCTTGTGTTTTTGAGATTATATCATATTGTTACCAATATTTGTAGGCATTAATGTGTTGTTTTGATATTGCATGATTAATGTTGGAAGTTATTTAATCATAAATACCCCTTGTAACAAAACTTACATGATTTTTATTGTTGTTCCTTAACATAAAAAATAAATTAAGGGTGAAAATAATGGGAAATTTTTCCTATAGAGTCATACCATTTGGTTTGTGTAATGCTCACGTAATCTTCTAATTCCTAATGAATACAATGTTTAAATATTATATCAGAAGCTTCATCAAAGTATTCTTAGATGTTTTTTACATTTACGGAAGTAAAGTGAATCATATACACCTAACGGAGAATTATTTTCATATGTTGGATGAAGGAAATGCCTCACTAAATCCCATAAATTATGTATTTTTATGCTTTAAAGGTATCCTATTAGGACATGTCATATTTATATATGGTATTGTAATTGATCCAGATAAAGATTCAATTATTAAGTAATTGCCATTTTCTATGAATAAGAGTAAGTTAGGCCATGTGGGATACTAGAGGAGGTTAAGTATGAAATTCTCAAAAAAATTACATCCATGGACCCAATTCTTAAAGAAGGATACTATCTATGAGCTAGGAGATAAGGCGTATGAATCTTTTGAACAACTTAATGAAGCCTAAGTGACTTTTCTTGATCTCAAAAATCTAGATCAAGACAAGAAATCAATTTTATATAACTTAATGCATAGGATGGAGCAATAGGGAGCATTATAATTTAAAGGGATGATAATGAAAATGATCATTTGATCTACTTTGAGAGTAGACAAATGCGTAGCTCTAAGGTAAATTATATAATAAAGAAAAAGGAAGCTATGACTATAAATTTTTGTTGTAAAATAAATTAGAAATTATTTATTATGGAAAAATTTTATAATTTTGATAGATCATTGGGATTTAAATTACATTCTAAATAATCTTAACATGTAAAGAATAATTGCAAGATGGATAATTTTGTTGCAAGAATATAAGTTTGACATTTTAAATAGGCTAGGAAAGAAACATGTCAATGCATATGCACTTTCTTAAGCCTATGGTGGTTGGGGTTCATCTTGTGATGATGATGAATTTCCATATGCAACCTTATTATCCATTCGGTATTGTCCTTAGTGAATATATAGACATTTAGAATTATTTAAATGATTTCAAGTTTCCTAATTGTGCTTATGCAAAGACTAAGAGGAATATTGTCCAAGATTCATCCATATTCTATTGTGCATAGAGTCTTATTTTGGATAATAGACGATGGAAGATATAGTAGGAAATTTGGATGAGACAAAGGGAATGATATAATTGAATAATTCCATGATGGTACATGTGAGTAACACTTCTATGGGAAACTAACAATAAGATAGATACTTAATATAGGTTATCACTGGCCAACACTTTTTAAAATTATTTTTTAATTATTGTAAGATGTGATATTTTTAATCACACAGGAATCCTAATAATTCATAAAAACCATTGTGTCCTATTGTTTTTATTGTTCCCTTTGAAAAGCGAGGAATATATATTGTGGGCCCACTTTCACCCATTCCATGAAAAATAAGTATATTATGGTTGCCACTGATGATTTGGCTAAGTGATTTGAGGAAAGACCTCTAAAAACTACTTATATGGATGAGGTGAAATTTTGTTATGATTGTATTGTTATCATTTTTTTGTCCATTGGAGATTGTAACAGATCTGGGAAGACACATTATTAATGAGACTGTCAATTCTTTAGTGGATAGGTTTTCCATCAAACATAGGAAGGCAACAACATATGAGTCAAGTGTGAATGGATAGGTAGAGCTAAAATACCTTGTATTGTGACATATTATTACACATGATGAAAATTTTCAGGTATATAAATGGGATAAGAGGATTTATGTAACATTATGCTCATATAGGGTTATATCATAATCAACAACATAATAATTTCTCATTTTCATCCGGCTTATGGTATTGATCTAGTTCTTCCTATTGGGTTTAATATTCCAAACTCAATATGCCAAAAGTGTTTCCAACCTCAGCGGTGTCCCGGCTACACTTTGGGGCAACGAAAAAGAAAGCAAAAGAACCATTGAGGAGCTTGATAAAACTGATGTTGCCCACATGACAACTTTGGGTATGTTTCACGCCTGGAAGAGAGTCAAGACCAGCATCGACAAAGCTGCCAAGAAGTAGTATTGGTTGCTTCTGCTGCTCTTGTTTGTTTTTTTTGTTGTTTTTTTACGGTCTCTTTACTGCTTTTTTGCTGTATTTTTGTTGTTTTGTCTCGTTTGAGTAGCTGTTTCTGGGCTACTTCGAGCTTCACTGTAACACTTGGATCTTGATCCATTCTCTCTGATTCTCACTCCTATTCCGGCTCTCAGGCCTTCTTTTGTACTCAAGGGTATAGTCCCTTTCAAAAAACTATTTGCCAATAATAAAAAAAATATATTCCAAACTCAATAGTCATGGGTAATGTAAAGATGGATGATATTGATTTTATAAGTGATAGGTTGGTGCATATTCATATGTTAGAGGAAATATATGAAATAACAAAGGATATATGTTATAATAGAAATATGAAGCAAAAGGCATATTTTAATCATAACATCAAATGGTCTCTATTTCAAGTGATTGACTTGTTCTAGTATATGATTCTCGACATCGTATGAAAAATAATAGTAAGATCCTTCCTAAACGGATGAGACCCTACAAGATAACAATAATGCATGATAATGAAATATATTGACTAAATGAATTGGATGACACAAAAATTGGAAAAATGGATCAATGATAACAAGTTGAATATTTTTCAAGCATACTCAAAAATATATGTGAAGTTATAGTCTATGGACATATTATAATATAAGGAGGGGGAAGATGTCGACACTAGAATTTTCCTACAAAATCTCTACTTCATTATTTTACATGTTATTAATAGTCAGTTCTAAAGTGTAGTTAGTGTCCACTGCAAGTTAATGACACACGTCAATATTACAATGTGCACGAAATAATGTAATAAAGTAATTAGTAAATATTCTATGGTGACAAAAAAATTACATTAGGGTAATGTTATGAAAGTGAAATTCAATGGTAAAAAGTAAATATTTGTCATAAGTGGTCATGGTAATAGTAAGTAGGTAACCAGGGTCCAACTGGTCATAAATAAATAATAATATATTTGTAATAATTTGACATATTGATATCATATATATTTTTAAATATTTTAATGTGATAAATTTAATAAAATGTGGATTAGATGGGAAGTTTATTATTGGTAGGGTTCTTCATCGAGTTTTGATTAGAACATGTTCATTGTGGGCTACACAGTGATATATAGTACATTGTGGGTTTGAAAAAGACAAGCATCAAATGAACTTAGATTCATGGGTCAAATCTAAGACATTACTTGTTCATTATACATGTATAATATATGTGACCATTTATAGCATACGTAATATGTAAAAATACAATAGGATTATAGTAGTATGTAATATATAGGATAGAGTATGAATGCAATGGACTAGATTGAGTATATGTGTGTCAAAGTGTGTTTGTAGAGTGGAAGAGAGGTATGTGTGTGACAAGATAAGGTATAATAGAAAATATGAGTGGGGTGGAGTGTGTATGTATTGTTAGTTGTAATTTAAATATTGTACTATTCATTTGGGATAAATAAAGAGAAGATTCACAGTATGAAAGTTTATGTTTGCATTCCATTTACTAATTGTGTTATGATATATATACAAACCTATAGACTAACACAAAAAAAAAAAAAAAAAACTTTGTTGTTATTTTAAGTGTTTATGTGCAATATATCATATCTACCTTTATTTCCATCAATTCTTTTTTAACAAAATGAACTTAATAAACTAACAAAAGTGTATAGTTTATGCCAAAATTTGGTGTCTGAGACCAAGTTCGATTAACTGATGTCTAACAATGAATACCCATTACAATTTTAGAAACTCGTGAGAAAATAAATTGAGAATTAGTGGGAAGGGAAGTTAAAAACCTTTTTATAAAGATAAGTACAAGGATATGCCATTTTTATTGGTGTATCATGGATGATTTCTTGAAATCAAAGAACAAAGAATTTTGGTCATTCTTTCCAAATTTATTGTGGCCTTAGATCTTAAGGATAGAAAAGGCAATTGAGTTGACTAGACTTTGGCTATATGAGTATGTTAATTGGAATAATAAGAAGTTACATGAACTTGAGGTACTATATGAACCTTGGAATTATGTGGTTGGCTATTGGTTTGAGACTAATCTTGATTCATTCAAAATATTGTGGGAAATTCAAGATTGGAAAAGCTTTGACACAAAGAAGGTCAAGTTCTTATAGTGACCTAGAGTAAAATTTATAGCAAGAGTCTCACTTCTTATTTGATATCTACTAGTCAAGACAAGATTGATAAGAAGTGGTAATATGTATATTTAGGGAAAAGGAACATATGGGATGATTGGTAAGAAGATGGGCGATATAGAAGGATCTGGATTTTAAAGAAGATTTAGGTTGGCATTTGGGGAAATAAAAAATAGAAAATTACATGGGAAAATTAAAACAAAAATATTAATATAGGTGATATTAACATTGATTTTATGATTAAAGAGGAGAAGGGAGGATGAGAGAAATAAAAATATAGTTGGAAAAGAGAAAAGGTGAGAAAACATAAAAAGTTAGCATATTACATGTTGCATAACAAAGGAAAGTTAGAAGAGGAGTAGTTGTAAATACAATGTGTTGCAAAATGAAATAAAAGTAGAGAAGTAGTTAGAGTAGATTAAAAAAATATGGTAATTGAGAAGGAAAGAGTTAGATTAACATAAGAGAGAGAAATAACGAAGGATAGGATGGAGAAATAGAGGTTAGAAAGGGAAAAAATAATACACCAACTTAGTTTAAGAAAATATAAAATGGATGGGTCATCAAGTTTCATTTTAGTGGACCTCAAAATAGGGATTGCATGACCTACAAACTTGGAAGGAAAACATCTCATCATCCTAAGCATAATAAAAATTCTATACTTAACTCAGATGATTCATCTCAACTACTTGTATTGATCATCCCTCCAAAATCAAGTAACAATAATATAATCTTATGAAACATAGTGATAGAAAGAGTATGGATGAAATAAGTGTAGGTGACACAGATAAATTCATTAAGGATTATGTCAGGATTAATAGATAGATTCAAAACACTTTCCATGGGTGCACCAAGAACCTTAGGAGTAGAAGACCAAGGAGAATGGGTGTACTTAGGTAGAGTTAGTATAAAATAAAATGGAGAATAAGATTAAGATACTATGGAGAGTAGAGGTAGAAATGAAGAATAATAATTTAAGATTAGAGATAGAAGATGTAGAGAAATATGTAGAGAACATAGGAGCATAAGAAGCAGGTAGAATGCAATTTGGAATGTTGGAAAGTGAGGTAGAAAATTGGATAAATTAGTTAAATATATGATAGAAAGGGATATAAAAAGGAGAAGAGAAGGAGGGAAATAAGTAGAGGACGAGGAAAATATATTTTATTAAGATGACAAGGTTAAGTTAAGAAGGATTATGGGTAGAATATTTTTTAATGAAGAAAAAGAGATTAGTGAAGAAAGTAGCAACATATGAAGTGACACATCCCCTCACCCCAACTAAAAAATATTTTTTGCATACATGAACCCCTAAGACCAAATTCCATAGCCTATGTTTCCACAAAAACTAAAAGAGATAATGTTTAAGAAGATAAATATATAGGAGATCAGTTGTGGAAGAGTTATCAAACACAAAAATAAGAAGTTGAGCTCAAAGAGACAATATAAGTGAAGTATTTGACGGGGTGTTAGAAAGGATATAAGTTTATATAGAGATTAAAAGAGATAGGAATAGATTTTATCAAAAAACAATAAAACTAGAAAATGATAAGAAAAAGCAAAACTAGTCGTGATTTAAAATACCAAGTAGTGCAAAGACAACACCAACCCAACCAATAAAGATGGCACAAAAGGTGAAGTTACCTCTATTTGAGAGATATACTAAGGATTCAAAAAAAAACTTATTCATTTTATATTCCTACTAGAGAAGTAACAATATCACATATGCATAGGTTAAATTATTTTATTTTTTGTGAACATTGAGACATGGAGTATTAAAATGGTATATGAAAGTAAACATGACACCTTACAAGACGTGGGATGAGATTAAGAAGGGATTTGAATCATATTATCATTATCCAAATGCACCAACTGATAATGTTAGCAAGATGAGATATTTAATACAGAAAGAGGAAGAGTTAATATGATATTTTGATCAAAGGTTCACATTGGTATTAAGGAATTTATATGAGCTCTTGATAGATAAACAAAGAATTGAGGGGTTCATTTTTGGGTTGTAACCATATTTAATGGTGTCAATAGATTTGTATAAATATAATACATCTATAGGATCATCAGGTATGTTTACAAGGTTAGAAGAAAAACCATGGTAGAGAGAAGGAGATACTATGGTATAGTTAGAGTTGAATAAAGTAATAAAATAGTTGGCCCTGTTAAGATTATGGTAGGAAATATAGATGAAATATAAATGGAGGATCATTTTACCATCTAGGGATACACATAGCATAAATATATGGTGCACAATATTTTGTGATGAAGGATATAGTAGGATGTAATTTCCCTATATAAAAGGAGAAAAGAGAGTGACAGATATAAGAGCACAACCCATTAGAATGACACATCCACAACACCAACCAATTATCAAGGATAGATCATGGTGTGGAATTTTAGGCTCTAGGATCAGTATAGTCATTGTATGCATCCCTTGATGAAGGTATGCCCACCAATAATTTATTTAATGTATTACACTATGTAAAGATCATATAATTATTATTAATAGAATTTCCTAGAGATAGATGGAATAGAAGAGTTAAAATAACATACATCCCACCTAACTGTGAGATTTAAATAAACACCCCATCCACAACCAAAAACTATTCCATAAGTTACCATGACAACACCCAATTAATAAGCATAGATATGTATAACAATCCAAATGCCACCCATCACACCACATAAATTTTTTCCACCTTCACAACCTATTTAAGTATTTCCTAATTATGATGGGGCTATCAATAAAAAAAGGGAGGACAATACCAAGGAGATCATAACAATACTATGGAAGGATATCAAGGATATAATAATGGTGGATGTTGTGCACATGATGGTAGTCAAAACTACAACAGAGGTGGTTATAAAGGAGGTGGAGGATATCAAGGAGGAGGGTATCAAAACAATCAAGCTATTGATTACCCAAATAATCAAGGAGAAATATACCCAAATAATCAAGGTGGGGGTTATCTAAATAATCAAGGAGGGAATGGACAAAATAAGTCAAGAAAGGGGGCATGTTACATGTTATATGTGTGGAAAGGAAGGACGTGTGTCTAGGTAGTGTATAGAACATGATCCCAACATATGTGAATTTATTCATAAAAGGGGAACACATGACTCATTTAATTTTCTAAAAGAAAATCAGTTTCATAAAAAAGAGAGAAAAATAGAGGTGGTGAGGAATGATGTCAATAGGACCACTCAATATTTAACAAGAGTGGTGATTCGTCACTAGAAAGACAATAAATACCTAGTAGAAAGAGAAGGGAAAAGTTCAAGAGGAATAAAAGTAATGTATGATAAAATAAATAAAAAATATGAAGTTACAAAAGGTAAGGGTAAGAATGAAACGATTCAACAAAAACTATAAGAGAATGGAGAGAATAGAAATATGGTTGTAGTCACCTCAAGAAGAGCCGCCTTGAAACAAAAATAGACAATGAAGGGAAGGCCATGGGATGAGATATCAAGTTCTAGGGAAGATATGTCGACATGTACGTATCCTAACCTTAAGTTCCATGACAAGGTTATTAAGAAAACCCAAGAAATAGTGAAAAATTTTCATCAAGTAGATGCCAAGAAATTAACTTATTTTAAAGTAAGAATAATTTATTGCATAAAAGTAATCAATAAAACTAAATAGTAATTGAACAAGGGCTAGTAGAGAAATTGAAATGGTTTTACAAATATTGGAACAAACAAGAGGGGACATACTACTTACAGTAGGTAGAATCTAGATATTTAAAAAAAATGTAAATTCCATGTGCAACTTAATTGGAGAACAAATTTTGTATATCCATATGTCAATATTAATTAACAATATTTTTAAGGTATTGTTAGATTTGGGTGTATATGTGAATTCCATGTCACATAAAACATGGGGAACATAGGTAAAACAAAATTTCTACACCATTTGACATATTATATAGCATTAGAGGATGGCTAACTCAAGGAACCATTCTAAGTACTTAAGGATGTGAAAGTCCACTTTATGGGTATTATCCATCTTGTTGATGTCAAGGTAATGGAAAAATATTCAAATAAACCCATGTATTCAATGATTTTATTCTTAGAATGGTTTTCATGTTGCAATGGGATCTTTAACTAAAAGATGAGGATGTCACATTTGAAGGAAATGAAGTGATAACACATGCACTACTCGAAATAGGGATGAGAATGGCTTGGACACAAGACATTTGGCATGATTCCAATGAAGAGTGGTAATTTAACACACTATAGGTAATATATACAATCAAAAACTCCAATATTTAATCAATAATTTAAACCAAATGATGAAGAAGAAATAGGCTCTTAGAAAGTGAGGAACTTGAGTCTGACGCATATGAGGACATTGAAGTTTAGTTCTATGGGATGTTGAGATAATAGTGAGAAACATATTGTACATGAGAAAGTACATATAATAATTCAGTATGATATAAAAGATAGAACAAGAGGAAGATTTGATGGAAAATATTATTTAGCGAATAAGGAAGATGAGACCATGAGCATTTATTATGATGTCATGAAAGAGATAACTGAAACTGATACCATAGAGGATAGGGATGAAGTCATGATATAAAGAGAGATAGTTGTGAGAATTAAAATTTATAGGGAGCTACATAAGGCACAAAACCAAGATGGGATATAAGGAGAATATTTAGGTTAGGATGTGGGTGTCCCATAAAACATTACCTAGATTTTTTGGAATTGGAAACGTAGAAGACTATATTCTATAGATGGAGGAGGCATTCCCATATGAAAAGATGAGACTATGAATGTTATATGATGCACTAATCATAAACATCATAAGGTGGTGGAAAACCCATACAAAAATTATATAAATACATGGTATCCATTTACCATTCTATTTAAAACTGGATTCATGCAACAAAAAGGGAGGTTCTAGGAAATCCTATAATATACAAATTTATAGACCATTAACTCCATATAAACTAATGTGAGAGACATTAGAAGAATATATGAGAAACAATTCCACAACTTTGGGTTCAGTATATCGATTATAATCTTGGGCCCCTTCTGCATGCTTAGTAATTATAGTAGGAAACATGCCTAGAAACAATGAATTGGGAATAGATAACAAAATATAAATGTAGAACATTTTTATTTTTGAGATCTACACAAGAGAATAAGTTTGTGTTCATGTTAAATTTACTATGCTAATTAAAAGAGGCTAACACCTAATAGTCTCAAAAAAATCTAAATTTACTATAGAAACATCATGATTTGAGCTTAATGGAAAGCTAATATGTAATAACATGAAATAAATCATCTAAATACAAGCCATTCCTACTAAAATGTTTGATTGCATTTAAAACTATGAACCTATGAAGATCATAAGCAATCAAATTTGTGTTGTTGCTTCAAGATGATGAAAGAATATCACTAAACTCTCTACAAGGGCGTGTTTAGATCTTCCTTTACTAATCAAGCATGAAGAAATGGATGCAAAGATGAGAAAGTTATTCCATCAATGGAGAAAGGATCTTAATCATATGCTTTATATGATAATACTAGCAAAAGTATGGTGTAAGGTGTGAAGGAAGGAACTTGGTCCTTTATATAGCTTTCCCATTTGGGAGAAGATTGAATCCCAATGAATGTGGGATAAAGGATAAAGTAGGTTTAGACTTGTTAAGTTTTATTAGAGGAATTAACAAGTGATTAACAACTCATGGGAGTTAGAGATGATTGAATTAATCAACTAGGATTAACTAGTAGGCTAGAATAATATTTTTAGGCTATTTGGAGGTGATTTAGGAGGAATTTGATATGATTTGAAGCATTTGAAAGAGGGATTTAGCCAATAAAAGTATTTATTGATTAATACATTTTTAAAAGGCTTAATTAGCTAATAATAGTTAATTAATTGATTCGAAGAGGATTATAACTAATGAAGTGTCGTTAATTGGCATCTGGAATGTGATAAAGGCAAGTTAATTAACAAAGTGTCGTTAATTTACCAAAATAGAGGGAAACATCATTTAATTAGTGGGAAATCACTAATTATAACATAAATGATAGGAAAGAGGATATGTAGTACAATTTTAGCAATAAAACTACATGAGCAGATTTTAGGTGTCTACATTTGCCCCTCTTTAGGTGGCGTAAGCGACGACACTTCAAAGATAGTAGACAGGTATAAAAAAGTAAATTTTGAAGAAAAATTAGTAGAATGAAGGATGCCCTCTTCAGTGTCGATGGGGTGATAGAAGAGGTCGATCTACGATCGAAAATATGAAGGAAATAGATAGAAGAAACAAGGTGGGGGAAGTAGGGATACAAATGATCCCTATTGCCCAGGTGTTTTGAAAGAAAAATTGATAGTGATAAGACATGATAGTGAAGAATATGGAAATATATTTTACATCCATCTCATTCAATAAACAACTTGGTTTCATCACATTGCTCATATGATCTACATCATTGGATCTTATTAAAATATACACATACAACAAAAATGTTCAATACCATGAAAAGCTATAATACTAACAATTGTTTTACTAAAACACTAACTCAATACAACATACATAATGTAATATAATACGTGAAAGTAAACAAGCTAACTTGATAGGGAAACAAGTACAAACACACATAATCAAACAAAAAATGTTCAAGATAGTTGCACCAATGTTTTTGTTATCTAGCTTCAGTTCCCAAATGTTCCAGTTAACGAAAAGGATTAAAATCGTCCCCAAAGCAAGGATACATGTGATAGGAATACATAGAGGACACATGGGTCCTATGAAAAATAAATCTTGCACTATGAAACAATACCAAACAACTCGTTTGTGCAAGGGATTACAAACATAATAAGCGAACCAATTTTTTTAATGGAGATAGATCCAGATGATTTGCGAGTCATTGGCAAGAAAAAATGGGGACCAAAGAAATATGTTTTGTAGGAAAAATTTTGATGTTTGAGGACAATGTGCTTGATAAAAGCTTCAACTGCATGCATGATTGTTACCAATTTTTGAAAAAAAATTGAATTTTACTAAAAAAAAATTAGATTTTGTGAGTTTTACCAAAAAAAATTGGTTTTTTTTTTTAATTTTCCAAGAAGAAAATGATCTATAAGAATGAAAATATCGTGTGATATCGCCAAAAAATTCTAGAAAGCAAAAATATACCCCATGTAGGAGAAAGGGTCATTGGGAAGCAAAAGCATGTCCCAATGTAGTGAAAAATTACTATTTAATAAAAAAAATCATTGCGACGAGTGCTATAAAAATATAGAAGAATTTCAACAGTCATATAGCCCATCGGGGGTGAGAAAAATGATGAACTAGGGGAAAATGACTATATATAACAGGTCAAGAGGGGTAAAATCCATCGCGGTGAGTTATTTGTTATTATACCCTTTTGAGTTTTGGAGAGGTTTGTTGCTCTGACATTTTAGAGAGATGGATCGCATTCAGAGGTGGAAACACCACACGAATTGTGTTCAAGAGTTCGGGAGGCATCCTACAGACCCAACACTGATACATAAACAAAAAAAAACACTTTTGAGTGCATTTATGGCATTTTCCAGCTAGGGGAAAAAAATGGGGTCACGCTAGCGTAATCTCTAGGGCGCGCTAGTGTGAAGGGTGTGCATTGGTGCAAACAGTTTGTGCACTGACATAGAGGGGGTGTGTGCTAGTGCCAAACTAGTTTCTAGGTTAGTTTAGGCATGCACATGTGTGAAACTGGGAGAGCTAGTGGGAAAATGGGTGAGCTAACGCATTCTTATGCTAGTGTGAATATGAGTGAGTTAGTGCGAATATGAGTGAGTTAGTGTGCAAAGGCATGCACTAGCAAAAGCTTATGCTAGTGCCAAAATTGGTGCGCTAGTGCAAAAAATATTACGCTAGTGAAGATCCAGATCAAGATCACATAGGCCATCTATTAGACATAGGCCATCTGTTAGATCGAGATTGCCACCCAGTTAGAGGCAGGTCAGCCCAAGCAACATGCCAGATAGTCCGAGTATTCGTGAGAGTCATCCATGACTCTTTATTGATGTACTATTTTTTATGTATGCCTCGAGATGAAGGCACATTTTTGACTTGATGTATATATTGTTTTTTATTATGCCTCGTGATGAACACATATTTTGTATCCATTCCTATGATGGCTTGTATTGTATCTAATGTATATCAAGACATACTGTTGTACATGGAATTTTTTTATATGGATATATGATGAGGGATTGTGTTATTTTATCGATATGGATATGGATATGATGATGAGGGATTAATGAGGGAGTGTTAAGTGGTAACGCTTAACACTCTTCAGAATCAAGGTAATAATTGAAATCAAACTAAAGTGATAGTATACCTAGGAATTATTAAAGTATGTACAACGTAACCTTACAATATAGATATTTAGGCCAAGTTTACAAGAAATAAGACGTAAATACCAAAATTATGCTATTACAATATAAACAAGATAACCATTCAAAGGAGAATCAAAGTGATGAACCAAGTCTAACTACAATGATGATCTTGACTTGGATATCAAGATAAAAAAAGGCTACCAATGATATGAAAATGTCTCCACACACTTTAGACGTTTAACAACCCAGTCGAAAACATGGATAGGCATAAACAGATAAAAAAGTGGTGAAACAATCAATTGACAACGCAAAGGTAGTCACTCTTCTTTTGATTAACAAAGTGTCAAAAGAAAGTGAAGGACGTAGATCAATTGGCATTGAAAAATATTGGCCTCACTTCAGAAGAGTTTCACCGCGCCTTAGGGCAAGTGAAAAACTAAGAAAAAGTAACACTTCACACATTTCATGATGAACAATAGCTCTCAACTCAAAAATTGGATTTGATGTGGCCCAAGTGGGCTCCTGGTCAAAGATAGCTTCCTGGGTGGTTCACTCAACTAGGTGTCACCAAGACCGTCTTAAGCGAGCTCAATTTACCCAAAAAGTTAGACTGACTAATTTGGGAGTATATCGGATTTACTTTACCCCCTTTAAGCACAGTGGGAAATAAATTCGTCCATCGTGTACTCTCACTCGGGTCACCATACAGACGACTTGTGACACTAAATCTCACAAATGGTAGTACTAGTCAAGTGGGTTGTGTGGAGCACTTCCTGTTTCCTCCACAAGGTTCCCTCTTGCATGGACTACTTTGGTGTTCCTAGGACCACCCCCATTATTATAGCTTAAGGCTTATGCCAAAGGGGTTATGTCCTAGTTTTAAGCGGACGGGACATACCCTTATCCCAACCTGCAAATATAGTGTGTTGATTGTGGTGTGTTGTTTATCTTTTTTAAATTGGATGTGGTTTGCTTAAACACCTTTTGGCAACCTACACAGAAACTGTATTAGTAATTTGGTTTTGTTTCAACTCCACCCTTATTTGACAAGCATTTTTGGTTCTACACAATGGATTAGTAGTTTTCCATAATTGAATAAACGTCGTTTCTGATTCTCAAGATCACCCTAAGACGCAAGAGAAGAGCATATGTGACGCAAAATTTAAGAATTCAACAAATGGAAACACATAATTCAAACACGAAATATATCTTTGCTCAATTTTGGACATTCAACATATTCTTACAGAAACAAAAGACATAACAATACTTTTGCTTCCCAAGATAGCCCCAAAATACATGAGGGAAGAGAATACATGATCTTACTCTTATAATTAACATGCAAGGTTCATTCCATGTCTAGTCTAGCATCCCCATTCAAAAAAATAAAACCTAAAATGATGTTAATACCTTAGGAAACAATTTTTCACAAATCTGAAAGTAATACACTAACTCAGACCAAAGCACCTGCGCATGGGTTAGGATATGTGCGCATGGTTTAGGGCGTCTGCACCCTCTGTGTAAATCTAAATCCGTAGTGCACTTATGCCACCTAAGAGATGCATGTGCCAGGATATGGACACGTGCACCAGGGTTTAGGCGTGTCCGCCAGGATTGGCAAAGAGGAGGTACAAAAACTCAAATAGTGTGTCTGTGTAACCCGAGAGATGCATGTGCCAGGATACAGGTGTGCGCCAAGGTTGGCAAAGAGGAGGTACAAAAACTTAGACAGTGTGCCTGTGCCACCTAAGATATGCATGCACTAGGATATGGGTGTGTGCGCCAAGGCTTAGGTGTGTGTTCCAGGGTAGCAAAAATGTGGCGTAAGAATTCAGACAGTGTGCTTGTGCCACATGAAAGATGCATGCACCGGGATTATGGTATGTGCACTAGGGTTAGGGTATATGCGCTAGCCTGATAGGTTTCCAACAGTAGTGAAGGTATAGTACGAGCAGAGTGTGTGCACGTTAGAACGTGTGTCTGTGTCAGGTTTAGTGTGCATGCACCAAGGTTTGGTGTGCTTGCACTAGGGTTTGTGTGCCTACACCCATCCTGCAGTCAAAATATGGCCAAAGACACCAAAAAGCTAAAAAAAACTCCAAATTTTAGTATGTTATCTCGAAATTGAAAACAACCCATTAGAATGACAGCTCTAAATGAAAACCTACACATGTAATACTAGCAAAATTCTAAGAAATTGAATATTAATTTCCATATGTGTATATCAAGGGTTAGCCAAAAACTTGAAATAACAATAAAATTTGAGCTAGAATGTTAAGGGACTAAGGACCCGTCCCACCGGGTGTGCCATATGTATGCATGAAATAGTTAGTAATGCAAGTAAAGTTGAAATTAACACCTAGTATCTTCAATATAATACTAATCTAAACCTATGCATCATCATGCTAAGAGCTTAAACAAAGCTAACCTATTAACATTTCTACAGTAAACATGAAATGAATATTTCAAGCTAATATGCTAAATAAACTAACTTCTACCTCTTATTGAATGCTTAAAATAAGATGAGATTGAACCTAGGTAGACCTCTAGCTATCAAAGAGTTGGTTATGTGCTTGAAATCCCAAGGTTTCTAATAATGGAGTCTTGTCGAATCATGGCTACAAGACCATTTGACATGTCTCTATATGACTTCAAAAATTGGGTGGATGAATACAAGAAATGGAGAAGGCAAGATCTTCTAATGGAAGAATGCTCAAAGATGATAACTGGCTATAGTGTATGCTCTATGCTCATTTAGGAAATGTAGGTGTAAGTGTAAAGGTGGGAGGAGGGCTCTTTATGTAGCCCAATGGATAGAAGAATCTCTACATCCTCCTTCATGTTGGGTTAGTTGTGGATAAGGAAGGTTTAGAAAGGGTGGAGTCAACCTTAGGAGAGTTTAGTTTGTCCTTTAGCGACCCATGGGATTTGAGGGGCTTTATTAATTAATAAAAGGGATTAATTAATCTATGTGCAAGCTTATAGAAGCTTTTTAGAGGAATACTCATGATTTATACTATGAGAGGGATTTAATCAAATAAATGATGATCTATTGATTTAATGGAAGAGGAAGCTAATTAATTAATAATAATCAATTAGTCTAGATAGAAAGGGGGATTACTTAATTAGAAATAACTAATTAATATAGATAGAAAGGGGAACTAATTAATGAAAGGTCGTTAATTGGTGTATTTGTTGGATAGAAGAATGAGAAAGAGCAAGATGTCCCAGGTGAATAAGAAGAATAGTGTTGATAGGAGAATGATTTAGAAGAGGAATGGAGATGAAAATAAAATAGCAAGCTTTCATCTAGTGTATTAAAACAACATTATTACCATCATATTATTAAATATCTACGTCATCGGTCCTTATTAAAAATGTAAGCATACGACAAAAGTAGGATGACATGAAAATCCATACTACGAACAGTTGTCCATTGTTGAAACACCCACTCAATGCAATATGAGAAGGAAACAAGCTCATTTAATAGGGAAAACAAGTATGAACACACATATTCCAACCAACAACAGTCAAAATGGTTGTATAAATGTTTTTTTATCAAGCTGAAGATCCCCAAATGTTCGTGATTGATGACAAGGGTTAAAAATGATTCCTCGATCAAGGATACATGCAAGGGAAGATGATGAAGGACACTGGGTCTAATGAAAAAGCGCAGTGCTCTACGAAACAGTACCAAGAAACTATATGTTCCTCAGAGTATTGACGAAGCAAGCATGCTAGCTTTGTAAATGGTTGTAAATATGATGATCCATGAGTCGTTTAATTTGCAAAGATGTGAAATTTCCAACAAGATATAGAAAGAATACCATGTGCAAGACACAAGTTTAAGCCATCATTAGCTAGTTTACCTAGTTTTGTGAGTTTTACAATTTTTAGGATTTTTTGGAGAATTTTTGAAAAAAAATTATTTTGGATTTTGGAAGAGTATATATTTCTTTGTTTTTTCAATTATTGGATGGGTTGGATTCGTAGAAGAAAGTAGAATAATTAGCAAGAATCTCCCACGTGCAAAAGAAATGCCCCATGAGGAAGAAAGAAGTAACAGGCGGTAAATAATGCCCCAGCACAATAGAAAAATTAATAAAATAGTTATTCAATAAAAAAAAATTATTCGATGGAGTGTGTAGAGGAAAGGATATCACCTAGGAGAAATAAAATTTTCCTAGTGAGAAGAAAGGGGTATCGGGTGGCAAAGAATGCCCCAACACGATGGAAAATGAAAGAAAAATAATTATTTAAATAAAATAATTATTCATGGCAAATAGAAGAAGAATTAGAGCAACAACGGCAATCAAAACAAGCTTCCAAACATCACAGCCGGTGAAAATGGTTTAATATACCCCTAGAGGGGGGAGGTAAATCATCACGAATAATTCATTTGTTACCGATCGCTACCGAAATTTTACCGCGAGACCCGCGATAGTGAAGAGGACAATGGTGAGAGGATGAGCCCGTTGGAGATGTACCGACCGAGTTCAGGAGTACACCCAACATGTAGACGATGGCTTATTTGTGAGTAGCTTGACCTAATTCATAAATTTTTACAATTAATGACGCATTAAATGCATTTAGTAGTAGGTTAGAATCAAGGTATGGCATAGGTGCGTATGCACATGGGCACATGCGCCCCTATCGTGGTGCAGGTACCCCTGAAGTACATGTGTTCACACACATGTACCATACATGTGTGCGCACACGTGCATATGCCCTAAAAAGGTGTATGCACATCCGTGCACATACACATCACACATGTGCACATGTGCATGCATCAAAACCCTAACACACACACGTAGTGGCTAAAAAACATGGCATAAGCACCCTTAGGTGTATGCGCGCACATGCATGCACCAAAAGGGATATGCATACACGTATGTGTGAACGTGTAAAAATGTGTGCACTCATGCGCACACACCCAAAAGGGTGCACAAGTACCTAGAAGAGACGAATAAGAGGGAAAAAAATGTCAAAAAATGACACTTAGAAGAAAGAGAAAAATTAGTGAAGGATAGAAGAATAGTAGAAGAACTTAGAAGAAATTGTCAGTGTCTAACAGATATCATGTTTTTGTAGAGATAGTTTCCAACGTTACAGATGCAAGAGCAACACACTCACATTGCCGAGATGGAGGGGAACATGTGTCGATGCAACCGTTGTGTGATGGAAATTTTATTGGAGCTGGTTGGCCTGGGCTATGTAGCACGGATGCCATCTATCACTTTAGACCTTGGCCTATTGACCGCTTTGATTGAACGGTGGCATAGTGAGAGCCAGTGTTTCGGGCTCCCTATAGGAGAGATGTCGGTCACACTAGAGGACATGTGGTGGATTTTGCGTGTTCCTATTGTAGGCTCAATGATTGAGTATACGAGCAACTTTGTTCATATTACTGCTATGATTAGTGACCTTTTTGGCTGTGAGGATATACCTCACGAGGGTATGATAGTGTCCTTTCATGACTGCATAGTAGATCCAACCCTGCACCAGGGACCATTTTATTTGATGGCTCTTATCAGTGGGCTCTTACTCACTGATAATACTGGGACATTATTTTCGATGGGGTTGATGACATTAGTACATGGAGTGTTCAACAACGAGTGATATTGCTAGGGCCAATGCAAACTGGCACATCCATACTGGGATTTTCACCTGATTACTTACCACCGTCAGAAGATGGTGGGGCCAGCATCTTTACTACAGATCTGGTCTTGGGACCATGTAGCGATCGGGCATCCTGTAGGTGCATTCCACACCCGAGCACTAGAGGAGCCAAAATTCATGGCATGGGTTTCTATGGGGGATGATGTACGAGGGCACCTAGGTAGAATTTACTACTACCATCGAGAGTTTGATGAGTTACTGGATAGAGACATCATTTGGAGGCCCTACAGACATATATAGTGTCCCGAGGATGGAGTGGATATTAGCATATGTGCGGTAGAGCAACTTCCTTCTTAGTAGTCGTAGCTATATTACCGAGATATACAGGGTGCATCGATGTCAGCAACAGCTAGGTAGAGTTCAGGGCATCCCTCAGCCCGATATGTGGTATGCCCGCCAAGATGTAGAGAGGTGGACTATGGGGCCATGCATATAGGTAGCCTGAGCTAGGGCTAGCTTCCTATAGGTGGTACCACAGGTTTGGGACCCTTCTCGATAGGTTAGAGACCCAGGCACCACACCAGAGTACATGGCCTGGTATGAGACCATTTTTTTGTGGTGCCTAACCATATCAGATGAGGCATGGGGAGTAGGTGTGTGAGCACCAGCCGAGGTCACATACAATAGTGATGAGGCCGTAGCCATAGGTCAGGATGATGATCCATTTGATGGGAAGCGACATGATGGGAAGGGTCCAGTACAGGATCCTGGACAGAGGCCACAGGTGCCCTTACAGGGATAGGCACAAGGTGAGGCATAGGGACAAGGTCATGCAGAGGATTTGAGGCCGAGATTATGAGATCAGGGACATGCCCATGGATAGGTACAAGGCCAGGGATAGGGAGAGGCTTCAGTGGTTCCTCCAAGGTTAGCCCGAGCCTAGGGTGGACATGGCAAGGAACAGTTAGCTATCCTATGGCAGTATGTGTGGTAGTTGAAAACAAAGAGAGATCAAGCCGATCTCACATTCTAGTCATGACAGTAGAGCGGGACCAGGCCAAAGCCTAGGCCGGTCATGGGGGAGATGGTTCCACACATTTCCAGTAGATACGTTAGATGGCCTCTTAGATGGCTCAGGTGACGAGCCTACTACAATAGGCTTAGACCCAGCTACAACCAGTGATATTCGAGAGAGATTGGCTTTGCGTAGAGTGAGCAATGGGCCAGGATGAGGTTACATGGCTAGTAATAGAGGTAACATCATTTCAATGCATAGGCAGGATAGTAGTGATATCTTGTACTCATCGAGACTTAGCTACAACAGAGGGTAGAGCCTTGTATTACCGGTCGCTCTACTATGAGGTAGTTCCAGCTGGCCAGCGGGAACCGGCCTATAGTCAGCAGTCAAGTGGATAGATGAGATCAGAGAGGCCGCAGGTATTAGTGGAGCAGCCATGAGAGTCAGCCTACATGATTGTGTGGGACGTAGGTTATGGGTCCTCCATTGTGCAGACCAGCCACTCCCTCTGAGGGTTCCAGTCAGCCTTAATTTTCATTGTATTCTTTGATTGTATTTATATCATGATATACAGGCCTCTTATGAAGGTGTTATACTTGACAGATGTATATGATGTACCGATTTATTTGATGCATGCCTCTGATGAAGGCTTTATTCTTTTGATCGTTGTATAGAATTTTTTATATATGCCTCTGATGAAGGCATTTTTATGAGCTATGCCTCTTGTATGGCCCATTTTTTATCGATGCTGTATATCTCTTGTGAGACAAACCTATTATACTTGTATATATGGACATTTTGATGTGGCACCATTGTTATGAGATGATGGACCTTTATTGTTTTGGTGATTGATGCATGGATTATGGATATGTCATGATGTTATATGATTTCACATTGTGTATGTATCATGATGATAGTTGAGATGTTTGTACCACATGTGTTTAATTTTGATATGATAGATCCATAGATGATATCAATTGATTGTACATGTGATGCTTTAGATTAGTGGATGGGATGACATGATGATATTGGTGCAGGGGGGGATAGATTTTGATATTTGTGATCCCTCTTGCCCCCATGTGATGATATGATATGTGATGATTAGCTTAGCATTCATGTGTGATGTATACTTAGCTTTTTATTTATATGATGTATAGATGATGTTAGATGTGATGATATTGATGGAGATATGATGATGTGATAAAAAAAAATGTACATGCAACAAGCAAACACAATCAAATGTTAACAAAATACACAATGCCAACCAATCATGAATTAACACAACTATGTACAATTATTTACAAGCATGCAAAAACACACTACATATGTACAAGTAAGAATGAATCTAATCTAAGCAAGAAAAGACAAAACTTACCAAAGTATGTCTAAGCAATAAACTATACAAATGTACAAACAAGCAACAACTATACAAGCAAACAATGTACACAAACAAAGCAAGAAACAAGATAAAGTAAGTAAACTAAAGTTATGTTTTTGCAAGATTGTTTTGTGAAACACTTTTCTACTGTTTTGATTTTCTAAAACAATTGTCTATTGTTTTTGTGCTTTTGTGAAACAATTTTCTATTGTTTTTGTGATTTTGTGAAATTTTCTAATTTTTGTGAAACATTTTCTATTGTTTTTGTGATTTTGAAACGATTTTTGAATGTTTTTGTGATTTTTTGAATGTTTTTTTTATTTTCTAACACTTTTGATTGTTTTTGTGATTTTCTAAACATTTTTTAATGTTTTTGTGATTTTCTAAGGTTTTCCGAAGCTATGCACAAGTAACCAAGAAATTTGGATGCCCTCAGCATAAGATGGAGAATATACAAGGGCATGCGCCACATGTTTATAAACAGGAAGGTGAAGTCACAGAAGTTCCCCCAGCGTTAGATGGGGAATATGCAAAGACCATCCCTTCATAGATTAACAAGAGGAGAAAAATTTGGATCAAGGCTTGACAGGATAGGTTCATATGGAATCTCAGATGCAGATGCAGAACTAGCCCTAGGCTAAGTAAAAGTACCCTCCAGATGTAAGATGCTTGTGAACAACGAATCCTCCCAAGGTAATGGAAACTGGTTTTCACCAAGGGACCTATCCAATGTGCCACAATTGTGTGGTTTTCACATATGGATGACCTGTTTTCTCTTTTTCTTTTTCTCTTATTTTTTTTGTATTTTGATCATTTTTACTCTTTTTTTGGTTTTCTTTTTTGATTTTTGCGCCATGTTTAAGCATAGAACCGCTTAAGGTGCATGGCATTCATAGGTTTGCGGAGCTCATCACCATTGGGATGGGCAAGTTTGTATGCTCACGTACCATATTTGGCCACAATGACGTAAGGTCCTAACCAATGTGGTTCAAACTTTCCTTTCTTCTCTCTTTCTGCCCTTGTGTTGAACTGATTTTCTTTCATGACCAAATCTCCAACCTCAAACTGACGAGGTATGATCCTTTTGTTGTAATTTCTAGAGACTCTGTTCTGATACACTTTGAGATGGTTAAGGGCATGGATGCACTTTTCATCCAGGAGTTCTAATTCTGCTAGCCTGGCTACTCTGTAATCCTCATCCTTGTCTAGATAATCCCTAAGAGATATTCTCAAGGAAGGAAGCTCAATTTCCAATGGGATAATGTATTCAGTTCCAAATACTAGGGAATAGGGTGTCACACCAATAGGAGTGTGAATGGAGGTCCTATAAGCCCAAAGGGCGGGGTGAATTTGCAAATGCCAATTGTGATATGTCTTACTCACCATCTTTTCCATGATTTGAACCAATGTTTTGTTAGTGGCTTCAGCCTACCCATTACCTTATGGACAATATGGCGTAGACCATTTCAATTTTATCTGAAATCGATGACAAAGGTCCTTCACTATCTTGTTCTCGAATGATTTTTCATTGTCATTAACTATGGCCACATGAATGCCATATCGGAAGATAAGGTGATTCATGATAAACTTTGAAATTTGAGCTCCTGTAACATAAGTCAAAGGAACAACCTCCACCCACTTAGTGAAATATTTTGTAGCAGTGATGATGTGAGTATGACCATCAGATGAGGTAGGGGTGAGCTTTCTTATTAAATCCAGTACCCATTTGGAGAATGGCCATGGGGTTGTGATTATATCTAATGGTTGTGATGGCGCATGGATGAAATTTCCATACTTTTGACATAATACACATTTCCTTACATAGTTACACTAGTATGTTTCCATAGTAGGCCAATAATAGCCTACTCTTAACAATTTCTTAGCTAGAACCATTCCATTTGTATGGGCTCCGCACACCCCTTCATGCACCTCTTTAACTACTTGGACTGACTCTGATACATCTAGACAATGCAACAGATTCCCATCATAGCCATGATGATAGAGCATATCTCCTAAGAGGGTATAATAGGCTATATAGTGGATAAGGATTTGTTTATCAGGATGGGAGATGTCAGGAGGGAAGGTGTTGTGTTTAAGATAAGTATAGATGTGCACATACCATGGGGAATAGGGACCAACAACTTCACAAGCCAAACATGATTCGGGCATATCATACGTAGTATGGCATAGATTCTCAAAAAATAATGGCATGTCATTGTTCTCTAGTGGAATTCATAGCATAGAACCTATGGTGGCCATAGCATCTACGGATCTATTTTTTGCTCTTAGAATCTTCTTGAATGTGATACACACAAAATACTCTTTCAAGGTTTCCACCAGTTTTTTGTAGGGGATGAGTTTCTCATCCTTGAATTTATACTCATCATTAACTTGCTTGATGATCAACTGTGAATCACCAATGATCTTAACATGATGGATATCCCATTTGATTTCCAGTTTCATCCCATAGATGAGCACTTCATATTCTGCAATGTTATTTGTACAAGGAAAACCAAGGTGAAAATCTTGAGGTATAGGGTCACCTGAAGGAGTAATTAAAACCACACCTGCCCCCGAACCATGAAAAGTAAAAGATCCATCAAAGTGCACCTGCCACATGATAGATTCCTCAATATACAATAATGAAGCATCTGGAAGCTCCAGACTTATAGGCTCTGTCCCTGGTAACGGTGCTTCTGCTAACTGGTTGGTGAGTACTTGCCCTTTTACCGAATTTTGATGCACATACTCAATGTCAAATTCACTTAGTAGAATGATCCAATTAGCCATTCTACCTGTAAGGGTGGGTTTTGACAACATGTACTTAAGCGGATCAACTTTGAATATAAGCTTGGTTTTAGTGTTCAATAGGTAATGGTGAAGTTTTGGGAAAGTGAAAACTATAGCCAAACAAGATTTTTCAATCTGAGGGTAGTTGAGATCGTAAGAAATGAGAGTACGACTGAGATAGTACACAAATTTTTCTTTATGGCCGAGGTCATATTGGGTTAGCAACACACCAATAGTGAATTGTGTGGCAGAAATATACAGCAGAAGTGGCTCACCAGGAGTTAGAGGCATGAGGATAGGTGGATTGGCTAAGTACTGCTTAAGCAAGGAAAAATCCTGTTGTTTCTCTGGTCCCCAAATAAAGGAAACATCCTTTTTAAGTAGGTGAGTGAATGAATTACACTTATCGGAAAGTTGGGAAATGAAGCAGCAGATGGCCTGTATCTTTCCTTGCAAGCTGCATAGTTTTTTGATGTTTTTGGGAGGAGGCATTTCAGTAATAACAGTAACTTTGTTGGGGTCTACCTCAATCCCTCTTTGAGATACAATGAATCCTAGCAACTTTCCTGATAGTATGCCAAACACACACTTCTTAGGATTTAATCTGACTTTGTATTCCCATAGGCACTCGAATATACACTGCAAGATCTCAGGGTGATCTACTCTTGTCTTGGATTTCCCAAGGATATCATCCACATAGTCTTCCATGATGTCATGAATCATATCATGGAAAATCATGGTCATTTCCCTTTGATAAGTTGCTCCTATGTTTTTAAGGCCAAAGGGCATTACCTGATAACAAAAATTTCCCCAGGGGGTTGTGAAGGTTGTCTTGTGTTGATCCTCATCTGTGATTTTGATCTGATTGTAGCTTAAAAATCCATCCATAAGTGATAACATTTCATATCCTACAGTTGAATCAACAATCATATCAATATTGGGCAATGGGAAATCATCCTTTGGACATGCCTTATTAATGTCTCTAAAATCCATATAGATTCTTATCTTGATAGGTTTCTTTTGTACGGGGACTATGTTTGATATCCATTCTGAGTAATCAATAGGTTGAATAAAGCCCATTGCTAATAATCTTTCTAACTCTTCTTTAACTAGAAGGGCCACCTGCGGATGCATTTTTTTGAGCTTTTGTTTGATGGGCTTGGCATCTGCGTGCACTACTAGGTTATGCACTACCAAATTTGGATCCAAATCTGACATATCCTTATAGGACCATGAAAATACATCTACAAATTCCCACAGAAGCATGGTGAAATTTTTTCTGTTCCCGTGCTGAGAGTGAAGCTCCTAGTTTGACTATCTTTGGATCCTCTTCTGTTCCAATATTCACATCAATGGTTTCTTCTACTAGAATTGTTGAAAAATCCTCCATATGCAGAGGATTGGGAGGAAGGTTGAGATATTCTTCCAAGGGCATCTCTATGAGATTTTCACCCTTGGCATGGTCACTTTTCTTGTCCATTGATTTTTTTACTTGTTTTTCAGCTAGTGCCTCAAAGAGGTTTTCACTATGTGACTTAGAATTTTGTTTTTGTCAAGGCTTTTCATTGGAACTTTTTCCCTCACTTTTTCTCAATTTTTTCTAACCACGAAGCTCAGCTTCCTCACCAAAGTATGCGCAGGTATCTAAGTCAATGTAGAAACCCTTCTTATGGTCTCCAATTGGAATTGTATCTTGAATGCCCATGAATTCTGCAATGGATTCATCATTTTCAAAGAGATCAAGTGGCACATGATGTTGTTGGTCCCATTCAACAAGGCAAGGGTAAATAAGGTCAATTTTAGGTTCAGTAGGGGTTATGGTGAGGATAGTGGTATTCATGAACAAGTTTGTGGAGGCAAGATCCTCGTATTGGCTACAGTGGGAATCTATATCGCTATCTAAATAATCAGAGCTATCTTCATGCTCAGAACAGGTGGCATCTTGATCATTAGGGTGTGATCCATAGGGTCGAATGTCGATGTTGTACCTTTCCATCTTGAAATGTGGGAGAGGAACTGGTTCTCTCAGTCCTTGCTCATTCTTTCTGCATCCTAGACCTTTGTAGCCCATGGAATACATCATTCAGCTAGACTTCTCATACTCAGGGATTTGGTAGCAAGTTGGTTGAGTATCTTCCAGGACCCAAGTCATAGGTGGGTCCAACAATTTCTCTTCAATGAGCAACCCTCCAGGTAAAAATGACCCAATAGTTCACTCATCTCTAGGCCATCTGAAATGATAGTTGGGTCAGCCTCTAGTTTTAGGTGACAATGAGAGGTCTGAAACAAAAGAGCTTGTTGCACATTATACTCCCCACAACTGTATTCCAGAACCTTCATCTCCCATGAATCAAAAGGGGAAGTTGATGTAGAAGCATCACGGGTGCAAGAACTTAGGGAATCTGAATCTACTCATGACTCCATGGCTTTGGATTGAAGAGGAACAACTATATCAGTAGAGGGACATGTATAGGCACCCTTACGTGTAAAACTATTGAGAGCTCTGAAGTGAGTGAAGGGATCTGGATCTCCTTGTATCATGATAGTGTGTCCCTCATGTTTCAGTTTGATGCATTGATGGAACATTGATGGCATGACCTACATGGCATGAATCCATGGTTGGCCAAGAAGCATATTGTATGGGAGTTCCAAGTCCAAGACATGAAACTTCGTGTGATGACAAGTGGGTCTGACTTCCATGGGTAATGTGATTGTGCCAGCTGACTCCCTTTCCGTTGTTGTAAGTGGTTATGGTAATGATGTGGGACTCAAGGTCTTCTTATATATGTCCCAATTGCTTAACTAACTTCAATGTGCATATATTCAACCCTGATCCATTGTCCACAAGCACCCATTTTATCTTTCAGTGGGTGACGAATACCTCAATATACAAGGGGAGATTATGCATTGGATCTTCAATAGGGATCTCCCTATGATTAAAGGAAATGTGCTCAGTTGGTACAATATTGGCTACCACAGCCTGAAGATGTGTAGGATCTACTTCTAGTGGCACTCCTGACCCCTAAAGAGTTTTGTACAAAATTTCCTTATGTACATTTGATATTTTGAGGAGATCCAAGATTGAAATCTTGGCAGATGTCTTCTCAAGTTGTTCTAAAAGGTTGTACCTACCATTTTGTGGGGTCGACGGAGAGGGTTCAGGAATCATGAGGCAGGCACACCTTGTTACCATAGCACAATCCTTTCCCTTGATCCAAATGGTGTTCACATGGTCACTAGGGGAGCGGATACATCCAATGAGTGAATCGTAATGATTATTGTCTTTCTTGGTATATAGATAATTCACCACTTTGTAACTCTGGGATGACTCTCCTCGATCCAACTTTGGCTCATCTGACTTACCATGTTTAGGGAATGGTTCTTTGTATATTCCCATCTTTTTATTAGGCATCTGATTTTTCTTCGAGTTGTCCACTTCTATCTCCCCATTTTCAATGAGGTCTTGGATGTAGTGACAAATTCATAGACATTTGTCTATTTTGTGTCCCTTGACATGATGTAATTCACAATAGTCATGCTCTTTGTACCATGATGGTTTTGGAGCATTTTCATCAAAGGGTTGTGTCGTGGGATAAGTCACCATGTGAGCTGCATCCAATTGTTTCAATATGACCAATACGGGCTCATTGAGAGGAGTGAACATTCTACATTTAGGTGGTGGTTGAATAGGTCCTTTGGTTAATTTAAAAGGTTGACCAGTTTGAAATTTTTGTACGTGTTTGGAATCTATGATTCCGTCTCCCACCACGTTCTTGTTTTTGTTGAATATTTTTTAGCTTTTCCGTAGGTTTTGCATTTTGGTTATCCTTAGAATGAGGTTTAATGGTTCCCTTGGCAACAAGGGATTTCTCTATTTGAATTCCCTTCTCAATAACCTCTTCGAAGGTGTGAACACAATGCATTTGCAGATGAAAAGTGATGTCTGGGTTGAGATTGGGCACAAAGATACTCACCAAGCTGTTTTTCAGGGAATGTATAATGGAAGTGACTAGCTATCCCTCTCCATCTTTGTAGGAAGCTAGCGAATGTTTCGTTGGGATGTTGTTTAGTACCACACAAGTCCGCCATGGTTATGTCACTTTCTATATTGTATGAGAAGTGTCATACAAATATTTCTACCAGTTCAGGCCATGTAAAAATAGACCCATGAGGTAAGCGAGTAAACCATTCTAAGGTTTGGCTCCCTAGACTCTTTAGAAAGAGTTGTATGAGATAATTATCACTATAGGCCACTTCTTGGCATGCCATATAAAAATATTTTACATGGTCTCGCGGGTCACCTTTCCCTCTGTATTTGTCAAATTTTGGCATGTCAATTTTTTTAGGGAAGGGTTGAAGCGTCATAGTTTTGTCAAATGGATAGGGACATAGCTCTTCATATTGATATTTTTTGCTATTCCCCATAGTGCTCTCTTGGAGGCTTGTAAGTGTCACTTTCATAGACTACATTTCTTGAGTGAGTAATTGTTCTTTGGTAGGAGAAGCAAGGATATATACATGATGGTGTTCCATATTGTCTTCTCCTTGATTTTCCAGTTGAAGTTCACTAATTTTGACCTTAGGTTTTATCTTTTGTACATTCTTGTTTGTTTCTTTTTGCACATGAGATGTTAACAAAGCCAATTGTCGACTAAGGTTGCTAATTTGTTGCTGAATAGTGACTTCTTCTTCGAAAGGTTCCTCTTCTTCTTCATGTTGCAGAGGTTGTTCAACATTTTCGTGTTCTATTCTGACTTTACGTGGTACTTTAAGGAAAGGTATTTGATATCCTTTTACGTTATCATTTCCCATGTTAGAAGTAGAAGCATGTCCATGTGTTAAGATATCATCCATGTTAATAAGGGGTTTCTCCTCTTCATTATCATCATTTGTAGGTGGGATTATTTCTTGTTCAATAGGCATTCTGGCTCCCAATTCTACAACTCGTGCCAGTACCTGATCCTTGTTTCTAAAAAGGAATTCATCTAACAAGGTGGGGTCGAAGTCAAACTCCGCATGTGGGGATTCCAACTCGTCACTGCTATGATCTATCATTTCTTCTACTTCTTTTTCCATGGAAAATAAAGGCCCAAGATCATGGCCAATAAAAGGGTTTGACCCTTGTTTGTTTGAGGCTTCCCAAGTTTGCACTTGTCTGGTTTCCAAAGCCTGCCTTTTGAGTCCTAATCATGTTTTAGGAGCCATAATGTGTAATAGGTTCACTAAGGTATCTGTGAATGTGTTCAAATATTTTTATCAAACCTAAGTGAAAAGAAGGAATGTCAAGAGTATTATGAATGTCAAAGAAACAATGTGACACAATGATTTGCAAACAAGAATCAGTCACACAATGTTGAGTTTCAAACCAAATAATCAAATGAAGTACTTCCTAAAATTTTTCTTTGAAAAGGTAGTTGGTGTCGTATGATGATTAACAAAATGTCCCTACTTATGTTGAGTTCAAAGAAATGAACAAGGCGTAAGTAATAACAAGAAGTTAACGTGACCTCCAAACAAAGTATACTAGAAGCAAGCCCAAATTCAATCAAGACCTATATTCCAAAGGGTGTCAGTTACGATTGTGGGTGACACAACAATTTCACCAAGATATGTTAACCAAACTTTATGAGAAAGTAAGGTATTGATATCAAGATGATATTGATATAACATGCACAAGTGGTAACACTTAACACTCTTCAGAATCGAGGTAATAATTGAAATCAAACTAAAGTGATAGTATACCTAGGAATTGTTAAAGTGTATACAGTGTAACCTTACAATATAGATATTTAGGCCAAGTTTACAAGAAACAAGACGTAAATACCAAAATTGTAGTGTCACGATATAAACAAGATAACCATTCAAAGGAGAATCAAAGTGATGAACCAAGCCTAACTATGATGATGATCTTGACTTGGGTATCAAGATCAAAAAGGCTACCAATGATATGAAAACATCTCCACACACTTTAGACGTTTAACAACCCAGCCGCAAACATGGATGGGCGTAAACAAACAAAAAAGTGGTGAAAACAATCAATTGATAACGCAAAGGTAGTCACTCTTCTTTTGATCAACAAAGTGTCAAAAGAAAGTGAAGGAAGTAGATCAATTGGGGTTGAAAAATGTTGGCCTCACTTTGGCAGAGTTTCACCTCACCTTAGGGCAAGTGAAAAACTAAGCAAAAGTAACGCTTCACACGTTCATGATGAACAATAGCTCTCAACTCAAAAATTGGCTTTGATGTGGTCTAAGTGGGATCTTGGTCAAAGATAGCTTCCTGGGTGGTTCACTTAACTAGGTGTCACCAAGACCGTCTTAAGCAAGCTCAATTTACCCAAAAATTTGCACTGACTAATTTGGGAGTATCTCGGCTTTACTTTACCCCCTTCAAGCATAGTGGGAAATAAATGCATCCATCATGTACTCTCACTGGGGTCGCCATACAGATGACTTGTGACGCTAAATCTCACAAATGGTAGTACTAGTCAAGTAGGTTATGCGGAGCACTTCCCATTTCATCCACAAGGTTCCCTCTTGCGTGGACTACTTTGGGGTTCCTAGGACCACCCCCATTGTTGTAGCTTAAGGCTTATGCCAAAGGGGTTATGTCCTAGTTTTAAGTGGATGGGACGTACCCTTATCCCAACCTGTAAATATAGTGTGTTGATTGTGGTGTGTTTTTTTATCTTTTTTAAATTGGATGTGGTTTTCTTGAACACCTTTTGGCAACCTGCATGGAAACTGTATTAGTAATTTGGTTTTGTTTCAACTCCACCCTTCTTTGACAAGTGTTTGTGGTTCTGCACAATGGATTAGTAGTTTTCCATAAAAAAAATAAACATCATTTCTGATTCTCAAGATCTCCCTAAGACGCAAGAGAAGAGCATACGTGACGCAAAATCCAAGAATTCAACAAATGGAAACACTTAATTCAAACGTGAAATATATCTTTGCTCAATTTTGGACATTCAACATATTCTTAAAGCAACAAAAGACATAAGAATCATTTCTGATTCCCAAGATCACCCCAAAAGATGTGAGGGAAGAGCATACACGATCTTACTCTTATAATTAACATGCAAGGTTCATTCCATGTCTAGTCTAGCATATCCATTCAAAAAAATAAAACATGCAATGATGTTAGTACCTTAGGAAACAAATTTTCACAAATATGAAAGTAATATGCCAACTCAAACAGAAGCACCTGCGCACGGGTTAGGACATGTGCGCGTGGTTTAGGGCGTATGCGCCCTCTATGTAAATCTAAATCCACAGTGCACCTGCGCCACCTGAGAGATGCTCTACACTAGGATATGGACATGTGCGCCACGGTTTAGGAGTGTGCATCAAGATTGGAAAAGAGGAGGTACGAAAACTTAGACATTGTGCCTATGCCACCTAAGAGATGTATGCGTCAGGATACGGGTGTGTGCGCCAGGGTTAGCAAAAAGGAGGTACAAAAACTCAGACAGTGTGCTTGCACCACCCGAGAGATGCATGTGCCAAGATATGGGCATGTGCGCCAAGGTTTAGGCGTGTGCGCCAGGGTAGTAAAAAGGTGGTATAAGAATTCAAACAGCGCACTTGCGCCACCTGAAATATTCATGTGCTAGGATTATGGTATGTGCACTAGGGTTAGGGTATATGCGCTAGCCTGACAAGTTTCTAGCAGCAGTGAAGGTACAGTATGAGCAGAGTGTGTGTGCACTAGAACATGTGTTTGTGCCAGGTTTATTGTGCATGTACCAGGGTTTGGTGTGCTTGTGTTAAGGTTTGTGTACCTGTGCCCATCTTGTAGTCAAAATATGGCCAAAGACACCAAAAATCTCAAAACACTCCAAATTTTAGTATGTTAGCTTGAAATTGACAACAACCCATTAGAATTAAAGCTCTAAATGAAAACCTACACATGTAATATTAGCAAAATCCTAAGAAATTGAACATTATTTTCCATATGTGTATATCAAGGGTTAGCCAAAAACTTGAAATAACAATAAAATTTGAGCTAGAATGTTAAGGGACTAAGGACCTGTCCCACTGGGCGTGTCAAATATGTATGCATGAATTTGTTAGCAAGTAAAAAGTTAGAACTAACACCTAGTAGTCCTAAAACAAAGCTAAATCAAAATCAATGCATCATCATGCTAAGAGCTTAAACAAGCTAACTAAATCTATAACATCTATGCATTAGAACATGAAAAATATTTCAAACTAACATGTTAAATTCATTAATCTCTATCTCTTATTGAATGCTAAATCAATAAATGAAGTGAACCTATGTAGATCCTTAGCAATCAAAGAGTTTGATTTTATGTTTGAATCCCAAGGTTTTCAAGAATGGAGTCTTGTCAATCCATGGCTACAAGACCATTTTACATATCTCCATATGACTTCAAAACTTGGATGGATGAATACAAGAAATGGAAAGGCAAGCTCTCTAATGGAAGAATGCTCTAAGATGATAAATGGCTATAGTGTGTGCTATATGCTCATTTAGGAATGTAAAGGTGTAAGTGTAAAGGTAGGAGGAGGGCTCTTTATATAGCCCAATGGATAGAAGAATCTCTACATCCTCCTTCATGTGGGATAAATGGAGAGGTTGGGTTAGTTATGGATAAGAGAGGTTTAGAAAGGGTTGAGTCAACCTTAGGAGAGTTTAGTTTGTCCTTTAGTGACCCATGGGGTTTGAGGGGCTTTATTAATTAATCAAAGTGATTAATTAATAGATGTGCAAGCTTATAGAAGCTTTTTAGAGGAATAATCAACATGATTTAGACTATGAGAGGGATTTAATCAAATAAATGATGATCTATTGATTTAATGGAAGAGGAAGCTAATTAATTAATAATAATTAATTAGTCTAGATAGAAAGGGGGATTAATTAATTAGAAATAATTAATTAATATAGATAGAAAGGGGAGCTTAATTAATTAGAAATAATTAATTAATCTAGATAGAAAGGGGAGTTGATTAATGGAAGGTCGTTAATTGGTGTATTGGTTGGATAGAAGAGTTAATTAACTAGTGTAATGTCGCTAATTAATGGTGATATAAGAGGAAGTGTGCTATATTGACGATATGTCATCAATTTGCGGGAAAGAGGATAATTAGCGCAATTTAAGTATTTAAATTGCTTGGGTTAAATTATATTAATTTAATTATTTGTAGACACCGAAATCGTGTCCTAATCACCTTGGTCCCCTAGCGTGGCCCTATAATCACTTCCTCATCCTCAACACCTTATCACCTACCTCCTGCACCCCACACATTTTAATTTAATTACTTTAATTAAATTAATGTCATTTATCTCCATACATATTAATTTAATTATTTTAATTAAATTAATGACCTTTTACCCACACACACATTAATTTAATTATTCACATTAAATTAATTCACTACCCTCACACACCTATTTAATATAATTGCCTTTATTAAATGCACCTCACCTAACCACCCCCATCATTTGACCCATTAACCTAAACCCTAAACCAAGGTCCTAAATAAAACCTAACATTAGACCCATTCCCTCACCTCACATTTAAAAGCCTCCTAAGGTCAGTTTTCACCCTGAGAAAAAGAAAAAAAATTTATCAAATGGCGGAGCAACTTCCCAGGCAATTTTTGAACAACCCGAGATATCTCACCCAAACCGATGTCGGTTCACCCTAAACCAATGCCGGTTATACCGGAATGGACCAAATGGCCTATTTAGACCCATCTACAGCTTTGTAATACGGGTTGGAAAACTTCTGATCTCGAGTTTGATCTCTTTAGACATGACAGCAGAACAAAGATTGATTTGTGATCAACAAAGGCAACCAAATACACTGGCACAATAGTGAAAATTTCTTCCCAACATCCTCTAACGCAACAACTTCTTCATTATTCTTCAAATATGTACCTCACAGAAGAGTAAGTATCCTCCTTCCATCTATTTCATTTTCCTATCATCATCTGTAATATTTGTGGTAAAGGAACCTAGTCTTTTACCCTCTATCCATTCCCTCTCTCCAGTTACAGCCACCTTCCATACCCAATCATCTTAATTTACTTGGCCCAATTTCCTATTTGACCTCCTCAGTAGTCTCAGACCTTCGCAACATATCTACACCCCCTCTGTGATCAATCCCTATCCTCTATCCACTCTACTTTTGCCCCAAAACTCCAAAAACTCAGACTGTGTGATTCTACCAACCCCCGACTTAACCATCGTCGGTTCTCTCTAACCGTCGCCGGTTACAGTAAAACCATCATCGGTTTTATAAAACCATGGTCGGTCTCTATGTCGCTTGATCTCTGCTAGAATAACAACCTGTTTGTGACCCACACCTATTTTACCTTCAGATCTGTATCTAACCTAGCCTGTTAGCTCAGATTCACCTATAACCAACCTACTTGACCTCTGGATCTCCTTCTAGCCTAGCCTGTTAGATTAGATCTAGCCTATTGTGTTTTTTATGAGATGCCTAAATCATATTAAACTACAGTAGGACAATATTTACTTTATTTCAGCATTGAATTATTTTAAATAGTGGATTGACAGCCATCTAGGAAGTATCACACTTCTAGGATCTAGCATATGCTAGGAAGTTCACTACACATATTGTTTAACTCTCTTTGGTGGTCTTGTTTTGGTTCTTATACAGGTAGTTCCTCCTAGCCAAAAGGAAGGCCTCATAATCACTTTGATTCAGAATTCTAATATGCGCGCATGCAACCTTCAACCATCCTAAAACAGGTATTCCTCTTACCACCTTTACCTTATCTGTTTCGTCAAGTACTTCTCAAAAAACTAAGAAATCAGGTGAAACATTATTATCTCAATATAATGTTATATTATTTTTTAGTTTTCCATGAGATGTATTTGAATGTTTTGATTTTTCCGACTAAATACATTTGATTGTTTTGGGATTTTTAAAATTTATACGATTTTTTTTGCAATTTCTAGAAGTTTTCTGAAGCTCTGTGTAAGAAAATGAAGAAAAATGGATTCCCCCAATGATAAAAGGGATGTAAAAGGGAAAAATGCCTCATGTATGTGCAAGAAGTGACAATAAAAAGTTTCCCCCAATGTTATATGGGAATATACAAAGGTAAACTCTTTGCATGTATAAGTAGGACCATTCGGATCAAGGCCAAGAGGCACAGGCTCAAAAGTATCTCAAACACATGCAAATACTAGCTTAGGAAAAAGCCACCATAATCCTAGGTATGACTTGTTTTTTAACAACGGACCCTCTAATGGTGCCAGAAACTGGTTTTCACCAAAGGATTTGTCCAAAGTGGCACAATTGCGTGGGTTTCACCCTTGGACACATTGATTTCTCTTTACTTTTTCTGATTTTATATTTTTTGTTGATTTTCTAATATTTGAGGGACCCATACTTAAGCATAGAAATGCTTGAGATGCATGGCATTCATTGGTTTCCTAAGTTCATCACCATTAGATTCACCAAGCTTGTATGAACCTAAACCAAATTTAGCGACCACGACATATGGCCCTAACTAGTTACACTCAAACTTACCTTTCTTTTCACGATTCTTGGGTGTATTGAACTAATTTTCCTCTAGAACAAGGTCTCCTACCTCAAATTAGAGAGGTATGATTCTTTTTTTTTAACCTTGATGCAGTTGATTCTGATACACTTTGAGGTGATCAAGGGTGTGAAAGCACTTCTCATCCTATAGCTCCATATATACTATCTGATCCACTCTGTAGTCCTCCTCTTTATCCAAGTAACATCTTAGCTCTATGCGCAAAGAGGGGAGCTCGATCTCAAGGGGTAATACGACTTCTGTGCCAAAACTAAGGAATATGGAGTAGCACCCGCAGGGGTGCAGATGGATGTTTTGTAATCCTAGAGGGTGGGATGAATCTATAAAATTCCAATTATGACCATTTTTATTCACCGCCTTCTCGATAATATGAAAAAGGGTTTTATTTGAGGCTTCAGGATGATCATTACCTTGATGGTAATAGGGGGTTGAATACTTGAGTTGGATTTTAAAGTGTTGACACAACACCTTCACATTTTTTTTCTTGAATGACTTACCATTGTCATCTACCATGGCCGAGGGGATACCATATCAGTTAATGATATGGTTCATTATAAACTTGGATATCTACGCACCAGTGACATAGGTGAGAGGAACAACCTCTACCCACTTCGTGAAGTACTCAGTGGTAGTAATAATGAACATATGGCCATCAGATAATGTATGGGTAATCTTACTGATGAGATTGGATCCCCACTTTGAAAAAGGCCTTGGTATGGTAATAGGTTACAATGATTGGACTGACACATGTATCAAGTTACCGTATTTCTGACATAGAATTTATTTCTTTACGTAATTGCAATAATTAGTCTCCATTGTAGGAAAATAATAGCCTACTCTTAGTATCTTTTTAGCTAAGACTATCTCACTTGTATGAGCTCCACAGATTCCTTTTTGCATCTCCTTAACTACTAAGATGGCTTCGTCTGCATTAAGACAATGCAACAAATTCCTGTCATAGCCTCTACGGTAGAAAGTGCCCCCAAGTAAGGTGTAGCAGGCTATGCGATAAATAAGGTTTATTTTGTTATAATGGGAAATGTATGAAGGGAATGTTCTAGCATGAAGTTAATTGAATATGTCATTATACCAAGGGGAAAAGGGACCAACAACTTCACATACCAAACATGACTTCGGTATGTCATATATTGGTATTCGTAGATGCTAGACAAAGAAAGGCATGTAATTATTTCCAGGTGGGATGTGTAACATAGACCCAACCGTATCCATAACATCCATTCCTCAATTCTGTCCTCTAGGGATCTGCTCAAATGATTCCTTCAGAGTGTCAACCATTTTTTGTAAGGAAGAATTTTTTCATCCTTAAATTTTTATTCATCAGTTACCTATTTGATGATTAACATGGAATCACCTATTACATTCACTTGTTTAATATCCCACTTGATAGCAAGTTTCATCCCTATAATAAGGACTTCCTATTCTTATATATTACTTTTACATGGGAACTCAAGTCAAAATGCTTGAGGGATCAAATCTCTTGAAGGGGTGATCATCACAACTCCTACACCTGAACCATGAAATTTAAAGGAGTCATCAAAATATAGATGCCACATAATATATTCCTCAAGGTACATTATAGAGGCATCTGTAAGTTCCAAACTTAATGGTTTAGTACCTAGCAAAGGGGCTTTAACTAGTTGATCCATCAGCACTTTCCCTTTAACTAATTTTTTATGGGCGTACTCAATATCAAATTCACTAAGTAGGATGATCCAATTAGTCATCCTTCCTGTAATTACAGGTTTTGATAACAATTATTTCAATGGTTCCAATTTTGATATGATTTTGGTCTTATTATTCAAAAAATAATGACAAAGTTTTTGTAAAGTAAGAATGACGGCTAAACAAGCCTTCTCAATCTGTTGATAGTTGAGCTTGTAAGCGATCAATGCACGAATAAGGTAGTAAATATATTTATCTCTCTATTCTATATCATATTGGGCCAATAGTGTTCCAATTGTGAATTGAGTAGCAGAAATATACAGTAGTAGTGTTTCACCCGCGGTACGTAGAATTAGCATAGGGGATTCAACTAGATATTCCTTAAGCAAAGAAAACTCTTCTTGTTGTTCTGGACCCCAATGAAAGTCCACATTTTTCTTCAGAAGATGTCTAAATGAGTGGCACTTATCTGTGAGCTGGGAGATGAATATTCTGATTACTTGACTCTTTCCCTGTAAAATACACAGTTACTTGATGTTCTTAGGAGGAGGTATCTTTGTTATGGAAGTAACATTTACATGATCTACTTCAATTCCTCTCCTTGAAACAATAAAACCTAATAATTTTCATGATACCACATTAAATACATATTTCTTTTGGTTGAGTCTAACCTTATAATCTCTAAGACGCTAAAAGATGTGCCATAAGATAGTTGGGTGATCTTCTCTAGTCCTAGATTTACCCAAGATGTCATCCACATAGTCTTCCATTATGTCATTTAGCATATCATGAAAGATGATAGTCATATCCCATTGATATGTTGCACATGCATTCTTGAGGCTGAAGGGCATGACTTGATTGCCAAATTTCCCCCATGGGGTCATAAAATTTTTCTTGTGTTGATCTTCCTCAGTAGTTTTAATCTGATTATACCCTAAAAATCCATCCATGAGTGATAGAATTTTGTAACCAACTGTTGATTCGACAATTATGTAAATGTTACTAAGAGGGAATTCATCCTTAGGACAAGCTTTATTTATATCTCTAAAATCTTTACAGATTCTAATGCCAATGGGTTTCTTTTGTACAGGGACTATGTTTGAAATCCACTCTGAATAATCAATACTCCTGATGAATCCTCCTTTTAATAATTTCTCCAACTCTTCTTTTACCAATAAGGTGACATAAGGATGCATCTTTCTAGGATTTTGTTTTATAGGCTTTTCCTCTTTATGCATAACTAGGTTATGCACTACTAATTTTAGATCTAACCCTAGCATGTCCATGTAGGACCAAGCAAATATATCTAAAAATTCATGAAAAATCATAACAAAGGTCTTATGTTCTTGGGTTGGGAGCTAAGCTCCCAACTTGACCATTCTAGGCAATTCCTCTCTACCAATGTTTACATTTATGGTCTCCTCCACAAGCAATTTGGATTCTTCCTCCATGCGTGTAGGATCAGGGTTGAGATTGAGATCTTCTTCTTCTAAGGGCATCTCAATGAGATTTTCACCCTTAGGCTGGTCAACTTTTTTGTCCACTAGTTTTTATTTTTTTTGTCTACAAGTGCCTCAAAAAGGTTTTTACTGTAGGACTTGGACTTATAATTTTTTCAAGGCTTCTCTATGGAAATATTTCCCTTGCTTAATTTTGTACTTTGGTGACCACATAACTCAGTCTCTTCCTTGAAATACGTGCATGTGTCAAGGTTGATAAAGAAACCTTTCTTATGATCACCCACTGGAATGTCATCACGAAAACCCATAAACTCACCAATCACTTCGTTGTTTTCAAAGATGTCGATTGGTATATGTTTTTTTTTGTCCTAGTTAACAAGTGATGGGTAGAAAAGGTTTAATTTTGGAATGGTAGGGGATATGACATGGGTTATAGTCAAGATATATGTGTCAGAAAACAAGTTCATGGAGGCAAGGTCTTCATAAAGACTACATTGGAAATTTGTTTCACTTTTGTATTCAGACAAACTATCTTCACATTCAGAAGAGGAAGCCTCAAATTTTTGGGGATGGGACCCATATGGCCAAATGCCAATACTATATTTGCAAACCTTACAATGTGGTATTGGAAGATCTTCCTACATACCTTGCTCATTTATGTTGTAGCCATATCCTCTGTATCTCATAGAATACATCATTTTATTAGGGATAACATACTTGGGTGATTGATAGCATTGAGCCATCTCATCATCCAAAGGTTGGGATACAATATTATTAAGCATCTTTTCATCTACTAATAAACCACCAAGAGTAAAACTATATACGTTGTAATTATCTCTAGACCGTTGATATTTGTGGGTAGGCCTACCCCATATTTTAGCCGATAGAGGGAATTTAAAAACTAAAAGGTCCTATTGGAGATCATATTCTCCACAGCCATTTGCAACAACTTTCACCTCCCATGAATCAAAGGGAGAATCTGATGTAGAAGCTCTATTATCATTAGTAGACAAGGTATCTGGATCAACTCGTGAGGCAAGCACCTTCGATTGAATTGGAACGGCCATCTCTATAGAAGGGAACTTATAAGTGGTGCGAAAATAACCCGAAAATGCTCTGCAATGAGAAAAACGCCGAGAATCCCCCTAAATAGTGATTTTTTATCCTTCAGGATATAACTTCAAAAACTGGTGATACATAGAAGGTATGACCTGCATGGGATGAATCCATGGGTGACTAATTAGTATGTTATAAGGAAACTCCAAGTTTAAAACATGAAACTTAGAATCATGAGTAGTAGGCCTTACTCCCAGCGAGAAAGTGATCATGTCGACTGATTTTCATTTTGCATTATCATACAGCTTAATGGTAATGACCTTAGTTTCTATATTAGGTTCAGTACAACCTAGTTATTGAACCAGTTTCAAAATATAAACATTCAAACTTGATACACCATCCACAAGCACCCTTTTTATCTTCTTACAATTGATAATGACCTCAATGTGTAAGGGCGAATTATGGGTAGGATCCTCTTCAGGAATCTCTTCATGACTAAAGGTTATGTGCTCCATTGGAGCAATCTATGTAACCATGGCTTGGAAGTGTGTAGGGTCAATATCAACTGACACTCCTGACCCCTGTAATGTTTTACAAATAATGTATTTATAAACATTATATATTTTGAGAAGATCTAAGTTCTAGATCTTAGCAGTAGTTTTTTCAATTTTCTCTAAAACATCATAATGACTATCCTAAGGGGTGGACAGGGAGGTTCTTAGATAACGAGGTGATCACGTAGTGTTGCCACGACACACTCTGTTTTAATCTTAATGGTGTTGATATTCTCAAAAGGTGGATTAACACAACCAATTAGGGCATCAAAATAATTATTCATTCTTAAAACATAGTTGGCATTTTTTGTTTGGAATGACTATCCTTGATCTAAATCTTCCTTCCTTTTATTATGCTTAGGGAAAGGTTATTTATAAATTCCCAAGTTTGTTTTGGAATATTTATTAGGGGCAGAGGAATCCATTTCCACATCACCACTATCAATTAATTCTTGGATGAAGTGTTTCAACTTCAAACATTTATAAGTTTTGTAACCCTTAAAATAATGAAATGCACAATATTAATTTTCTCTAAACCATTATATCTTAGGTGTGTCATCTCCATAGGGTATAGTTTTCAGGTATTTAACCATGTTGACTGACTCTAGCTGTTTTAATATCGACGACATAGAGTTAGATAGAGGGGTAAAAGCACATCATTTAAACTCGGGGGTCGGAGTTCCCTTAGCAAGTTTCAAAGGATCATGGTTTTAAACCACCTATACTCATTTGGATTCCATTATACCATCACCTATGACATTTTTTTTCTTGTTTAGAATGAACTTTGATTTTTCATTAGGCTTTGAATCGTGATTATCGCATGAGAAGGGTTTTTAAGTCCCTTTTGGAAACAATGCTTTTCCAATTTGACTACCTTTTTATATGACCTCTTCAAATGGGTTTCCACAATGTATTTGCAAGTGGAAAGTAATCTTGGGGTGTAAGTTAGGTACAAATATGATAACTAGTTGTTTCTCTGGTATAGTGCATGTTAGGGAATAAGAGATAAAATATGCGGAATAATCCCTCACAGAATCGCAACAATAGAAACTAATATGCAGAAAATATTACAGATCTCAAATAAAAGTGTACAATAAAATAACACAACACAAAGAGACAATATTTAACATGGTTCACCAAATTTGGGCTACATCCACCAAGAATCACTTGCTCATATTTTATTACAAGCCACCACTCTCTCAATACAATACCCAGATCTGTTTGGAGCTATGCTCAACAAACTCTACAGAATTCACACCCGAATTCAAAGCACATCTGCAATGTTTTTCATACATCTATCATATGCATAAAACCATATAAATAGAAAACTTCTTAAGTAGTTTTACAAAACCGTGGGTATCAAAACCATGGGAAAAAACCATCCCATAAACCTATGGGTCAAAATCCCACCTTTATGAGAAAATCATGTTTCCCGATATATCGGGCACGTTTTAAGGCCCAAAACAAAATTTAACCTGGTGAGGATACATGAAAAGTGTATAGTAATCTTAGTGTACAGTATTCAACACTTTCACACATGAAAATAGGCTCCACAACCTAACAATATCCCACTTGGAGACTAGTTTTCCTCTTAGCAAACTTCTCAACCCTTCACTAGTTTTCGTGAAGACCAACCAAAGCTGAACACAACTTTAGTTTTTCCCTTGTGACCACCTTAGTCATCATGTCTGAAGGATTCTGACTGGTATGGATCTTCTCCAGCTTTAACTTATCTTCCTCCAAAGTTGTCCTAATGAAATGGTACCTTAACTGTATATGCTTCATCCTAAAGTGGAAAGTAGAGTTCTTATCTAGGTGTATAGCACTTTGACTATCTCTATGTAGCTTTCCTTCCTCCTGCTTATGCCCCAACTCCTCAAGAAATTTTTGTAACCAAATCATTTCTTTTCTTTCCTCTGTGGCAGCAACATACTCAGCCTCTATGGTTGACAAAGCCACCAGCTTCTATAGTCATGAAATCTAGCTCACTGTTGTCCCACCTATAGTGTAAACATAACCTATCGTACTCCTCCTGTTGTCTACATCTCCAGCCATATCTAAATCTACATAACCACACAAAGTGGTGTCTGATCCACTGTAGCACAAAACTATCTCCATTGTCCCTCCCAAATACCAAAGGATCCACTTTACTACCTGTCAGTGATCTCTGCCTGGATCACTCATAAATCTACTCAAAGCTCCCACTGCATGTGTAATATTAGGCTTGGTACACACCATGACATACATCAAACTACCAACTACTAATGAGTAAGGTACCTTGGACATTTATTTTATCTCCTACTCTGTCTTGGGACACTGCTCCTTTGATAACTTGAAATGGCCTGCCAAAGGAGTCCCAACCGGTTTAGCATCCTGCATATTAAACCTCTCCAAGACTTTCTTAATGTAATCTTCCTGAGATAACGTCAACTTTCATTTCTTCCTATCCCGAGATATCCTCATACCAAGGATTTTTTTGGCTGCCCCTAAATCCTTCATAGCAAAGGATTCACTTAGCTGCTTCTTGAGTACTTTTATTTCCTGCATGTTTTTACCTGCAACCAACATTTCATCCACATACAGACACAAGATAATATAACTGCCATCCTCAAATTTCTTTGTATACACACAATTTTCAGAATGACATTTAATATAACCTTGCTCCATCATGAAGCTATCAAATTTCTTATACCATTGACGTGGAGCTTATTTCAAGCCATACAAGCTCTTCTTCAGCTTACACACCATCTCCTCTTTACCTTTGATCTCATAGCCCTCTGGTTGTTGCATATATAGTTCCTCCTCCAAATCACCATGGAGAAATGCAGTCTTTACATCAAGTTGTTCTAAGTGCAAGTATTCTACTACAACTATTCCTAGAACAGTTCTAATAGAATTCATTTTTACTACAGGAGAAAAAATCTCATCAAAATCTATACCTTTTTTCTATACAACCCCTTGACCACCAACCAGGCCTTGAATCTTTTCTTGCCTCCTTCTTCCTCTTTGACTTTGAACACCCACTTGTTATGTAATGCTGTTTTACCTACGGGTAGCTTCACCAAATCCCATGTCTGGTTCTCCATGAGAACCTAATGCTCCTCATCCATGGCTACTCCCACTTCTTCCTGACATCTACCTACATTGTTTCATCAAGGATCTTTGGTTCTCCACTATTAGTGAGTAATAAATAATAAAGAGAAGGAGAAAAACGTCCAAGTTCTCTTCTTACCCTAGAAGACCTCCTCAATATAGGAGTTTGGGGTTCATGTTGAGGAGGTTCTTGAACTAATTCATGTGTCACTTTTCCATCCAGAAAATCCTCTACCGTTGCATATTCTTTCTTGGATTCTTCTCTATTTTTCTACAACTGTTGCTTATACATGATTTTCTCATTAAAGACCACATCCCTAGATCAAATTATTTTCTTGTCCTTAATACTCCAACATTTATATCCAAAGTCATCACCACCATAACCAATGAAAGTACATTTTTCTGACTTAGCCTCTAGCTTGGTCCTATCATCATTGTCTATATGAACAAACACGTCACATCCAAAGACTCTAAGAAATGAATAATCAACTTTCTTACCATACCAAGCCTCCTCAGGTATGCCTCCATCCAAAGCACTTGAGGGTCCTCTATTTATCAAGTACACAATTGTGCTCACCGCTTCTACCCAAAAAGAAAGAGGCAATCCTGCATGTAACCTCATGCTCCTAGCACGTTCCATTATTGTTTTGTTCATCCTTTCTGATACCCCATTCTACTGCAGAGTTCCTGGAACCGTCTTTTTCCTATGGATTCCATTCTTAGAATAGTAATCATCAAATTCATTGCTGTAATATTCCCCTCCATTCTCTTACCTGAGACATTTTAGCTTAAGACCTGTTTCATTATCTACCAAGGCTTTCCATTTAACAAAAGTATCAAATACATCAGATTTGTTTCTAATACAATAAACCTAAAATTTCCTTGTTGCATCATCAATAAAAGTAACATAATAACTTGAACCCCTAAGAGATGATACCTGAGACGGCCCCCACACATCAGAATGCACCAACTCTAACTTACGCTCTTTCTTTGTACATCCAACCTTGAGAAACCTTACTCGCTTTTGTTTCCCATATATGCAGTCCTCAAAGAACTCCAAACCTAATTCTGTATATCTAGGAAAATCCTTTTTTATGATCTCCATGCCCTTATGGCTCATATGACCGAGCCTATAGTGCCACAATGTTGTATCTACTTCTGAAGCCATAAGATTACAAAAATTAGTGTTATAAGTGGTTAAATACAAGGTTCCAACCTTCTTACCTCTTGCCACCACAAGAGCACCCTTGGTAAGCTTCCAAGAGTCCATTGTAAATATCACAGTACAACCATCACTTCCCAACTATCTTGCCGATATCAAATTTTGTCTTAATATAGGCACATGTCTGACATCCTTCAATAGCCAAGTATTCCCATTCTGTATCTTAACCTGAACAGAACCTTTTCCAACTATGCTACAAGGCTCATCTTCACTAAGAAAAACATGCCTAAAATCTCCTTGAACATAATCAACAAAATAATGCCTATTTGGAGAAGGATGGAAAGAAGCCCCCGAATCTAAAATCCAAGATTCAGTAATATTGTGCAAAGAAAGAATCAAAGCATCCTGACATACATTACCTGTTGCCACATTTACCTCCTTGTTTTCTTCCTATTGTTTCTTCTTGTCCCGAAGCTCCCAACATTCCTTCTTTACATGCCCAGACTTTCCACAGTGCCAACATACTATCTTGCTTTTTGATTTTGACCTTGTCTGATCCTTTGATTTTCCAGGGTTTCCTCTATTCTTCTGTCTTCCTCTAGTTTCCACTGTCAAAGCATTCCCTGAATTAGAAGATTCACCAAAGCTTTTTCTTCACATTTCCTCACTTAGAATCACCCCTACAACATCCTCAAACTTCAACTTTGAGTTAGCAGGAACCGAGTTGCTTACCGCCATTACCAGGCTATTCTAACTCTCAGGTAAATAACATAGAACTAATAAAGCCCTAACTTCTTCATCAAATTATATTGTAACCAAAGCTAGCATATTTACAACTGTATTAAAATCATTTAGATGATCTACTATTGAACCATTCTCAAACATCTTCATATTAAATAAATTTTTCATTAAAAATATCTTATTAGAGGCAGAGGGTTTTTCATACAACTTCCCTAATGCATCCATCAATTCTTTTGTAGTCTTTTCCTTTAAAACATTAAATAATACTGAAGATGCAAGACACAGCCGGATTATCCCAAGTGCCTTCCTATCCAGAAAATCCCATTCCACATCTGTCATGCTCGAGTTTTTGTTCACCTTCTTAGAAAGCGGAGTATAAAGATTCTTCTGATAAAGGTAATATTCCATCTGCATCTTCCAAAGACTGAAATTTTACCTGTTAAATTTATCAACCCTAGATCTTCCATCATCTGCCATAGCTCCCACTCAAGATAAAAATTTCCCTGCGATTCAACACTTTTACAAACCAAACCAGGCTCTGATACCAATTGTTAGGGAATAAGAGATAAAAAATGTGGAATAATCCCTCACATAATCGTAACAATAGAAACCAATATGCAGAAAATATTACAGATCTCAAATAAAAGTGCAGAATAAAATAACACAACACAAAGAGACAATATTTAACGTGGTTCACCAAATTTGGGCTACATCCACCAAGAATCACTTGCTCAGATTTTATTACAAGCCACCAATCTCTCAATACAATACCCAGATCTGTTTGGAGCTATGCTCAACAAACTCTACAAAATTCACACCCGAATTCAAAGCACATCTGCAATATTTTTCATACATCTATCATATGCATAAAACCATATAAATAGACAACTGTTTAAGTAGTTTTACAAAACTGTGGGCATCAAAACCATGGGCAAAAACCGTCTCATAAACCTATGGGTCAAAATCCCGCCCATATGAGAAAATCACGTTTCCCGATATATCGGGCACGTTTTAAGGCCCGAAAAAAAAATTCCCGAACCCTGGCGAGGATACATGCAAAGTGTATAGTACTCTTAGTGTATAGTCTTCAACACTTTCACACATGAAAATAGGCTCCACAACCTAACAAAGCAAAGGAAGCAACTAGCGAGCCCTTATCATCTTTGTAATAAACTATCGAAGATTTCATTGTTTCGTTGTTTTACATTACACAAATCTATCATGGTAACATCATTTTCCATATTAAATGAAAAGTGAAGAACAAATTGTTTTGCTAATTCCAACCATGTATAAATGGACCCTTTAGGTATATGTAAAAACCATTCAAGCGTTTGACCCCCTAGACTCTATGGGAAAAGGCAAATGAGATAATTATCACTAAACGTGACCTCTAGACATGCCATGTAAAATTATTTAATGTGGTCTATTGGATCACCTTTACCCTTGTATTTTTCAAACTTGGGACAGTCAAAGTAATGAGGGAAAGTTACTTACAACATATCCCTATCGAAGGGATATGAGCATAGCTTCTCAAACTAATACTTTTTACTATTTCCTACATTGCCTTCTTATAAAGTAGTGAGGTTTTTCTTCACAAATAACCACTCTTGGTCAAAGATTTTCCCCTATATAGGTGATGTTGGCATGTATAAGTAGTTAAGTCTAGTTGTTTCACTGCATGTATTGTCTGTGTATAAATCCTCATCTGACTCTTTACATTTTTCTTAATGAGGAGTCTTGGCATAAAATTCCTGATATGAAGCCTTAGATTTTTCTTTTCTAGGAGTCTTTGTTTGTTCCTTATTAACATGTGAAGCCAAGCTTACCAATTGGCGAGTAAGAGCTTGAAATTTTTGTTCTAAGGTAACCTCTTAGGTGGGTATCTCTTCACAATTCTCACAAGGGTGAGGTTATTCACGATTAGCATGTTCTTCATGATCTTCACAATGACTTTTGACAACAGGGATGTGATATCCTCCATCATTTTGAGAAGGCATTTCTTCCTCATTCTATTGGTCAAAAGTAGAAGCATGTAGTGGGTTTAATATTTCATCAATGTTACGTGGAGGATACTCTATTTCTTCCTCTTCTTTGACCATGCCGAAAAGGAGAGAGGGATCAAAGATAGATGGAAACTTTTCCCCTAATTCTACAACACGCATAAGAACCTCATGTCTCTTTTGAAACAAGAAGTTATCTATTTGGGTGGGACTAAATTCAAATTCCACCTGACGAGAATTCTCCTCACCACCACTATGATCAACCATGGCGTTTTCTCCAAAAATTGGATTTAACTTGTCATTCACAAAGGTATTTGACCTTAATATTCGATGCCCCATCCTTTTGATAGGAGGCATAATAAGAAAGGTTTTACTAAGGTTTATTTAAAATGGACCCTAGGTAAAACTAAGTAGTGTAAAGACTTCAAATCATCACAAAGAATGTCAAATAATTAATGGCAACCAATCCAAAAGATAAAGGGAATATGAAATAAGAATACAAAATAATAAATAATGACACACTAAAAATTTACAGTATAGTAAGAAGTATCTAGGACCAAAAAATCAAGTACAATACTATGATCCAATCACAAGAATAACTACTCCCTATGTTCTCAAAGATAGGTTTGGTGCAAATAATGACAACACAATATCAATACTTAAGTCAAGTTTAGAATAAACAAGACCTAAATACTAAGAAGGTGTTTACATGATCTCAAAAAAATATATACTAAAACAAGTTTAGACACAAACAAATTCCAAGTCTTGAAAATGATAGCTACAAATGCAAGCATCGCAACAACACTAGTTGGATAAATTAATCAAGCTTTGTATACAAAAAAATATTTTAGTATCAAAAATATGTTACCACAATGCGAGAAGTGTAATGATGACACTTTTTAAAACTCAAGGCAATGTTGGGATCAAAACTAAGTCTAATTATATCAAGAAGTTGTTATTTATGCGAGCAACGTAATAATACAACTTAGAGACTTAAATCAAGTTTCACAAAGGAAACAAGATGTAAGTATCAAAATTGTATTGATATAATGTGAGCAACATAACAACTCAAAGGAAGTCAATGATGAGACAATATAGCTACAATGATAATGAGTCTTAATATGGATGTGAGACAAAGGGCCTACTAGAACATGAAGACGTACCATTCACACCTTCAACACTCACATTCTGGCATTGCAACCTAGTCATGTGAGTAGAATACAAAAGTGGTGGACATAATTATCTCTAGCGCTATCCACATATGTTTCTTTCTTTTGTCCCAAAAGGAAAACAAGAAAATAAAGGAGTAGACCAAGTAGTGATGAAAAATAATTAGTCTAACTTTGGTAGAGTTTTGCCTTGTCTTAGGACAAGGTAGAAACTAAGACAAAGCAATGCCTTGTAATTTTTGTGATGAATAACATGTGGCTTCAACTTTTTTGGACTCTCCCATTATTTGAATAACAAGGTTTTGACTCCGAAAAAGTTGTCACTTTGTGAGAGCTCGATAGAACACGTCCGATAAAGTCAAGTTGGCACCAATGCCAAATGGTTCACGTAGGCTTTTGTTCACAAACTCACTAATTCTTTCCTAAAGGAGGTAAGTATTCCTAGAATTGCTTCTAGATAATAGACCATTACCCCAAAATCTAATTAATGAATGGGGCCCCATACGGGAAACATGAAGCTTTTCTCACAAAGGTTTTCTAATTAGTCAATTGGGTAGCGGGGCACTTCCTATTTCATCCACCAGTTCTCTCAAGGTGTGGACTACTTTGGGGTTCCTGGAGTAATCCTCATAGTGATTTTTATAGCTTATATCAATATACTTCCCCAATTTAAATTAGACGAGTCGTAGCTCTTAACCGAAACCTACAACTGAAATGTGTTGAATATGTGGTGTGTTTTTTATCTTTTGATTAAAATATGGTTTAACACACCATTGGAAACCAGCAACACACGTGTAATTAGATTTTATTTAGATCCCAAGTCTTTTAGAAGGGGTATATGGTCCTACTAAAATGTTAGTAATTTTTCAAACAAATCACAATATTTGAAAGAGGATTAAGTGTTGCTTTTGATTCTCAAGATCATCCAAGGATGCAAGAGAAGAGCATACACAACAAATAACCCAACTATAAAGCAAAGGAAAACTTGCAATTAATGAACCATACAAATGCTTGATAAATAGTTCATTCCCTTAAGTAAAAAATGAAAGATTAAGTTTTTGTTAGTGTAAAATCACAGCACCCCCAAATTTCCTGAGTCTAAAATGGGGCATTCGGTGTGATTGCACAACATTGGACCATCTCTCAAGCTGTGGGACTTGTAAAACTTGAGATGGACCTCCAGAGAAGGTTGGTTCCTGCTTCCTAATCTACCTACCACAAGCTACTCCAGTGTAGGAAAAACTAATCTATCATAATCTAACCATTCCAAGGAGATAGAGAAAGAGAGAGAGAGAGAGAGAGAGAGAGAGAGAGTGAAAGAGAGCCTACACTAAGCGGTGATACACCAGAAAAGGAAGTGGCGAGATACTCTGCTGAGGGAGGATGAAACAGGGGGAAAAAGGAGATGAGGGAGGTCAGACAAAAGTGACACAGACCCAGATCCAAATCCGCCATCGAAACTCCATGAAGCATGACATCTTACACCTGCAAACGTGAAATACATGCACAGGAAACAAACATGAAATGGAGAGGCACATAGAAACAACAAAACATGAGAAAGGGTTGAAGAACACCACAAAAACATGATTTTATTGCTCTATGAGGTGCACAGACCATTACATGGGTGCTCAGAGGCACAAATACACTTGCCAGGCATAGGAGAAGGCTTATAGCTCAAATGGAGTTGGGAAACAAATTTTACAGAGTTTCCCCACATCCCAGAATGTCTCCCCCTTCTCAAATGAGAAGTGTTTACAATATATAAAGATGAAAACCAGAGAGAGAGAAGAGAAAACTTGACTTTAATCTTAAATCTCAACCACCAACCATCAATGCCCTACAAATCCACCTACAATCTGTCAATTCTAGTTCCCCATGTCTGTTTGGCGTGTTGAAGAAGGAAGATGGCAGATCAAATCAAATCTGATCTGGTAGTTGAAGCAATCAGATCCTACATTAATGGCATGAAAGAAGTTTTCCTAATTTTCACCCACCTAACCTGCTCAAAATTAATATTTTCATGCCTTCCATGGCATAGAGGAGGTTGAGACCTTTCCAAAAAGTCTTCTCTTGCTCAAATCTGAGCTTTGAGTCAAAAGATATGGCTGTCTGAAGATTCTGCATCGAGACTGTGCAAAATGGTGAAAACGTAATCTTTGCAAAGCGGATCCGCAGGCCTGAAAATACAAACTGCACTTTTTGTGAAAAGATGTAAAAATCACAAAACCTCCCGCAGCCCCACAGGCCTGAAATTCACTTTTTCCCAAAATCCCCTGCAAGCCTACAACCTTCTCATTTTCCATTTGGCAACAAATCTCCCTGGGCTTGCGGGCCCGCACTTGCAAACTATGCTTTTATGAAAGTAGGAAAAAGATGAAAAAAAAATCTCGTGGCCTTACAACTTTACATTTCCCAAAATTCATCTTCGGGCCCGTTGGCCCACATTTTCCACTTTGGAAAAAAGTCTTCCCTAGGCCCACTGGCCCACTTTTGGCAAAAAATCCTTCCAAGGCCCGCCTCCACATGTAATTTAGGCTTGACACGTGGCTTCTCTGGGCATCGGCAGAGGTGTGGCTTACTTTTATACTTTATGCCTTTTCAAAACAAAAGCCAAAAAATTCAAACTGCCTCCGGCAACCCGCCTTCCCGCTTTGACTTGAAACATGGCCACATGTAGAGTTGGCGCTCGTTTGGGGACCACTTTTGGATTTTGATTTTGAAGTTGCACGAAGAGACACATGGCTCCTTCCTACGGCTTTTCTCTGTTTCTTTGTGTTTTGGCTAAGTCCCTTTTGTTTGGCGGGGCCATATGTTTGACCTGAGACATGTGGAGGCTCAACACTTGTTTGGAACTGTCCCTCTGGATTCTACCTTTGAAGTTACACCGAGTCGACATGTGGCACCTTCTGCTGGTTCTTTTATACTTAGTTGATTTGGGCCTGGTTCAAATTTCGGGCTCTGACCACGTGGCGAGGTTAGCTTATTTGGATCCTTCTTTGGTTGTTCCTTTTGAATTTGCACCGAGTTGAGGCACATGGCACCTTCCACTGGCTTTCTTATTTAGAATTTCAGGAGCCGGTTCTGCTTTCCTTTGACTTCTTCTTTTTGGCCTAGGACACGTGGAAGGTCCCTCATTTGGGGCACCTTTTTAACCCTTGAACACGTTGATGAGACATGTGGAGGCTTACTGGTCCTTTCATACTTAGTCAATTTAAATGGCCGGCTCTGTCCCCTTTTTGACTTTTGGACACGTGGAGGGCTAGCACAAGTTTGGAGCCTCCGCTCTTGATCCTTCCTTTGAAGTTGCACCATTGAGACACATGGGGTCTTTTATCCGGTCCTCTTATACTTAGCTCATTTGGGTCCACTGCCATTTGACTTCTGTCTGACCCTAGACACATGGAGAGCTTGCGCTAGTTTGATTTTCCACCTTGGGCTCTCACTTTTAAAATTGTGCCGAGCTGACATGTGGTTCTTTCCGCTGAGCCTTTCTATACTTAGCCAATTCTAGACTGGCTTTGTCCCCTTTTTTTTACTCTAACCATGTGGGAGCCCACGCTCATTTGGGAACCCACTCTTTGGACCCATCCTTGGTGTTGTGCCGATGAGACACGTGGAGGCTTCCCGCTGCCTTACTTTTCAACTGGCCGATTGACCTCCTTTAGACTTAGGACATGTGGAAGCTTTGCTCATTTAGGGACTGTCCCTTGGGTCTCATTTTGAAGTTCATTGGACATATGGAGGCTCAGCGCACATTTGGGACCTACCTTTTTTATGCACCTTTTGGAATTGCATCAAGCTGACACATGGTGCCTTCTGCGAGTCTATTGTTTGGCCCCGAGTTGACTCGTATGCGGCTAAGTCCAAAAACTTTGAGCCTTTCCCTATTTTCCTCCTGTGAGCCTCTGGCCTCCTTTGACGTTGTTTGATTCTTCTCGACCCTTGCTCCTCCATTGTAGAGTCTCACCTACTCCCTGACTATTTGGATTTGAATGTGAGATCACAGGACAGAGATGACCCTTAGGTTTTCTTCTATGTGGGGTCATGTTTGACCAATTTTACCTGGGGGAAAAATTGGGATAACAATTTGGTGACTCACGGGGACATCTTTCTACTAGATGAAATGATCAGTGGCCTTGAAGCATCCATTGGGCATGGAGTCAAGAATGATAGCCTGATACTGATATTTTTTGCTTTGAAACTTCTACCTCAATTTCCTGCATCCTACTGACCCTGAACTCACCCCCTGAGCTTTACCTCTTCCTGAGAATGGACTGTCTCGAATCCAATTTTAATTGCTCTGTATTTGTGTTTTATTTGAAATTAGCAACTGTTATAGGCAACTATGGGTCTCTCTGTTGCTAATAATGAAGGGCATGGTGCATTGGTCTATCTCGGGAGATATATTGTGCATGAGCAACAAACACCACAACACACACTATGTACAAAAGGGAAATCATACATGCTCCAAGTGGAACATGCAGAGTGTGCAAAAGCACTTATTTCTACTGAAAAAAACCTACTCCTACTCCTATACTAATAGAACAAAGGGAGCTAAACAAATCCTATTACAGGCAAGGAGAAATAGCTTCCCTTTGTCAAAAGGGGGAGCCATGCAAATGATTTGACACTAGATATGGCTACTTGTATGAGTGAAAACTGACTATAAGTCGATCCTCCACCCAAATCATCAAGGTGTCAACTGGAAACAAGACAAATACCTCTTTTAGTTGCTTTGTATTTGGATTGAAGAGGCATTACAGTTGATCCTTGGTACTTTGATACTCATCCTCATGCCCTGAAGTGGGCATGACTGGTTTTGGCTTCTCCCTTGGCTCCAATGAAGCCAAGTACCTGATTGGGCATGGTCTGATCCAATGGATGTGCCCATGGTTCTTTGAATTTCAACTCCAAGAATGGAGTCTTCTTACTGACCTTCCTGGGTGGATGGTGTGGGAGAGATGATGACATCCTCTTGCTCTTTCCCTTCCTTCTCCTATGAAGAACATGGAAGATTCATATCTTCCAACCTTGGTTCCAGAGGGCTGTTATGAAGTGCAGGTTATTGTCCTTGAATGCTCTCCTTCATGGCAGTAGGATCATGTGCTTGGACGGTGGATGATGGAGGAGAAAATGATGCGATCTCCTCATACTCCTCTCCATAAAAGCAATCTTCAAGGTTTGACGGACAGTCTGCCTCTTTGTTGTCCGGTTGCATGTGCTCGACCTCCTCCATGGTGTCCTCCTGATCTAAAACTTGCTCACCATGGTTCCCCTCTTCTTCAAACATGAAGTTTGAAAGCTCAAACTCTTCTTCAACATTAGAGCTTGAAGGGGATGAAGTGGGAGGAAGAACTGAAGGTTCTTCTGTGGCCTGCTCCGCACTTGGAGCCTCTAGAACTATATGGTTCTCCTTCTGAAGGGGAGTGCTTGCAGGTTGGGGCACGCGAAGCTATGGCATGCATGGTTTTTGCCTCTACAAGAAACTTTGTCTCCTCCAGAACTGTGCCCTTTAGAGCTAACTGATTTTTCTCTGGAACAGACACCCGTATGATTTCCTCTTCCCAGTCGGAGTCGCATGAGTCACGCCATTCTTCAACTATCCTATAGTCGTTCAAACATGATGAAGTTGGTTGGGGAAGGGGTGTTGGTAGGGGGTTGTTCATTTATGGTACAACTAGGCAGAGGGGACTTGAATCTGGAAGGGAAAAGGGAAGAAGAATTGAGGTGAGATGGAAGGCTAGGGGATGGAGAAGGGAATTCAGCACTAGGGGTAGCAGATGGGAAGCTAGACTCATGACAATGCTGAAATGATAGAGTTTGAGAAAGAGAAAATGAAGGACAAGGAGCTGGTGACTGACTTACCCATTGACAAGGTTGTCTCGCACTTTGCTCATATGCCTCAATATCCTCAATCCACTATGCAAGGTGAGGTAGCATTTCAACCATGAAGTCAATCTTCTCCTAAGGGTTATAATGTCTTGGCATAGGTTCGGCCCATGGACAAGGTGCCCTATAGCCAATTCTAAATGCTTTCATCTGAGTTGTGGCCCTTGAATGCACCATGCGTGCCTCCAATTTTTTAATCTCCTCTTGCAAATCAGCATCCTCTGTGTAGTTGTTACCATTGTATGCATCCCCTTGTTCTTGATAAGCTCCATGGCCAAACTGGTTTTGACCCTACTCATATGGGTAAGCATAATGGTCCTAGATCTAATCATAATGTTGATCTGGAGGAGTTGGGAAATACATTGGAGGTGGACTGCACTGCTGTGCAAGTGTGAATTCCAAGGGGAATGAAGTCATGATACACAACTTCATGAATGGATGGAATATGAAAGATGTGGAAAGAAAGATGAATGAAGATGGGTGGAAATGGATGGAAAAGGTCTGCAACTCAGAGAATGGGTTGTTGACCAGATGGAGTTGCCAGATGTGCTTTGCATGTGCCTCAAAAGGCTGAATCTTAACAGGAACACACCAACCTGCTAGGATGAAGTGGTAAGGTGCTTCAGACATGTCCCACCAGGTGTGCCAAAAACTGTTAGTGCAAAATCACAGCACCCCTGAATGTCCTGGTATCTAAGTGGGGCATTCGGTGTGATTCCACAACATTGGACCATCTCTCAAGCTGTGGGACTTACAAAACTTGAGATGGACCTCCAGAGAAGGTTGGTTCCTGCTTCCTAAACTACCTACCACAAGCTACTCTAGTGTAGGAAAAACTAATCTATCCTAATCTAACCATTCCAAGGAGACAGGGGGAAAGAGAGAGTGAAAGAGAGCCTACACTAAGCGGTGATACACCAAAAAAGGAAGTGGGTGAGATACTCTGCTGAGGGAGGATGAAATAGGGGAAAAAGGAGATGAGGGAGGTCAGACAGAAGTGACACAAGACCCAGATCCAAATCCACCATCGAAACTCCACGAAGAATGACATCTTACACCTGCAAACATGAAATACATGCACAGGAAACAAACACGAAATGGAGAGGCACAGAGAAACAACAAAACATGAGAAAGGGTTGAAGAACACCACAAAAACATGATTTTATTGCTCTATGAGGTGCACGGACCATTACATGGGTGCTCAGAGGCACAAATACACTTTCCAGGTGTAGGAGAAGGCTTACAACTCAAATGGAGTCAGGAAATTTTTTTACAGAGTTTCCCCACATCCCAGAATGTCTCCCCCTTCTCAAATGAGAAGTGTTTACAATATATAGATGATGAGAACCAGAGAGAAAGAAGAGAAAATTGACTCTACTCTTAAAGCTCAACCACCAACCATTAATGCCCCTACAAATCCACCTACAATTTGTCAATTCTGGTTCCCCATGTTTGTTTGGCATGTTGAAGAAGGAAGAATGGCGGATCAAATCAAATCTGATCTAGTTGTTGAAGCAATCAGATCATACATTAATGGCATGAAAGATGTTTTCCTAATTTTCACCCACCTAACCTTGTCAAAATTAAATTTTCCTTCTTCCATGGCGTAGAGGAGGTTGAGACCTTTCCAAAAAGTCTTCTCTTGCTCAAATCTGAGCTACTTTATCGAAAGATATGGCCGTCTGAAAGATTTGCATCGAGACTGTACAAAATGGTGAAAACGTAATCTTTGCAAAGTGGATCCTGCGGGCCCGAAAATACAAACTATGATTTTTCATGAAAAGATGCAAAAATCACAAAACCTCACGCAGCCCTGCAAGCCCAAAATGTACTTTTTTCCCAAAAGCCCCCGCAAGCCTGCAACCTTCTCATTTTGTATTTGGTGAACAAATCTCCTCAGGATCGCAGGCCCGGACTTGCAAATTGTGCTTTTTGAAATTGGAAAAGATGCAAAAAACTCCCGCGGCCCCACAACTTTACATTTCCCAAAAGTCATCTTAGGGCCCACCGGCCTGCATTTTCCACTTGGGATAAAAGTCTTCCCCCCAGGCTTTTGGTAAAAAATCCTTCCAAGGCCCACCTCCCCACATGTAATTTAGGCTTGACATGTGGCTTCTCTGGGCGTCGGCAGAGGCATGGCTTACTTTTATACTTTACGCCTTTTCAAAACAAAATCCAAAAAATTCAAACTGCCTCCGGTGACCCACCTTCCCGCTTTGACTTGAAACATGGCCACATGTAGAGCTGGCATGCATTTGGGGACTGCCTTTGGATTTCACTTTTGAAGTTAGCCGAAGAGACACATGGCTCCTTCTGTGGCTTTTCTCTATTTCTTTGTGTTTTGGCTAAGTCCCTTTTGTTTCATGGGGCCATATGTTGACCCGAGACACGTGGAGGATCAGCAACGCTTGTTTGGGACTGTCCCTCTGGATTCTACCTTTGAAGTTACGTCGAGTCTCGACATGTGGCACCTTCCGTCGGTTCTTTTATATTTAGCCGATTTCAGGGCCGGTTCAACCTTTTGGGCTCTGACCACGTGGCGGATTGGTGCTAGTTCAGGATCCTTCTTTGGTTGCGCACCTTTTGAATTTACGTGTCGTTGAGGCACGTGGCACCTTCATTGGCTCTACTCTGTTTAGACTTTTCAACGGTCGGTTCTGCCCATTGACTTCTTCTTTTTGGGCCTGGGACACGTGGAAGCTCTGCGCTCGTTTGGGGGACCGCCTTTGGCTTTGACCCTTGAAGGTGTGCCGTTGAGACACATGGAGGCTTCCGCCAGTCCTTTCATACTTAGTTGATTTAAACGGTCGGCTCTGTCCCCTTTTTGACTTTTGGACACGTGGAGGGTTGGCACAAATTTGGAGCCTCTGCTCTTGATCCTTCCTTTGAAGTTGCGCCATTGAGACATGTGGGGGCTCCCGCCAACCCTCCTATACTTAGCTGATTTGGGCCCACTGCCATTTGACTTCTGTTGGACCCTAGACATGTGGAGAGCTGGCGCTAGTTTGAGTTTCTACCTTGGGCTCTCACTTTTAAAATTGTGCCAAGCTGACACGTGGTTCTTTCCACTTGCCTTTCTATACTTAGCCAATTCTACGACCGGCTCTGTCCTCCTTTTTTTACTCTGACCACGTGGCGAGCCCACGCTCATTTGGGAACCCACTCTTTAGACGCAGCCTTGGTGTTGCGACAATGAGACACGTGGAGGCTTCCAGTGCCATGAGACTTTTCAACTACCGATTATCTCCTTTTCAGACTTGGGACACATGGAATCTTTGTGCTCATTTAGGGAATGCTCCTTTAGGTATCACTTATGAAGTTGCACCATTTGGACACGTGGAGGCTTAGCACACATTTAGGACCTACCTTTTTGATGCACCTTTTGGAATTGTGCCGAGCTGACACATGGCACCTTTCACGAGTCTGTTGTTCGGCCCCGAGTCGACTTGTATGTGGCTAAGTCTGAAAACTTTGAGCCTTTCCCCGTTTTCCTCCTGTGAGCCTCTGATCTCCTTTGATGATGTTCGGACCCCATTCTTTTTGACCTTGCTCCTCCATTTAGAGTCTTTCCTATCTCCTTGATTTTGGATTTGAATGTGAGCTCGCAGGACAGAGTCGACCCTTAGGTTTTCTTCTGTGTGGGGTCGTGTTTGACCAATTTCATTAAAGCTTAACAACATGTTAGAAAGATGATTAAAAATGTTAAAACATGCTAAAAATAGTTAGGAAAACTTGTAAAATAGTAGAAACACAAAAAATTAGAATCTGTAAACCTTGAAATATGATCCAAAATTAACACAGAGCATTAGCGCAAGCCTCTGTAGTAGTAGCGCATGGATTGAAGCAGTAGTGTAAGGCTAAGCTCGCTAGCATAAGGCAGCTCTTCACTAGCATGAGGGTAGTGTCAAAGACGCAGGTCTTAGACAAAAACACAAAAATTGTTTCGCTAGCACAAGTAGAGCAGCGTTAGCACAAGCCGGATAAGCAGTAGCATGATCCTATAGTGCAATAATACACGTCATACACAGAGAAACAAAAATGTAGTTGATCATAAATGTAGGCCGAGAGGCACTAGCACAAGCTTGAGATCAGTAGTGCATTGGTTTTCTCACTAGCACAAGCCTCAAAGAATTAGCACAATGGTTATTTCCGCTAGCATAAGGAACCTTCATATCATTAAAACATGGGATTTGACAAGAAAAAATGTCAAAAGTCTCAAAAATTTGTCAATTTGATCCAAATTTGGTAGCACCTCGCCTCTAAAATATGCTAAAATGAGGGTTAGTAACTAAAAATTGAAACTAATCTAAAAATCTTAGAATTAATTGGAAAGGACAATGGAGTATCTCCCACCGGGCATGTCAAATGTGTTCATGGTAAATTTACTATGCTAATTAAAAGAGGCTAACACATAGTAGTCTAAAAGAAAAACTAAATTTATTATAGAACCATCATGATTAGAGCTTAATGGAAAGCTAATATGCAATAACATGAAATAAATCATCTAACTACAAGTCATTCCTACTAAAATGTATGATTTCCTTTAAAATTATGAACCTATGAAGATCATAAGAAATCAAATTTGTGTTGTTGCTTCAATATGATGAGAGAATCTCACTAAAATGGTTACAAGGCCATGTTTATATCTTCCTTTACTAATCAAGCATAAAGAAATGGATGCAAAGATGAGCAAGCTATCCTATCAATGGAGAAAGGCTCTTAATAATATGTTTTATATGATAATACTAGAAAAGTATAGTGTAAGGTGTGAAGGAAGGACCTTGGTCCTTTATATAGCTTTCCCATTTGTGATAATCTTGAATCCCAATGAATGTGGGATAAAGAATAAAGTAGCTTTATACTTGTTAAGCTTGATTAGAAGAACTAACAAGTGATTAGCAACTCATGGGAGTTGGAGATTATTTAATTAATCAACTAGGATTAATTAATAGGCTAGAATAAGTTTCTTAGGCTATTTGGAGGTGATTTATGAGGAATTTGATATGATTTGAAGCATTTTAAAGAAAGATTTAGCTAATAAAAGGGTTTATTGATTTAATACATTGTTAAAAAAGGCTTAATTAACTAATAATAGTGAATTAATTGATTTGTAGAGGATTATAACTAACGCAGTGTCGTTAATTGGCATCCGGAATGTGATAAAGGCTAGTTAATTAATGAAGTGTCATTAGTTGACCAAAATAGAGGTAAACTTAATTTAATTAGCGTGAAATCACTACTTATAAGTTAATAAGTGGGAATAAGCATAGACATGTCCAACACTCCAAATGTCACCCATCACACCACATAACGTTTTGCCACCTTCAAACCCCTTTTAAGTATTTGTTAATTATGATGGCGGCTATCAATAAAAAAAGTGAGGACAATACCAAGGATATTATAACAATACTATGGGAGGATATCAAGGATATAATAATGGTGGAAGTTGTGGGTGTGTTGGCAATAAAAACTATAGTAGAGGTATTTATAGAGGAGGTAGAGGATATCAAGGAGGAGGGTATCAAAATAATCAAGGTATTGATTACCCAAATAATCAAGGAGAAAGATACCCAAATAATCAAGGTGGGGGTTATCTAAATAATCAAGGAGGGAATGGACCAAAGAAATCAAGAAATGGGGCATGTTACATGTTATATATGTGGAAAGGAAGGACATGTGTCCAGGTAGTGTATAGAACATGATGCCAACATATGTGAATTTATTCATAAAAGGGGAACACATGACTCGTTTAATTTTCTAAAATAATATCAATTTCCTAAAAAAATAGGGAAAAAATAGAGGTGGTGAGGAATGATGTCAATACCACCGCTCACTATTTAACAAGAGTGGAGAGTCATCACTAGAAAGACAAGAAAGACCTAGTAGAAAGAGAAAGCAAAAGTTCAAGGGGAAGAAAAGTAATGTATGATAAAATAAATTAAAAAATAGGAAGTTACGAAAGGTAAGGATAAGAATGAAACTATTCAACAAAAACTATAAGAGAATGGAGAGAATAGACATAGGGTTGCAGTCACCTCAAAAAGTGCCACCTTGAAACAAAAAGATACAATGAAGGGAATGCCTTGGGATGAGATATCAATTTCTAGTGAAGATGAGTCGACACATACCTATCCTAACCTTGAGGTCCATGACAAGGTTATTAAGAAAATCCAAGAAATAGTGAAAAATATTCGTCAAGTAGATGATGAGAAATTAAATTATTTTAAAGTAAGAATAAGTTATTGCATAAAATTAATCAATAGAACTAAATAGTCACTAAACAAGGGCTAGTAGAGAAACTAAAATGGTTTTACAAATATTAAAACAAACAAGAGGGGACACACTGCGTAGAAAAGGTAGAATCTATATTATTATTGTTAAATAATGTATTCCACATGCAATGTAATTGGAGAAAAAAAATTGAATATCCAGATGTCAATATTAATGAACAATATATTTAAGGTATTATTAGATTCGGGTGTATATGTGAATTCCATGTCACATAGAACATGGGAGCACTGGTAAAACCAAAACTACACCATGTGACGTATGATATAGCATTAGAGGATGGATACCTCAAGGAACAATTCTAGGTACTTAAGGATGTTAAAATCCACTTTATGGTATCATTCATCATGTTGATGTCAAGGTGATGGAAAACTCTTAAAATAAACCCATGTATTCAATGCTTTTATCCTTAGAATGGTTTTCATGTTGTAATGGGATCATTAACTAAAAGATGAGGATGTCAAATTTAAAGGACATGAAGTGATAACACATGCGCTACTCGAAATAGGGATGAGAATGGATTGGACACAAGAGATTTGACATGATGACAATGAAGACCAATAATTTAACACACTATAGATAATATATGCAATAAAAAAAACACCAATATTTAATCAATATTTTTAACCAAATGATGAAGAAGAAGTAGGCTTGTAGAAAGTGAGGAAGTTGAGTCTGACACATATGAGGACATTGAAGTTTAGTTCTATGGGATGTTGAGATAATAGTGAGAAACATATTGCACATAAGAAAGTACATATAATAATTTGGTATGATATCAAATATAGAATAAGAGGAAGCTTTAATGAAAAATATTATTTAGCGAATAAGGAAGATGAGACCGTGAGCATTTATCATGATGCCACGAAAGAGATAAGTGAAACTGATACCATAGAGGATAGGGATGAAGTTGTGATACAAAGAGAGATAGTTGTGAGAATTAAAATGTGTAAGGATCTACAGAAGACACAAAACAAATCATGGATATAAGGAGATTATTTAGGTTAGGATTTGGGTGTCCCATAAAACATTGCCTATTTGTTTTGGAATTTGAAACGTAGAAGACTATATTTTATAGATGGAGCAGGTGTTCCCATATAAAAAGATTATATTATAAGCATTAGATGATGCACTAATCATCAAAATCACAAGGTGGTGAAAAGCCATACACAAATTATATAAATACATGGTATCCATTTACCATTCTATTTAAAATTGGATTAATACAACAAAAAGGTAGGTTCTACGAAATTCCATAATATACAAAATTTATAGACCCTTAACTCCATATAAACCAATGTGAGATACGTTAGAATAATATATGAGAAACAATTCCAAAAATTTGGGTTTAGTATATCTATTAGGATCTTGGGCCCCTTCTGCATGCTTAGCAATTATAGTAGGAAACATGCCTTGAAACATTGAATTGGGAATAAATAACAAAATATAAATGTAGAACATTTTATTTTTGAGATCTACACAAGAGAATAATGTTACAAATACATTTTGTAACATTATTAATATATTGTAATATTATTAATAATGAGTTTATATTACTCATATTAATAATATAGTTAGTGTGAGTGTGTTGTGACAAACAACTCACGTAGCTATTTTGGAGTGTGAGTGATCCTAGGGATAAATTTGATAGATTCATGGAGAGAGATATGAGGGATTGAAGATCATTTTTGACTCCACCATTGTAGGGGTTAAATGATCTATATATGTAACTCTCTATAAATGAATAAATTGTCCCAAATGAAATTTATATTCTGTGTTTTTATGATATTGTGTTAGATTATTTCTAATAATCTAGACCAAATTTATTATTTGGTATTAGAGCACCAAGGTTCTTGTGACCAGTAATGAGAGTCGAGCATTCCATACGTTTTTGTGAAGGATCCAAGTCTTATTTACTATATGCATGACTAAGAGGTTATCTTATGTAAGCTCGTGTTTTTTTCCTATTGAGCAGACAAAACTTACCAAAATGCACACAAGAAGTCCACACAGAAAAACAGGGCATGTTCAAAGGTGCAAACGGATAAGGGAAACACGCGCGTGGAGGATAAGTTTATATTTAGGGACTTAGCCATTTTTGCACATGAGGATCTCTTTTTAGAGATAGCGTGCAGAGCACATAAACGAGGTAGATACTTGCACGCCATGCATTGGCTATTTTTGGAGGATCGGATACAAAGCACTTTACATAGACACAGGTCGGGAATAAATCTACTACTGTCAGTTAACTAATAGTAGGCTATTATTAGCACACTTACATGTGTGGCTATTTTTATAACGGTGCGTGGATAATAATGGCATGCGACCTATTTTGGGATTAGATAAGCGGTGAAGGGCAAGTCCCCACCCTTATAAGTATGTAGTAAACTGTGTAAAAATATATACATGGAGAGGGAGAAAGAGAGCATAGACATACGTGTGAGAACTAGGGTTAATGAGATTATGCTGCTAGATATGTCACACGCATGAGCATATACTATTATTACTATAAGAAGCTTCTATGTCATTGTCATATTTAATATAATGGAGGATATTGGCTAAATCTACGTGTTAGTTCTACGTGTATTTGGGTCTAGTATGTTCTTGATTTCCTCATGGTTAATACTTAATTTTGTTCCCCCTTAGAACTAGATCTGGAATGCTTTGTAGAATGTTGTATTAGTAATGGAAACACATGTATTAAGTCTTCACCATGCTAACATCCTGCAACAACAACCCTAAAGAGGGACCTAGTACCTTTGCACGCTTCGGGTGATCAATCAGTCTATGTTAAGTGATATGTCAGCGTGCCTGGGGTCTTACTGGTGAATTCTAGGTTACATCATTGGTTCCGTTATCAGGACCTATTTTTCAGTTGTTTCTAGGATGGTTCACAATGAAGACATATTGGTTGACTCTAACAAGTCTTGAGGAGTGGATACATGACTTGGAAGAAGAATACGCACAGAGGTTCAACACTGGATCTTATTTTAACACCCGCACTTGGGTGGAACAAAATCTGTATGATAGTTTGTATGAGAGATTCTTTGCTATCTTCCCAGTAGAGTTGTATGAGTGGTGGGTTGTGTATGCATCTAAGTGGAGTTGGAGGTATCACTCACTTGTTTAGACATAGGAAGAATTTAGAGCCCTTTATGATGTTGATCTGATTTGGACTCGAGATGTGGATACATTGTTTAATTGTGTTTTTAATAGTTATGTTTTGGAGTATTCAATTTCCAATTATTCATGTCTAGAAGTAGCTGAATTCCAATTTTTACAATATCCAAGGGGAACTTACCTGCAAGGAATTCCATTGGAAATCAAGATCCTGATGATAACTTTGAATTTGGAGAGTAAACGGATGGATAACTAAACCCCACCACATGTGGGGGTAAGAGTAGGTTTGGTGAAGGATGGAAAACCTAGTGGCAGAAATGTAGAGAGAGGAAAGGTGGCCTAAGTATAACGAGGATCATGAGAGGAAGATCGAGAAGCAGCGGGAGGTTGCAGAACAAATGGCATTTTGGAGAAAGATAGTTTGGGAGGGAGTTGAATTTCATGCATAAGACGTCAAACCCAAGCCTCAGGAACTCCCTCATTTGGGAAAACATCATAGGGAACCCTCCTTGACCTCACAAAGAAGCACGTCAGTAGAGACGACCGGGGCCGTGGGCACACATCTGAATCCACCTGGTAACCTTGCCCTTGCACTTGGTTTTCTAGCATCTAGTATAACAAGTAGTCAACAAACTAATTCAAGCAGTGGGAGAGTAAGAGCGAGTCTTATAAGAGGCACAACGAGGGAAGAAAAAATGGATTCATTGTTATATGGGAGTACTTTTTCAAGTGTATCATCAGCACAGAATACAAGTGCGCCAATTTTTGGACTAACTTTTGGGAGTGGTAACGCTTCGCAGACTATCGAGGTACAGTTCATTTCTACTATTGGGACACAAGGAAGTAAATCTTCTAGTCCAACCCCAGGTATAAGTTCAATATCAGGAGGCATAGGTGGTTCTAGTTCTGACAGATCTGGTGGTTCTAGAGCTAGGGGAAACATAAGAGGTTCTAGATCAGGTGGGCAAGGTCTGCACCAACCCTAGAATATTTACATGGAGATATTTCTTCATCTTCTAGAGTATAGGGGCATATAAGATGTTGTTGAACATGTGCATATGTGTTAAAATCATGGCTTCTAAGTGTAGGGCAAGCCATGTTTCTACTACATTACAAGGACACACACACAACTGGTATAGAAAGTTTGACCCTGATCAAACTTACATACACTATACAACATTAAAATATGCATTCCTTAAAGAGTTTCGCATCCCTGAGTTTGAGTAAAAGAGTATAAGTGCACTCAAGGATATTAATCAAGGCACTAATGAAAGTGTTAGAGAGTATGAGGGATGGTTTAAAACACTGTTATCTAAGCTTTCTTATGGCATACACGTAAGCCAGCATGTAATATGGTTCATTGGGGGCTTGATTACACCTTTTAGGAGGGCATTATCACATAAGACATACATTGATCCATGTAAAGCACTTGAAGTAGCCTTGTATGTTGAAGCAGTTGGAAGCATAGACACTAGAGTGAGCCCATTTTTAGAAGTAAAGATCACAGCTATGTAAATTTTTTTGGAGAAACTATCAACAAATTCAGCACATGAGACGCACACAAGGATTTGGTACACAGATTATGAAGTAGAAGATCACACAAAGGATAGTTTTCCTTGTAGATTAGTGTGATCGTTGCCGATGGATTGTGAAATATGCCATTTAAACCATGATGCTAGTCGTTGCCCATTATTACAATGTGCAATAAGGAAGAATGTTTCAAGCTACTGTAAAATCTACAGATCCATGACTCATGACACGAAAGACTGTCGACTAATTGGTCAAACCATGATGCTATATATATTGGTGTATGACAGACATGAGTTTCAGATAACTCTAAGGGAAAGAATGAGCATCAAGACCGGGATCAAAATCAGGAACACTATAATTGGAATGAATGGCGTTTTGAAGTTGATCGTGGTAAAGGTTGAGGATATCATGGTGGATTTTGAGGATGAGGCCATGGTAGTGGAAGAAGTGATTTCCCTCGTAGAACATGTTATACATGTGGATCTCCTAATCACTACATGCGTGAATGTCCTCAGAATATTACATGTTATTTTTACAGAAAGAACCATAGCTATGAGGAGTGCCCAAACTTGTATGAACATCTTAGTAAGAAACATAAACAAGAAAATAAAGGCGTAGGGATGGTTAGGATACATCACGCTATGGAAAATCAATGGATGCCTAAGTTGGTGGTAGATTTTGAAGAGTTGAAAGTGAAGATTATGACTCACTCTGAGGCAGCATGTGCCAGAGAAGCATTACAGTAGAAGTGTACCATCACTAAGGATGAGGTTCTATATGCACAATACCCAGATCATGCCTATCAGAAGGAGGTTTATCAAGAAACCATGGAAGTTCTTAGGAATCTTCAGGGTGAGATATAGTATTTAAAAGAGCAATAACGGAAGATGGATAAAAATAAAGTATCAGAGACAATCCAAACTAATATAGATGATGTAAGGGAAGTGTGTAAAATGTTGCACAAGGAAAATATCATTCCACTGTTAGAGAGTTGGTTAAAAGGAAACATTCTGCATGCAAGTGTTGAGACTGATTGGCAGATCCTGCATGCGAATCTCCCCCCATATCCTAGATTATGACAAGAAAATCACTCTGAATGTTGTTGTGGATGGGTGGTTATTGAATAATATATTGATTGATATAGGCGCGGAAGTCAATGTTCTCACCTTAGATGCATGGGTACAAATGGGAAGATGCCCATTGCAGCCATCCTCTAATGTATTGTTCATGGCTAATTTTACTAAGGCTACTCCCATTGTAGTTTTGAAAGATGCCTCCATTACCATACAAGGAGCCAAGTTCACTGGAGACTTTGAGATTTTAGTGTTGGCAGAGTCAGATAGCTTTCTAGCTCTATTGGGGCATCCTTGGTGCTATGTAAATAATGTTGATCTTCGGTTCAACAAGGGCTATATCAGTTTTAAAAACAAGGAGGAAAGAGTTGTTATTCGTTTAACAAATGGAAAATATGTGCCCTATATTGAGCCCTTAAGTGAAGAAGAACTGAATATGATTTATGTATGTGCCATCCGAGATCTAGAGATACTTGAGCCAACCAAAGAAGGACTAATTCAGTGGGAGGATGCATGGTCTATTAGCGATACTACAAGTGTTTCTTGTGATGATTGGGCTCATAGCACTTATGATTTGGTAGGGCATGAAGTAAAGAACATATTTCCTAGAAGAAGTAAACCACGTTATGTCAGGAGGATAGATAACCACTCTGTACCTTGCTACACCGAAGAAGGAGATCCTATGGTATTCCTACACACCATGGAAGAATAGTGGATAGACCTGCTGGAAAGAAGAAGTATGCTAGCATATACACTACTTGGAACAGCAGCACGCTGGTGGGTGGCCCACAAGGATAATCTTGTAGGATGGGATGAAATTAGGATAGCTCTTGCTACTATGTTCTTCAAAATAAATGCACCTAACCAAATATGTACTTATCATGGTAATCAAATTGTTTAGCACCATGTTCATAAGTGTGAGATACTCTGGACAAAAGGGAAAGAAGCTTTACCACCTTCACTATGGGTTCACAAGTTTTATTCCACTTTACAATGTTGGTCGTGCTTGGTATGTATATGCATAACTCCATAGAGAGACTGGAAATTGGCAGAATTTAATTGTGGGAATGACCTAGACGTTTGACTTCTTCTCTACAAAGCCTTCGATGGAAGAAGTATTGAAATTCATAAAGCACTTAACTATGAGAGATAGTGTCATGGCTGAAGAACTGCTTCAGGATTTATTAGATGAAGGAAACTCAAAAGTTTTTCTTGTTGAAGAAACAGAGGCCGATGTCATACTACTTCAACGTGATTTCCTTGAGAAAAAAAAGGAAAATTGTCTACTTAGTGGATGACAAAGAATTATAAAATATGGATGTAAACCATTCAAGAGATAGGCGTGAGGTTTTGGACAATGCAGATAAGACCACACACACCTATCATGAACCTATGAAGACAAAGCGAGTGAGTATTAGAATAGATACTGAGCCTAAGGAAGCCATAATTGGAGACTATTGGTCATACTCTGAAGTGGAAAAAATCATAGAGTTACTAAGGGATTATGAGGAATTATTCCCTAAGGGGTACCATGAACTTAAAGGCATGCATGAATCGTTAGAGGATATGAAGATAAAGTTGAAAGAGGGTGCACGCCTAGTTAGAAAGAGACCTTACAGGATGAACCCCAACTTGTGTGAGAAGGTCAAAGAAGAGATTGATAAAATGTTGAAGTCTAGGATAATCAATCCCCTTGATGAGTCAGAATGGGTTAGTCCAATGGTGATCAGTATTAAGAAGGATGGACAGATTAGAATATGTGTGAACTACAAGGAGCTAAATGTTGCATGTATAACTAATTCATTTCCTATGCCATTCATTGAGAAAATACTAGAAGGCGTTGCAGGGCACAAAATCTATTAATTTACAGATGGGCTCTCTAGGTATCATCAGGTTAGGATTACCCAGGAAAATCAAGAAAAGACTATGTTTACTACTGAATGGGGTAGCTTTGCCTATACTGTAATGCCTTTTGGTATGAAAAATGTGCCTACTGTATTTTCATGCATATTTGTTCCAAGCGTTCAAGGAATTTATTCACAACTTCTTACAGGTCTATTTAGATGATTGGATGGTGTATGGATTAGTTAAGGATCATTGTGAAAATCTGCACTTAATGTTTGAAAGATGTAGACAGTTGAGTATCTCCTTAAACATCAAGAAGTGCATATTTGCTACACTGTTTGGGATACTTTTAGGACACATAATTTGTGAGGAAGGTTTGTTGGTTGATCCAGCCAAGGTTGCAGTCATTATAGGCCTAAGGGAGCCTACCAGTCAGAGTGAGGTGCATGGATTTTTAGGTCATATAGGATATTACAGAAAGTTTATCAAAGGATATGCCAAAGTTGCCACACCATTGGAAGAGTTACTGAAAGGGAAAGGTACGTTCTACTGGGGAGAACTGCAGCAACACGCATTCCAGACATTAAAGGAAAAACTTACTACCACACCTATTCTGTGTTTTCCTTCATGGGATCAACCATTTCATGTACATGTGGATGCCTCTGGCATGGCCATTGGTGTGGTGTTAGCTCAACCTAGAGAAGGTATTATAGATCATCCTATTTGTTTTGCTAGTAGAAAGCTAACTCCTACAGAACAAAATTACACAACTACAGAGCATGAAGCTTTGTCAATGATCTATGCATTACACAAGTTCTGATAATATCTCCTAGCTACACCATTTGTATTATATACAGATCACACGGCATTGAATTATTTGGTAAACAATATCATTTTACAGGGGCACATATGCAGATGGGTACTATTATTTCAAGAATTTGATTTCATAGTTGTGGTAAAACCAGGGAAAAGTAATTCTGGACTAGACCATCTATCAAGAATACATTCAGGAGAATAAGCACAGGAAATTGAGGATACCATACCAGATGCACAGTTATATAGGTTCCAATGTGCACCATCAGAATTAGAGGACATTGTTGTCTTTCTACAAATAGGGATGGCACCAGAAGGAATGTAATCCTTGGAGAAGAAACAACTTTCTATATGTGCAGCCCCTTATATGTTAATAAGTGGTGACTTGTACAAATTAGGCCGAGATGAAGTTTTGCACCGTGGTGTGTTGGAACACGAGATTACGTATATTATGGAAGAGGCTCATGGTGGTATTGCAGGTGGCCACTATGTCAATGATGCCACTATGCGCAAGATTCTACTCACTTGGATTATGGTGGGAGACCCTATATACATATTGTAAGATTGTAAGGTATGTGATCATTGTCAATGTCTTGGAAAACCAGGTCAATGAGATGAAATGCCTCTGAGACCCATTTCTAGCACAGAACTATTTTAGAAATGGACTATCGATTTTGTGGATCCTATTTCACTAGTTACACTCAGAACTAGATCATGCTACATCATAAATTGCACAGACTATCTGAAAAGGTGGGAATAAGTAGCACCTACAAAGGACTATACAACTACATAAGCTAGGTTTCAATGGGAAAATATTATTACAAGGTATGGATGTCCTTTAAGTTTGACCAATAATAGGGGCACACATTTTCTTAATGAGACAATCATAATTTTATTGGATGAATTCATGATTGCACACTATAAGACTACACCCTATCATCCTCAAGAAAATAGAACTGTTGAGTCTTTAAAAAAAAATTGAGCTAGACATTGACAAAAATATGTGATGTTGGAAGAAAGGATTGGGATGATAAAGTATCTGCAGTGCTTTGGGCATATCGGAAAACATATAAAAGGTTGAAAAAATCCACACCATTTCAGTTAGTGTTTGGCACAAAAGTTGTTATTCCTAAGGAATTTATGTTACCTTCTTTATGTATGCCAAGCATTGGAGGTCTTGTTGATGAGAAAGCATTAGAAGAACATATTGAAAAGTTAATCAAGTTGGATGATCAATGAACCATAGCACGTTGGAGTCAAAAAATAAAGAAGGCTAGGAAGAAATTATGGCGTGACAAGCACATCAAGGATAAAAAGCTTATGATAGGATAGATGGTGCTTCTTTATGATTATAAATTTTTGTGCCATCCAGGAAAACTCAAGGTACATTGGTTAAGGCCATATGTTATAACTCGCATACTCGAATCGGGTGCTTGTCAGTTACAGTCACTTGATGGAATGTGATTACCCGATTACTTCAACAGAGTAGGTTGAAGCCCTACTATAAATAATTCTTCTTGGTGTTTTTAATAAGGTAGTGTTTCCATTTAGATTAGGTTTTCAATTTTGCATTTCCTTAATGTGTTTCCTTCTTTTTCACTATGATTTGTCAATTTAGTTGGTGTGTTTGCGTAATAAGTGCATTTACACGCGTGAAACTAATTACTATTTAAAGCATGTTTATGTGCAAAGGACTATACATACTTTTAGTGTGTGTTGGTTGTTGATATCCAGGTACAAGACTGCTAGAATTGAAAGGTGAAAATAATAAATTGCTACGGGTGCCATTCGGGTGTTATTCAAGTTAAAATATTACTTCTAAAAAGTGACCAAAGATGGAGATGAATGAAGGGACAGTATAACGTGAGGTAAGTGGAGGCCATAAAAACTACTAGTGGAAGGTGCAGTGACAAGGCACTCAGGTGCAAGGAAGCATGTTGAAGAGAAGTTTGTGACTAGAGGGTAGGAAGGCACGCTAGAAGGTTATAGCTGGGGTTTGAAGATGTACCACACGGAACAAATGAATTTTTTCGATAAATGAGAGGACATTGGGTAGGTTAAAGAGCAATAAATGCATCAAAAGTGTGAATATATATATATATATAAGGATAGGATGCAAGTTCATTCTTACCATTGCCATTAAGAGAATTTGAAAAGAGATAAAGTGTGAAGAGCTAAGAAATCATTTTGAGGCGTGAAGAGTGTGAAACCAGACGTGGAAATGAGGTTTGTGCAAAGGAGGATCTTGTGTTTCTACAGGAGAAGGGTTTGAGAAAAGGAGGCACGTTACAAATGAGTTATGGCATGTGATTTCCACTAGGGCATGAATATTTGAGCTAGGGTTTGTGTTGCAAATTGCAAAAGTCAAAATATGAGTATTTTCAGAGAATTACAGGGTAGAAATGGCACCAAAGAAGGAAACTACAACATGATTTAAGGGAAAAAAGAAGGTGGTCGTGGAGGAAGAAGAAATGACCCCTGAGAGAAAATTTTCAAAGATGTAATATCTAGAAGGGGTTATAGTAGGCTAGGAATGGGATTCCCACATTCAGAAAAGAAAGATAAGTGAGTACAACCATCGTACCATAGAAAATAAGAAGGAACTAGATGCACTATTGAACTCGAATATAAATAAGTGCACGACAAAGGACATGTCGGTCTATGATGACGTTGGGGAGAAGATATTAAATTTTTTTGGAGTATATCAGCTATACAAGCTCCCCTAATTCAGAAAATATGAGCCCTTGTACCAATGGCTCATGAGTAGGGTACACAAAGACTTATTCTATTTTGTAGGATGCAGAGTAAGGATTTCAGCCGTGCTGATCTCCATAGTGACATGGTTGAAGGCTACAGGTGAATACCTTAAAGGGGACTTAACAGACAAGGCTACAATTTTGGAGACCAAGAGGGAGCTGGGGTACACCAAGGTTCCATGTGGCATAGACATAGACAAGTTGAAAAAGTACCCAGTTGTGTAGGCAACTACGCACCTTGTAATAAAACTAAATGACCAAGAGAAGTGGTCATAAGTGAACACCATGTGGCTGCAAGTTGCAAAGAAGATGTCAGAAGGGGTAGTATACAACATTTCAAATTATATTACAGAAACTATCATTGAAGAAGTGTGTTCAGGAGGAAAGATTAGTTTTGGGGTTGTTCTATTGTCTCTAGTATTCATGGAGATCGGGGTGCCTGATGGACCAAAGGAGAAGATCTAGGAGCATCCCATAGAGAATAAGTCACTTGTAGAACATTTCAGGAAGTACTTGTGTGAAGGATCAATGAACAAATCAATCAAGAAGAGAGCCGAGAAGTGGTTCAATAAGCTCCATGGGGCATTTGAAGAGGAATTGTGCATCCCCAAAGAATTTCCTTCGGTGGTGGGTAAGGCAATACAGATTTGCAGTATACCAACATTTTTACATCGTGCGATTTGCGATGAAGGACGAGGCTTAGATCCCATGGTGCAAATTTTTGTATGCCTTCACAGCGAGGTATTTTTAGGCATCGGTTCATAGGTTCTCATATGAACATTACTTAACATTCAATGCAGACAAGGTAGATTGCGACTACCACACACTAAGGAAGAAGTAAGTGTATCTAGGACATAATGCATATATTGAAAGGATCATCTCAGATGTGTTGAGCATAAATCCAGTAAGTTTGGTTGTTGGAGACATTGGAGTAGCATTTGTGTACCTCCAAGTGAATCCCAAGATGGAAAAGAACAAGTATGTGGAAGATGCGTTTATGTTCCTAGGGCCACCGAAGGGTAAACATACCATGGAGAACATTCCAGTGCCTAGGCCCACAGAGAAAATCGAAGTTAGAGGATGGGGAGGATGAGCACGAGGATAGTGGTGGTTGGAGGACAAGAGGAGGTAGTCATCAGATTAAAAGGGAATCAGAGCATGTAACTATGCCAACTCATGGGCAGGAAGAAGAAGAGGATCCAGAAATATGTTCAAGGAGAGGGCCGCTTTAAAAGAGTATTCAGGCAAATAAGGACTCAAGGTGCTACTCCACAATTAGTGTGTAGGTCACCTCGACTATCTTCACAAAAGGAGACAACTGAGAAAAGAAGAAGGAAGTTGAAATTAGGTGAAGAGATAGAGGAATTCGAGGAAAGCACGCCAGGGTCTCTTACACCACCTTAATATGAGGAGGAACCACAAATCAGGGAGGAGTCATAAGAGGAATCAAAGGATGAAGGAATGAAGGATGGGGAGGAAGGAGAAAAGGAGACAGTAGAAGTTATGCATGAGACTGCTCAAGGTATGTCAGAAAAAACTCCAAATCTTGGAGCCCCAGTTCCTAAGGGGCCTAGAACAAAGAGAATGAGTGGAGAACACAGTGCACAAATCATGGGCTATGCTGAGGACATAGGTAAAATTGTCCATGCCCATTTTCATAGCACTATGACATAAAAGGATTTATTTGGCTAGGATTTGATGGATGAAGATATGGCAACCATGCGCACAAGGAAGAAACTTTCATGGTCGATGCACAAGCATATGGATGAACCATACTTCGATGTGTGTGAGGAGTCATTCATGTCAAGGAGGTTGAAAAATAATCCCCAAGCTAGACACATAACAGTAAATCCTATTGTTATGTCTGATGAGCAAGTAAGTAATGCATTGGTAAAGGTCTCCATAGAGGTGGCTCACAGGAACATGGATAAGGCCACAACCATCAAGGCGCTGCGATGGGAAATTTTTAAAAAATGTAGAAATAGCACACCTTATCCAAGAAAGGGATTTGGAACAAAAGAAGAACCATGCCTTTATCAGCATGGAAAATACAATTGGGGACCATGTACTGAAAGTGCACCCACATCTGGAGTCAAAGGTACCAGAAAAATTTCCTTCAGCAATGCACTATGTCAAGACTTTAGTGGATTTTGTACTTGAAGATGAAACCATGCGAATGCCAACACCAAAGAATCCTGAGCAAGAGGAAGAAAGGTCAAGGGATGTAATGAAGATAAATATTTTATCTTATGAATGACTACTACAAGCACTACAAGAAGAACTAAAGAAGGTAGACCAAGCCTTGAACATCTATACAGCTCTAGATGTGCTCATTGAAATAAAAACCCTGGAGGAGACAATGAGGTCCAGAAAGTGATGAAGGATGACACATTGGGCCATGCAGAAAGATTAGCACTGGTTAAACAAAAGCGTGAGGCCCTTACATCCACACAAGAACCACACAAGGGATGGCTAGATGAGCTTGGGAAACTCATCGCGCAGAAGATATATTTTCTAGAGGGGAGAATGACTACAATGTCCAACATTGTATTGGTCTTGTAGAATGAGAAAGGAGAGATTGTGCAAGATGAACTAGATTCCATTGCTGTGGACATTCCAGAAAAAGTAGAGGAAGCACTCGTTGAGTGGCAGACCTTGGAGGCCGAAATAAAGGAGGAATATCCTGAATTAATTTTTCATGTTGAAGCAGATGAAGCTGAAGAGTAACATCATTATTTTGTGCATATAAAATTGTTCTCATTCTTTTCATTCAGATTCTTTAATTCATTTTTGAGACAACCATTGTTGAGGCAGCAATACAATTAGTGTGGGGTAATGTTGAGCAGAGACCCTGGCACTTACCAAAAGGCACACAAGAAGTCCACGTGGGAAAACAGGGCATGTTCAAAGGCATGAACGAATAAAGGAAACATGCGCATGGAGGATAAGTTTATATTTTGGGACTTAGCCATTTTTGCACGTGAGGATCTATTTTTAGAGATGGCGTGTAGAGCACATCAAATAAAGTTTGCAAGACATGCGCGCCACGCATTGGCTATTTTTGGATGATCGACTACAAAGCGCTTTACATGGACACAAGCCGGAAATAGGTCTACTACTGTCAGTTAACTAACCAGGTAGTCTATTATTTAGTGCTCTTGCATGTAATGGCTATTTGACTGTAACAGCGTGTAGATAATAATAGCATGCGAACCTATTTTGGGGATTAGATAAGTGGTGAAGGGAAAGTCCCCACCCTTATAAGTATGTAGTAAACTATGTAAAAATATATACATGGATGAGTAGAGAGAAAGAGAGCATAGACGTATGTGTGAGAACTAGGGTATAATGATATTATGCTGCTAGATTTTCCACACACATGAGTGTATACTACTATTACTGTAAGAAGCTTCTGTGTAATTGTCATATTTAATATAATGGAGGATATTGGTTGAATCTACATGTTATTTCTATGTGTATTTGGATCTAGTATGTTCTTGATTTCATCATGGTTAATACTTAATTTTGTTCTCCCTTAGATATAGATCTGGCATGCTCTGTAGAATGATGTATTAGTAATGGAACTACATGTATTAAGTCTTCATCATGCTAACATCCTGCAATAACAACCCTAAAGAGGTACATGGTACCTTAACACACTTCGGGTGAGCACTCAGTATATGTTGAGTGATGTGGCAGCGTGCCTAGGGTCTTACTGGTGAATTCTAGGTTGCATCAGTTTTGTACTTCCATGCTTCACTAACAAATTTACATTCATCGTTGTGCAATTGAGTTTTTTTAAAGTGTGGAATTGTGCATTTCCATTCATCCACTTCACCCATTTACACTTAAATTTATACATGGACGTGCCCATATCTATGATGTGATTTCCCTGACAAGTCATCCAATCGTGGAAAGCAAGTTCCCTGAGCGGTGATTTCCATTTTTGGAAAGGGGTCCAGAAATATGTTGGATTTAAAATTTGTAGTTGCCATAAATTTTTGTTGGTAACTCATATTAAGATGATGTTTTTTTAAATGTTTGTTTTTTCAAGCTCTTTACATTGATCATACACTATTTGTTGTCAATCGAAAATAAAATTTCATAAAATTTATTTTCATTTTTTTAGTTTATTGTAAGGGTGCATTTTCGATAGAGTTCAACACCCATAATGGAAAAATTAAGTCATATTGAAAAGTTTGAAGGTAAATATATCCCATACCTGGCAAGTTTGAACCCAATTATTATTAATTAACAAATAATTGTGGGAAATTGCCGATGGTAAAATACCAAAACCAATTGATGCAGATGAAGCCACCAAATGGGAAAGCAAGGATCAAAAAGCTACAACAATCATTGGCCTGGGATTATCTGATGCTTACTTGCATCATATAGACTTATCAAAAAGTTCAAATGTCATATAGACTACATTGAACAAGCTTTTTGAATCCCAAACAGGAAGCACAACAATATCTCTCAAACAGAAATTGTTTGGACTCAAGATGGAGGAAAGTGATAACATGGTGCAGTACATAAGTAAGTTTTGCTCCATTTTAAATCAAATAGTGGGGATAAAATTAGATGTTCTTGATGATGATGCAAAATTTGTATTACTAAATAACATGGCTGCAAGTTATTCCAACATGGTTTTTACACTAAGAAAAATAAATCCTATCCTAGAAGATCCAATTTCTTCATCGATAGATGAAGAAAATAAGAATATTGATCCAAAAGAAAGTGTGGTGTATGGAAAAAATAAAGACGACGGATCATTTGTTAAAATAATATTTAAATATTCTTCCAAGCAAGGATCAACTTCCAAGGATTAAAAGAAGTGATTTATCTGCTACTATTGTAAACAACCTGGTCATATGGTAATAAATTGTAAACTGAGAGCTCAAGACCTACTTGATGGGAAATTACAAGAGAATGTCATGACTGCTGATGAAGAAAAATATTATGATAAAGAAGAACTAATGAATGATGACAGCATTTATAATTCTGAATATTTTATTTACTAAATAAGTATCATCTAAATGGAGGAAGGAGGCAACGGAGGAAGGAGGTCAATCAATGACCTCTCATCATCCACAAGTGATGGGTCTGCACAATAGTTTTGTGGCATTTTATTTCAGTTGTGTGTTTACTTTATGCAAATAATAACAAATGAATCATACATGTTCAACTATTGTAAAAAGTGAGCTCATGCGTGAGCGATATTTCGTACATTTTCTCTTTATGTCAGAGCATTACAGAAGATCAAAAACACTAATGTAATTCATCGTGGATCTTGAAAAGGTTTGTGGGAGATCTAGAAAACCACATAAGGTGGATAGTTGATGGTTTCTGTCACGTCAAGGTTTGTGGTAAACCTATTTAAAACCATGGAAGGAGAGAAACTTTCTTTTGATCAAGGTCATGAGCCAAGTTGGGCATGCCACATGGGTGAGCATACTGCAGATAAGCGTGTGAATTTTTTTTTTACCATCTCAACATTACATGAGTGTATATTGGGAATTAATAATGTTAACAATAGGGGAGTGAATGTTACAAATATATTGTATAACATTATTAATATATTTTAATATTATTAATAATGAGTGTATATAACTCATATTAATAATATAGTCATTATTAATAATATAGTTAGTGTGAGTGTGTTGTGATAAACAACTCACCTAGCTATTTTGAAGTGTGAGTGATCCTAGGGATAAATCTGAGAGATTCATGGAGAGAGATACAAGGGATTGAAAATCATGTTTGACTCCACCATTGTAAGGGTTAATTGATCTGTATATGTAACTGTCTATTGATGAATAAATTTTCTCAAATGAATTTTATATTCTATGTTTTTATGGTATTGTGTTAGATTATTTCTAATAATCTAGACCAAATTTATTAAATAAGTTTGTGTTCATGTTAAATTTATTGAGCTAATTAAAAGAGGCTAACACCTAGCAATCTCAAAGAAAAGATAAATTTACTATAGAACCATCATGATTAGAGCATAATGGAAAGCTAATATGCAATAACATGAAATAAATCATCTAACTACAAGTCATTCCTACTAAAATGTATGATTTCCTTTAAAACTATGAACCTATGAAGATCATAAGCAATCAAATTTGTGTTGTTGCTTCAAGATGATGAAATAATCTCACTAAAATGGCTACAAGGCCATGCTTATATATTCCTTTACTAATCAAGCATGAAGAAATGGATGCAAATATGAGCAAGTTATTCCATCAATGGAGAAAGGCTCTTAATCATATGATTTATATGATAATACTAGAAAAAGTATGGTGTAAGGTGTGAAGGAAGGAGCTTGGTCTTTTATATAGCTTTCCCATTTGGGAGAAGTTTGAATCCCGATGAATGTGAGATAAAGAATAAATTAGGTTTAGACTTTTTAAGCTTGATTAGAGGAATTAACAAGTGATTAGAAACTCATGGGAGTTGGAGATGATTTAATTGATCAGCTAGGATTAATTAATAGGATAGAATAAGCTTTTTAGGCTATTTAAAGGTGATTTAGGAGGAATTTGATATGATTTAAAGCATTTGAAAGAGGGATTTATCCAATAAAGGGTTTATTGATTAAATGAATTGTTAAAAAAGTCTTAATTAACTAATAATAGTTAATTAATTTATTCGAAAAGGATTATAACTAACGAAGTGTCATTAATTGGCATCCGGAACGTGATAAAGGCTAGTTAATTAATGAAGTGTCATTAATTGACCAAAATAGAGAAAAACATCAGTTAATTAGTGGGAAATCACTAATTATAATGGAAATGATAGGAAAGAGGATAAGTAGTACAATTTTAGCAATAAAACTGCGTAAGTGGATTTTAGGTGTCTATAAAGTTATACATTTAGAAAGATTAAAATTTTCCTCTTGATGGTAGTTGAAAATAAAATTATTTAGTTTTCAAAGTATGACATGATGAAGGATTCATTTAATATTAATATTGGGAGGTCATAGAGTAGATTCATAGAAAAATAAAGGTTATGTATTATTGTAATATGGATAAAAGGCTGCATGACCCATAAGAAGAAATGCAACTGTATAAAATTAAGCTCAATGTGTAAGAAGGAGAAAGGGATTTGGTAGAAATTAGTAATATAAAAACTATATTTCTATTAGCCATTGAAAATTAAAGATAATTGTTGGTGTTAATTATTTTCCTTGTCACTTAGGGCATTTTCTACCTCACATGGTGAGTCATTTTGCCTAGGTGCGATCATAGGACTTCAGGATTTACATGACATATGATAGATTCTGTCATAGAATTTTTTATTGTCATATGCATGATAAGCATCATAGGAATCATAGGAGTTACACTCCATCTTGGTAATTGTAACTCCTTTCTCCCTCATGGAGGGAATGATTATCCATACTCTGATAGTTCTACTTCAGTGGCATTACCTTTAGTTCTTGAGCACCCATTTTCTAGACTTATGTCACGCTTCAGTTGTGGACCAAATTCAGATTTCTCCGTATTGTTGCCTTCGGTTTCCTTTGAGAAGCGGGTAGACTTTCAGTACACCATCTATGTTCTTCCTAAGGGAAAAAACATTGTTTGATGTAGATGAACATTCTTCAATCTATATGTGTAAGACCATATCAATTACACTCTTCTTGGATACATCATATATTTATATACTTCATATTAGGATGTAAGATTCTTTATCAAACCCTTCAATGGAGCTAAGTATCTTCACTTTTGCTCTCGTCTTCGGTGAGGTCCATTGTAGCTTCACATCTTCTTCAATCTTTCTAGTCTCCTTCTCCTCTCCTTCTTTTAGAAATATTATTGTTTTTACATGGGTACCTCATTAATCCTTTTTGTTTTCGGGACCCATATGAAACATATTTCTTATCTATTTATGGGATTATTCTATCTCTTGTAAGTGGATGTTTTTCCTTTGTATTTTACCTCTACTACTTGAGATCCTTATTGTTCATGGGTACGTCATCATACATAGCTATCGGGATCCATTTCTTTATCTGATTTTCCTTTCCTCTACCTCAGCTTCGATTAAGGGGGTGTTGGTGTGAGGTATTTTCCTTATCTCTCATGGCATTGTCCACCTCACATGGTGACTCATCTCACTTAGGTGAGGTCATAGGTGTTTAGGATTTATATGACATATGACATATTTCCATCATAGAATATGGCATTTTCATATGCATCATAGGAACCATAGGAGTTACACTCCATCTTGGGAATTGTAATTCATTTCTCCCTCATGAAGGGAATGATTTTCCAGGCATGGGAGTTACACAACACTCGCATATGTACCCTCTTCTTATGATCTATGAGAATGAGAAGACATGATTTTCCATGTATGATCTTTGTTGTTCTATTTTACACTTGTTGATTACTTGGATATTTCTCATTTCTGATGGAGTGCAACCTTGTTTATGTGTACAGGTTTTTGATTGATCCTCGCAGAACAATCTCATACTAATTGGGAAGAAGATGAAGTGTTGAAAATTATAGAGTTGTTAAAAGAATATGAGGACTTGTTTCTAAAACAATTTTTCAATTTCCATGGAATTAAAGAGGAATTAGGGACCATGAAAATCCAAATAAAAGAGAGAGTGAAACCCATTAATAAATGACCATATAGATTGAACCCTAACGTAAAAGTAAAGGTGAAGGTGGAATTGGATAAGATGGTGGTGCATTGTATAATCCAACCACTTGAAGACTCTGAGTGGACTAGTCCCATGTTAATTCAAATTAAGAATTCTAGAGAAATAAGAATTTTTGTTGACTACGAATAGTTGTATAAGGCTTGTGTACATTATACATTTTTGACACCATTTTCCAAAGAAGTGTTATAAAGTGTAGATCAAAAAGAAGTATACTCATTAACAAATGGATTCTTGGGTATCATCAAGTGTGCATTACCCATGAAGATCAAACTAAAACCACATTTACCACTGAATGGGGATATTTCATATAGTGATGTCATTTGGACTTAATAATGCACCTACAATTTGTATGATGGGTGAAAGAGAGGTTCCCAACTAGGTTATCAAATGTCGGGATCCTATCTAAGACCATCCACACCATGTAGATACAAAGGTGCTCAAGGAGTTCTTGTATCATAAATCTAGTGGATATAACCCTAGTTCAGTTATAGGTTTCCAAAGCCTAAAACCAATATTAAAATAGATATCCTACTAGGATTTTGAAATAAAGAAGTGAAATAACCAAGAGGTGGATAAATCCAAGGGGCGTAATAACAATAAGGAAATGCAATAAACCAAATTAAATATACGTCTGCTCTAGTTTATAATAATTAATTACCAAGAACAACAAGTATATACATACAAAATAAAATACTAAAGAGAGTTATAAATACTTACCTGCATCGTGTGTGTGACTGTTGATGCATAATACTCCCCAGAGACAACAACACCAAGAGAGAATCATTATGTGTGGAGAAGGGGAAATCTAAACAAGAATATCTCTAGTCTTAACTCACTATTGGTGACCTAAATGAAGAAGTGGAAAGCTCCAAGGCTCAAAAAATAGAGAAGAAGTGCAAAATAGTGTGAGTAAGATAAAATAATGTGCAATTTGTATGTAAGCAGGTATTTACAAAAGTGGTGGTTCTCTTAAGAGAAATGTTAGGTATATCTACTTGACCCCATTTCCTACAAGCGATGGCATCACTTATGACAAAGATAAAATAGATGTCATCACCCATGGGCAATGGTGTCAGCCTTGGGGAAACCCCAAGGTCAACAACTAAAATCACGAGGAATGGAGGTCGAGAACTAAATAGTGATGAATGACGGAGGTTTAAGATGACCAAAAAATAAGGATAATAATATGTAATAAGAATAATCAAGTAGACATGATGGGACAAGTTGGCATAATGAGTGTAATGTGTGAACAAAGGGAGTAAACGAGGTAAGAAGGGTGACTGAGGCTAATAGTAACATCGCTCAAACACTGTGATCTAGCCCACGTGACAATATTGATCACACCTTAGTCCCAGCAAGCCCCTTAAGGAACACACTTAGGAGGATAATCCATCAGCAACCCTTTCAAAAAATAAATGGTTAGCAAACATAAAAAAATATGTTATATACATATGCCTCAACCAAATATCATTGTGTGTCACAATAATGGAACACGATATGGTCTGCAAAAAAAAAAATATGCAACATAAAATCAAAAGGAAATGTTGAAAGTAAAGAGATGAAATGAAAGTGTTGGAAGGAAGTAATGAAATGCTAAATGAAATATTCCCACCTCATACTTACATGCTAGTATCACATGGATTACCTATGGAGGGGGCAGTAGTTACTTGAAACCCTGAATAAGCAAGACTGAAAATAAACACTAGAAGATAATTAGTAAAATAAGACATAAATCACTTAGCAAGGAGGTTCATGAGAGGGATGATATCTAACGTTGAAATGATGGAAAAATGAGATTTTTGGTGAAAGGATAAGATAAAGAAGTGTACTATGTCAAAAGGAGTAGGTTAATACCACGAGAATGGCACAATTTTCAAAAAAAAATAGGGGTTTTTACTGTGTTAGATATGGAGGTTTGAAGATTGGAGAAGATCATAATGAAATTAAGTTTTAAAAATTACTATAAATAGTAAATAGAGGAATTCATTTATCACTTTGCTAATTGATATTGAGATAAACTGATCTCTGAAGTAACTAAAATTGAGTGATTTTAGTGACTATGGTGAGAGTACAAGGTGAAAGACTCATTGTTTGATTTTTTGTAAGTACCACAAAGGATTCATTTGTGGATATTCGTAGATGTGGCATGGTTACCTTACATATTAAGGAGGCTTTCTGCACAGGACATTACACAACTACATGTCCTCAAATTTGGAGGCATTATGTAGATGGTGAGGGTACCTTTTGATGCATACCTGATATGAATGTTCTTGTTGCATTAGGATTTTAAATCCAACACTATTAGGAGGAGGTCCAGTGGACAGAATGAAGAGGTTGCAGTGACACTATAGAATGTTCATACCATTATGGGAATAATGATTCATGGAGTTCACATGTTTTGTGATGTGTTAATAGATATTAAGGGTAGGAGAGAACTTGTATGATGGGACATGGGAAGCGATGAGTACCACATAGGCTCTTTGATGGTCAAATCAAGTGACGCGTATGTTGCGTAAATTCTAGCTATGTGGAAGGTTATTATAGATATGGTTGTGGTAAAAGTATTATGTCACAAGATAGATGGAGTTGTACCATTATTTGTATTAGTATTTTTTGGGGATGATTTAGAATTTGGTATTCAATTTATTTGGGGTACAACCACATGGGTGCATTTAGTGCATCACCTGTATAGGATTCGAGTCAGGTAATAGAGATTCATGGGGCCCATCATATTATTGTCAAATTCGATATATGAGTGCTTTTTTATGTAAATTCCTACATGGGAACCACTATATGTAGTAGGGGACACCCTAATTATTTTATAGTGGGAGATATGCCCAACCATGAAGACAATGGCAAGTTTTAGAATATTTTCATATGTGAGACATGAGTAGGTGATATGGGAGCCCTATAGAGGAACAGTGGCCCAGTTGGCTGACTATAGTGGTATTTGAGGGGATGTTAGAGATTATTGGACATTATGTGTTTTTATTGGAGACATATTTAATGGATAGATTACCATTGTAGTTTGGGTTTCCAACTCATGCAATGACCCACCTCTCTCCTAGAGTATCAACAGATACATGTGAGAGTGAGTAGGGAGAGAGGGATTGGTGGTAGGAATACCATCATTATGACCATACAAAGTGATGTGTGCCCCATATCTAGATGGTAGGCAACAGCCATAGAGAGGATCAAGAGGTTTAAAGGCACCTCAAATAGTGGAGGTAGAGGAAAACCCAGAGAGATAGGTTGTTGGTGAGGAGGAGAGAGTAGAGAGGCCTTGTGAGTGGCTCCAGGAGTGGAAAATGTGGATATCTGGAGGAGAATATTTGTCATATATAAGGGCCCAAATAGCCACCTTTATGATGGGATGGTCAGGGCATATGGTAGAGGATTCTAGGAGATATCACATGATATTTGTGCCTAAAGACAGGTGGGAACAGATCCTAAGATCCCATTAGCTGAGGTATGAGTAGGCAGAGGCAGATTTAGGATGTAGAGCATACGAAGGTGTCCCAATGGAGTAACCAACATAGCTAGGTATGCCTTAATAGGTTTATTCTTGTGATAAAAAGTAATGAATATAGAGATGATAATAGTTCATACATATGTTGTGTTCTTTTGCATGGTAGACCACTAACAAGTGGCATGAGATGATAGAGAACATGTACCATGATATCCTTTATGGTGTCCTAAACCTGATTAATATGACCGTGATGACATATCTAATGTCAGCCATAATTGGGGAATTGATGGGTGCTTTTAGGCTCGTTAGAGAGGCAACTCGTGAGATTAAGAGACATAGAGATGCTCCAGTAGTGACTAGTGTAGGAGATATTTCATCCTTAGTGTAAGGCATTCTCCAGGCAGGAACAACACTAGCATTGGAGTAAACAATGAGACTAGTAGATGCACAATGGGTGGAATAATGTCATGTGGCAGATGTATCTTACATTACAGCATTTGAGTTCATAGTGGTGAGAGAAAAGGGAGAATATATGGGGCTCGGTCTAGAGGCACATCTTTGGCATGGTCCTTACATGTTACTAGTCAAACACCATTAGCTCAAAGCATTGGATGACCTCTGTCTAGGGGGGGTATGTTTGAGGGATGGTTGATTGTATAATTTTTGGTTAATTATGATGTATAAATTGATTCAATATATATATATATATATATATGAGATTTTTTTTATATATTGTGGATAGATGTTTATATGTATTTACTTTTATGATTTTGTTTTCTTATGTATACAAAAATGTATGAACATCTATGATTAAGAGAAATGAAATGATAAAAGGTTTTATTGAGATAGATAAGATAGATATGGAGGATAAGATAGGATGGGATGGTAACCAATGATAGAGCTATCCCAATCGATAAGAGATAGACCCAAACGTGAGATAAGAGGGGAGTGAGGATCATGTTATCCAATGAAGAAATTTGTGATTGTATAAACCCAAGTGGGAGATAATATAGGAATTACCAAAGTATCCAAGATAGGAATAAATTGTCATATAAATTCAAGCGGGATGGAAAAACCCATGCAGGATGGAAGATAAACCCAATTGGGAAGGAAAATATAAAAGAAAAGAGAATGGAGTTCAAAGTACCTAATGACGACATGTGAAGGATTGGCATGCATCATTGATGACATCTTCTACATTATGCAAGTTTTTTTGGTGAGTATGAATCATGAGGTCTTCAAGGTTAACTTGGATAATATTAATACGATGATGAAATTTTGATCATGTAGAAAAGAGGGAGTCGTCAATATTAGGAGGGATCTATATAAGTACATTATGATGGGAATCATTTATAGAAGGATGAGGGGGTAATTGTTGAGAGTTATAATGTCATAAAGGAGGGGATCAAGATCGATGTTTAGGTGCATGAGGATATGGTTATCGAGCTTGGTGCTTGCAGGAGAGAGGAGTCAACAAGTATTGCCTATATGTGATTAAAATCCATGATGAGAAAAAAAGAGTGGTGCGGTATAAGAGGGCTGCGTAGATTGTTTTTGCTACACTTGTTATGTTGTGGAGCTTATTTTCATGTGTAGAAGTGTTTAAGACTATACATTAAAATTATTGTAAACTCTCCATAGTTTTCTCTCTAGGAAAAAAAATTGGCCTAAAAAAACATGTCTGATATCTCCGAAAACATGTTCTTCTCATATGGGAAGGATTTTTAACCCATAGGTTTATGGGCCAGTTTTGGCCCATGGTTTTGGTAATCACGGTATTGTAAAACTGCTTAAGTAGTTGCCTATTGATGTGATTTTTGGTTCTTGATAGGGTAGACATATCATTACAGATGTGTGTGAGTTCAAGTGTGAATTCAGGAGAGTTTGTTGAGCATAGCTCCAAACATATTTGGGTATTGTATTGAGAGAAAGAGGTGGCTTGTAATAAAATTTGAACAAGTGATTCTTGGTGGATGTAGCCCAAATTGGATGAACCATGTTAAATATTATTTCTATGTTATACTCTTTTATTTTATGCACTTTTATTTTAGATCAGTAATATCTTTCTACATATTAGTTTGTACTATTGTGATTATGTGTGGTATTGTTCTACATATTTTATCCCTTATTTCCTAATAATTGGTATCAGAGCCTATTTTGGTTTGTTAAAGTGTTGAATTGTAGGGAAAGTATTAGCTTGAGTGGGAGCTATGGTAGATGATGGTAGATAAAGGGTTGATAAATGCAATGGAAAGAATTTTAGTCTTTGGAAGATGCAGATGGAAGATTACCTTTATCAGAAGGATCTTTATATTTCATGTTCAGAGAAAGGGAACAAACCGTCGAGCATAACAGATGTGGAGTGGTATTTTTTGGATAGGAAGGCACTTGGAACCATTTGGATATGTCTTGCATCTTCGGTATTATTTATTTTTTCAAAGGAAAAGACTACAAAAGAACTTATGGATATATTAGGGAAGTTATATGAAAAACCCTCTACCTCTAACGAGATATTTTTAATGAAAAAGTTGTTTAATATGAATATATCTAAGAATAGTTCAGTAGCATATCATTTGAATGATTTTAATATGGTTGTGAATATGCTAGCTTTAGTTACAATAGAGTTTGATGAAGAAGTTAGGGATTTATTAATTATGTGCTCTTTACCTGAGAGTTGGAATAGCCTGGTAATGGCGGTAAGCAACTCAGTTCTGGCTAATGCAAAGCAAAAAATTTAGGACGTTGTAGGTGTGATTCTAAGTGAGGAAATGTGAAGAAAAATCCATGGGGATATTCTACTTTAGGGAATGCTTTGACAGTGGAAAATAGAGGGAGATAGAAGAATAGAGGAAGCTGAAGAAAATTGAAAGATCGGGAAAAGTCAAAATCTAAAAGCAAGATAATATGTTGGCACTGTGGAAAGTTTGGGCATGCAAAGAAGGATTGTTGGGAGATTTGGGACAAGAAGAAACAACAGGAGTAAAATAAGGAGGTGAATGTGGAAATAGGTAATATCTGTCAAGATGCTTTAATTCTTTCTTTGTAAAATATTTTTGAATCTTGGATTTTAGATTCAAGGGTTTCTTTCCATGCTACTCCACATAGGCATTATTTTGTTGATTATATTCAAGGGGATTTTGGGCATGTTATTCTTGGTGATGATGAGCCTTACAAAATAGTTAGAAAAGCTTATGTTTAGGTTAAGATGTAGAATGGGAATACATGGCTATTGAAGGATGTCAGACATGTGCCTACATTAAGAATAAATTTGGTATCGGTGGGGCAGTTGGGAAATGATGGTTTTACTGTGATATTTACAGTGGAATCTTGGAAGGTTACCAAGGGTGCTCTTGTGGTGGCAAGAGGTAAGAAGGTTGGAACCTTGTATTTAACCACTGATAGCATCAATGCTTGTAATCTTATGGCTTCAGATGCATATACAACATTGTGGCACTATAGGCTTGGTCATATGAGCCATAAGGGCATGGAGATCATAAAGAATAATTTTCTTGGATATACAAAAATAGGTTTGGAGTTCTGTGAGAAATTCGTATATGGGAAACAGAAATGAGTCTATTTTATCAAGGTAGGACCTACGAAGAAAGAGAGTAATTTAGACTTGGTACATTCTGATATGTGGGGGCCAACTCAGGGTTCATCTCTTGGGGGTTCAAATTATTATTTTACTTTTATTGATGATGCAACAAGGAAAGTTTGGGTATATTGTATTGGAAATAAATCTGGTGTATTTGAATTTTTTATTAAATTTAAATCCTTAGTAGATAATGAAACAGGTAAGTTGAAATGTCTCATGTCAGATAATGGAGGGGAGTATTGCAACAATGAGTTTGATGATTATTTTTCTAAGAATGGAATCCACGGGAAAAATATGGTTCCAGGAACTGCTTAGCATAATGGGTTGTCAGAAAGGATGAACAGGACAATAATGGAACATGATAAGAGCATAAGGTTACATGTGGGACTGCCTCTTTCTTTTTGGGTAGAAGTGGTGAGAAAAACTATTGACTTGATAAACAAAGGACCCTCAAGTGCCTTAAATGGAGGCATAACTGAGGAGGCTTCGTGTGGTAAGAAATTTGATTACTCATTTCTTATATTCTTTGAATGTGAGGTGTTTGGTTATGGTGGTGATGAATTTGGATATAAATGTTGGAGTATTAAGGACAAGAAAATCATTCGATCTATGGATGTGGTGTTTAATGAAAAAGTTATGTATAAGAAACATTTGTAGGAAAACAAGGAAGAAACTTGGAAAGAATATGTAGTGGTAAAGGATCTTCTGGATGGGAAAGTGACACATGAATCAGTTCAGGAACCTACTCAATAAGAACCCCAAACTCCTATATTGAGGAGGTATTCTAGGGTAAGAAGAGAACCTGAATGTTTTTCTCCTTCTTTATATTATTTATTACTCACTGACAGTGGAGATCCAGAGAGCTTTAATGAAGCAATTTAGGTAGATTCCAAGAAGAAGTGGGAGCAAGGCATGGATGAGGAGCACCAAGCTCTCATGGAGAACTAGACTTTGGATTTGGTGAATCTAATTAAAGGAAAAAGAGCATTACAAAACAAATGGGTGTGAAGAGTTGACGAGGAAGGAGGAAAGAAAAGATACAAGGATATTTTGGTGGTCAAGAGGTTTACACAGAAAAAAGGTATAGATTTTGATGATATTTTTTCTCCTGTAGTAAAAATTAATTCTATTAGAATTGTTCTTGGAATAGTGGTAGCATAAGACTTGCACTTAGAGTATCTAGATGTAAAGATTGCATTCTTCCATTGCGATTTGGATGAGGATCTATATATGCAACAGTTAGAGGGCTATGAGGTCAAAGGTAAAGAGGAAATGGTGTGCAAGTTGAAGAAGAGCTTGTATGGCTTGAAACAAGCTCCACATCAATGGTATAAGAAATTTGATAGCTTCATGATGGAGCAAGGTTATATTAGATGTCATTCTAACCATTGCATATATACAAATCAATTCATGTGTCTGTATGTGGATGACATGTTCGTTGTAGGCAAAAACATGCAGGAAATAAAAGTACCCAAGAAGAATTTAAGTGACTCCTTTGCTATGAAGGATTTGGGGGTAGCCAAATAAATCCTTGGTATAAGGATATCTAGGGATAGGAAGGAATGGAAGTTGACTTTATCTCAGGAAGATTACATTAAGAAGGTCTTGGAGATGTTTAATATTTAGGATGTTAAACCAGTTGGAACTCCTTTGGTAGGCCATTTTAAGTTATCAAAGGAGTTGTGTCCCAAGACAAGGCAGGAGAGAAACCAGATATCTAAGGTACCTTACTCATCAGTGGTTAGCAATTTGATGTATGCCATGATGTGCATTAGGCCTAATATCACGCATGAAGTGGGAGTAGTGAGTATATTTATGAGTGATCCAGGTAAAGATCACTGACAGGTAGTAAAGTGGATCCTTCGGTACTTAAGAGAGACCATGGGGATAGTTTTGTGCTACATTGGATCGAACACCACTTTACGTGGTTATGTAGATTCAGATATGGATGGAGATGTAGATAGCATGAGGAGAACAACAAGTTATATATTCATTGTAGGTGGGACAATAGTGAGCTGGATTTCATGACTACATAAGTTTGTGGCTTTGTCAACCATAGAGGCTAAGTATGTTGCTGCCATAGAGGTAAGCAAAGATATGATTTAGCTATATCAATTTCTTGAGGATTTTGGGAATAAGCAGAGGAAGGTAAGCTACATAGTGATAGTCAGAGTATTATACACCTAGATAAGAAATCTGTTTTCCACTCTATGATGAAACATATACCGTTAAGGTACCATTTCATTAGGATATCTTTGGAGGAAGAGAAGTTGAAGCTGGAGAAGATCCATACTATTCATAATCCTGCAGACGTGATGACCAAGGTGGTCACAAGGGAGAAATTGAAGTTTTGTTTAGCTTTGGGTGGTCTTCACGGACGATAGTGAATGGTTGAGAAGCTTGATTAGAGGAAAACTAGTTTCCAGGTGGGATATTGTTATGTTGTGGAGCATGTTTTCATGTGTGGAAGTGTTGAAGTCTGTATACTAAAAGTAATTTACACTCTCCATAGTTTTTCTAGCCTTGAAAAACATGTCCGATATCTTGGGAGACATGTTCTTCTCATATGGGTGGAATTTTTGACCCATATGTTTATGGAGTGGTTTTGGCCCATGGTTTTGGTACCCACGGTATTGCAAAATTGCCTAATCAATTGCCTATTGATGTGATTTTGGGATTTTTATAGGGTAGACATATCATTGTAGATGTGTGTGAGTTTAAGTGTGAATTCAAGAGATTTTGTTGAGCATAGCTCCAAATAGATTTGGGTATTGTATTGAGAGAAATAGGTGGCTTGTAATAAATTAATAGCAAGAGATTCTTGGCAGACATTTCGGTGAACCACATAAAATCTTGTTTTTGTGTTGTGTTCTTTTATTTTCTGTACTTTTATTTCAGATTAGTAATATCTTTCTACATATTTGTTTCTACTATTGTGATTCTATGTGGGATTGTTCTACATATTTTATCCCTTATTTCCTAACAGCTCTCAAATGACTTGTACATCAAATTCTTCATATGTCATTTAAGTGCTCTACAGTTTAAAAGATCATGCCAAGGAGCCTCGTGCAAGTGCAATATGGCTCAACCACGGGTGGGATAGGAGCCATAATAGAAAGAGGTAATATTGGGGAATTTGGGAAAAAGAGATGCACAATAGGTGGTGTATAAGTAGCAACTGAAGGAGCATATAGTGGCTCTAACATTGGGTCACTAATGAGAGGAATGTACTCCATAAGCTTGTATTTTGAGTCAAATTCACAATAGATATCCTCATCATCCATAAGATCATCAACCTCCTTATCTAAGGGATGCTCTTCATCATATGTGGAGATGGTGATAGTATTTATATCATCAACTTCCAAATAGAAGGAGGCACATGTATATTTCATGGAGACGGTAATAATATTGATGTTATGACTAAAGGTAGAGTGTAGGGTGTCAAGGTAGTGAAGAATCTCCATGTTCATAGCTTAGGCATAGACTATTAAGAAGGGATCATCGAGAGATTATCCATCATCCTAGTCAAGGGTAGTGACATCCATAACACATGAAATGATGATAGTCTTGGGATGGACTAGGTGTTCTATAAGCAAACATTGAGTGTGAGTAATGGCGATGGGAATACAATTGACATCCTTCTTACACTATCATAGGTGTAAGGTGGGGGATAATTGGTAAATGATGATATTAAAGAGGTCAATGGTGTTAATTTAAAGGTTTATTTCATTGGTCTCATCATTTTTATAATCGAGAATATTGGATGGAGACTGGAGTACGACTGACAATCTTGAGATGATAGTTTTAGCCACAAACAGGATCCAATAGGTAGTTAAAGTTTTGATACTCTCAAAAGGGGATGGTAGAAATTTATTTGAGGGTAGGATTTTATATGTCCCATTCTACTAAAATTGGGCAAAGTTTTAAGGGTTGGAATCTCCATGTAACTTATAGATAGCTCCTAATGTAGACACTCAAATTTGGTAATTTTACTTTTTGACACTACTAATTTTTACATTTCTCTCTTGCTCAACCAAGTGCATTTTTCCAATTCTCATTTGGTATATCTAGAGGTATCTTGTCTAGATTTTTTGGTCATACACACTCATCTATGAACAGTTTATGAGAATTGAATGCATGAAGTCCATTTAAAAAGTCCACTTGTTAGATCCCAAATCTCAGACTTCAAATTTCTCATCTATGGTCAAAAACATACAGTAGGGTCAATTTATGTCATATGGTTTTAACCCTAGAGTATGGTTTTTCCCTTACTCACTTTGATCCCAAACTTTTAATTACATTTTATTATTTGGGTCATTTACTCTTCAGTCAACCTTTCTAACTTAAATCACCTTTAAAACCATATATAAGTAAGTTAAAATCGCCTCATTTAGAACCTATCACTCATATGGACTCCTATTGCAAAAGATAGCAAAAAAGGCACCTAAAGCTCCCTATAAGTCCCAAATACCTTAGTATATTTATTAAGGAAGCACTAGATACAATTCTGAAGCTTCCCACTAGGTCTAAGGGATTGTTTCCCACATTTACAAGAATCCTAAGTCACTCACTCAAGTAGGTTTGTGAGAGAGAAATTCAATTCAAGATTTGTCAAAGAAATAATGTCAAATATGATTGTACTATAGCTAGATATCACATACTAGGTGGAGAAAGATGTATGGTTTGAGGCCTATTCAAAGTAGTGTTAATATCATTGGTACATGGGGGTTCCCACAACCAACAAATATTTGTTTTACATGACTCTTTATCCATGGTTAGGGTTTGAAAGGTTGAGCAGAGAATTTTGAGGTTAAAGCAGTGTGACTGACATTGACCAACAGAAAGTGATAAATATATCCAGACAAGTGACAAACCTATAAATTTATAGATTATATTTCTTAGAATGGTCAAGACTGTATAAATAGTTTAAGACCATACAAATATTCTTTCCCCTATTGTACAGTCCTACCCAAGACAATATTTTGGTCACGGTTATAGTTTCAAGGCATTCTCAAGTCTAGATCCCCCTATTCCATCACTCGGATTTCCAAGACTTGCCCAGAATAATTTATAATTGGCTAAGTGCACTCAATCCCATATATTTATGAACTTGTATTTTATTGTGTACTTTTTTTACAAGTATTAATGTGTTATTTTAATATTAAATAGTTAATGTTGGAAGTTAATTAATCAGAATAACCCCATGTAGCTTCTATTTCATTCTTTTTTACAAGGTAAAGTTGAAGAACATGACTTTGACATGAATGATATAAGGAAGAACAATGATAGGAATTCAAATGAAACCCATAGTAGGAAACTATTTATGATCATACCCTTGGCACGTTCTCTGAGTGGATTTCAAATTGTCTATAAAATAACCCAATGTCTTGATAAATTCAAGAGAATCGAAACACATATCGAAACCTTCATCTATGAGAGATATCTTAACTATGGTATGGCCAATTTGAATTGAAATGAGTAGGGGGGTCGTCATCATGAAAAATAAGCTCATCAAGAATCATAGAATCGATAAGGAATCAAATACATGAATAACAATCAATGGAAGATTGATGGAAATAGAGAGCTCTTCGCATTACCACATGATTCTTTCTTTAGCCCAAATAGATTAGATGCTTCCCTAAAGTGGGTGGAATGGGAATTTTCATGGAAAATATGGAATTCATTAGATTCTCGTGATGATGTGGGGAGGTGTAAAGGAGTTCTAGAAATGGAATTTGACTAGGTAGATTGGAAAGTTCTACAAGAAGTTCCCAATCTTCAGAGTTGGATTATGTAGTGTTATTAACATGAGAAGGGTTAGTATGAATTGGATCTAAAGAAGGGACACTATCTAAAAGTTTCAGAAATAGAATATCAGGTTGTATTTATATGGGATTAGTTGTGGTAATTGTACTACCACATGGGATGATGGCATAAGAGTGTTGAGACCAGAAGAAGATGGGATCATCCTTGTAGGAGTATCTACACATGAGTCGATGACATTTACTTAAACTAGGGAAGTGGGAAGAGAATTTGGTTCTTAAGGTGTTTGGAATGATGAACAGGGATAAATTATCATGTAACGGATAACATGATATAAAGGAGGATATGAGGGTTCAATACAAGTGATGATGTTCTTGGAGTCATCCATATGGACTGCACTAGTTAAAGTATAAGAGGTGTCAACAACGTGAGTGATTTCCTTACCAACGTGATAAACATTGGATTGCTTAGGTTTAGAGTGATCTTGGAGGAGTTCATTGTATATTTTTAGATGTTTTTTGCCTTGATGAACCACCTAATGTTGATCACATTGTTGGGATTTGTCACAAGTTTTAATAGCTTCGTCTAACATTTTTTGGGTGATGGATTCATGATCAAATTTGTTTCCAAAGAGGAATATGTAGGAAAAAGAGAAAAGAGCAGGACAATTGTCTTGAGAATTGACCTAATTGGTGTGCCACCAACAAATATTTCTTTCATTATGTCATTGAGGAAGATGGAGATAGGGATTTATCACCATGGTAAATGGGTGAGGTATTCATCGTCATAACTCTTCCTTAGATAGAGGTTGGTGGCAGTCAGCTTGAGAAGAGGTAGAAGATGATTGAACAACTAATCGATCAATGTTATAGATGGTCCTAATAGAATAATTTCCTTGAGGAAGAGTATATGTGTCTCCATCATCAATGAAATTCTTATTTCTATGTCTCATGAGGACTTGAATGTTCTTAGGATTTTGTTTTTTCATAGAAGGATTTTAAAACAATTTCTTGAGATAATATTGGCACTTGGCCTATTTGAATGCTTCTTCTAAGGAGTAAGGGGGAAAAAAATTAACCTTGTGTTGAAGGTGGGGATCTATTGTTTTAAATAATAGTCTTAATAAGCTTTCATTAGGCATGTTTCCATCATCCGAAGTGGACAAGGTCTTCCAATGTTTGATAAATTCTTGAGAAGATTCATTTTCCATTTGTTTACTATTGATTAAGGTATTAACGTTGTTTTCAAGAAGGTTGTGATATTGGAACTCATTGACTATGGTAGTAACCAATATTTCTAGTTCACTAATGGAGTTGGCAAGAAAGGTGTGATACCAATCCAAGAGAGTCTTAGTTAGGAGTTTGGTGGAAGCATAAGAGTTATTCTTGACACAATATTTATATATATTTCCAAATGCCTTGATGTGAAGATTAAGATAAGTAGAGCCATCATGATTGATGGAGGGATAAACATTTCAAATGTCCATAGCAGTGATGTAAGGAGCTAATGGTTCTCTTTGGATAGCTTAGAGACTTATTGTGAATGGGGGTTGTGTAATGAGTAACCCATTAGACCTAATAGAAAGTGAAGGGGGTTAGCCTTGATTGGCCATGTCACAAGGGACCATTTGGGGTCAGTTGGAAATTTGAGCCAAGTTGTTTTGGAATTATAGGAATTGATTCACAACCATGGTTTGTTGTTGATTTGGGTATTCCATGAGTGGTATGATGAGTTGGGTAGAATTTAGGTTGGAAGGAGTGTTGGTATGATTGGTTGGATCAGGATTTTCTCCATTTGGAGGAGGCTTAGGATGGTTAATGTTAACATCCAACTTCTAAGAAAGGTAGTCCTCAAGACATTTTCATATCATGTAAGATGAATATCTTATATACTAGTGGAATTGTTACAACAAAAATTGCATAACATGGGTATAATCAAATTCAGGAGCATAATTATGTTCCCATTCTCCTTTGATACTAAAGATAGTGTTTGGGATGCTATATCTGGTCTATATTTGGTGTGGTTGAGGCTTTTTTATTATTATTAGCTTTTACAGCAAGGTAATCCATGTAATGTGGAAATAGCTTAGGAATACCATGCTCATGAGAGTTTTCATGTTGAGATAGAGATGTTTTATTTATAGAAGTGACAGAATTACCTAGAAATTATTCCATGGTGAAGTGATGATACTTCAATAAAGTATAAGGCATATTGGAAAGAATTTACAGACATGATTGTGTCAGAATTTGAGGATTCTAATAAATACGGATTTATTCAACTTACATATTATATAATGTTACAATAAATATTTAAATAAACATTACATCATAACATAAATAAACAAAGAAATGCTTACAATAAATAAATAACACAAGTGACACATTATTTATAGTGGAAAACCCCAATAGGGTAAAATCCACTTTGAAAATAACCTTTTACTTCAGAGAACTTATTTTACATCTGATAAGATCACTTCCTCCTTTGAAACCCTATTTACCAAGGGTAAAACCAAATCACTTGATTTTCACACCTTTGATATATTTTATGAATATATCAAATGAGTACCTAAAGTCCTTTTTATATAAGGTGATCGAGTATGTCTCCCGACCCACCTTTTCAACCTAAAATGGTTGACACGTATACCTAGGTGACTGTATTTAATAAATAGAAACATAAATGATTCATATTATTAAATACTTACCTAATAGATATTACCTAGGTATAAATATTTAATAATAGAAAAGTATTTCATATTATTAAATATTTAACCTATATAATAGTGATGGACCCATATTAATTAAGGGTTGGTCATACCACTTAATAATTATGTTCCAACACTCCCCCTTAATGTTAAGTGGGATAATATATGCCAATAGATTACCTTCCCATGGCACACTACAAGATTTAAAATCCTTAAACCATAAAGGTTTTAGGCTAGCATATCGGGTGAAGAAATTATAACACCTTCATCATTCTCGAGTTACCTTTTGGTACAAAAGGATTTGGAATCCCAAATATCATCCCATGATCAGTGGCTAAGTATGATTTGTGAGTTTTGCATATTCTCACAGGTTCTCATAAAAGGTTATTTAACCCAAGTATATAGGAGCCTTTTATAACCAAGGACCTCCTTAATAATATGCTTGTACTGGATGTTTGTAAACTCAATAGCACTAATGATTTTACTAAACACCGCCTTTGAGATCTTTCTACACTTTTTTCTAAAAAATAAGCTAAGGAAGTATACATGCCCAAAGGTATTTTTATACTTGCCCGAAAGTATTTTTTACACTTGTCCAAAGGTCTTTTACAAATTCTCAAAGGTCATTTTTCAAAAACCAAGTTCCATTAGGAGGTGACATTGTCATGCACACTCCCCCTCAATGATAACTTTGATAATCCAAGATTTTCACGAAAGTGACAAAACTTTGCAGCACTCAGGGGCTTTTTGAATATATCAACAGCCTTCTCTTTAGTCGGCATGAACTTGAGATCTCTCTCACCACTTAGTACCTTCTCATGAATGAAGTTTGTATCTCATTGTGCTTCATCATCTAATGTTGTATTGGATTATGTGTAAGAGCTACGGTGTTTTGGTTTTCATAGAACAAAGGAACGATGCGTGGATCCTTCATCTTTATCTCATCAAACAACCTCTTTAGCCATAGAGCCTCTTTTACAGCTTCCATTGCACTTCTATACTCAGCTTTTGTTGAAGAGATAGAAACAGTTAGTTATTTTTTGTTGTGCCAAGTAATGGCACCTACACCAAATCTAAACACATAACTAGAAGTAGATTTTCTATCCAATATATCACCAACATGATCAGAATCAAAAAAATCTATATAAGATAACATTTTCATTCTTAGTATAATGCAACCCATAATTGATTGTGCCTTTAATATATCTAAGAATCCTTTTTGCAAGATTTCAATGATCTCTATAAGGTTCCTGCATAAACCTAGAAGTGATTCCTACTGCATAGGAAATATCTGGTTTGGTGATAGTTAGATAAATCAAACTACCAACTAACTACCTATATAAATAGGATCAAATTTTTCACATGCAGGTTTAGGATCAATTTTTAGTCCAACTTCCATAGGAGTATAAATTGGTTTATAATCAATCATGTTAAACTTTTTCAGTACATTGGTTGCATACTTTGCTTGAGAAACAACAATAGAATGTTTATCTTAAAATACAACCATGCCAAGAAAATGATGTAAGAGACCTAAATCATTCATTTCAAAGTACTATTTTCAATTTTTCTTTAATTCTACAAATCAAAACAGGATTATCACCAATCATAAGAAAATCATCAACATATATACAAATAATGATAATATGTGATCCTTATTTCTTAATGAATAGAGAACAATTAACAAATCCTAAATGTTTAAAGAAATAATTAATTTTCACATACCAAGATCTAGGAGCTTGCTTTAAACCATACAAGGATTTTTCAATTTACAAACATAGTTTTATTTACCAGTTTCTTCAAATCCTTTAGGTTAAGACGTGTAAAGTTCTTATTTTAAATCACCATTAAAAAAGGTATTTTTCACATCCATTTGGTAGATTTCCCACCCAAATTGAATGGAATTTGCAAATAAGGTCCTAACAATACTCATTTTAGCTACAGGGGCAAGTGTCTCAACATAATCAATACCAAGTTTCTGAGTGAAACCTCTAGTAACAAGTCTAGCTTTATGATTGTCAATACTACCATCTGCATTATATTTTACTTTGTATAACCACCTAGACCCTATAATACTTCTTTTCTCTGGAGGTGGAACTAACTCCCAGGTTTCATTTTGAATTAGGGCATTATATTTATCTTGTATTGCATTGATCCACTTCTCATCTTGAGAATATTCTTCAAAGCTTTACAACTCAACTTCATACAAGGTCATTAATTCATGATACATATGATGGCTATTTTCCTAAGATCAATAGGATTAGAAATTTCTAACACATATTGAGCCCATTTTGGTTTCTTAACTAGGGATTTAGGATATTCAGAATCATCTATAGTATCAACACAAGAAACATCATCGTGACCATTTACTATATTCTTATTATCAAAATCATAACCATCATTAGAAATATTGACAGAGTTAGGAACATCTTTACCATTATCAGATGAACAAAAGTATTTTTTCAAAAACAACACATTGCAGTTTTCAGCTAATTCCATTTTTATAGGGTTGTAAATCCTTCGACCTGCAGTGTTAATACCATATCTAATGAAAACACAAGAAAAAGAAGTCATATCAAGTTTCTTTCTTTTCTTTTTAGGAATGTACAAAGAAACAGGACTACCAAAAAAAATGAGATGAGAAATATCAGGTTTTTTATTTGACCATTTTTCTAAAGAAGTTGAAAGATGAATAGCTTTGGTGGGAACCCTATTTAGAATGTAGATTGATTTGTTCATTGATTCTGCCCACAAAAATTTGGGAATACCAGCAGGATGAAGCATAATGTGAGCCATATCTAAAATAGTCATATTCTTACGTTCTACAACACCATTAGATTGGGGAGAATGAAGAGAAGTTAATTCCCTTTTAATACCACAATTAATACAAAAAAATTCAAATTATTTTCTAACATATTCACCCCCATTATATGTTCTAAGTCTCTTAATTTTATAATTTGAAGAGTTTTCAACATGTGCTTTAAATTCCTTAAATTTCCCAAGTACATTAGATTTATTTTTAAGAAAATATGACTAAATCATACTAATGAAATCATCAATGAAATTCACAGCATATAAAGAACCATTTAATGAAGCTACTTCAAGAGGCCCTCTAACATCACTATGAATAAGTTCTAGTGTGGAAGAAGAACTCCCTTCAAGATATGAGTGAAAGTGTTTAACACTTTGTTTTGAGTATAAACGCCATTCACATGCATCATGAGAAGAAGACAACACAGGAAAATATTTCACAAGATTATATCTATCCATTTCATATAAACTTTGATAATTAACATGTCCTAATCTTTCATGTCACAGTTTTGAATTATTCAAACTTTGAGAAACAAAATAGGATGCAGAAGAGAAATCATCAAAAATATACAGACCATTTCTTTGAATTCCTTTAGCTATTATATTATTATTACTATCCTTGATATAAAAAGTATTTTTCAAATTTTGAATAACCAAACCATCATGAGTTAATTGAGAACATGATAAAAGGTTCTTTTTGAGTTTAGGAACAAATAAAACATTAATTTAACACACCATTAGCAAAGTTTAATTTTTCTTTGTCTATTGCTTCTAAAGATGAGTTATCACCAAGATACACACATTCATTTATTTTCACAACATCAAATAAAGAATTTGAAACACCAGTCATATGATTTGATGCACCTGAATCTAGAATCCATTCAAAATTAGAGGAATAATACAGCGCAACATATAATGCAACAGTTTTAGGAATATCATTAGAGCTATCCTTTTTCCTTAAATTATATTTAGAAGAAATAATTTATTTTTATTTTTATGAATAGGTTTCTTAGTTTAACAATATTCCTTTTTATGTCTAAATTTACCACATTTGTGACATTTACCGCTAAATCTAACACACAATTGATCATAAGAAAAACTAATCTTATCAACAAAAGAAGATTTAGATCTAAATTTCTGATCTAAGAAGGGCTTGCGAGGTTTGAACTTTGAATTCTCAGCAAGAAGTGCCTAAGAGGCATTCTCCTTCGAGTCAAAGTTCATCATCACTTGCTCTTCCTGATTCAGAAGTGAACTCAAGGTATTTAAATCAGGTAGATCATTTTCGTTCTAATATTTAGAGTTCAAGATAGAAATAAAATTCCTAAATATTTCATGTATATTTAATTGAATAATAAAGTAGATTAATTTTTCACCAATTAAATAAAAATTTTATCCATCTAATTGTGCTTTAATATTTTTAATTTTGGCTAAGAAATTAACTACTTTTTCATCTCCTTTCATAGGATTTGTAAGCAATTCTAAAACTAATTTAATAATTTTAGATAAACGTGCACCTTCATGCATGGATTATAGTTACATCCATACCTCTTTCGGATGTTCGATATTACCAATGTGTAGAAGTTACTCATCGTTCACATTGCGTAAAATCGTGGAAAGAGTATCATGCATTCGTTGTAAAAATGTATTCATGTTGTCTACAGTTTCTTGACGACTGGTGGGAGGAACCTCAGATCCAGAAACAATTATCTAGATTTTCCTCGCCATAAGTTCTAATTTGACCATGATCTTCCAAATGTTGTAGTTGGTTCCATTCAGGATATGGGTTTTGTCAAGATAGAAATAGTTAGACGTCATTGTTTTCCTGAACCTGTAAAACACACCTCATTATAATATACAATGTACCACAGAGTTAGATACATATTTATAAAAAAGTAATACTTTTAATAGAATCAGATCTAAAGAGATCTACATAAAGTATTTAATCATAGCTAATTTTGTCATTACAATGCACATTAATTAACCTCCCATGATCAAAATAATAACCCACAATATAAAGGGATTTGCATTATATCCCAAACTTATGTAAAAAAATCTGACCATATAGAAATGAAGAAGAAACCCCTAAGAATGTAAAATAACTGCAAATTTCTAGAAAAAAACAATGTAGAAAAAGATCTGGCCAGCTCAAATTTGACGTCTAAATGATCATCATTATGACTTATTTTTGGTCTGTCGTGACAGACATTTGACCGTCAATTTTAACACAGTGACAGTTTCCTGGAACCTATGAGTTTAAATTTGAGGTCTAAATGACCGTCATACTGCCTTATGTTTGGTCTGCCATGAGGGTCATTTGACCATCAAATTTAATGGAGTCAAAACTTGTGTATTTCCAAAATGTGAAATTCTAGAATTTCTTCTTCTATATAATATTAGGGAGGTTATATTTTAATACATTATATTAACCTATTATAATTTATAATGTAAAAATATATTCACTTTTAAAAAAGAGGTATATAGTTTATATAATGTAAATAAAAAACAACATATAGTCTATAAAAAATTATAAACTATAGTGTGTGTGTGTGTGTGTGTGTGTGTGTGTGTGTGTGTAACCACATATAACCCTTATTACGGGGGCCCCTCATCAAAAAAAAATTAAAAACATTTACCAGGCCATGTAATTTTAAATTCTACATAAACCTTAGAATTTACAAAGGAGACAACATTTTTCATGCTTCTAATGGAAAAAATTCAAATCCTATTTTGATGGAGCTTTGTCTCCTCTTTCATTTACCATTGACAAAATTCAACCTACACACATTAAAACTATAGAAAAAAATATTTCAAATATTTTACCCTTACCTGTACACAAGTTATCACGGAAGGTAAGAAATTTCTAAATTTTCCACCTGTAAATTTACCTTGATTCTTCACAAAGCAAAACTTTTAGGTTGCACAATGGAAAAAAGGGGGCCAGATATTTTAAATACCTTTCCGGGTTGGTTGAAAAAACCTGTAAAAATTAAATAAATAAAATTAAAAACATTTGATCTTAATTTATTTAATTTAGCTCGCTCTGTTACCATGTTAGAATTTGAGGATTCTAATAAATACGGATTTAATCAACTTACATATTATATAAGGTTACATTAAATATTTAAATAAGCATTACATCATAACATAAATAAATA